>OY720295.1:627500-1252500 GCA_963082995.1 Noctua comes | reverse complement strand
TGACAACCA
The DNA here is from genome assembly GCA_963082995.1 of Noctua comes. Classification (NCBI taxonomy): domain Eukaryota; kingdom Metazoa; phylum Arthropoda; class Insecta; order Lepidoptera; family Noctuidae; genus Noctua; species Noctua comes. The sequence goes on along the minus strand of OY720295.1, from coordinate 1,252,491 downwards.
GTCTTACCAAGGGGTATCGTATTACCCAGTACTAACTGGGTTGTGGAGGTCAGATAGGCAGTTGCTCCATGTAAAATACTGGTATTCAGCTGCATCCGTTTAGACTGGAAGCCGACCCCAACATAGTTGGGAAAAGGCAGGCATATGATGATGTCACTGGTCTCGGCCTCTTTGGCCAGCTTAATACCAATATTTTACACTAGCAGTTGCCTGCAACTTGCGCGTGAAATTATTATTTAAAAACTTACTTTAAACCGTTTTTGCAATATTTTTCATTGATGCTCCGCTCCTTTTAGTCGTAGCGTGATGATATATAGCCAATAGCCTTCCTTGATAAATGGGCTATCCAAAACTAAAAGAATTTTCAAATTCAAACCAGTAGTTCCTTAGCGCGTTCAACCAAACAAACTCTTCAGCTTTATAACATTACTAGCGACCCGCCCCGCTTCGCACGGGTGCAATATATACATATAAACCTTCCTCTTGAATCACTGTATATATTAAAAAAAACCGCATCTAAATCGGTTGCGAAGTTTTAAAGATCTAAGCATACATAGGGACAGACAGCGGGAAGCGACTTTGTTTTATACTATCAATCAATCATTTTATTGTACACAGACACAACATAATCTTGTAAAATAATAAACTAATACATATAAAAAATCCTTATATAACTAAAACTAGACACGAATCGTTGACGGCGTCGTGTGACTATGTAGTGATAAGTATAGATGGAGCAACCACCATGCCGGATTTAACACCTATGCCTAGTGAGACCTAGAAATCTGTAAAAAGAAACTTCCTAGATTCTAAGGTCACCTAAGGTCACTAGCTATTAAGGTCACTTAGCGTAATCTTATTAAGAAAACAAATAATGCCCCAGTTTAATACCAAGACTGACCAAATACTAGTTTGTGGTGGGTCAAAATTAAATAATCTTCGCGGCGTGTATCGATTTTTTTTAAATTACGTAATAGGGGTTAAAAGTTAATCATTTTGTTTGTGGTTTCTTACGGGTTTTTTCCAATTGGCAATACTGGTATTACACGGTGGAAGAGACCGACGCTAAAACGGTTGCCTCATATTCAGTACATCATTCTGTAACTGTGTATTCTGAAAGGGGACTATATTTCTTGTCACCAAAATTTATATTTGTCATCAAGTTGTATCATCTAATAAATAGATCTATCGCCACGAAATATTTTCGTTCTCAAATAAACAAAAAGTGTTCCCAGGTATGAATTATCAAATTAATGTAGTTTCATTACTTAAATAATAGCTTTGTGCTCAGAATGGTAGATCTGTCACCAAATAAATCGATTATCGCAAATCTCGGGACTTGGGGCACCCCGACTTTAGATTAGGTTAGGTTACTTTAAACCCTGCAAACAGAAATAGGAGCCCCGTGCGAAAATGTGGCCGTAAAATAATACAGTTTATCTCTTGTTTAGAATCCTACGAAAGTTTATAAATTTCCTAGAAAATTTATTAGTTTGCTTAAATATCTATTAGGACAAACCTATTATAATACATACAAAAACATTTATTTGGTACTGGATCCTATATCTCCATGATTTTAGGTGATTTATTGTGGAATTGATTTTATATTGTTTGGGGACTAAATTTTGGTGACAAATCTGCTATTTTGCGGGCAAACCCTATTATTTAAGAAACACAAAACTAATTAAATTGGCGATAGCTTAAATGATACCCATTCTGAAATGTATGAAACTGTAAAACCTATACAAAATATAAAACTGCTACACATCCGTAAGCTCACTAATTTCAGGTCCAGTTGAAAGCCAGCGTCGGGCACTTAACTAGTGTCCGGCATTTTGCTGAACTGGGCCTATTTGGGGCAGCCGTGAGGCACACAGTGTCACACTATTTTATTTTTTTTTGTTTAGATTTAAGTTTTTTGTGTTTTTTTTTTTAAACTTTGTGCACTTGCGGCATGTGCCAAATAAATGTATTTTCTTTCTTTCTTTCTGTACAGTCAAAACGTATGGAACAGCAACTTTTTTAACCTTTTCACCGCCAACGTACACATAACGCGATGCCTCGCCAGCGCCAAGCTATAAATGTTTTTGCCGATTTTAAGACAAGTAAGGGCTACTTTTGTGTGGAAAAGTAAAAAACAGGGTATTAGACCGTGTTATATTAAATAATAAAATGAAACGAAGCTTTTAAATACAGTACTTTTATGTTTTTTTATAGGTAGTTAAAAATTAAGAGCTTCTAATGAAGTCGTGGGCGCTGGTGGCACGGAAATCTGGAACTTCTATTGAAGTCCATAGCGATTAAAAGGTTAAACTTATCCTGTCACTTACTGGATATCTTCCGTGATTGTTCGTTATCCTTGTTCGTTGGGAGCTCAAAATAATGAACAATCACGGAAGATATCCCGTAAGTGACAGTATAAGTTTAGTTGTAAACCGTGAAAGCTTAAAGCACAGCTGTATTTTTATACTCGTTGTGATGTACTGAATACGTGGTAACCGTCTTAGCGTCGATGTCTTCCACTATACTTAATCATCTTATATTGTTGGTACTGCCAAGCAACTATGGATGGGCTGTGTGAAAGACAATATGGCTGCTGAGATGACGAGCAAAAGATTGAAGAACAAAAATGGTCTTCAGGCATTTTTAGATCTCTGACAGTCGCTACTGATAGTCCGGAGCTCAAAAATCTATGAGTTACTAAAACGTATCGTCTTTCCCAGTAACTAAGTTGTACAGGTTGGTCCGTGGATGGGTGACCAACCAATACATATAGAGTTTCCTCCTTGCCTTCGAAAGCACGCCCAAAGCCCCGGTTGTCATTTGTAGATCTTTGACAGTCGTTAGTGGTAGCCAGTGGCCCGAAAGTCTGACAACCAGTCTTACCAAGGGGTATCGTATTACTCAGTACTAACTGGGATGGGTCAGATAAGCAGTCGCTCCATGTAAATTCTTGGTGTTTTTTTTTTTTTTTTAACCTGGTAAAATCATCAAATGAGTCCTCCCACCCAGGGCAGAGCGGGAGGGACTGTCAGACTTGTACTGACTAAAATCCACGGTGTCCTTCAGTAGCCCTTTATGTTCCAGGGTCACGGTAATTCTATGAGTCCCGCGACCCCGTCAGGCTTTGGCCCTCTAGAGGAAATAATTGGTATTCAGCTGCATCTAGTTAAGACTGGAAGCCGACCCTAACATAGTTGGGAAACGGCTAGGCTGATGATGATGACATGTCTGCTCATCCCAAAAGGGGCAGGTCGTGATATAACACAGTGACCCGAGGAGACCCGAAGTTTTACGAATAGGTCCGAAAGGAAAGTGCGGGAGAATTGAGGTCAATGCCGATACGTAGCAACAGCAAAACAATCTTCATTTTTATAAATTTTGTATTTTTTGTGTGAAAAATATTAATATTTTGTTTTTGATATTGTTTTTTTACGAGAAAACGAGAGGTATTTTAATTAAGTAAATGGAGGATTTTTCCACGAACTTGGATTTCGTGTCAGGGTCAAAAACAAATGCGTTCGCAGAAGATTATTAAAATATTCGAAAGAGGATATAATAATATTCATTTAGGTTTTTATTTTAATTGTTAGCGGTTACTTTTAAGACTCAAATACTTAGTAAAAAAGACCACACATTTTAAGAATGTAAAAAATAATCACAAAATAACGTCATCCATATTAAAAGTCGGTTAAAAAAATTACCATGACATATTAAAGGATGCCTTTCCTTCTCTCTCATACTCGTACATTGTTTCTTAGTTTCTAAAGCCACAAGTAAACTAATCTGTATTAATATTACAAAGAGGTAAAATTTGTTTGTAAGTTTGTATGTAGGATTTAATCTCCGGAACTACTGATCCAATTCAAAAAATTCTATCACTGGCAGAAAGCCACATTACTCGTAAGGTATATAGGCTATAAATTATATTTATATCTTGCATATTAGCCTAGCAATCACAATTTTTGCGAACGAAGTCGTGGGCGAAGTGCTAGCAGTGGCGAAGGTTCCATAGAACTCGATTCCTACCGGCTTCCCTTTGAAAAATAGCACAGTCAGTATTCTACAGACAAATAATATAATCACATTAAAGAAATTTACTCCGGCTTACCTCTTACAAAAATTGACCCTTCGCACCTGAGTGCTACTCTTAAATAAGAGCTTGTTGCTATGATATTTCAAAGAGAAAAACTATTACAGTTAACTAAAAACGTTGTAATTAAAAAAAAAACTAACTCATTGTGATATGAAAATGATGACACTTAATAAAGCATAGACAAAATTAAAAAAAAAAAATAACAAAACATGTAACATGACTGACATTTAAAAATAGCAACCGGATATTTAGTGTTAATTACAAACTATGCAACGTAATTACTTATTATAATTAACACTTTGATTCAGGTGTAAAATATAATTATAAGGTAGCTTAATAATTTATTGCTTCTACTTATGTATAAACTTTAAATTTATGTGATTACGGAAACTTTACAAGTGAATAAATACTTTAATAAACTTAACGATTCAGAATGTAAGCAATTTTAAGATAGTGTAAATATTTTCCCCACATGATATTATGATAGGAAATTGATGTTCTAATTAATCTAATTCATCGAGTTGTAAAAGGCATGTAAAAAAAAGAGAAAAATGTCTCTATGCTTTTACCACATTTCTCTAGAAATATCATGACCATTACCAATACAACCAAAGGATTAAATAATAACCAACCCCCAACCTTAATTGATAACCTATTATGTATAAGGAGCTCGTGGCTAAATAATAACAGCCGCTCGGGTCGATCTTTAGGTTAAGCCGTGCTTACCTAGGTTGGTCTGTGGATGGGTGACCGCCCATTACATACCGAGTTTCCTCCGTGCCTCGGAAAGCACGTTAAGCCGTTGGTCCCGGCTGTCATTTGTAGATCTTTGACAGTCGTTAGGTAGTCAGTGGCCCAAAAAGTCTGACAACCAGTCTTACCAAGGGGTATCGTATTACCCAGTACTAACTGGGTTGTGGAGGTCAGATAGGCAGTCGCTCCATGTAAAATACTGGTATTCAGCTGCATCCGGTTAGACTGGAAGCCGACCCCAATATAGTTGGGAAACGGCTAGGCAGATGATGTATGTATAATCAAACTATGATGTTCCCAAATCTTGAACAAAGGCGCTGTCAGGTCCCATCAGGATTCGTGGATGTCATAATATATTGAGTTCAATTCTCGCTGCGAATTCTCCTTAATGTCTTCTACCAAATCTGGCCTTTTTCGTCGAATTTGCTCTCTTAAAAGCCGCGTAGTATCATAATTCTTCTCCTGCTATAATCCCAATTCATTTGGGAGTTTCCGCAGCATGTCTTCTTGTTCCATACTTGTCTTCTCTGAAAGAAATGGTTGATGGACTGTGTGAAGGATGATATGGCTAGAAAAGAGGTGCCTGCATGGAAGAAGAAGACATGCTGCGCCGACCCCAAATAAATTGAGATAAGGGCAGGAGAATTTTGATGATGATGTCTTTGAATCTTAAGTTCTAGGACATGCCGGTTACCTCACGAAGCTTTCTTAATCAACAAAGCAGCCAAAGCCAATTAAATAACTTTTAGCGCAAAATGTCTTTTAGGGCAAGGTTTTGACCACAATGTAATTAAGTTGTAAAATTCAATAGAATTGGTCAAGATGACATTGATACGTCGGAATATTTCTAAAGATGAATGGCTAATGATTCTGATATAATGTAGGTAAGTTTTCTATAGCTTTGATGTCGTTACTTAAGTTTGGTTACCAAATATCTCATCATCTGCCTAGCCTTTTCCCAAGCTATGTTAACTGGGTTGTGGAGGTCAGATAGGCAGTCGCTCCATGTAAAATACTGGTATTCGGCTGCATCCGGTTGGACTGGAAGCCAACCCCAACATAGTTGGGAAAAGGCTAGGCAGATGATGATATCTAAGTAGCCCAGAATTTGTATTTGTGCCAATAAAAACGCCTCCTATTACGACATAATTATGGCAGACAAAATGTCTACCAATCGACAAATAAAGGCGCGACTACAAGTATGTCAGTCAAACAAATTCACTTCATTTTTTAACAAGCAAAAAATCACAAATCGTTAACTTTAAAAACACGTGTTTTAACAAAACAAATATTCGAGCAGCCTTGGGGGAACAAACAAAGTTTTTATTTTTTTCTTTAAATGTAAACACACAGGCACATACAGTGATTTATAAATAATTATTTGAACGTTGAATATTAATTATTTGACTTGCTAACCGCACTATTTCGGAGAACTGTTTGAACTGAGAATAAATAAAAGAAGCAGCCGGATTCTAAATATGATTTTTTGACATTAGATTTTTTTGCCGACCATTGTTTAATGTCATGTGGTGGACCTATCAATTAGTAATGGTCTTCTATTTCATAATAACTTTGAAGATATTCTTTAATTACTGACCTCCTTCATTATAAGTCTGAAGAAGACATCGTGAGGACACCGGCATGTCCTAGAACCAAAAATTCGAAGACATGTGACTACCAACCCGCACTGGGCCCGCTTGGTGGATTATAGTCCACTCCTCGTAGACAGGAGGCCTGCGTCCCAGCAGTGGGAACATTCTAGGCTGATTTTGTAATGGTTATGCTTTACATAACGCCTGTAATCCCCGAAGGGTTAGGCAGAGGTGTACCTGATAGTACATTCACATTTCGCCAGTTATGTTTAATACCCATGTACTAGGGGGCGAGTCTATTGCCATCAACCGGGCACAAATCCAGACTCCGTAGCTACTACTGAGAAATTCCTGATGGAGAAACCCAAAAACAACTTGCCCGACTCGGGAATCGAACCCAGGACCTCATGACCTGAGCTCAGCAGTCGCGATTGCGACCACTATACCAACGAGGCCGTCTTATGCCTTACTAGTTAGTTATACAATTTTTTTGCAAAATTACAAAATAGGTACATCCTATAAATTTTTATTAGCACACGCTCCTCATAAGTAGCTTTAAAAGACTCGTCTAAAATCCAGTGAAAAATTCCGCCATTAACCAAACAAATAAATTTTATTTTTGGACATAGCAACCGGATTTTTCGCAGTAGGTAGGTACCATGAATGTAGTCATCACGCGATCAAGTCAAGACAATCCTTTTATTTATTATTCTTTTTAGTATTTCGTTGACAATCTAAATTGAGTCAACTCAGTATTTGGCGACGAGTTTGGCCCAAAAAGGTGACGAGTTCGGCAGTTCCAGTAGCGTTCCTGCGTGTCCTGTTGTTTGTTCACTACAGGAACTGATGGACGCTACCGAAAGCGCCAAACTAGTAGCTCAGTTCTGGGCTGACACAATCTAGATTGCCATCGACACGCTAAGAAGAAGAGGTAGCGTCCATCGGCTTCTGAGAATCCTGAGATTTGCAATAACAGGACAGGCAGGACATGACATCAAGTGTCCTAACGTTTGTGGAATAACACCACATGTAGGTACTGATTATGGAGAGGAGCTCGTGGCTAAATAATAACAGCCGCTCGGGTCGATCTTCAGGTTAAGCCGTGCTTGCCTAGGTTGGTCTGTGGATGGGTGACCACCCATTACATACCGAGTTTCCGTGCCTCGGAAAGCACGTTAAGCCGTTGGTCCCGGCTGTCATTTGTAGATCTTTGACAGTCGTTATAGGTAGTCAGTGGTCTAAAGTCTGACAACCAGATCAGATAGGCAGTCGTTCCATGTAAAATACTGGTATTCAGCTGCATCCGGTTAGACTGGAAGCCGACCCTAACATAGTTGGGAAAAAGGCAGGCAGGTGATGAGGTACTGATTATTGAAATCATGGTTTTTATCATAAAGCTCTAAACACTCTATAGTCTATAGATGCCTTTTGCCTGCGGCTTCACCCGCGTAAAAAAAAGAATTATTCAAATTAGGTTGAAAATCAACACTTTTAAAGTTCCAAATTACTTGAGACGGTGCCCCAAAACGCCTTTAACTCCCTCGCGAAAAGTATACTATGGCCAAAAAGTAACCCAGGCCAAAACACAATGACCAAAATGTATGGAGTATTGAGGCCTTTTCTTCGCGGCCATTAACGACAATATATCTTCATATCTTCAATTTATTTGTGGTCGGCGCAGCATGTCTTCTTCTTCCATACTTCTCTATTTCTCGTCATCTCAGCAGTCACCGAAGTACATAAATGAGAAAATAACATAGCAAACAGAATTTTGTATGGCATTATGTATGCATCTATACAACTATACAAATAAATAAAATTGAAGTGTCTGTATGTAATATCTAAATAACAACTATTTACTGTATGGATATGAAAATATAAACACATTTTTTTCAATTTTTGCGTGCCGTCGGTCTATCTGACTGTGTATTTGTTCCGGCTAATCTACAAAACGGCTGGACCGATTTTAAAGGAACTTATACTGGCAGATACCTGATATTACAAGGTCTAACATAGGCTACTTTTATTTTGGAAAAATAGTTAGGGAACCATGCAAAAAAATAAAACCCTTAAAATTGGTAACAAAACTCGATTCACAATTTTTTTTTTATTGTTTCTCGCGAGTGAAGGTCGCAGGCAACAGCTAGTTTGGATACTTCTAATAGTCACCTACCTAACACCAATAAAAAACCATGTTTTATAGTTTACACTGCCCTTAAAAGACCACATCAGCGGTAGTTAAAACACACAGCTACACATCCTTGACTGATGAGATCATACACAATAAAGAATCAAAATAAATAAAGTAGTTTTCACACGATTAGAATTATTTAAAGTAGGTGAGGTCCAAACCAAGTACTTTAAACGCCAATGTCCAACATAGGCTTTGAGCAATTGGTAAGGTTTGAATCATCTATTTTTAATGCTACAGGATTGATTTGAAGTCGCGATCATTTTTTTGTTCTAGACCATACCTGGGAACCTTCTAGTTACGGAGATATTGGGGGTCAAAGTTCCAAATACACAAGTTTTTTTTAAATATATGATTTTAATGTAAGATTTTTACTTTACACACCTCCACGACCCCCGTACTATTCAATCCATCCATCAGCACGGATGCTTGGTTAACGGATATGTGAAGGGTCTGTTTACACCCTGTATATTATCGGTTCAACGAAAACACAGCTTTAGACATACGATCTACCCATGACATGAATATCCTTAAATGCTCGTACATCAAGATCCTGTAACAAATGAGGTAATGGCATCATTCAAAATTATCTACGCTCCTAAAAAAGGCAGAAAGCATGAAGGCACAAATCTGCATTAAAAAAAACCAAACACAAAATAATTTGTATGCGTCCTGAAACTCACTTAAATGGACATCCTTACCTAATTCAAGTTATATAAAAAGATTCATCGTCATCTGCCTAGCCTTTTCCCAATTATGTTGTGGTCGGCTTCCAGTCTAACCGGATACAACTGAACACCAGTCATTTACATGGAGCGACTGCCTATCTGAGCTCCACAACCCAGTTAGTACTGGGTAATGCGATATCCCTTGGTAAGACTGGTTGGCAGACTTTAGACCACTGACTAGCTGTAACGACTGTCAAAGATCTACAAATGGCAGCCGGGACCAACGGCTTAATATGCTTTCCGAGGCATGGAGAAGTCTCCGTATGAAGTTGTTAGAATAGGATTTGGGGACCGGTCTCAGTATGTTATAGACGGTCACCCATCCACGAATAGCTTAGCTTAACCTTGATGATGATTCGATCAGTGCGTCTGTACCTACATAACCAAAACCCCCCAATATGAAACTTACATAAGATTACGATTCTTAATATTCAAGGTCCACTCGATAGATATACAGAGGAATTTGCACACAAATATTAATTTTGAATAAATTACATTATAAATTCAGTGAGGTTATGTTCAAGACTCGATTTCCCTTATAGGAAATCAAGGTATTTGGTTTGAATGCGTCAACGAAGCACGTTTTTTTTGTTGTTTTTTTTAAGATTTCCTGATTAACACTCACTAGTTTTGGTTATCTAGGTTTTTGAATGTCAACTTAGTTGATTGGTAGCTGTTTTTTTCGACATATTAAATCTGCAATCGGGAACCATGTGGCGCGTGTCCAAAATAGGAACTGCAGCCACCATCTTGAATTTACAAAACTGTCAACGACATTTTGAGCGCGAAAACCAACATTGTTGAGGTTATTTTAAAAAAATGCTTCTTTCTTACGTTCTAACGTTTGTTTTATATATTCTGTTAATAACTAAAACATTAAAAATAGCCTAAACTTACAGTAGCCTAAAACAGAGCATTAAAAAGCTCCTTTTCAATTCTTTCAACTGGTAATATGTCAAGAGACTGACGGTATTGCCACGTTGTATGGCAAAGCTTATCCAAAAGAATAAGCTTTGTTTTGGTAAAAACCAGCCCTTTCAAGTCATTATTTGAAACAGCATTTTTGATTAAAACGAAGATTTGGCTTAGTAAGGTCCCCAATAAATTACGTTGAAAATTTTTTTGGAAATTAATCTGGACTCAATTATCAAAGCTTTATCAATCTTTAGAATAAAATATAAAGATAAAAGCGGTAAAAATATATTTATTTGTAAAACATGATTATGTATACACTATGCAGGTCTTATAATAAATGAAAAATAAGAATATAAAAAAAGAAATAGCTTACAAAAACATTGGGTAAACTTAATTAATATAAAAATTTATAAAACTCGCTTAAACAATAGGGTAATCATAATTAATATTAAATGTCGTAATTGAAATTGCCGATACCTATACTTTAAGGTAAATCTCAACGTAGAATCTATTACAATCAATATTTAAAGTTGATTATTAATTGTGCTATCTTAATTAATACGTCTAGGACAAAGGCCATACCTAATCAATGAAAAACAGGAAAAAAATACTCAAAATAATCTTTTGTGTTGCATAATTAAACCATGGTCTCCCTGCCTGCCTACCCAATTTAAGAAAAAAATCGTGATCATATTGTTTTATTTTCATTTTTAATTAATATTGTAGAACAATTAATGACTCGAATGTCAAATATGACTACGTTTTTTTCTATTTGGCATTCTTTTTTTATGCAAATAAAGATATTTAATTGTTTTTATAACAATTAAAACTAATGGTTTTTTTAAGGAATTCGGTCATTGTTAAAAAATTTGCATATTTTTAATTGTTTGCATGCAATTTGCATTGGAATGTTGAGCTTTTTATTTGCAAATGACATTCGCCATTTTACTTTTATTTTTATTCTACACCTGCACGTATTTTTATCTACTTAGTGAAAAAAAAAACTTTTCACCTTTTACATTATAAAATAATACTTATCTACCTAATTATAAAATCGTAAATTTGTTATTTTTTAAGAGTGAAATCCGTGGCTTAAATATTAATAGTAATATGCCCAGTAACCTTTGAACGAACTTGAATTCTTAAATAAAATGCTTGTTTTTTTTTAATAATATTATTATCGGATCCTCAACATATATAATAAAACGATAATGACCAAATAATCCTTTTACTTTTATCTTCACACGAACTTGAACTAAAAAAAATGTTTTTTCATTTCAACAATCCCTTTCATTATGTATACTTTTATACCTACATAAAATTTAAAACAAATAACCATATTTATTAATAAAATTTAAAACAAAAATATAATAATAAAAAATCACAATTTTTTTTTAAATTTTAATATGTTTTTCATATTGTTTTTTTCTAAGGAATATTTAAAAATGTAAATAATTTGTAAAAATATAAATAAAGTAAATAAAAATCACAGTAAAATATAAGATGTTTCTGCTAACGCTACTCAAAGCAACCGGTTGATTCTTCACGGGTGTTACCAAGTTATTTTGTAATATTTAATCAGCTCCACGCGTTACAAGTAAGATAAACAACTCAGTTATATCATACATACATCATACAACACACATACATAAACGTCACTGTTATTATATGGTTGAAGTTTCACGGACCTGAACAAAGCTATGCTTCCACATTTATTGTGGGAACCGCCAGTCTGTGGAATTCACTGCCGGGCACCAGCAAACTCAAACTCAAACTCAAAGCATTTACTTCAATTAGGCCATCACAGGCACTTTTGAATGTCAAAAAAAACAAAAAAGAAGCGAAGCTACAGTCACAGTCACAAGGCATAATAACTTGAGAAAGTACTGTAGTTGCACATTCCAAAGCGTAGATCTCTATGGAGAAGAATGGCCAAGAAACTCCATGGACACTCTTAGCTTCTCCGATCCTGATCTCTTCAGAGTTCTAGTGAATCTAGGCAAGCGTGCTCCACTCCAAGCTGCTTCATCGCTTCTCAAATTCCTATTCCTATTCAAACCTAAGCGGTATTCGCTGCCGCTGTGGGTCACTGGGTTGTGGAGATCAGATAGGCAGTCGTTCCATGTAAAATACTATTATTCAGCTGCATCCGGTTAGACTGGAAGCCGACCCCAACATAGGTAAAAGCTAGGTAAATGTCACAGCAGTGTTGTCACGAGATATCTAAACATAAATAAATGATTTTATTTTACTTTAATAATGTTTTGACTTCACTTAAATACCTTTGAGGTTGTTCCTTTGCATAAAATGTTAATTTTAACATTTTCCATACTAATTCGCGCTTTGAAATAAGTTATGTCGCACTTGTGCCGTAAGACCGTTATTTTGTTTAGTAACTGACAATCTAGGAAAACATCGTGAGGAAACCTGGAGCCTTAGAAAAGTGACAACCTTCTAATAGCGATAACTATGATGACACAAGCCGCAGACAAATAAATGTTAATTTGTTGATAAAAGCAAATAACTTAATAAATAATTATGCTTAGTAATGATATTCTATAAAAAACACAATTTAAATATTCATAAAAATATTCAGGCCCCAAAGACATACACCTCTTTGCAGACATTAAAAAAAAACAATCACCGCCTTCTATAGAAATTAGTAGTAATAGAAGTTGGACTTAGCTTATAGTTATCTGTGGAAATAAAATAGTAGCAGAAAAAAAAACACCACTAGTGTGAAATACGCTGCATTCTGAACCTAATAGTAAAAGGTGCCAGGATTAAAACATTGAAAGTCAGAAATATGAAACGCTTTGAAGGGATTGTATTATTTCATTCACACTTCTCGAATTTGGCGCCACTTGCAATTGAAAATCCTAATAATCATAATTTTGGCCAAAATTATGATTATTAGGATTTTCAATTCTCCATTGCCCTTTTAGACAGACATAACTACAATTTACGATCAGTATCTTTAACGAGACGTCGCTGTAATAGGACCCGGACTTAAAAACATGTAATTAGTCAATTTCAGTGAAAATTGCAAATATTAGATGCATTTTAAATGCTGACTGTTTGTAATTTTATGCTGATAATATTCAATGACCAGCTTATTTCCTAAGATACGGTTTGTTAAGAAAATTGGTGACATTTTGGCAGAGACTTTTGGTGGTCGGAAAACGGCATTTTGTAATCTAGCTAGGAATTCTATTTTGTAAGTTGTAGTGTCGAAATATTAGAGGAGCTCGTGGCTAAATAGTAACAGCCGGTCGGGTCGATCTTTCGGTAAAGCCGTGCTTGCCTAGGTTGGTCCGTGGATGGGTAACCAACATTTCATACCGATTTTCCTCCGTGCCTCGGAAATCACGTTAAGCGGTTGTGCCCGGCTGTCATTTGTAGATCTTTGACAGTCGTCACAGGTAGTCAGTGGCCCGAAAGACTGACAGCCAGTTTTGTCAAGGGATATCGTATTACTTCTCTCTACTTTTATAGTCATTTATGCTCAAAACTTTCCTCACGAGATTTCCTCATTCCGCCATATGTCAAAAATGACACTTCACTTTTTTTTATAAAATTGGTCACGTTCTAAGATAATAATCTTTATAATGCTTATAAATCATAATTAGGATATTTATTACTATTACACTAATAAATTTCATAAAAGCTTCCAGTATAGGTGTCTAATTTACATAAATAATTTGATATGTATCTCTATGGCTATAAAATTTTTGCGATGGATATTATAAAATACTAGTTTTTGCTCGCGGCTTCGCCCGCGTGGATGTCGTAAAATATCCGACGGGAACGTACCGAACAAACATAGTTACTTACTTTCATCCCCCTTTTTAACCCTTCGGGGGTAGAATTATCAAAAACGCTGACACTTAGGATTTCGGGTCAGGTTCGGAATAATCCTATAAATTAATTATGAATCAACAGCCTAAACACAAAATTTGAAGATCCTAACTTCAAAACTGACGGACTTTCTTATAAACTTCCATCCCCTATTTTACCCCTTTAGGGGTGTAATTCCCAAAAATCCTTTCTTAGTGGATACTTACTCTTCACAAGAACACACCCTCTAAGTTTCATGTCTCTAGGACCAGCGGTTTGGGCTGTGTGTTGATATATATATCACCCAGTCAGTCAGTCAGTCAGTCAGTCAGTCAGTCAGTTTACCATTTTATATATATAGATAGATAGATTGCCGTGAAATTGCCAACTCCTTGTCCAACTGTTCTGATTATATTAATGCTTGTTGTCAAAGGTGCACAAATGACACCCGGGACCAACGGCTTAACGTAATTTCCGAGGCACGGAGGAAACTCGGTATGGGTGGTCACCCATCCACGGACCAACCTAGGCAAACGCGGCTTAACCTAAAGATCGACCCGAGCGGCTGTTATTATTTAGCCACGAGCTCCTCAGTGTTGTCATTGATAACCAAAAATAAATGATTAAATAATAAATTCTTTACAATAAATCACTTATAATATAAAATATTGCAGTCGCCTTGGGATATTGACAAATTAATATGAATTAAAAACAAAATAATATTAATTTTATGCAATGATGCGTCATTAAAATTCGTACATCATTATGATAATGTAAAATAATTAATTATGTTTTGATCAATTATTCATACGAAATTATGTACCTTTTTGTTAAATGCAAAATGCGTTATAACAGCATAATCAACTCCAGTAAATTCCGTTGACAAAAGTGTATAATATGTAATATCAGTGGCGAAGGGTCCATAGAACTCGATTCCTACCGGCTTCCCTTTGAAAAATGGCACAGTCAGTATTCTATAGTCAAATAATATAGTCACTTTAAAGATATATAAAATCCTCGTACCCCACAGGGTACAGGGTTTTTATGAGGAGGCCTTACCAAAGGATAGCCCGTTTGAGAGCCTCATAAGTTGACCTGCGAGATGCCATGCCCAAAAAAAAAGCAAATCTCACGACATCTCAACAAGCGCCCCCTAAGGGGCCGTCTCCACGAGCGCGAGAATCGCGGCGATATTATCGTCGTGCCAGGAATTTCTATACGATAATATCGCCGCGATTCTCGCGCTCGTGGAGACGGCCCTAAGAGGGTATATAGAAATACGTGGCACGACGATAATATCGCCGCGATAATCGCGCTCGTGGAGACTGCCCCTAAGATGTGGCAACTCTTATTTTTTTCTATAATCTATGGTATTTCTTATCACACACAATCTTTATAAAAACGACTTCTAACCTTGTCATATCGAATGTTAACAAACCTGAGAAAATTGATTGGTTTCAAATGCCACACGCTTGCAAAAATATAATATGTTTAGTTCTTTCGTAATTATAGATCTCAATAATATTTATTGTACAACTGGCATTTGACCGCGACTTCGTCCGTATGGAGTTGGCATTTCTGGTTTACAAAGTATAGACACCCATCATCTGCCTAACCTTTTCCCAACTATGTTGGGGTCGGCTTCCAGTCTATCCAGATGCAGCTGAATACCAGTATTTTACATGGAGCGACTGCCTATCTGACCTCCACAACCCAGTTAGTACTAAGCAATACGATACTCCTTGGTAAGACTGGTTGTCAGACTTTCAGTCCACTGACTTCCTGTTATGACTGTCAAATATCTACAAATGACACCCGGGACCAACGGCTTAACGTGCTTTCTGAGGCACGGAGGAAACTCGGTATGTAATGGGTACCTACGGGTGGCATAGCTCATCATACGCTTCGCTATTTACCAACTATATAAGGTCTAACTATTCATACACGAAATATTTTCAGGGAATCATCTAACGGCTATCACGAAGCATAAAAATAAATAATTTAAAATAACTTGACCCACAAAATAAAAACTAGCTCCTAATTTTTAACATCCATTACGCTAGTTTACTACGTCGTATTTACCTACTGTCATTGTTAGAATATGGGCGTAAAGGTTTTATGCAAAAAGTCTCAAAAAAATTTAGAATTATAATAATTTAGTAAAAAAATATTTTTTTTTTTTTTGTCGTTGCTATGGCGACTTTACGACTTATAGAAGTTACCCTTAAAATATTTCGTGTATGAAAAGATACGATAGACCTTATACATGTTATGGTCAGATTCCAGTCTAACCGGCCGGATGCCGTTGAATACTAGTATGTTACATGGGGCCACTTTTTACGGACAGAAGCCATTTCATATGGAAATAGATTTCATAATTGTATTGTGTTATTTCTATTATTTCTATGTTAATTCGTTTCTAATTTATTTATCTAGAACATTTGGAGCCATTATGACAAATTGTTGTTTGTTAGGAATTCCTTAAAGATTGGACGTAGCTTTTAATTTTTGAGGTTATTGGAGCGGATTTGCGAAACTGCTAATGGAATTTTGGTTAAGAAAGCTTTTGATCACAAGTTATTAGTAACAAAAACATTGATGAAATTATTGAAGACTATCCTTTGATATACGACATTAGCAAAGAATTTCTAAAAATGTGCTTTGTATTGATTTTTTAAAGCAATAATCCTTTGCTGCTCTGCACTGCTGTTACATAATTAAAAATGATGTCCAATAGCGAATTAACACACCACAGACAATGGTCGTGATCTTCTTTATCGTGTGATTAGTGCCTAACCTGGTATCAGAGTTTTTATGCCGCCCATGGGCCTCTGACTTGGCTTTACATGCCGTCGAGAAATATCTCTCAGGCATGCTGGCTTCCTCACGATGTTTTCCTTCACCGAAGCAAGTGATAATTATACAATATGCACTGGCAATTATCGTGATAAAAACATGATTTGGACCTGAAACACTTAAACTTGAGTGAAGCACACTGAGGTGACGCTTAATTCTTCACTAGTATGCGAAAATCCTTTAGTTCTACATCGTTACAGTATTAGTGACATTAATTAAACATTTTAAAGCTATTAGACCTCTTTGTCACTAACTATACTCTTTTTTATGGATGGGAAATCATCAAATGACCCTTCCTGCTCTGGGCGGAGCGGAAGGGAGTGTCAGACTTGTACTGACTAAAACCCATCCATGTTCCTTCTTAGCCCTATGTGTTCCAGGGCCACGGTATCTCTTTCGAACAGTCCCGCAGCCCACCAACTGTTATACCCTTACATACCGTTTTAAGCTCACCGTTCTCACCGGCTCACAGAGCCCACCATTTACACCGCTTGCTTACCGTTTTATGAAAAACACCAAAATCTATCTAACGAAACCGTCTCTTCTTTTCAGCTCATCTCCTGGGCAGCATCATGCACAGCATGAACGTATCCCTCCTCAACCCTGGAGAGTGCCAGGCTAAGATCACGCAGGACTACCCTCATCTGCAGGAGTACTACGAGCAGGACAGCTGCGTCTGCGGACAGCCTAAGAACCCCGCTGACAATATTTGCAAGGTAAGATACTCCAAGATACCGTGGAGACCTATACCCAGCAATGATGATGAAGATACCCCAGAATTCGCGGTTTTGCGAGAAATTCGATGTAGGTCCTTTCATTCAATGGTCTTTAGAAACGAATTTAGGGAGAATTGAAAGACGAAGACTGCTTCTTCAACCGAAGAGTCGGGTCGTGGTTTGAAACCACGCAGAGACTTTACCAGCTGCCAATTTAAAAAAAAACCCTGGTTGAGTTATGCAACATCCCTAGAAAGCTCTGAAGACCACAAAGGATGGCTGTTTTAATAGTTATTTGTGTATGAAACTCAGACTGCTTTATGCCATCGAGTAATACCTAAATGAGGCTGGGACTAAGCAACGAGAATCCTATACACCCAGCAGTGAGTGAAGTCAGGTTATATCAAAACTTTAAACATTTCATTGTATTTCCAGGTCGACATCGGCAGCGCTCTCGCGTGCACAACCGGCGACGGCCACTTCGCTCTCAGGGGAGTCTACTCATGGGACTCAGGTAAGCATCTTCTACTTTTCTTTATCATACTTTAGATCATAGATGAGGAAAATGCCTTGACAAAGGAGTATTTGGAAAGCATGAAGCATGCAGAATTAGCGCCAAAGAGCTCGCCCGGAGAATTTCTAACTCCTGGTCATACTTTTTTGCCGCCAAGCTGTGGTGCTCCGTCTTCTCGCGGAGATCGGCTTTCAGTCTGTCCAGATGCAGTTGAATACCAGTATTTTACAGAACGAATGCATATCTGACTTCCTCAATGGTCCGCAACCCATTTATTCGGTCATACGATACCTCTTGGTAAGACTTGAGAACTTTACGAGGCACTGTGGGCTCTCATTACGTAACGGATGGTCACCCATCCACGGACCTACCTTGGCAAGCGTTGCTTAACTTTGAGCCAAAATCCCCAACAAATGACTAATGTTACGAATTTCTTCCACAGGCTGCCAAACTGGAAACCAGCTCGCATCATTCTTCAAATTCGACCTGGAATGGTACGAATGGGCTATCGGTCTAGTTGAGAGCGTCCGTTTCTCCCAGTTCACGACCACCAAAGTCACCAAGGGCAAGATCATCAGCCAGGTCCAAGGAGTCAAGGAAACTTTCGGAAGCGGCATCAAGGGATCCTATGGAGTCGGAGTCAAGGGAACTACAGGAGGTGGAGTCAAGGGAACTGTCTCCTCGGGAGCCACAGCAATTTCCGGATCAGGAATTGGAGTCATCAAAGGATTTGGCGGCCAAAGCCAGTCACAGCAGTACCAATTCGGTTCGGGATCCACAGGATCGACCGGAATTAAGGGAGTTACATCAGGATCGGGATCAGGACTCATTTCTGGATCAGGAATTGGAGTCATCAAAGGATTTGGCGTCCAAGGCCAGAAAGGACAGTACCAATTCGGTTCGGGATCCTCAGGATCGACAGGAATTACGGGATCCGGTTCAGGACTCATTTCTGGGTCAGGATCTGTTGGCATCAAAGGCTTCGGCATTGGAGGACAAGGCCAGTCTGGAGAGTACAGCCAATTCGGCGTCGGTAAATTCGGAACTGGATCCGGGGAGTTCAGCACAGAAATCAAGGGACCCGTCCAGAACACGTTCAGCGCCACTTACTCGGAAAAGAAGTTCTTCCAGAGCGAGCCTAAATACGTGACTTACACCACGAAACCAGAAATTGTTACATTTACAACTAAACCCGAATATTTCACTTACACCACTAAACCTAAATACGTGACATACACAACGAAACCAGAAATTATAACCTACACGACAAAACCTGAAATAGTGACTTATACCACTAAGCCAGAAATTATAACTTACACAACGAAACCTAAAATTGTGACTTACACGACAAAGCCCCAGATTATAAGGTACGATTACCAAACTTCTGGAAGCCAGACCAACCAGCAAGTTGTGGCCCCAAGTGTATCTTTTAGCCCGTCTTTTTCAGAAGTAGTGGGGTCCAAACACGCCCATGACAGCAACTGCAAATGTCTTGAAGGAAAGAAATAAACGACTTTTTTTTTTTTAAAGATAAAAATTGGTAACAAATGTTATGGAGGATAAGTGCCATAAAATTATAATTCGCAACTTTTTTTTTATAAATAAATAATTCTTATTGTCTTTTTTTTACATTTTTCATAAAGTACAAAAAATATATAACTCCAGTTCCTTTAACGAAAAGTTACCATTTTTCTGGTCATAAAATTTGAGTTTTTTTTTTTCGGAAACTGCGAGCGTAATAATTTCTGATGTATTTTTTTTTATTTATAAATATAGTAAAGATCTGTAAATAGGTAGGATATATTTAATTTTTTCACGAGAACCTGTATTTTTTACGAAGATTATGTATCGTTTATTTCTTTTCCCTGACATTTTTTAATTTTTTAAAAGGGCTTTAAATTTTTAAACTTTTTATTTGAAACTGCCAATTTTTTAATCCTTAAAAGTATTAATTTTTTATTTACCCCGCCCCCTGCTTTGTATTTTTTTAATACATTGTATTTTATTACTAAGTATAGCACAATAAATATATGTAATATTTTCTTAAGAAATAAAATTGTCAAGAATTAGAAATTTGACCATATTGGATTATCCTTCTATGCCAGGATGGTCGACTCTCTAATACAATTGGTATTTAGTCGTAAAAATCGAACTTCGCTGATTTTAATCTTAAAAAAAAAACATTTAAATTCTGCAATAGATTTTAAAAAAAAATCATTTTTACAACCTTTTTTTTTAAATTTTAGATTAAAATCAGAGAAAGTACGTAAAATAAAATAAGTACTTTTTATACATTATATAAAAAAAAATATTCACAATAAGTATTTAGTCAATATACGCATAATATGTATTGATATTAAATAAACCGTTTCTTTCTAATTATTGTCTACAAATTAAGATTAAAATAATTGAAATAAATGGAATTTACAAATAATACTTTATGATTTTTTATTTATTTACCCTTTTAAGAGCTCGTGGACAAATAATAACGGACAAAGGGGTCGATCTTCAAATTTAATCTGCGCTTGCTAACTAGTCGGCCCGTGGATGGGTAATCATCCATTTCATACCGAGTTTCCTCCGTGCCTTGGAAAGCACGTCAAGCCGCCTTGGTCCCGGCTGTCAAGTGTAGATCTTTTGACAGTCGTTCCAGGCAGTCAGTGGCTCGAAAGTCTGACAACCAGTCTTACCAAGTGGTATCATATTACCCAGTACTAACTGGGTGGTGGAGGTCAGATAGGCAGTCGCTCCATGTAAAATACTGGTATTCAGCTACATCCGGTTAGACTGGAAGCCGACCCCAAAATAGTTGGGAAGAGGCTAGGCAGATGATTCTGTATCTATCGTCATCTAGGTGGTCACCTATTTCTAGACATAAAATCATCTTTTAGACAGTCCATCCTTTGTTAGTTTGGTCTTCCTCAAAAAGATGACTACTTGTAACGACTGTCAAAGATCTACAAATGACAGCCGGGACCAACGGCTTAGCCTGCTTTCCGAAGCACGGAGGAAACTCGGTATGTAATGGGCGGTCACCCATCCGCAGACCAACCTAGGCAAGCACGGCTTAACCTAAAGATCGACCCGAGCGGCTGTTATTATTTAGCCACGAGCTCCTCCGACGACGATAGATACAGAAGTCTGACTCGTTAGTCTAGTCGTCGGAAACACGACTGCTGAGCTAGAGGTACTAGGTTCGATTCCCAAGTCTGGCAAAGTGTTATTGGGTTTTTCCATGAAGAATTTCTCAGTAGCAGCCACAGAGTCTGAATTTGTACCCGGATGATGGCAAACGGCTCGCCCCCTATTACATGGGACTGGCGAAATGTATACTATACTAATATTAGGTAGGTACGCCTCTAGACACGACTTTCTTTGGAGTGAAAAATAACGTTTTACGGTAGGACTCAATGTAACGCACTCAAAATATTGTGCTGATGGATGGATTGAATAGTACGGGGGTCGTGGAGTATTTATACTAATGTTATAACAAGAAAAACGTATATTTAAAATAAAAAACTTGTGAAAATGATTTTGTTTTTTTTTTTTTTTGATTTTTTTTTTGTTTTTTTATCTTTTTTCGTATGGGAATTCAAAAAACCCATCCATGTTCCTTCTTTGCCCTTTGTGTTCCAGGGCCACTAAATGATGGAACTTTGACCCCCAATATACCCTTTAACTAACGAACTTTGACCCCAAACTAGAAGGTTCCCAGGTATGGTCCTTAACAAAATAGTGATCGCAATGACGGAGGGAACAAGTGCCTTTTGGCTTCGTTTAGGGTATGATTACACCCATTACATTATTGCAACAAGTATCCATTTTCCAAATTCGACGCTTCTTGAGAATTTCCTAATCGCTACCCGATCAGAGATACGCGATCAGCATACCTGTCAGTGCATACGTACCCTAACTGCAACTGGCGCCTAAGTTTATCAAAAATCCAAGGAACTTATATACTAACTGGAATGATGACGTGCGACGGAAAGCCGTTCCGAGCGAGATAAATTCGAGAGTGGATGTCATCTCTTTCTAATAGGGTATCCAATATTTGTACTTTCATTTGGGACAGTCATTCTGTTCTATCTTACTAGCACCCCGCTCCCCGCTTTGCATGGGTAGCAGTTTATTCAAAATCACGGGGCATAAAAAGACAGGGCGAAGCCGAAACCTACGCATACTGTAATGGGATAGGTCTATAAAGTAAAGAATACGTAACACTTATTTTCGTTCACGGTGGTCTACATGTTAGGTTACATCCTTCATTTGTAAAGAGATTTTAAAGCGTACAGGGCTGCAATATTCACATAGATGAAGCATGAGCATGTAGCATATTCAAACAACTTAATACGTAGTATTTGATAAATTTATTAAAATCACACTATACAAAACTAAATGTATGGCTTTACGTAATTGTTGGTTTTTAGTATGACTCAGTAATCTTAAATTTAAGTGCGAAGATGCTGATGATGGAAAACGGTTGCAAACTAGGCAATATAAAAAAGACACAATCCACTCTGGTCGCTTTCTCGCTCTGAAGTTTTCTTCCCCCCTTTGAATTAATTAAAGTAATATGAACTCTATGCGTTTGAGATAAAGTTCATTTTCAAACGGTTTTTTTTAATCAAAATTTTGTTCGTAATCATTCCAGTTAGTATATAAGTCCCTTGCAAACATAAATTCGAATTCAAAACTGCAACAAAAAGAAAAAGACAGTATTGCTAACGCCATCTATTTTCTGAATCCAATACTAAACTGCGTCCTCTAGCGGGGAGTAGCTATACTACTAAAAGATTTTCAGCGCCATCTAGTATTGAGTAGCAGTAGCACTTTAAATGCAAGTTTATTAGACAGATGGCAGTGTGCGAAAGAATTTCAATACTATTCCAAGACATTTTGTAGCAGTGTTTTCTTATTAGTTGACGCGAAAATATTAGAAAAAAAACTAAAGTACTCTTAAATAATTCACGATTTAAATAGTTTCGTCACTACATTCTTCGTGAAACCGAATACTTCTGTCTTAATTTCTATCCCGTTTTCTCATCAATCAAACTGACTTTTCTATTAAAAACATCAACAAAAAATACTGTTTAAACATAGGGTACTTTTCATTTACAAACAGTCGAATGAAGACGTTATTTTTGTAGAAAAAAAAAAAACATGAAAAAACATGGCTTTATCAAGGAAATCATTTAGAAAATCCCGCCATTTTCGAACTGATGAGAAAGCTAGTGCAATTACTCAAGAATCTTCGTCAGATAGCAGTGAGCATGGGACCATTTGCTACGGAATGGTGCCTCAGGAACACGCCAGGCCACGGCTAAAGGCTCAGAAAAGTAGTTACAGTCGTATTTTCTATATTGACACTCAAGATGCACTGTCTGATACGTCTATAACGTCATCAATAACGAGGTATGTTCATCTATACTAATATTACAAAAGCTGAAGTGTTTGTTCGGTTGAACGCGCTAATCTCAGGAACTACTGGTTCGAATTGAAAATATCTTTTAGTGTTGGACAGCCCATTTATCGACGAAGTCTATTGGCTATATAACATCACGCTACGACTAATAGGAGCGGAGTATCAATGAAAAATGTTGCGAAAACGGGGAAAAGAGTGTTTTTACAATAATTTCACGTCGACGAAGGTCGCGGGCAACAGTCATGGGGGACGCCAGGGGGGGCAGCTGAACTCCAAGCCCCCTAAAGGCTCAGGATTTTTAAAAGTTATAACTTTCCCTGCCTGAACTTATACTGTCACTTAGGGGCTGTCTCCACGAGCGAGAGAATGGCGGCGATATTATCGTCGTGGCCTAAAAAAATAAAAAATAAAAAAAAAATTAATGAACCCAACTTTTTTTATTTAAAAAAACAGGCTTCTATTCAAAAAAATTGGTTTTATCTATCAACAATGAACGCGTATTCCTTTCAAAGTGGTGTCTATGTTCACCCACCCCCCTTTTAGATCGTTTATACAGAAAGTGGGCAACGTCGCAAATAGCTGTCAAATATTTCGCTGTTTTGATTAATTTAGCAATGTTACTGTATGGAAATAAGAAATATGGCTAACTAGTGAACTAAGATATTGATTATGAAATGCAATAAATAATATCGTATCATCGAATATTTAGTTTTAGATGTAAAAAAAGTATTTGGAAACTTTCCAAATGCCTTTTTTTACACCTAAAACGGTTACAATATCAAATTCAGTGTTTTAATTGCAATTAATTAATATTATTCTATCTAGTTCACTAGTTAGCCATATTTCTTATTTCCATACAGTAATATTGCTAAATTAATCAAAACAGGTAAATATTTGACAGCTATTTGCGACGTTGCCAACTTTTTCGATGAACGGTATTAACGGTATTTTTTTTACAGGTTTCGAGGTGATTTCGATACATTTAAATGCAAAATTCGTGTTTTCGGCGAGTCGCTACAAATGTGTAGCTGCATAGCAGAAAATTTTAGTAATAAAATCGATAAAATGGAGAAACGATTGGAGCGTTTAGAAAAAAGACAAAGGACGATGACGCGCGTATGTACCTTAAAATACTTTTATTTGGAGTCCAAAACTGGGGGTATTCCTCAAAGCGCAACTATTTTTAAGCGCAACGAACTAAGCGCAACTAAATTATTCCTCGAAGCGCAACCATTAGTTGCACTCATCATCTGCCTAGCCTTTTCCCAACTATGTTAGGGTCAGCTTCCAGTCTAACCGGATGCAGCTGAATACCAGTATTTTACATGGAGCGACTGGCTATCTGACCCCCACAACCCAGTTAGTACTAGGTAATACGATACCCCTTGGTAAGACTGGTTGTCAGACTTTTTGGGCCACTGACTACCTAACGACTGTCAAAGATCTACAAATGACAGCCGGGACCAACGGCTTAACGTGCTTTCCGAGGCACGGAGGAAACTCGGTATGTAATGGGCGACCACCCATCCACAGACCAACCTAGGCAAGCACGGCTTATCCTAAAGATCGACCCGAGCGGCTGTTATTATTTAGCCACGAGCTCCTGCATTACAAAATGAAATTAAAAATTTAATATGATCTATGATGAGTACTAGGAGCACATGAAATCAGTGACGGACGTTCATGTGCTCCTAGTACACGATTTTGATTGACTGTCTTGTTGACCTAGTTTTCGCAAGCACGACTGCTGAGCATGAGGTCCTGGGTTCGATTCCCGGGTCGGGCAAAGTGTTATTGGGTTTTTCCTTTAGGAATTTCTCAGTAGCAGCAACGGAGTCTGGATCTGTGCCCGGTTGATGGCAATAGGCTCGCCCCCTATTACATGGGACTTAAACATAACTGGCGAAATGTGGGTGTACTATTAGGTACACCTCTGCCTAATCTTTCGGGGATTACAGGCGTGATGTTATTTTATGAAGTTAAAATTGAAAGTCGATGTTTTACTTCAAAAATATGTACTAGTAGGTACATACACATTTGGCGGGTACAATGACTTAGGCCTACGCCATCATCATCATCATCATCATTTCAGCCGAAAGACTTCCACTGCTGGACATAGGCCTCCCCCAAGTGTCGCCACATTGACCGGTCCCGTGCCTACGCCATACTTGACGGAAATTCCGACGCCGAACTTCCGTTGCGGTAAATCCGGACCAGACGCAGAGGGCGAGCGGTCCGCGACGGAACGACCGATCATCCGCGTAGTTTGTCCGTTATTAGTCATTTATTTGCAATAATATGTATTGGCGTTCCGACGCGGAAGATCCGCGACGGAATTTCCGCCAAGTGTGGCGTAGGCCTTAGTTTAGTAGGTATCGCCGCTTATCAATATTATGTATCTCAATTATTTACAACTTTACGTAAGTGTACGTTACGTGGGCGCGATCCACGTATCTGTAGCTGTCCGACCATGGACCATGCCCGGGTCGACGGCGCGTTGTGTTCCACGCGCGCCTCAAAGAGTGTCAGCATAATGACGGGGCCCCCCTCTAGAGGGCCAAAGCCTGCCGGGGTCGCGGGACTCATAGAATTACCGTGACCCTGGAACATAAAGGGCTACTGAAGGACACCGTGGATTTTAGTCAGTACAAGTCTGACAGTCCCTCCCGCTCTGCCCTAGGTGGGAGGACTCATTTGATGATTTTACCACGTTAAAAAAAAAAAAAAAGTGTACGTTACGTAAATAACTTACAAACCTATTATATAAAGTACTAGCTTTTGCCCGCGGCTTCGCCCGCGTGGATGTCGTAAATATCCGATTACTTACCTTCACCCCCCTTTTTAACCCTTCGGGGGGAGAATTACCAAAGACGCCAAGATACGTGTAAATTAATTTTCAATCTTCAGCCTAAACACAAAATTTGAAGATCCTAACTTCAAAACTGACAGACTTTCATACAAACTTCCATCCCCTATTTCACCCCTTTAGGGGTGGAATTCCCGAAAATCCTTTCTTAGTGGATACTTACTCTTCACAAACACCCTCCAAGTGTCATGCCTCTAGGACCAGCGGTTTGGGCTGTGTGTTGATATATCACCCAGTCAGTCAGTCAGTCAGTTTACCATTTTATATTTATGTAGATTGACATTTCAGGCGACTTTAAGTGCCAGCGCCCTTGAGCGAGTCGACCCGTCGTCGCCCGCAAGGGCTCCCGCTTCAACACGCACCATATTTATTCGAAAAAACAACCCCCCTTGAATTATCAAACTCAATACAAATAAAAGCCGTATACTAAAATATGGGTCATTAAATTGTCTTTTAGATGGTCAAAGTGTCATGCAAATACGCCCTAGTTTTTGCGTGATTATCGTTTTTTTGCCCGCGTTAGACATTACTTTACAAATTAATTACACTATGTTATAAAAATATAATTTCACATTTTCACACATCAAATTATGAAGAAAATTGTCTATTAAAACATATATTTTTTTTCAAAGAAATGAGATTAGAAGTTTAGACGTGATGTTCATTTTAAAATCATTAAAAGTCGTACATCTGCGCCTTAAGGCCGAATAAAAAAATACCTTTGCAAAAAGAAGAAACATTTTGAACCATCAAAAGAATTGCCACGTGAAAAGTTTTAAGTACCCCGATTTCAACGAAAATTCAAAAAGTAACTCACGAGGCCGTGGGTGTATTTGTTTTTGATTTAAAAATAACTTCTGTGACGACCACAGTCACATGTAGTAAAAATAAGTCAATATTTGTGTTTGTTATGAGTAATTTTAGTATCTTATTCTTATCTGACAGGTAAGACAAGTAAGTTTAGTTGTGAATTGTCTCAAGTTAAGACATATTATCAGTTATGACAGGACGTTTCAGGGGAACGGAAACAAGTCTGATTTTAGATAAGTTCAACAGTACAGTAACAGTATTCGCGGCAATATTGGCGCGTGGCGTCACGGACCGATTTGCGCGGGAAGTTGAAAAATGCACGTTAGGGCCCTAGCGCGTAAGCAGCGGCGCGCCGCGCGCCTCGGTCACACGCTTGCAACCGCCACGCGGGAACGAGATAGCGATATATCTCTTATTCTGTGTATCGTAGCAGTGCGCGACCGCGGGACGCTCTCATTGGTCGACTCGTAGGTCTCCCAGTTGCTACGCAGTTTATATTAATTATCGTCTTGCCTCTTTAGTTAGTTCGCAAATGACAATTTAATCGTTTTATGGGTATTAAGTAGTTTTTAACTAGGTCTAGGAAAATCACAATGAAATATACTATCAATATCTTTGAAGGCTATTAATGTTTTTAACTGATTATGTGATAAGAAGCTATGAGTATGAATGTGGATGGGTATATGAGTAGAGGAAGACCAAAGAAACGATGGATGGACTGTGTAAAGAATGATATGGCTAGAAAGGAGGTGTCTGATGAGATGACGAGTAATAGAGAAGTATGGAAGAAGAAGACATGCTGCGCCGACCACAAATGAATTGGGATAAGGGCAAGAGAATGATGATGAAACTGTAAAGTGTGACCTGCAATATCTACGTAACTAGGAGGCTCCCAGCCCCCGTAGCATGACCACCGTAGACAAGGATTTCTTTGACGGAAGAATGGTCAAAATGACAGATTGTGTCGACACTATGACAGATTTCTTTGCACTATCTGTCATTTTGTCGATTCTTCCGTCAAAGAAATCCTTGTCTATGGTGGTCATGCTACGGCTACGGGGGCAGGTATGGTCCAGAACAAAAAAATGATCGCAATGACGGGGAGAATAAATGCCTTTCAGCTTCATTAAGGGTCTTGTTACACCCAGTATTTGAGAGTTCCCGTCGCGTCGCTAAAAATTACAACCTTAAACCTTTCCTATATTGAATTTGCATCCCTTCTGTGACATAATTTACGGGGTGGAAGGGGCGCTGACGCGAAAACGGTTACCACGTATTCAGTATACATATACAACGTGTAACATGATAAACGCAAGACCTCTCGTGTGGTGTCTCAGACCATGAAACTGAACAACTTTTGTTCTATGACTTTTGGAAATTCATAACTTTTTTTTTTGTTTTACCATACATGTGGATCAGCTGATTGCGTCCGTTCCTATAGAAAGTATTTTTTTTTTTTTGCGAATTTCAAGAACTCGTAGAACAAAAGATGTTTAGTTTCATGGTGTTGTTGCTGTTGTGTGGTCTTGCTTTTATTATGTTACACGTTGTATAGTTATATATTTATTTATATAGGTATATTATGTTTGAAACTGTTGTTTCGTCACTTACCCCCCAAAAGTTCATTGGAAGACCAGCGTCAGACAGCGTCACCTGTCTGGCATGAATGCTGAAATGGACCTTTTAGGCGCAGCCGTGAGGCACACAGCACATGTATCTTCTATTTTTTTTCATTTTATTAAAATTGTTATTTAATTTTTTATTTTGTATCTTTTTTATTATGTGTGCTTGATGAACTGACGTCAAATAAGCTTTATTCTTTCTTTCTTTATTTCAGTACATCATTCTGAAATTTTTCATTGGTTATTAAAAAAAAAAATCAACTGTTCCATACATTTTGACCGTGTAAGTTTTAAACTTTGGCACTTTTGTAGGAAACAGCTGTTTTTTCTAAATAACCGATGAAAATTTTCTGTGTGGGGGGCTCAGAATGATGTACTGAATACGTGGTAACAGTTTTCGCGTCGGTGTCCCTTCTACCCCGTATATTAGCCACGAGCCCCATAGATTGATATATCTAGGTACTCAAATAATTGTACGTTTGGAAGTACGGATTTTTTTTCGGAACTCCTGATCTGATTCCAAAAATTCTTTCATTAACGGGAAGCTACATTATCCTCGATGGTTATAGGCTATATTTAAAAAGTCCCAGTGCGATAATTTTTGACTATAAAACACCAACAGCTAGTTCACAATAAAGTAGATGGAATAGACCATAGACATACTAGTTCTGTGACGTAAGAAACAAAATGGCGGCGCGTCGTCTTTCTTTTTAAACACAATGTGTCAAAGTCAAACAATGGAGACATCTATTACCTCTTATTGTTGCAAATAAATTACTTTACTTCTGAGATGTTTACAAAGCGTAGTTTTTGCGTCATAAAAAGTACACAATGAGAGAAAAATCGGTTTTTCATTGCCAAACAAGCCGATTTGCGACGTTCCACGTAAAGTAAAAAGGAACAAAAATACATATACAGGCTGTAAAAGGACCCTTCACGAAGCTGTCAACCAAGCATTAGGTACATCAAACTAAGTAACCGTTCCAAAAATTATTGCTGGGAAACGACTTTTTTTTTGGGGTGGATAATCACGTTTTACGGTAAAACTCAATGTAACGCACTCAAAACTTGGTGCTGATAGATGCTTTAAATAGTCACGGGTCATGGAGGTAATTAAAGTAAAGTTAAAAGCTTAAAAAAAAATATTTAAAAAAAACTTGTGAAAAAAATTGGAACTTTGAACTCCAATATCTCCGTAACTAGAAGGTTCCCAGGCAAGGCATGGTCCAGACCAAAAAAATGATCGCAATGACGGGGAGAACAAGTGCCTTTCGGCTTCGTTAAGGGTCTTTTTACACCCTTTATACAGGGTGTAAGGGACAGCCCGCCGCAAACTGACAGGGTGCATTCAGCTCCTTATTTTGAATCATATTCCACAAGAACTTTTCATATTCTTTTTCGTTCTTTCAGTTACTACTAAATTTTTATTTAACTACATTATCTGTAAGTACCCAGCACACCATTTATGTAAATAATACGGCTAAAAAAAAATATTTCAAAATCCATTTTTTTTAGCCGTATTATTTCTCTGTATGTTCATTATTATTGAAATACTTTCTTTATAAAGGATACTTTCAATCCCCATAGTACGATCCCGTGGGACAGTTACTCCACACGGGAGAAGCCGCGGGCATAAACTATAAGTTGACCGGCCTCGTGAGACAACACGAGATGTACTCATATATGATGTACGTACTATAATGTATGCCTGATTAACATAACCGAAAGGCGCTTGTTCTGCCCGTCATTGCGATATTTTTTTTGTTCTAGACCATACCTGGGAACCTTCTAGTTACGGAGATATTGGAGGTCAAAGTTCCAACTTTTTCACAAGTTTTTCTTTAAATACATGTTTTTAATGTAAGATTTTTACTTTAAACACCTCCACGACCCTCGTACTATTCAATCCATCCATCAGCACAATGCTTTGAGTGCTTTCCATCGAGTCCTACCTTAAAACGTGATTTTTCACCCCAAAAAAAAAAGTCGTTTCCCAGCAATAATTTTTGCGTAGTTACTGAGTTTGATATACATAATGGTTGGTTGATATTAATGCTGTATGTACTATAATGTATGCCTGAATGCATACATCTCTCAAATTATATTATAGCTACCCCCCGATACAGCCTCCAGGCTCAGACAGCGGGGGCGGAAATCAATACTCGGCCATTTGCGTTAAACCTCGTTGATGCGTAAATCGGAGTTCAGACTAATTGACTTTAAAGCCCTCTCGGAAACGTAGCATAACATCGCGCCTATATACGCCGGAGGGCTAGACAGTGGTGTGAAGTCATGAGCCCTAATATACACTGAGGAATTTTCAAAAATTAATTTCTCCTACAGTGGTGATGGTAATTTTATGTTGTTTATCATGGTATACTGTGTGTAAAAAGACCCTTAACGAAGCCGAAAGGCACTTGTTCTCCCCGTCATTGCGATCATTTTTTTGTTCTAGACCATACCTGGGAACCTTCTAATTACGGAGATATTGGAGGTCAAAGTTCAAAATTTTTCATACAAGTTTGGAGTGTTATAACTTTACTTAAAATACCTCTATGACCCCTGCACTGTTCAAGGCATCTATCAGCACAATGTTTTCATTGCGTTACATTGAGTTCTATCGTAAAACTAGCCCCACGACGAGAGACCAAGAAGGCAGTCGGAAACGTGCCGTCGCGTTTTAAAATATTATTTATACAACATTGGTTTTAGTATAAGCGAAACCTGAAACACGTGTCGAGTATTTTTATGTAAAGAATCTATGTACAAAATTTCGAAACTGTATCATGAAAAATCACAAAGTTATAAGCTTGTTCTGTTACCTGGTTGACCGCACAAAAGCGTGGTCACCGCGCAACGCGCCCGCCCGCGGTCCTCCAGCGTCGTCTTGAGCTCATTGATAAACATAATTTGGCACTAGGTGCCTAAATTATTGTGATAGGTACTTAATGTCGCTCGGTGTCCAAGTTGTAACTTTTTTTTAATATTTTTGGGGCAAAATATAACATGGTTTGAAAATGATTGGAATCGATTCAGTTACTTATTCTGAACAAACTATATTCAGGTTTCGCAAATACTAAAAATAATATTGCCCATATTGTCCCACTGCTGGGCAAAGGCCTCCCACCACTCCTCCCAAAGGTCATGCTTCTGTGCTACTTCTTTCCCATGCTCAAGGAAGACATCCAGTTCGTCCCGCCATCTCCTACGTGGTCTGCCGCGACCCCGTGTCACTGTTTCAAGGCACCAATCCTGAGCTTTACGGGCCCACAGCTAGTTCGGCATGTGACAGACATGTCCTGCCCAGTCCAGGCAGCCTTTTGAGCCACGTCAACGATTTGCGTTTTGGAGCGCAGTATAGTGTTTGTTATCTTTTGTGTTTGTGTGTTTTAAAATAAACAAATTATTATCTATTGTTGTCAGACACGTTTCTCTACAATATAAGTTATAAAATGTATTCTAATGCTAACAACTTTTTAACAAATTTACAGTAGTTTTTCACATACATGACTCAATTAGCACTGTTGAAACATGAATGCTCACATATTATTACCGTGTTAGGCCTAAAACATACACAAGCGACGTAAGGCAGCAGGCGTGGAACAGGCGTGGCGCAGGCGTGCGCCGCTTCAAAACGATTTCATACAAAATGTATGCAGGCGACGTTTTTGAATTATACTGAAGCGACGCGGCGCAGACACGCCGTTTCGTTGCCTGCGCCGCGTCGCTAGCAGTCGGTTCTCGTGAGTCACGCAAGGAGCACGTCGCTTGTGATACGGCATGCTCAGTGTAGTAGTAGTATCTGAACGTTTCTTGCCTGTTCCACGCCTCTTCTGATATAATTCAAATCGCGTCTGCGCCGTATCTGTCCCACGCCTGCGCTGCGTCTGCCCAGTGCCTTCGCCTTACGTCGCTTGTGTGTGTTTTACGCCTTAATTAACACGTTTACTGTTGTTTACTATATAGGTACACAGTATAAATCTATTACCGTGCTACATACATCATGACTCAATTAGCAACTGTTGATACATATTAATGCCCGTTTTACTAAAAGTTAAAGTCCATTCACTGATGGCATATTCAGCACAACTTTGGTAGCTCATATCTCGGATACTTGACACTTTAAAACATTTTGTCTCATACAGAACTGATGGTTTGTATTGATACCAGCTATCGATTAATAAAGGTTGTATGTATGGCCGCAACTTTGAAAAAAAACAAAATGGCGGAAGTTAGGCCGGCCATTAAATTCAAACCCCCTTTGTTGGATTTTTAGAGCTTGGTTCTGTACTGAGAGAGAGGAGCTCGTGGCTAAATAATAATAAGATCTTTAGGTTAAGCCGTACTTGCCCAGGTTGGTATGTGGATGGGTGACCATCCATTATATATCGAGTTTCCTCCGCGTCTCGGAACAGACTTTAAGCCATTGGTTCCGACTGTCATTTGTAGATCTTTGACAGTCGGTACAGATAGTCAGTGGCCCAAAAAGTCTGACAACCAGTCTTACAAAGGGGTATCGTAACTATCGTATTACCTAGTACTAACTGGGTTGTGAAGGTCAGATAGGCAGTCACTCTATGTATAATATTCTTTTGGCCCGCTACGGTTACAAAAATACTAAACTTGGCCCTCCATAAAATTATATTTTTCGGATCCGGTCATTGGTACAGACATAAAATGAATCGCAAGCACGCCAGTGGTGACATCACTAGACCTACCCACACCACAGCGTGCTTCTACAGAGCTCTGATGTTTACAGCTCGAGGCGAGGACGACAGTCAATGTCTGATCGCAGCGGAGTTGAGACGTCCTGTAACTGTACCCGATTCATTGTGCCCCGTGCTATTGTGTTAAATTGTAATTTCAAGTAATTTGTTAGTTTAATAGAAACAGTGTATCGCACCCAGTGTGTTTTTATTGCACGAAACCCATCGTCTGCCCACATGCTGTACGAGCCTAACGGAATAAATCCTGACATATCCGACATATTGGACAACCCTGCACTACACAAACGAGGCAGTCGAGACAATAAAAAAAAAACAAAAAAAATAAAAAAATCTGCGTCTCTGTTAATCATGTCTTTATATGTATATAAATAAAAAATAAAAATATTGACTAAATGTAACGTTTATTTTGTTTCAGCGTCCGAACAACTACTCCACCATCATCCAGAAAAACAAGCTACTCGCGAAGAAGTCGCAGAAAGATGTTCAGGTATGTATGATTTATCATTTAAGTTCATAATTATGCGTACAGGCTCGGTCCCAGCCAGTCTTTTGAAGGGGTCACACAGGGCCGTAGTCAGGAATTTATTTGGGAGGGGTTACCCCGAATAAAAAGGCGGATTGGAGGGAGGGGGGGTTGTAAAATAATAAATAATAAAAAAATCATTTATTCAGGTAATTTACACCCATTGCCATTTATCACAATACAATCAGACTATAATCATACTACAAACACAAAAAGAAAACATTACAATTTATTTTTAAAAAAATACAATAAATTTTATACAATTTTTTTAATATTTTTTACTAAATCACCAACCAACCACCAACCAATGGGTAACCAATGGGTTAAACACTATTATATGTACTATATTCCGCACAGGAAGGAGTACCAGGCTCACTTTTTGTCAACGCCTGACTTTACTACCCATCTACGAGTATTTTTCATTTATGAAACGATTCTTAAGGAGTAAACTCCAAAAAGTCACCGATATCGGTCGAGCCGTTCTCAAGTGCTGATCCTTCCTTCATACATACCGGTGGCGAAGGTTCCATACAACTCGATTCCTACCGGATTCTCTTTCAAAAATGGCAGTCAGTATTCTATAGACAAATAATATAATCAGATTAAAGATATGTACTTTAGCTGACCTTTTACAAAAATTTACCCTTCGCTACTGATACATACGGCAATTGGTATGTTTATAGATACGAAGATATAATGTTCTCCCTGCTAGAATACAGGATTCCACTCAGAGGATAAGCAGGTCATAACCCACCACGCGGGTCCAGTGCGCGTTGGTGGATGTCCCAAAGTCCAATGTCTTCGAATTTTTGGTTCTAAATCGGCTTCCTCGCGTTTTCCTTCACCGTTTTGAGAGCAATGGTGATGAAATAATGTCTGGGTCAAAACCCACGACCTGTTAATTGTGGCCGTTTCTACTTGGCCACCCCTGCTATTTACCAATGGTAGATCAGCTATCTTAAATAAACTAAACTTAAAAAAAACTGAAATGGAAAAAAAAATACGTTTACCTATCAATATTGAACGCGTTTACTAATATACCGTTGAGGAGTTCTCTTGTGAGGAGGCGATCCTGGCTGCAGGATCAAGTCAATATGTCTGTCATAAAAATGTATTGTCACCAGAACCAAAGGTGTGTGCAAAATTTCAGCTCAATCGGTTGTGGGGAACTGGTTTGAAATTTAGTTGCAAGATTTGTCCAATACATACTAAGTACCTAAAAAGGCAAAATAAATAAAAGCTTATAATTTTTTTACATAAAACAGATTAAAAAATTCAAGGACACATAAAAAACATAACATTCTGTGTTTATTTCTAAGTAACCGCAAACTATTGTTATTTTACTTTTTATTCCTTGTCTAAGTTTTTACCTAAAAACGGAAAAAAATATGTTCTATAAATGACCTACAGTAACAGGTAAAAAATTCATAGTTTTGTTCTTGTAATGTCGGTAAATACCTATTTTCTGTTCAAGTGCAAAAATTTGTATACAGATATGGCAACATTTTTTGCTTAAGGTGATTGTGTCTATGTTACAATTTCTATTAAAAAAAAAGTTTACCAAGTTGTTACTTTAATAATGAAATTATTCATCGTCGTCATATTTTTTTTAAATGTTTACCAACCCCGATCTCGATGTCTTTCCAGCGCCAAGTAATCCTTTAAGAGCGTTTATATATACAGAAAGTGGGCAACGTCGCAAGTAGCTGTCAAATATTTCGCTGTTTTGATTAATTTGGCAATATTACTGTATGGAAATAAGAAATATGGCTAACTAGTGAACTAAAATATTGTTTATGAAATGCAATAATTAATATCGTAACAACGAATATTTAGTTTTAGATCTAAAAAAAGTATTTGGAAACATTCCAAATGCCTTTTTGTACTAAAATTAAGTGTTTTAA
Organism: Noctua comes; assembly: GCA_963082995.1. NCBI lineage: Eukaryota > Metazoa > Arthropoda > Insecta > Lepidoptera > Noctuidae > Noctua > Noctua comes. The sequence goes on along the minus strand of OY720295.1, from coordinate 1,216,419 downwards.
TTGCAATTCATTATAAATATTCTAGTTCACTATAGTTGGCCATATTTCTTATTTCCATACAGTAATGTTGCCAAATTAATTAAAACAGGTAAATATTTGACAGCTATTTGCGACGTTGCCAACTTTTTGGATAAACGCTCTTAAGCACTGTACCTAAATTTTTTTTACTAGTTTAAAAAACACAGTAACACAACACAATACCTAAATAACGCAAGTATCACGATTTGTATGACACTATTTAGTTAGGCCGGCTCCACACATTTTAAATTAGTTTGCTGTGACAGTAGCCACGTTAAGCTTTTGTCACACATAAGTGACAAACAAGCGCGTGCCCTGTACGCCAAACGACACAAATATGTGACAAAATAATAGGGGAAATTGTGGCTTCAAATGGAGGGCACGCGCGTGCGTTTATACTCTGGCGGTCAAAAGGTTCATCATAAAATGCATAAGCCGGGCAGAGTAGGTGCTCTCTGAGATATCTGTGGTCAGAAACATAATTAATTGTCCACAAAATATTCAATTGAAACCATGGTTCCATGACGGTCGTGTTCAATCTTCAATCCAAAATAATGCAACTGAATTCACCAAGGACGAGTTCACTGCTCTTCGATACGGGGCGGGGAGGGGGTACGAGCATGTCTAATTATAAATTTAAGTACCTATCTCTGAACCGGACTTGCAATTTTAATTTTAATTGACATTTTCCTTAACATAAGATTTACATACAGGGTGTAAACAGACCCTTCACATAGCCGTCAACCAAGCATTCTGTACATCAAACTAAGTAACTTTGCGCATACATAATTATTGCTGAGAATCGATTTTTTTTTTTGGGGTGAAAAATCACGTTTTACGGTAGGACTCGATAGAAAGCACTCAAAGCATTGTACTGATGGATGGATTGAATAGTACGGGGTCGTGGAAGTGTGTAAAGTAAAAACCTTACATTAAAATAATGTATTTAAAAAAAAACTTGTGAAAAAGTTGGAACTTTGACCCCCAATATCTCCGTAATTAGAAGGTTCCCAGGTATGGTCTAGAACAAAAAAATGTTCGCAAAGACGGGGAGAACAAGTGCCTTTCAGTTATGTTAAGGGTCTATTTACACCCTTTATGTATAAGATTGTAAAGATTTCGTTTCAAGACAAAAGCGCTAGTTTGGCGCTTTTGGTAGTGTCATCAGTTCCTGTAGTGAACAAACAACAGGACACGATATTAAGTGACCCATCGTTGTTAGAACATTAATTATTAATTTTTCTAAAATAAAAGTAGCCTAAGTTACTCCTTATAACATCTGCCAGTAAAAGTCCCATCAAAATCGGTTCAGCCGGAAATTAGCCGGATCAAACAGACAGACAAAAAATAATAAGTAGCGTAGGTGTAATTAATTGTAATTTTATACATGCACATATGTAATAGTAATCCTTTGATATATTTATTTTTACAAGTCACTCACTATAGAAATAAAGAGGCTATAATAATTGGTTGGTGTATGGATGGGTGACCGCCCATTACATACCCAGTTTCCTCCGTGCTTCGGAAAGCACGTTAAGCCGTTGGTCCCGGCTGTCATTTGTAGATCTTTGTCAGTCGCTACAGGTAGTCAGTGGCCCGAAAAGTCTTGCAGACAACCAGTCTTACCAAGGGGTATCGTACTCGTATTACCTACTTAGTACAAACTGAGTTGCGGAGATCAGATAGGCAGTCGCTACATGTAAAATACTGGTATTCAGCTGCATCCGGTTAGACTGGAAGCCGACCCTAACATAGTTGGGAAAAGGCTAGGCAGATGGTGATGAGTCTATAATAATAATAGTGATCCAAGGGCTGGCTTTTACTTTGGCCAGAGGCTAAGTGTTGCCATACAACGTGGCAACGCCGCCAGTCTCTTGGGCACATTACCAGCTGACAGCGTTGAGGAGGAGTTTTATGATGCCTTTTTATAGTTTGTTGTTAGTTTATTTATTTTAGGTTATTTAATAGTTTTTAATGAATAAAAGTATTTAGTTAGTTTACTCTTCTCAATTAAATAAAAATATAGTTATTAAAAAAAAAAAAGCATTCAGTAAAAAACTGTTATTTTGTAATTACAGAGAATTCTATTATATTTATTTGTATAGATATCATTCCTGTCATAAGTATAATCTTAGCTATTTTATGTTAATTATGTTACTTTTATATTGATGTAAAAAATATTTATGCTATCTTAGCTTCCGTACGTTTTTTCATGGGTGTCCACTGGAAAACCAGCGCTGTGCTGTGGGCCCCCATAGCACAGCATCATGCTGAGTGGTAACCTGCTTGTCGCAGTCACGACGTGCAAGCTGTTAACTTTTTTTCTATTTTTGTTCCGTCCTGTTGAATTTATAGTTTATTGTTTATTTTTTTGCAAAAAATAAACAATAAACTAAAAAAAAAACTAACTAAAAATATCGGGAGCTCAAAATAATGAACAATCACGGAAGATATCCCGTAAGTGACAGTATAAGTTTATTTTTTTGTAATTTTGTATGATGCACGTCATGTCCCTGCGACAAATAAATATTTTTTCTTCTTTCTCTCCGGTCTGAATTAAAAAAAATCTATTCTATTCTATTCTATTCTATTCTATTATTGCATATTATTATAATATTTACATTTCTAATGGATGCAAGTTTTTATTTACTCCATGTCAGATGATGGAGAACAATGAAAAAACATGTAAAACATCTATGGTATGTCCTTCACCCATGTTTTTAAAGGAATATATGATTTCATTTGTGGAATATGCTCTGCCTGCCTCGTTGCTCTAATGCCCCCGTAGACAAGGATTTCTTTGACGGAAGAATCGACAAAATGACAGATTGTGTCGACACAATGACAGATTTCTTTGCACTATCTGTCATTTTGTCGATTCTTCCGTCAAAGAAATCCTTGTCTACGGTGGTCATGCTACGGGGGCTGGTCGCAATCGCGACTGCTGAGCATGAGGTCCTGGTTTCAATTCCCGGATCGTGCAAATTGTTTTTGGGTTTCAAGCATTTCGCAATTTTTTTAATGGATGGTCGGTTTCAAGAATGATATGGCACGAAAAGAGGTGTCTGATGAGATGACGAGTAACAGAGAAGTATGGAAGAAGAAGACATGCTGCGCCGACCTCAAATGAATTGGGTCAAGGGCAAGAGAATTATGATTTCGCAATTTTTTTAGTAGCACTCACGGAGTCTGGATTTGTCCCGGCTGACGGCCCCCTGTCGCATGCGACTTAAACATAACATATTATGGCGAAATGGGTCATACTCATCATCATCATCATCATTTCAGCCGAAAGACGTTCACTGCTGGACATAGGCCTCCCCCAAGTGTCGCCACATTGACCGGTCCCGTGCGACTCGCATCCAGCGGATCCCTGCAACCTTCACCAGGTCATCGGTCCACCTAGTGGGAGGCCTTCCAACGCAACGTCTTCCGGCTCGCGGTTGCCACTCCAGAACTTTTCGGCCCCATCGGCCATCCGTTCTGCGAGCAATGTGCCCTGCCCACTGCCACTTAAGTGTGGCTATTCTTCGGGCTACGTCGGTAACCTTGGTTCTCTTGCGGATGTCCACATTTCTGATTTGATCACGCAAGGAAACTCCGAGTATAGCCCTCTCCATTACCCTTTGGGTGACTTTAAGCCTTCTGATGTGGCCCATTGTGAGCGACCACGTTTCGGTCCCGTATGTAATCACATAGATGGGTCATACTATTATTATTATTTTATTTTTAAGTTTAATTAGTTTTACGATTGTCTGACAGTTTGAGTACTTTATGCGGTCTACCCAAATGTCCTTTCTTTGGTATTGTTCGTCGTGTCGTTGAGCTCCTTGGATTATGAGTCGAGCTACACGATCACTGACAAATGCTTGCACTGTCTGGACAGGTCCACTCAAATCTGTGTGGTTATTTCTTCAAAAGACCATCTCAGACATTAATCTACATGGTCCTCACACGACTTGAGCAATGTCTGGACTTTAAAAGAGACGGTGACCTCTGAATTTGTTTCGGATGTTTCTTCTCAGAGTAGTCAGGTACGAAACACCGGCCCCATCTAGCTTTAAAAGAAAACATGGTGACTTGTAAAAGAGTTTTGTAAACCAATTTACAGAAATAAATATGATTTATGATTTAATGTGAGTGTACTAATGGGTACACCTCTGAGTAACCCTTCAGGGCTTACAGACGTGATATTATGTTATGTATTATATTACGTGCCAGAGGGTTTTTACCGCTGGTTTCTACAACGCATTAGTTTAGATTAGATATCTTCTTAATGCATTTGTAATTTACGCATATTCCTAATCGTTTTTGTGAGATATTTCTTGATAAAGCGGTTCTTTGTGGCATTTCCTTTATTTATTTCTATGCAAATCAAATACATTTTTAAATATTCCTTAAAATAAAAACAATAAAAAAACATTTAAAAATATAAAAAATTGTAGCCCACTGGTATCGGGAACAGGGTACAAGCTCTACCGGCAGTCAGGGCTACAGAGAGAGGAACTTCGTAACAATACGCCCCGTGTCCAGGAGTACAGCTTTCTGAATCAACCCCTTGATCCACAGCTGCCTAACGAGAGCCTCCACAGGTATTGGTCGAGGCTCTTGGCAATTAAGCTTAATTTTTTTTTCATGATTTTTATGGCATTACCTTCTGTAAATTCATACTTTAACATACATCCTTTAATCATATTTTGTTCAACATACAACCTGACACTGACCTGCTTTCAAAAAACATAAGATAATTATAATTTCGCGGGCTACCATGGCGCTTCTCCCTTAAGTCAAAACAGACATTTAAAAGTGTTGCCCAGAAAAATAAAATAAATAAATTCGGGGAAAACTGAAAGAAGAACAATTAAATTTTTCTTTTTTTTTAAAACGGCCTTCCCGTAAACTTTTATCTTGATCGTTTGACAGCAATATTTTTTTTTATTCTACAAAAAGGGCTAGAGTAGGCTTGACAAATTGTAACAAATAATACAATGTAAATCAATTACTAAATCTTAGCATAGCTAGTCTGTACAGTGCTCTAACTGCGTCAGAAAAAAAAAAAGATTGACGACTATTAGTTTTAGATTTTTATTGATTTGTTTACATTCTAGCAAACATAATTATGCACTTATACTAGAACTAGATTATAATCAATACAAAATACTAAGAATTACATTGACTGTTTACCATCACAATTAGTTTGATGATGACTATCTAATCAACTGTTTACCTAGCTCTGATACTTAGTTATGTACATATTGTTTGAAGATAATGATGACGCGTGTTTGCTCTTCATCCATTGAGTACCTATTAATCAAAACTACATAGGTACCGATAGGTACTGGACGATTTCGTGAAAAGTGATATTTCCATACTAACCTTTTATTATTTTTCTTGAAAACCTCTGAACCGATTATGATGCAATTGCAAACTGTAGTTAGAGTGAAAAAAGCTGCGCTGCGCTGCGTATCTTCAATTCTAAAAACACAGTCTAAGACAAAAATATACCTGCTTGAAGTAGTGAAACTGACGGCACATTGAAACAGGTGTTTTGACACACTACCCTATGAGGTAATATGCTACTACTAGTACGGTTTTTAAACTCTAAAATGTACGTAATTTAACAATTAATCAAATAAAAACGGTATTAGGAAAAAATGTAACTATACGTCGAAGTTACAAACAGAACAAAATGTGAAAAAAAAACGGCAATTTCATAGTTAAAAACCTATTATTTGTAACATATTATATGAATACAAGATTGTATTCACAAAGAGGCTAGGCATATTGTAACTTCATCCTCATTAATTTCTCCAGTTACTGATAGTGACTGCCTCGTTGGTATAGTGGTCGCAGTCGCGACTGCTGTGCATGAGGTCCTGATTTTGATTCCCGGGTCAACCTAATTGTTATTGGGTTTATCATCAGGAATTTCTCAGTAGCAGCCGCACGAAGCTCGGCAAGGCACGAAGGAAACTCGGTATGTAATGGGCGGTCACCCATCCACGGACCAACCTAAGCAAGTGCGGCTTAACCTGAAGATCGACCCGAGCGGCTGTTATTAATACTATCACCAAGTATCACTTTTTTTGTGATCATATTTCGAACTACAGCATGCGGTTACAAATTCCTGCCTTTTTAAAGAATACGCGAATTTGAACCTTTTTTTACAGATGAAAAAAAAAAAGGCAGGAGGTTCTCAATTCGACCCGTATATTTTTTTTGTGTTTTTTTTTGATTTACTTATATTTTTTATGACCACGCATAACTTTTTACAGAGAAGTCCGATTTGAATTATTCTTTTTTTAATGGAGAGTGTAAAGTTGGTCCCATTTAAAAATAAAAAAACAACTCTGGGGTGGATTTTTTTTTCAATTGGCGTCGATTTTTTTGATTGACTCCGACTTGAAATTAATTATTATTTACTTTAACTTTGGAGCTTAGCTAGACTAAATCGTTTTTTATTTTTCGCTTTTCAGTTAGTGTATTCATTTATTCAAATTTTTGTTAAAAAGTTTTTATGAACGACTTGCTTTGACAGCAACGTCTTTTCTGTTGGCTACTGGGAAAAAACTATCATTAGGTATCTTTCTAGCTTTTCGTTTCTTAGAATTTTCCTTATAGGAAAATGGAAACTTACCAGCGTAATTATTCTTTTTAATAAATACCTACGCACTTGCGAAGCGTCACCATGGCATGACGGTTCTAACCTGCGTCCCAGTTTTAGTTTCCAGAGAAGTAAACAAATAATTATCATGTGTTTTTGGAAAAACAACCTTTGCAGCCATTTTTGTTTACAATACAACTGCAACCATTTATCATTTTGTCCATAGTACTGGTCGTTCTGTAATCTAATTAATTTTGTCTAGCAGAAACTTTTTTTTTTTTATAAGCGGAAATAACGTCAATTGGAAACAAGGATTTGTTTGAATAAATTTTATAATGGGTATAAAATACCCTTAGCGAAGCCGAAATGCACTTGTTTTCCCCGTCATTGTGATATTTTCTTAGTTCTTGACCAAACCTTCTAGTTACGGAGATATTGGGGGTCAAAGTTCCAACTTTTTTTAAAGTACAAGTTTTTAATGTTACAACTTTACTTAAAATACTTCCGCGACCCCCATGCTATGCAATTCAGCACAGTGTTTTAAGTGCGTTACACTGAGTGATTACATACGGGACCGAAACGTGGTCGCTCACAATGGGCCTCATCAGAACGCTGAAAGTCACCCAAAGGGCAATGGAGAGGGCTATGCTCGGAGTTTCCTTGCGTGATCAAATCAGAAATGAGGAGATCCGCAAGAGAACCAAGGTTACCGACGTAGCCCGAAGAATAGCCAAACTTAAGTGACAGTGGGCAGGGCACACTGCTCGCAGAACGAATGGCCGATGGGGTCGAAAAGTTCTGGAGTGGCGACCGCGAACCGGAAGACGCTGCGTTGGAAGGCCTCCCACTAGGTGGACCGATGACCTTGTAAAGGTTGCAGGGATCCGCTGGATGCGAGACGCACGGGACCGGTCAATGTGGCGACACTTGGGGGAGGCCTATGTCCAGCAGTGGACGTCTTTCGGCTGAAATGATGATGATGATGATGACATTGAGTCCTACCGTAAAACGTGATTAATTGTCACCCAAAAAAATTTAGTCGTTTCCCAGCAATAATTTTTGCGTAGTTACTTAGTTTGATGTAGATACAGACAGAATGCTTGGTTGCCGGCTTCGTGGCGGGTCTGTTTACTTGCACCTTGTAAATATGAAAGTGTTTTAATATACTTATTATTCCATGAAATCTTTCCATTTTACCACTTCAAGGGCGACTATAATTAGCTTTACGATAAGCTAACATTAAAAGAAAACCCACATTTGACCTTAAAAGGTTCACAAATGTCAAATAAGAAATTAGAAGTCGAGTTTATAGCTGTGAGTAACGTTTTGTAAATCAATAGTGCCTTGTGGACCTGGCAGTATCATGCACGGTTCTTGAGTAAAATACTGTGAGGCTCATCTTAGGTATACATCTGTACAAATACATAAATCGAAGTGTATGTTTGTAATTTCAAAATAACAGGTTTTTACTGAATGCATATGAAAGTATAACTATACCAGTATTAATAACAAACAAAAAACAAATTTGGAAAATTCTGTTTGACCCTAAGTTCCGGCTAATCTCCGAAACGGATACACCGAGATCTATAAACGCTACGTAACACACACCTTAGCTAAGCCTTACTCCTGTCACTGTCACATAACCGTCAAACTACAAGAGCAAAAGCACGTGCTTTACGATTATGGCGATTTATAAACGGTCTGGAATCTTGTCAGATTTATAATTAATCTTAAACCTACTTAGATGTCCACTTGCGTCGCTCTCCGAGCATAATGTAATGTTAGTAGGTAATAGCTTATATTATAGGTTATAAAAATGTGGAAAATCCCCCGCTTCCTCTTTGCACTATGGTTTTTCTGTCACTTTTACGTCAATGGGTGATTTTTTTGCACAATGAGGCCTCTTTATGCCTCGGTAACCACGATCGGTTACAGTTCGGCCTTCCACAGGATCTGTATTATAATATTATACCTGTGATAGTCGCCGAGAAGCTCGTGGCTAAATAATAACAGCCGCTCGGGTCGATCTTCAGGTTTAGCCGCGCTGCCTAGGTTGGTTGACAACCTATTACATACCGATTTTCTTTCGTGCCTCGGAAAGCACATTAAACCGTTACTCCCCGCTGTCATTTGAGGATCTTTGACAGTCGTAACAGGTAGTCAATGGCTCGAAAGTCTGACAACCAGTCTTACCAAGGACTATCATATTACTCAATACTAATGCGGTTTTGGAGGTTAGATAGGCACTCGCTCCATGTAAAATACTGGTATTCAGCTGCATCCGGTTAGACTGAAAGCCGACCCCAACATAGTTGGGAAAAGGCTACGCAGATGATGATGAGAATTAAGGTAGCAACTATCAATCTATATGGCTACCATGACCAGCTATAAGGCGGCAAACATATAAAGAACAACTTACTATAAATAATTAATGAACAATTACAACACTAAGGCCCCAACGCGTTTAGCGATTCGTGGTGCGGTTTCGTGCAAGCGGGCCTTAATGGCGTTTCAATTCCATCATTACTAGATGCGCAGCAACATGACTCAGTTTCCTTGAATATTAATTTGTTTTCTTGAATTGTTTAGTATTATAGGTGTTATGTCTTTAATACAGATACCTGGCCTGAATCAAGAATTGTGCGCCTTTTTTTGTTTTTTTTTTTTCAGATGAGCCGTCGTTAAATGACCCCTCCCGTTCTGGACGGAGCGGAAATGAGTGTCAGACTTGTACCGACTAAAACCCATCCATGTTCCTTCTTAGCCGTTTGTGTTCCAGGGCCACGGTATCTCTTTCGAACAGTCCCGCAGCCCTGGCAGGAGTATTGTGGCCTTAACTGTCAGTCTGTTAACAATGGGTCTATGCTTGGAAGTACCAGTTACAGTTCTTTCCGGGCATTTTTATGGTTCCGTACCTCAAAAGGTATAAGAAATCTTTATAGGATCACTTTGGTGTCCGTCTGTTTATCTGTTTGTCTATCACCAAGACCCGTTTTCTCAAGAACGCGTAGAAGTCATCATCTGCCTAGCCGTTTCCCAACTATATTGGGGTCGGCTTCCAGTCTAACCGGATGCAGCTAAATACCAGTATTTTACATGGAGCGACTGCCTCAGATAGGCAGTCGCTCCATGTAAAATACTCCACCACCCAGTTAGAACTGGGTAATACGATACCCCTTGGTAAGACTGGTTGTCAGACTTTTTGTGCCACTGACTACCTAACGACTGTCAAAGATCTACAAATGATTCGACAGCCGGGACCAAACGGCTTAACGTGCTTTCCGAGGCACGGAGGAAACTCGGTACGTACTCACCCCCTATTACATGGGACTTAAACATAACTGGCGAAAGGTGGTGTACTATTAGGTACAGTTCTGCCTTACCTGTATGGAATTACAGGCGTGATGTTATGACATGGTAGTTTCCCGACGAGCTTTTTTATTGACCGTTTTGCAATGACACTTGCAATGATTATACAGGGTGTAAACAGACCCTTCACATATCCGTCAACCAAGCATTCTGTACATCACACTATGTAACTTTACCTACGCAAAAATTATTGCGGCGAATCGACTTTTTTTTTGGGGTTATAAATCACGTTTTAAGGTAGGACTCGATGGAAAGCAATCAAAATATTGTGCTGATGAATAGATTGAATAGTACGGGGGTCGTGGAGATGTGTAAAGTAAAAATCTTACATTAAAAACATGTATTTAAAAAAAACTTGTGAAAAAGTTGGAACTTTGACCCCCAATATCTCCGTAACTAGAAGGTTCCCAGGTATGGTCTAGAACAAAAAAATGATCTCAAAGACGGGAAGAACAAGTGCCTTTCATTTGTGTTAAGGGTCTATTTACACCCTTTATTTTAAATAATGTGTCGTTCTTTGGAAAGAATTTATATTCAGCTACAACTAATAATATCTCTTCAAACATATTATTCAGAATATGGGTTTTATTTTCCTTTTAAATTAGCAGTTGTACGTCATCAGGAACTTTAAGGGCGGTTTTGATATTCAACAACATTCCTATAATGATATTTTCCACCCACCATCGTCTACCGCCCTAGGCGTTACACTGTTGGCTATTTTTAGCCAAGAGACTTCGATCACCAAGATAATATTTCAACGCCCACTTGAAGGCAGTCATTTTATGCAAAAGTCCTTTAGAATTCTAGATATTGAACAAAAAACCTATTCTTGTGTTAACTAGGAACGTCAAAAATAGCAAATGCTGCGGGGTCATTGAGTTTCTTACAATGGCAATACTTTTCAATTTTTTTTTTAAATTGTCCTTGAATTATTTTGTGCGTGGCCATATTCGGAACTATCGACGCCATCTTGATTTTTTCTGTCAATTTCATTCTTGCGCTAAAAGATCTATGCAACACTGTACACGGGGTAGAAGGGACACCGACGCGAAAACGGTTACCACGTATTCAGTACATCATTCTGAGCCCCCCTACATAGAAAATTTTCATCAGTTCTTTAAAAAAATCAACTTTTCCGTACATTTTTACCGTGTCGTGTAGGTATTACACTTTTATAGGAAACAGCAGATTTTTTTTTTTAAACCGATTAAAAATTGAAGAAGAGACACATCATTGTAATCTTTTTTTGTTCTGGACCATACCTGGGAACCTTCTAGTTAGATATAGTGGTAAAAAAAAAACTTGTGAAAAAAATCGGAACTATGACTTAGTTCCGATTTTTTTCACAAGTTTTTTTTTTTAACATAAGTGTTTTATAACCTTACTTTAAATACCGCCACGACCCCCGTACTGTTCAGTGCACCAATCAGCCCAATGATTTGAGTCCGTTACATTGAGTTTTACCATAAAACATGATTTTTCACCCGAAAAAAAAGTCGTTTCTTTTTTTTAAGGACCGTTTTCGTGCCGATGTCGCCCTTCCACCCTGTATAAGTTTTAAGTAATATTTGAATAAAACGTATTTATTACCTACGGTAACTTAGGATAGATGTTATATCAGTGGTTATTGGTTGAATATCTAACGTAGGTGATCTACAGGGTGGAGACGACAATGCGACAATAAATTAAACTGTATGTAACTCATGACGTTCCTAGTCTGCATACAAAAATTCAATCGAAAATTCCTGGATATTTCGATTGAATTTTGTATGCAGTTTATTGACAGGACGTTATTTTTCATTGTTAGCATTTTCTACATAGTGTAGATAATAGGCTACCACGAACAGGTTAACGAATCCCGCATCGGTATAAACGTTAAACACATGTTGCCAACTCGCTACTTCAAAAACCTTGGCCAAAATTGTCGTATTGTCGTCTGCACCTTGTATAAAGTTATAGTAGCCCGGGAATTCCAGGAATAAAATCTAGCCAAGGCAAACATGCTCTTGCTATGTGTGCTTAGGTGGATTCACATCAATATAATAGATAATTACTAGCTGTTGCGCGCGACCTATCCTATGTAATCCGCGTGAAATTATTATATAAATATTTCTTCCCTATTTGAATCAGATTTTTCAAGGGTTTTCATTTTTTACACGGACGGAACCCTAATTATTTTTCTAAAATAAAGGCAAGCTAAGTTACTCCTTATATCATCAGTTATCAGCCAGCAAAATCGGTCCAGTCGTTTCGGAGATTAGCAGACAAACAGGTAGACAGCCAAAATTAAAAAAATAACTTTTCTGTGCATGGCATGCGGTACCCGCTATACACGAATATTAACCCAACATAGTTGTGGGTGTGTAGCGTGTACCCACGGACCAACCTAGGCAAGCACGGCTTATCCTAAAGATCGACCCGAACGCATGTTATTAAGCCACGAGCTCCTCAATGCTGCATCTGAATTGAGTAACAATATTTTGATTTAAAAGAGTGTCCATGGAGTTTCTTGCCCATTCTTCTCCATAGAGATCTACGCATTGGAATGTACAACTACAGTACTTTCTCAAGTTATTATGCCTTGTGTCTGTGACTGTAGCTTCGCGTTTTTTTTGTTTTTTTGACATTCAAAAGTGCCTGTGAAGGTCTAATTGAAATAAATGCTTTGAGTTTTGAGTAAAAGATTGTTAGGAGTAGGACTATCTTTCTGAACTAAATAGTTGATCAAAATACTTGTTAGTAATGAACATACATTTATTATGTACGACCAAGTAGAAGCAGCATTAGTGATAGAGGAGAAAAAATACTAAGCACTGTTGTTTCCCAAAATTGGAAGGATGCCCAAAAAAATTGCGACCGCGACCCCTTTTAAGGGACAAAAGACGTGCATTTGTAGACTTCGAATACACGTAGTACCTATCTTTCGTTTAATTCCTTGTATTCAATGTGATTTTCTGAGTTATTTTACCTTAATCTATATCTATACTAAGTTAATATGATAAAGAAGTAAAATTTGTTTTTAAGTTTGTATGTAGGGGGTAATCTCCGGAACTAATAATCTAATTCTAAAAATTATTTCACTGTTAGAAAGCTACATTATTAGGCTACACTACAGGATAAAAATTATATTTATATCATGCATTAGCCGAGCTATCACAGTTTTTGCGAACAAAGTCGCGGGCGAAGTGCTAGTTATTAATGAAGGAACATTAGTTACTTGGCCCCTATCAGATCTTAGTGTACCAACTATAGGTACACCTACCCCTGGCTAACCTTTCATGTAGCATGACCATCGTAGAAACGGGTTTTGTCAACGGAAGAATCGACAAAATGACAGATTAACAATAGAAATCTGTCATTTTGTCGTTTCTTCGTGTTCATGCACACGTACAGGTGTGATTTTAATGCAATTTTTATGTAGTTACTTAGGTTTAAAATATTACTTCAATTGTTTCTAAAAATTGAGTATGATAAAACCTAAACAATTTATCGTTAGTTCATTTTTTTCTCAATGATCTTTGACTTGTCGTGCCCGTTTTTATCTTATATGTAACAAACAAACAATGTTCTACAGATATACCTACGCGATTACAATTTCCGTTAATTTTACATAAAATGAAGAATGAACAACTATAGCTAGACTGACTCGATACCAGACGTAAATATTTTGATACCAGTGCAAGTTACAAATCAAAACAACGCAAGAAACATGTATCTATAAGCGCCTACTTTAGTTTCAAAACAGAATCTAAACGAGGATATTCAAGCCGAAGTTACCGTAAACAACATCACATTCACACCAAATTTGAACTACACATAATTAACAAATACTTGAACAGCTGTAAAAGAATATCGCTTTAAATAAATTCGTCTTAAGGAACAGAAAATGAGTGATTTCTGCATTTGGCGGTCTAATCATGACGTTTTACCGAGTAGACACAGTAACAAGGATAATATTTCGCAGAATATCGGTAACGATCGGCTGAGTTCGCGATTCTCCATCTCTTTTGCACCCGTGGAAACGCCAATCACGTCACGCTATCGAATTTCCGTGCTCCTCTCTTCATGTTGGCTCCGTCAGTACATATTTTTAGATTGTGAAGTGTAGACGTACGGAAAGAAACATTTTATCGGTGATTTTTAAAACGAAATTGAAGAATAAATCTTTGTTTACTGTTTTGAACGTGTTACTCGTGTTGACATGGCTAAGGTAAACTATTGTTTGGTTTTCATATTTTTTAAAGTAAATATGGTTGACAAGAGCGATTACACGAAAATGTGTTTTTTTTTTGCACAGTACGTCGTTCCAACCGGTGACGTATTGGCTCGGAAGATAACTCGTACCATATTTTATAATAAAACCTTTTTTTATTAGATTTTTTATGAATATATTTTATTGTAACACAATATGTAACAAAACCAACAGCCACCGTTTAGATAACAATATTTTAATTGGCGTAAATAAACAAGTTTTACAGAAATAAATAAGAAAATACCAAAACAATGGACACGGAAGTTATATTAAACCGAGATTTACGTTGCACTGTTATTTATGAACACAATAAGAATACGAATTCATGCAAACGATTTTGATTTAAGTCATTGTTTCCTCAAAATAGGAAAACAAAACATGCAAAGCAAGCAATATTTTTTTGCACTGCAGGTAACATTTTAACACTGTCAAAATCAATAGTTTATATTGAAAAAAAAATGTCAAAACAACATTGCCATATCAATCACTTCCCGTAATTCATGTGAACTTAAAAAATATGCAATTCACTAATTAAATCATTAGGAGAAAGGCAAGCTAATACGTATGTCCTTTTTATGTTTGTATGTGACGTACGTTAAAAAAACTTTCCTAAAAACCCAACATTGTTCTTTGCTGTGCATCACATATTTATTTGGAGATTTAAATGTGTCAAGTTTTCAACAGTAGTTATTTGTTTGTAGATTTGTATGTTGAAATAATTTAACCCAGGAGGTACGCCACGTCTATAAGATAAGGGATTCTCGAGAATATCATTGTGATATTCACTCCTTGATATTTCATATTAAATGTCTGTTTTTGTATGCACTGTAAGGTAAGATATTGATAACCATAAAACGTTATTGCTCCTGAATAGTTCATAATATTTATAAACCATGAAGTGTTAACAATGAGTCATTTAATAGGCATAGGTATCTTATTTCCTAAAACAGACATTCTACATATAGGTATAGTTGTTTTGTTTTAATCTTTACTTACATAAAAGACTTTAATTTGGTTACGTTGGCTTTTGTGACGCTAATGAAATGCAAGATGTTAATTTCAATAATTGTTGAAAGGAATGCATTTCTATATTATCAAATACTTTGTTTACATTAAAACTTGTTCTATAAGTTTTAGATCATTTTCCAAGCATGCAGTTCTATTTGACCATGACACTGCCCTGGGGATTTATAATTTTAACATGGCAACCTTTTACTCATATGTCATGTCATGTCATTTGGTTGTTTGTGTCCCTTGTCCAATGTCAACCGGTCGGGAATATTTTTATGGGAAATCGATCGATTTTAATCAAATATAAATGTCGTACACGATAAAGAATTTACTAATACAGGCTAGAAATAGCTACAAGAAGTTCCTAGATGTTAATAAAAGCAGTTGCATGGTAAGTGTCCATTAATTATTTAAGAAAATGGCGTAAACTCGCAATAGGCGTTGATGTCTTTGCTTTTATGTCGGAAGAAACCTTAAATTGGCACTAATTTAGCTTGCTATTGCCTTGAGAATGTTGGGAAATGATTAGAGCACAATAAAAGTAGGATTTGTTAAGAATTTGATGCGTTTTTAGCTTATTCTTGTGTTTTTCCATTTAGGAGCTGTAAAGATTAATATTGAGCTGGTTTTCATAGTGTCATAGCCTTCAAACGTACGTTATCGGTTAGATGTGAATACTAAAATACGTCTGGCGCCAATCGTGTGTGCAATTACGCTTTAAAAGGCAAATGTATTCATAAAAAATGTCACTTTAGATTTTGTTATCATATTCTTGCTATATACTATACATCTCATATTTACTATTAAGCGATGATGGTCCAGTGGTTAAGGCCTCGCTTCACGTGCATGAGGTGGTGAGTCCAGTCCTGGGCTTGGTCTTAGCCAGCACATGCCTTCCGTGTATGATAAGAGACTGTTGTCTGCAGTAGGACAGTAATAGGCTTGAATTATGCTTACTGGTATTTATGAGTGGAAACACAGGGTGAGGACGCCTTAGTAGGATGTACACCAGTGTTACCAGACATCCTGATTTTGGCGGGACATCCCGATTTTTTAATCAAAATTAAATGTCCCGCGCGGGACAGGCTCAGTCCCACTTTTCGGGGATAACTCGACCGTGCATGCAGCCTGAGGAATACAACTTTGATGATTTTGATTACTAATTTTTTTTATTTTTTTGAGACTTGGGGTAGGCCTATGTCCAGCAGTGGACGTCTTTCGGCTGAAATGATGATGATTCAGAAGACGAATAAGACTCAACTATTTAACTATAGGATAAATCTGATTTTAAATATTACATTTTAATAAAATACATTTTCTGTGGCTATTTTTGCTATCGATTGTCCCGTAAACGTAATTTGAATTCAAATAAAAAGATAATTTTTTTCAAACTTCTGATTAATTATATACGTTTTTTTTTTTACTATGTCCCGCTTTCAACAAAAGAATCCTGTTTCTTTTCACTCAAAAAGTTTTAAAATCCCGACTTGGGCAAAAAAAAAAAATCTGGCAATGCTGATGTACACTGACATTATTGTGATGTTCTTCAGAAAGGTCAGGTGCGTAGTACTTGCAACCGGTGTTCGTGTATGACCTGATGTATGAACGTGGACGAGGCACAAGGAGTATGTAAGGATTGTCACAGGTGGTGTTCTGTTGCTTCTGTTTATTCCCACTTCATATCATAGTGTGGATGTTCATGCCATGTCATACATGTCTCCATAGAGATCTACGTCAAGGACAACTACAGTCCTTTTGCAGGAATGATGGCATGTGACCAGACTGTAGATTCATCTTTGTTTTTTGACAATTCAAAAGTGCCTGTACTGCTCTAGATTTGAAATAATTGGTTTTGGTTTGAATAACGCTGATCTCTGTATCCGGGTGTTAGTTTACTCTACGAAATAATCAAAATGTCATAAGGTTACAATGTAACATGACATAATGAATCATCATCATCTGCCTAGCCTTTTCCCAACTATGTTAGGGTCGGCTTCCAGTTTAACCGGATGCAGCTGAATACCAGTATTTTACATGGAGCGACTGCCTATCTGACCTCCACAACCCAGTTAGTACTAGGTAATACGATACGCCTTGGTAAGACTGGTTGTCAGACTTTTTGGGCCACTGACTACCTATAACGACTGTCATCTTTGACAGTTTTTTTTTTTTTTTTTTTTTTTTTTCTTTTTCTACAAATGACAGCCGGGACCAATGGCTTAACGTGCTTTCTGAGGCATGGAGGAAACTCGGTATGTACTGGGTGGTCACCCATCCACAAACCAACCTAGGCAAGTACGGCTTAACCTAAAGATCGACCCGAGCGGCTGTTATTATTTAGCCACGAGCTCCTCCACATAATGAATAACATTATGAATAATTTATTTGTTACTATTTCACAAATATAATATAAACTACCTCATTGGTTTGTGGGCATCAGATGGGCACTCGATCCTCGCTACTAGTTCGTTACATATTAAATTTTGATTTTATTTTTTAAATGCTACTATATCTTTGTTAGCTTAGTTATACATTTTATTAAGCATGCTGTGGTCTCCTGTAAGTGAAGGAGTACACCTACGTGATACTTTGTCGTCGATTATTTATTTCGTGTTTGTGTACATCCTTTGTTGGAGATCCTAAACAAATAAATAAAATAAATAAATAAATATTTATATTAACTACTTACGTATCTATTAGTTGTATTGGTTGCAAGCGCGACTGCTGAGCATGAGGTCCTGGGTTCGATTCCCGGGTAGGGATAAGTGTTATTGGGTTTTTACTTCAGAAATTTCTCAGTAGCAGCAATGGAGTCTGGATCTGTCCCCGGTTAGTGGCAATAGGCTCGCCCCCTATTACATGGGACTTAAATATTACTGGCGAAATGTGGGTGTACTATTAGGTACACCTCTGCCTAACCATTCGGGGCGTGTTGTTATTTCACAATATTTCTACAATTTTCAATGGACATAATTGTGACATTGAAGTGTAATTTTTTCCTTAAGACAATTTTCTTACTCACCTCGTTTTCCTTCCTTAATATGTATTTCTTGATTTGTTAGGTATGCCAGTCAAGTTGTTTTTTTTTATTTTATGAGATGGCCTACAATAACCAGGAACCGGTTTAAAAAGGGCGGTTAATTTCTATTAAAAACCGGTAAATATAGCGTTCTTTCATTTACCGGTTAACGAGTGAACTGTTTTTATGTAACCCAAATGATAAAAGTTACATAAGCACAAACGGTTTTGATACCCAAATTAACCGGTTAACTCCGTAATTTTTTTTTTTTCGTCTACTGCAACGCCCAGGCCGTGCGTGCGAGAGTGACGGGGGCCGGGGACCCTATTAAACTTGGTTTTAACCGGTTAATTTTCACTATCAATACCAAAATTCATGAAAAACCGGTTATCCGCATAAACCGGTAAAGTGCAACCTTTAACCCAAAGTTATTACAGGTAGTCAGTGGCCTGAAAGTCTGACAACCAATCTTATCAAATGGTACAGTTTTATCCAGTACTAAGTGGGTTGTGGAGGTCAGATAGGCAGTCGCCCCATGTAAAATATTGGTATTCAGCTGCATGCGGTTAGATTGGAGGCCGACATTAACATAGTTGGGAAAAGGCAGGCATGTATTACCTTATTTGCCATTCCAAAATGTCGTATTGTCCTTTAAATCATGATTTCATGAATATTAAAATCGGACCGTGTTTTTACTTATTTTCCCTTTATTGTGTGTTAATTGTGCTTCATAAAAAGCAGTAAATAATATCTTTTTAGGGTTCCGTACCCGTAGGGTAACCTACGGGACCCTATTACTAAGCCTCCGCTGTCTGTCCGTCCGTCTGTCTGTCAGCGGGCTGTATCTCATGATCCGTAATAGGTAGACAGTTGAAGATTTTCACCGAATATGTATTTCTGTAAAAACAAATAATAAATTAAAAAATAAAAGCTGGCTCCCCTACTACGATGGTACGGATTCCTTCATACGCGATTTCAACTCGCACTTTGCCGGTTTTAAAAAAAAAATATAACCCAATCCAAGGTTATTACTTTGAAATTAATAATCCGGTTTCGTAACCCAGTTAAAAGTTTTTCCATGAGTAACAATTGTCAGATAGCTATTATAATATCAATGAAAAAAAATTCCACAACCTCAAGTTAATATATATGTCGTGTCAATGTAAATGATAACTTATCTCTACAAAAACCACAAACAAATAAATAAAGGGTGTAACAAGACTCTTAACGAAGCCGAAAGGCACGTGTTCTCCCCGTCATTGCGATAATTTTTCATGTTATATTGGGGGTTATGACCCCCAAGTTCCAACTTTTTCACAATTTTTTTTTTAAATGTATGGCGTTAATGTGAGATTTTTACTGTAAACACCTCCACGACTCCCGGACTATCTATAGCCCCGGACGATAGCCCCGGGATTACGCATCAACAATCCCATAATCCCGGGATTGAAAAACATGCTCGGGATTGTATTCTCTAATTGAGTAGTCCACTTTCAAACACCGCTATGTCATAAGTTTTGTGATTTTTTTATTTTGACAGTTAACGGTCTAGAATTTAAAATACTTTGAAACAGATTAACGATACTGAGCCAAAACTGGCTATACTCTGTACAAATCAACATCAAAGTTCGACTACTCCTGCAAAAGTCGCTATCTTTTTCATTTTGCTACTTGCAGAAGTCGCCATCTTGTCGTCAACTTGCAAACACCGTTCTGTTGTTACTTTACCATTTTTTTTCAAAGACGCACATAGCGCGTTTTGCAAGTGGACTACTCGCCATCAACTGAACACCAGCGGAATTCAACGCGTGTTAACTCTCAACGCCATTCACATAATCGTAAAACTCTTATCTTGTCTGAAGTTTAGTTCTTAAAGACTCAAGATATCACACAAGATAACCAATAGGCTGTAATCCTGTTAACAGATATGCTTATCATACGATAAAATATGCTGTCGCGTGACTAAAGAATTGGCAATGAACATATAATCAGCCTATACACACCCCCTGTGAATTCGGATGTTGTAGTGATCCATCAATTTTGACAGTCACTAGCGTAGTTGAGCATATCAACTAGGCCAGCATTCTTCGAAAGATTAAGCGGAGGTGATAGTACTGTAAGATCCCCTCTACATAATTATAATCTTTGTCATTATAGGCACCTTGTACAGGGTGTAAACAGACCCTTCACATATTCTGTAAAATTATTGCTGGGAAACGACTTTCTTTTTTGGGGGTGAAAAATCACGTGACACGGTAGGACTCGATGGAAAGCACTCAAAGCATTGTGCTGATAAATGGATTGAATAGTACGGCGGTCGTGGAGGTGGGTAAAGTAAAAATCTTACATTAAAATGCATGTATTTATAAAAAAAAGTTGTGAAAAAGTTGGAACTTTGACCCCCAATATCTCCGTAACTAGAAGGTTCCCAGGTATGGTCTAGAACAAAAAAATGATCGCAAAGACGGAGAGAACAAGTGCCTTTCGGATATGTTAAGGGTCTATTTACACCCTTTATAAATTCCATATTACTATTGTAATAAAGTCAGTATATTCTTAGCAGTCATTAGTTTCATTCACTGTCTCGGCCTACCGTACATGGCGACCCAGTACATGTTTATGTCATGTGCTAGTGTTCATCTGCTCAGGTGGATCTTGAACGTTAAGCAGAGCTGTATGACCATCATCATCATCTTCCGGCCCTTGTCCCATGATACTCGGGGTCGGCGCATCACGTTTTTTCCTCTATTCTCCCCTGTGAGCCGTCAGCGTCACGCTATAATTTACTCCTTTCTCTTTTATATAATTCCTCACAAAGCCCATCCATCTCTTCTGGAGTTGCTAAACAGTACTTTATATGGATCAGCGACCGAAATAAATAATAGCGGCCGCATTGGTCGATCTTCAAGGTTAAGCCCAATTGCCTAGGTGGTTCCGTGGATGTGTGACCATCCTTTACATACCGAGTTTCCTCCGTGTCTCGGAAAGCACGTTAAGCTGTTGGTCCCGGCTGCCATTTGTAGATCTTTGACAGTCGTTACAGGTAGTCAGTGGCCCGAAAGTCTTACCAAGGGATATCGTATTTCTCAGTGCTAACTGAGTTGTGGAGCTCAGGTCGGCAGTCGCTCCATGTAAAATACTGGTATTCAGCTGCATCCGGTTCAGGTTACAGGTCGTCAGTGGTCAATAAAGTCTGACAACCTGTCTTATCGAAAGGTATCGTATTACCCAGTACTAACTGGGTTGTGGAGCTCAGATCGATAGTCGCTCCTTGGCTCAGATCGGTAGTCGCTCCTCGGTAGTCCTTCCTTAAAATACTGGTATTCAGCTGTATCTGATTAGACTGGGAGCTGACCCCAACATGGTTGCGAAAAGGCAGATGACTCATTTCGATCTTGCGAAGGTATATTACTTACTTTTCTCTTGAGGGTAGGCAGAAACCACAGAACGCCACCAGCTACGGTCCTTACTCCTTTTGGCTCGTCCACGTTCATATTTCAGACACAGTCTGTCATTTTGTCGATTCTTCCGTCAAAGAAATCCTTGTCTACGGTGGTCATGCTACGGGGGCTGGTCAAACACGCACGTATGTTGCGAGTACTTCCCCTCTGACCTACTGACGAAGCCTACCTTAACTTCTAGAAGGTGCCTTAAACACTGGCGCCAATCATCATCCTCCCGTCCTTATCCCAATTTATTAGCGGACGGCGCAGCATGTCTTCTTCTTCCATACTTCTCTATTACTCGTCATCTCATCAGACACCTCCTTTCTAGCCATATCATCCTTCACACAGTCTATGCAAACACTGGCGCCAATATAAATCTATTATTAAGACTTACCTCAATAATCTCATTGTTTTACTATTAGCGCAATAATTCATTATTAATTACTCTGTAATGAGATACGTCATAATTATTATCACCTATCGAAGTAAACAGGGGTAATTCTTCGGATTTGTCGAATGTATTCGTGATATTTACGTTAAAAGGTGATCTTTTCAAATCTCACTAGCACAATTGTTAAAATTCTTCGGAACATGTAATGGAGACGATACCATTTTCCTTTTGCATCAAGTTTAATCATTTAAATAAGAAGAAACAAAAATATGAAAAAATCATTAACATATCTCGAGAAATTAAAAAATTACGAGACTTCAAAATTGCGCTTGCAATGAGGTAAAATGACGTCACTCTCACGGTATTTATCTTGATGTGGGAGGAAACAAACCCAAGAGAAGGTAGCTTGGCAGCTAAGAAACTTCTGAATTCTACTCCTGCCATAACATTACATCACGATTGTAATCCCCGAAGGATTTCGCCAGTCGTCTTTATGTCTCATGTAATAGGAGACGAGCCAATGATTGTCATCAATTCAGAATCAGGGCTCCTACTGAAAAACACTGCTCCATCTAGGAATCGATCCCAAAAGCTGATGTTCCGCAGCATAGCTCTTTGCTACCAACGAGGCAATTCTGCCAATCAATCCTTTTGTATGCCCCATGAACACAATCACAGAATACTGAAAGGCCTACAACCAAAGAGTATCGTGCCAGTAGGTGAATTGTGGAGGTGCGAGTCAATCGTTCCATGTAAAATATTGACTGTAAGCCGACCTCAACATAGTTCTGAAAAGGCAAGCAGATGACGAGCAGCGTCCTCAGCCTTCCAATGAAACAATTGCAGACAGATATTTACAAGAATTAATAATTACACCTTGTCAGTATTTGACACGAAAATAACAAGTAAATTAACATCAATTAAAGACTTGAATATTTTCATCTATTACCTCAAACGGCTCAAATTGTAATTGATAGTCTGCATCTACACTGATTGCAATAATTCTTCTCAATTAAAATGCATTTAGACATCACTACTGATTATTTTAAAGTAGTGTTTTTGGCCATAAATTTTGATTATAGCCTCAGACCAACAAAAAAAGGAAGACGGCGCGCCACGAACATCAAAAGTGAAACCAGAAAAACCGTGCTCCTCCGTAATACGCATGTAGCGATGAGCATGGTTTTAGTGTAGGTGTGTGCGTGAGCGTGTATATTTAGTTGCAGTTAGCATAAGCAGTCTGTCGTGTCCCCACTGCTGGGACACAGGCCTCCTCTCTATGAGAGGGAGTGGGCTGTAATCCACCACGTCCCAGTGCGGGTTGGTAGATGTCACATATCTTCGAATGTCGGTTCTAGGACATGCCTTTTCCAATCGATGTGTTCCTTCACCGTTTTGAGAGCAGTGGCGATGAATAAATTTGCAGGACTGTCTGATTTTGATCTCACGACCTAAGGAGCGAAAGTGGCAGCCATTCACTTGACTACAACCCCTGGTATGCTCAGTGGCAATAATAGACTGGTATTATAAGTAGACACCTGAAATCCGGAATTTTTGAATGTTGGTCGGCAAATCTCGTCTTCATCATCATTCGCCTGCCCTTGTCCCATTCTACTTGGTGTGGGCGCAACACGTTTTCTTCTTCCATTCTCCCCTGTCAGACGTCACGGCATCATTTACTCCTTTCTCTTTCATATAATTCCTCACTCTTCTGGAGTTGCTTAGCAGAACTTTATATGGATCTATGACCGAATGAATATGGAGGAGCTCGTGGCTAAATAATAACTGCCGCATTGTTCGATCTTCAAGGTTAAGCTGCGGTTTCCTAAATCGGTTCGTGGATGTGTGACCATCCATTACATACCGAGTTTCCTCCGTGCCTCAGAAAGCATGTTAAGCTGTTGGTCCCGGCTGTCATTTGTAAATCTTTGACAGTCGTTACGGGTAGTCCAGTAGCCCGAAGGTCTGACAACCATTCTTACCAAGGGGTATCGCATTACCCAGTATTAAAGTGGGTTGTGATGGTCAGATAGGCATTCGCTTCTTGTAAAATTCCGGAATTCAGCTGCATCCGGTTAGACTGGAAGCCGACCCAAACATAGTTCGGAAAAGGCTAATCAGATGATGATGATCTTTCTTATTATTCCATCCATCTTTTGTCGGGTTGCTTAGCAGAAATATGGAGCAATGGCCGACATAATGCCTTTATGATGTATGTTATCGAATAAAAATACAATTGTATTACGGGTTATCATTTATCTACTAATGCAAGGTTATTGCCAGATAGTATAGGCGGTGTATGTGATTAGATAAATGTCAAATATATGATGTGTTTATAGCTTTATCTTATTTTATGATGGGCGCCGGGCGAAGTATTTCCAAGGGAGTGCATTTTCAGCTCCGCAAAGCAAGCTCGAAATTTTTAGCACCGCAGTTTCGGAGGTTAGATTTTCTTCAATCTTTTATATAGAAACCAGCGACTCGCCCCAGCTGTACACGGCTCCATCTATTCATCATCTCCCTAGCCTTTTCCGGACTATGTTGGGGTCGGCTTCCAGTTTGACCGGATGCAGCTGAATACCAGTATTTTACATGGAGCAACTGCCGACCGGCCACTGACTACCAGTAACGACTGTCAAAGATCTACAAATGGTAGCCGGGACCAAATTCTTAACGTGCTTTCCGGGGCACGGAGGAACGTAGTATTTTTACACGGCTCCATCTACCAGGTCCAAAAATTTTCAGGCTGGGACCAACCATACATTTTCACATATTTTCATTGAAATCGGTTGGGTGGTTTCAGAGATTAGCGTGTACGAACATATTGACACGCGATTTTAAATATGAAAATTGGAGCTAATGTAGGGAGCTATTAAAAATCAAGATAAACATCATGCTACTTTTCTTATACCAATTTATTTGGGGTCGGAGTAACAAGTCTTCTTCCACCGTTCTACTCTTAAGAATCAAGACAATGCTGAATGCAAAAGTTCTCCCCGTCTTTGCAATCTTTTTTTTGTTCTAGACCATACCTGGGAACTTTCTAGTTACGGAGATATTAGGGGTCAAAGTTCCAACTTTTTCACAAGTTTTTTTTTGAAATACATGTTTTTAATGTCAGATTTTTATTTTACACACCTCCACGACCCCCGTACTATTCAATCCATCCATCAGCACAATGCTTTGAGTGCTTTCCATCGAGTCCTACCATAAAACGTAATTTTTACCCAAAAAAAAAAGTCGATTCCCAGCAATAATTTTTGCGTAAAGTTATTTAGTTTGATGTACAGAATGCTTGGTTGACGGCTATGTGAAGGTTCTGTTTACATCCTGTATAGGATAAGCCGTGCAAAAAACCCTTTGCAAAAACTCGACCGAAAACCCTTTGAACGGGTAACCAAAAAGGTCCATAAAGCGCAGATGATATATGAATTCGTGATGCAATATTTTGCACGTTGAAACGTAGAAGCTCGAAGCCCGGGCCTCGCGCATGCGTATGGGATGCAGGATTAACAAAGATGGCGGCGATCAAAAGACCCTTGTCCCACCGCATGTTAATAGCGGGCTACTCGTTTGACGCGAGTTTCCGCTGACTTGACGGTGCGAAAGTGTGCGATTAACTGTATATACAAGGTGTAACATAATAAACGCAAGACCTCCCGTGTGGTCTCTCGCACCATGAAACTAAACATGTTTTGTTTTACGAGTTCTTGAAATTCGCAAAAAAAAAAAATGTATGTATGGTAAAACTAAAAAAAAAAGTTATGAATTTCCAAAAGTCATAGAACAAAAGTTGTTCAGTTTCATGGTCTGTGACACCACACGAGAGGTCTTGCGTTTATTATGTTACACGTTGTATATGTATCTCTTTTACTGACTCGTGGTAGAGGGGCTCCTGGGTAAAAATAATAAAAGTCGCACGGATTCAAGGTTAGCCTTTTAAGCGCTACGGTTGGATAAAGCCGACAATACAAAACGTGGGCAACACATCATCGGCTAAAACCGTCAAGATTTTTCTTTTAAACTTTGGAACTGCTGTTTAGGCTGCGTTTCCACCAGAGATGAGCGAGTATGCGTAGCGAGGGATGTGTGTGAAACTAACCAATTATATCGCTTCTTTTTCACAGCTTGAGCTATTCTAGCTATGTGATGGGTTAGTTCCACACAAATCCCTCGCCACGCATCCTCGCTCATCTCTCGTGGAAAAGCAGCCTTAAGGCCGAGGCTCCACCAAAGCGGAGACGGGCGGAGCGGAGAGGAGATGTGCTAGATTCGACCAATCACAAAAGAGACGAGAGACGCTATGTCCATTTCAACCAATCTGATTGGTCGGTTTCCGCACGTCTCCTCTCCTCTCCGCTCGTCTCTGCTTTGGTGGAGTATGGGCCTAATGTCGTATAATAGGAAATAGTGATATTTTGTTTCAAAACTATAGGACGAAAAATAATGATTAATTGGTTAAGATGTTGAATTTTTGGTTTTTTTTGGCTGTTGCGCTGAATGAGCTGGCGAGGTAGGGGACGCCGCCAATGCGTTTACGCTCATGCGTTCAAAAGGTTAAGCTACGCTTACAGAAGTCGATCTTTGTATGAGTGACTTTCATTACATAATCGAGACTCCTCCATGTCTCGGAAAGCACATTAAGCCGTTGATCCCGGCTTTCATGTGTAGATTTTTGACTCGCAGAACCAGTCTTACCATGGAATATCGTATTCCCCAGTAACTTGGTTGTGGTTTATTTTACATGGAGCGACTGCCTATCTGACCAGTGCAGTCTCTCCAAGAAAGATACTAGCATTCAGCTGCATCCAGTGAGACTGGAAGCCAGCCCCAACATAGTTGGAAAAATGCTAGACGGATGATATCTCTGTTACTGACACGGCCTCCCGTGCCTTGCTCGAGCCAGCCCGTGATGCTGACCCAGTAGTCTTAAACCAACCCCTATGTCGCATCCTGGTACATGCCCTGGCCAGGACATACTAAGTAACATACATAGAGTCAAACAGTTGTGGGCACAGAATGGGATACGGGTAACCTAGAGAAATAGCTCCTTTAACTTGTACACGGTTCATTGTTACAGAGTCAATAACTAACACTACTGTACTAACTAAATACTCTTATTATACTTAAAAGGAAACACAATCTCACTCAGGTCCAGCCTGCACCTTGCTGCCCTCCCCAGCGGCGCCCTAAGCCGAGGCTCGTACCCCACAGGGTGCCCTTAGCGCGCGGTCGCTTATTTATAAGTTTTATGGCCCTGGCTGAAGGCCTTACTGTCAAGGCATCCACAGGATAGTCCGGCTAAGCAGAAGCTAGCCTCATAGGTTGACCTGCGAGATGCCATTACAAGTGTAGGAGCGCTGACACATCGTTTTGTATTCATGATACGTGCAGCGCCCGGCAACAACTAGTTCGCCCGTAACCATCGTAAGATATAGACGCCTACCAACCTGATTAGCTACTCCTTTGTAATATTTCGTAACAAGTTTAATAAGTAAAGTAACTATAGAGTTCCGCAGTATTTCATTTCTCTCCGTACACACACAACCCAAAGACTATATATACACGCACACAAAACAAGTAAAACAAAAATAAAAAGAAGTAGTTAAGCTGAGTCGGTATGTCGGGAACCACAATCGTATGTACGTTTCTAGTGGGAGAAAATCAACAGCTTGTCGTTTCTCCGCTAACTGTGGGACTAGTACCTCAGTGCAATATCGCCATATGAGTATACACCCACGTTAAAATATATTCCGATCGATTTATTATCATCAATACTGTTTTTTTTCTTTTTATGAAGCATTTGACCTTTTAGTAGCACAGTTACAGGCTGATATTATGTTATTGAAATGGTCGAACAACAAGGTTAAGCAGCGCTTGGCAAGATCGCTCCGTGGATGGGTGACCGTCTATTACATGCCACGTTTTCTCCGTGCCTCGGAAAGCACGTTAAGCTGTTTGTCCCGGCTAGATAGTCAGTGGCCCGAAAGTCTGGACTGCCAGTCTTACCAAGGGGTATCGTATTAACCAGTACTGCTAACTGGGTTGTGTTGTGGAGGTCAGATTGGCAGTCGCTCCATATTCAGCTGCATCCGGTTAGACTGGACGCCGACCCTAACATATGGGAAAAGGCTAAGCAGATGATGATAGCTGAAGATAGTTTGTTTGAGTATTTCTGTGGCGCAGCTTGTGGCCAGATTTTTTGTACATCATCATCATCATTTCAGCCGAAAGACGTCCACTGCTGGACATAGGCCTCCCCCAAGTGTCGCCACATTCACCGGTCCCGTGCGACCCGCATCCAGCGGATCCCTGCAACCTTACCAGGTCATCGGTCCACCTAGTGGGAGGCCTTCCAACGCAACGTCTTCCGGTTCGCGGTCGCCACTCCAGAACTTTTCGGCCCCATCGGCCATCCGTTCTGCGAGCAATGTGCCGTGCCCACTGCCACTTAGGGGCCGTCACCACGAGCGAGAGAATCGCGGCGATATTATCGTCGTGTCACGTATTTAAGTTTGGCAATTCTTTATACGTTACATTTGAATACTATGATAATATTATACGGTGCTAGTTATTTTAGAAAACACAAAACCAGATAACACTACTTTTGAGATAACATCAAAACGATTTTTCATGTACGCAGAGGACTCGACAACTGTTGATAAATATTCATGAATAGTTATGTTTTGACAAGCCGTGCGTGCGATGGCATTCTCATCGGTAAACATTGCAAACTTATTATTTCCTTTAATTATATTTTGACAAATTGTTTACATTTTTAAATATTCCTTAGAAAAAAAAAAAAAAACTTCGTTCGCATAAGCAGGATACATAAGTCCAAAAACTTGACAGAGAACATTTTGGAAAAATAGTGTTACACCTAAATGAGACCGATTTTAGATTAGAGATTTCCAATTATCTATATCTATACTAATATTATAAAGAGGTAAAATTTGTTTGTATGTAGGGGGTAATCTCCGGAAGTAAAGAACCAATTTTAAAAATTGTGTCACTGGTAGAAAGCTACATTATTCGTGAGTGCTATAGGCTATAAATTATAAAGATATCACGCAAATTAGCCGAGCTATCAAAATTTTCGCGGACGAAGTCGCGGGCGAAGTGCTAGTCTTTTTATAAAAAAGACATTTCAAAAAGTTCTCTGTTGAAAGTTTGTATGAAATGCCGTAAGACGTTAACGCTCTTAAATTCCTGGAATTAATTTGAAAAAATGCGTCGATAATACTCACCTTCGATAAAAAATGTGATGATCTTCAAACGGCTGAGAAGATTCCTTGAGACATAGCTCACATATGGACTGTGTGAAGGATGATATGGCTAGAAAGGAGGTGACTGCTGAGATGACGAGTAATAGAGAAGTGTGGAAGAAGAAGACATGCTGCGCCGACCACTAATAAATATACAGGGTGTAAACGGACCCTTCACATAGCCGTCAACCAAGCATTCTGTACATCAAACTAAGTAACTTTACGCAAAAATTATTGCTGGGAATCGACTTTTTTTTGGGTTGAAAAATCACGTTTTAAGGTAGGACTCGGTGGAAAGCACTCAAAACATTGTGCTGATGGATGGATTGAATGGTACGGGGATCGTGGAGAAGTTGGAACTTTGACCCCCAATATCTCCGTAACTACAAGGTTCCCAGGTATGGTCTAGAACATAAAAATGATCACAAAGACTTGCAGAACAAGTGCCTTTCTTTTATGTTAAGGGTCTATTTACACGGTCGCGGGACTCATAAAATTACCGTGACCCTGGAACATAAAGGGCTACTGAAGGACACCGTGGATTTTAGTCAGTACAAGTCTGACAGTCCCTCCCGCTCTGCCCTGGGTGGGAGGACTCATTTGATGATTTTACCACGTTAAAAAAAAAAAAAGGGTCTATTTACACCCTTTATGGGCTGGAGAATGATGAAGAAGATGAACCATTATTTTTTATGATAAGGGCAGACGAAAGATGATTTGGTCTTCTATACAAGGTGTAACATAATAAACGCAAGACCTCCCGTGTGGTCTCTCGGACCATGAAAATGAACAACTTTTGTTCTACGAGTTCTAGAAAACCGCAAAAAAAAAATTGGATTTTCTATAGGAATTGACGCGATCCGCTGATCAACATGTATGGTAAAACTTAAAAAAAAGTAATGATTTTCCAAAAGTCATAGAACAAAAGCTGTTAAGATTCATGGTCTGAGAGACCACACGAGAGGTCTTGCATTTATTATGTTACACTCTGTAAACAGGCAATGTCTGTATCTAAAACAAGGACTGGTCTTATTTAACATGACATTATAAAATGACCAACTGTATGCAATTAATCACTAAATATGATGAATTGTAGACAAGTTATTTAAATTTGTTTGTGATTATAACGATTAATAACTTTTGAACATAAATCGTATTGAGTTAGGCAAAATGCCAACTACTAAAATGCGCCACAGTCAATGAAAACGTAAACAAGTAGTATTGTTGTAATGTTACTCAATTGTTTTTCGACTTCCTTTACGTCATCTGACTTGCTGCCCTACATTTCGATAAATGATATATTTTAAAACTAGCTACTAAAAGCCACCTTCGACCGCTTGAAATTATTGTAAAAACTAGCTGTTCCTGGCATGCGTTCCAATGCACCTTTTCCTACTACCTACCTACCTACTACCTACCTACCTACCTACTACCTACCTACTACCTACCTACCTACTACCTACCTACTACCTACCTACTACCTACCTACCTACTACCTACCTACCTACTACCTACCTACCTACTACCTACCTACCTACTACCTACCTACCTACTACCTACCTACCTACTACCTACCTACCTACTACCTACCTACCTACTACCTACCTACCTACCACCTACCTACTACCTACCTAAGAACCTTCTCATAGATATTACTTCCCTATTTAAATCGGATTTTGTTTAAAAATTTTTGGGTTTTATATTTTTGCACGGAACCCTAACCCTCCTAAAATAAGTAGCATAAGTTACTCCTTATAAATATCAGCTATCTGCCAGTAAAAGTCCAACCGTTTCGTAGTTTAGCCGGAACAAATAGACAGACAAAGACAAAATTTTAAAAAGGTTTAATTTTATAAGTACCGCATATACTTTCAAATGCATACAGTAAAAAGCTGTTATTTTGAAATTACAAACAGACTCTTCAATTTTATTTATTTGGATGATATGGCTAGAAAGGAGGTGACTGCTGAGATGACGAGTAATAGAGAAGTATGGAAGAAGAAGACATGCTGCGCCGAGCCTGCGATAAGGGCAGGAGAATTATGATGATCCGAGTCAGTTAAGACCAAGACAAGTGACGCATGAGAGGCAAGTTTTGAGTATGAATGTGGAAGACTGTAATAGTAGGAGAAGACTGAAGAAACAATGAATGGACTGTGTGAAAGAATGACAATGCTGAGTCCACCACCTTTCAAGCCAACCCATCTTTCTGTTAGGCTGATGACAGATGGACCGCATTTCAACTCCTATCTAACCGCAAATTGCAGTTCCGATGCGGTTTGAATGCAGTTGACACGACTGCAATAGAACTGTAAACCAAACGTTCACACGATTGCACGCCGACTGCAATTGAACTGCAATCGGACTGCACGTTTGGTTTACAGTTTTATTGGAGTCGTGTCAACTACATTCAAACTGCATCCGAACTGCAATTTGCGGTTAGATTGCAGTTGAAATGCGGTCCGTCTGTCTAGAGCCTTAAGCTTTCAGTAGTTCACTGCTGATAAGAGATGTATGGAAGAAGAAGACATGCTGCCCCGATCACAAAATTCGGATAAGGGCCGAAGAATCGACTCGCTGTCCGACCATGGACCATGCCCGGGTCGACGGCGCGTTGTGTTCCACGCGCGCCTCAAAGAGTGTCAGCATAATGACAGGGCCCCCCTCTAGAGGGCCAAAGCCTGCCGGGGTCGCGGGACTTATAGAATTACCGTGACCCTGGAACATAAAGGGCTATTGAAGGACACCGTGGATTTTAGTCAGTACAAGTCTGACAGTCCCTCCCGCTCTGCCCTGGGTGGGAGTACTCATTTGATGATTTTACCACGATAAATAAAAAAGGGCCGAAGAATGATCATGATGATAATGTATGATTGAAGATATCTTCTCCTTTCGCAGAAACTTCAAATGTGTGGCACAGAGGAAGAGATGCGTGAGGTGGCCGGGAGGATCTGCCGGAACTACCTCCACGGAGCGTGGAAGACTATCGACGCTAAGGAGTTGCAATTCAAAAGGATCAGGTAAGGATTCTCTTGGTTTAAAATTGGAAGGAGTTGGTTGACCGGAAATCCCCTTTGGTCCAGTGGAACCGGTCTCTTTGTGTGAGTTGTAGATATTCCGTGAGCTCTGGTCCTCATCAATCATCATGTGGTATCATCTGCCTAGCTTTTTGGTCGGCTCCCAGAGAAACCGGACACCACTGAATACCAGAATTTTACATGGAGCGACTGCCTATCTGACCTCCACAACCCAGTTAGTACTGGGTAATACTGGTTATCTGACTGTGCCATTTTTCAAAGGGAAGCCAGTAGGAATCAAAATCAAAATATTTTATTTCACATAGGCCTCGATGGGCACTTATAAAACGTCGACAAAAAGGTGCACGGTTCGGGTTGGTCGTTTCCTATGGAGAAGAACCGGCAAGAAACTCCATGGTTACTCTTTTCAAATCATTTGGTGTTACAATATTATTATGGATACAGCATTTGTACTTAAGTATGGGGGGACAGCGTAGGCCCGACAATAAATCGTGGCTTACTACACAAAAAATGTAGAACAAAATAAAAAGTTAACAAGCAGCTGGGAATCTACAAAGCCTACAATGTCCACACATTCACAAACAATCTATAAAAAGAATCTATACAAAGGTAAGAAAATATTGTAAAAAAATACTAAATTAAACATGTGACACAAATACTGTTATCAGTGCTGTAACTATTTTGAGCAAAAGATATAAATGATTTGAAAATTACTGTAAAATCTGATTCGGAAGAAGAAGAAGAATCGAGTTGTAGGAACCTGCGCCATTGATGAACAGAAACCCCAACATCAACCGTCGGGCAGTAGCCCACCAGCCACAAAACCCTCTGGTGGAGGATCCTCTCTTCAATAGAGGGTGAGGGACTTTACTCCCTGTTTCTCATCATCATCATCATCATCATCATTTCAGCCAAAAGACGTCCACTGCTGGACATAGGCCTCCCCCAAGTGTCGCCACACTGACCGGTCCCGTACGACTCGCATCCAGCGGATCCCTGCAACCTTCACCAGGTCATCGGTCCACCTAGTGGGAGGCCTTCCAACGCAACGTCTTCCGGTTCGCGGTCGCCACTCCAGAACTTTTCGGCCCCATCGGCCATCCGTTCTGCGAGCAATGTGCCCTGCCCACTGCCACTTAAGTTTGGCTATTCTTCGGGCTACGTCGGTAACCTTGGTTCTCTTGCGGATGTCCATATTTCTGATTTGATCACGCAAGGAAACTCCGAGCATAGCCCCCTCCATTGCACTTTTTTTTTTTTTTTTTTTTTGTCGTTTTTAAATCATCAAATGAGTCCTCCCACCCAGGGCAGAGTGGGAGGAACTGTCAGACTTGTACTGACTAAAATCCACGGTGTCCTTCAATAGCCCTTTATGATCCAGGGTCACGGTAATTCTATAAGTCCCGCGACCCCGGCAGGCTTTAGCCCTCTAGAGGGGGGGCCCCGTCATAATGCTGACACTCTTTGAGGCGCGCGTGGAACACAACGCGCCGTCGACCCGGGCATGGTCCATGGTCGGACAGCGAGTCGCCCATTACTCGCCGCCCGCAAGCCCGCGCCTACGGTGGCCGGAGATCGTCTGCCGACGTCCGGCGCCGTGGGCGTCTACCACTGCGGCTGGGGTCTCCATTGCCCTTTGGGTGACTTTAAGCCTTCTGATGAGGCCCATTGTGAGCGACCACGTTTCGGTCCCGTATGGAAACCCTGTTTCTCGCTACCTCAAAATATCAGTTTAAGCAAAAGGCATCGCATGTTCCCTGATCATTTAGACTTGACCTCGTAATCAAATCGATACTTGATGAAACAGTGGCCTTCTATAGAGAACAAATAACCGATGCGGCGACGTGCATTTAAATTTTAAAGAGCCACCCTATTATACTGTAAATGGAACACCTCTGTGCAGTCAGCCTTGCTGTCCAGCTAATATTTTTGCCACTGCGTGATATGTTCTGTTTCTCACATAGTTTGTAGTCATCATCTGCCTCGCCTTTTCACCAACATGTTGGGTTCCAGTCTTAACGGATGTAGCTGAATACCGGTATTTTACATGGAGCGACTGCCTTTCTGACCTCGACAACCCAGTTAGTACTGGGTAATGGTTGACTGACTTTCGGACCTGTAACGACTGTCAAAGATCTATAAATGGTTTATCACCCAATACTAACTAGGTTGTGGAGGTCAGATAGGCAGTCGCTCCATGTAAAATACTGGTATTCAGCTGTATCCGGCTAGACTGGAAGCCGACCCCAACATAGTTGGGAAAAGGCTAAGCAGATCATGATGATCTTATCATCAATTAACAACTTAATTCCACGAGTATTTAGACTCTTATCTTCATATTATATGAAAACCGGAAAGCACAAGTTTTTAACCGGTTTTTATCGAATACACAATCGGCCTTTAAAAGAGGTCACTGTGTATTGCGTTTAAAATGTAAACTTGAATAAAACATAACGCCTGTTCTGTCTGAAGGGGTAGGCACAGCTATTTGATACGACATTTGGCTAGTTATGTTTAATCCCATATAATAGGCGGCGAGCCTATTGCCATCAATCGGGCACAAATCCAGACTCCATGGCTGCTAGTCAGAAATTCGGCGTAAGGTGAAGGCGCGGCGCAGGCACGATGCCGCTTCAAAACGTTTTCATACAGAATGTACGTAGGCGACGTGTCGTGAATTACACTCGAGCGGCGCAGCGCAGGCACGCCGTTTTTTCTTTTCGTTATCCGTTCCACGCCTCCACTGCGCCTGCGCCGCGCCTTCACCTTATGCCGTTTCTATATAATTCGCGCCTAATAGTACCTACACCCAGATTTCGCCAATAGGGGGCGAGCCTATTGCCATCAACCCGGCACAAATCCAGACTCCGTGGCTGCTAGTGAGAAATTCCTGAAGGAAAAACCCCAAAAAACTTTGCCCGACCCAGTAATTGAACCCTCGACCTCATAGTCAGCAGTCGAGCTTGCGAAGACTCGACCAACGAGTGTACATGTTCAATAATACTAAAATACAAATCTATACGTATTTAAAGTAAACATATATTATGCATTACCTTTTTAAACAGTAACTTTGCACCGTCTTGCAGTGGCGAAGGTTCCATACAACTCGATTCCTAACGGATTCCCTTTGAAAAACGGCACTGTCAGTATTCTATAGACAAATAATATAATCACATTAAAGATATGTACTCCGGCTTACCTCTTACAAAAATTGACCCTTCGCTACTGCCGTCTTGTATCACACCGGTGATATCTCGGTAATGCGTTTAATGTTCCATCGACATCCAAGGCCACTTTAAGGCTATGTATTAAAAGAAGTCGATTACATAAGCTTTTATATACAGACACGCAAAAAAATGTAAATAAATACAAGGAACCTTGACTTTAGCAGGACAAGTTCTTGTTTCGGGGCGTGGAGTATGGCATAGGCGGTAGCGTTTTTGAAATTAACTTGAGCAATTATGTCAGACTAGCTTAAGAGGAAATACGGTTGGAGAAAATTTTGAAAATTGGACGTAGTTAAGCGAAAAGGATCAAATCCACAACATGGCGAAAATTACTTTAGTGCATCAAACTGATGCTTATATATCGAAACTATCAGCCAGTAAAAAGATCCAACCAAAATACAAAAGGTTATCATTTTTATCAACATTAGAACCAACCCACACGTACATGCGGCTTATAGTATCAACATTTAGCATCAGTTTGTGAACTAAAGTCATTTTTGGCCATGTTGTGGATTGGATCCTTTTCGCTTAACTACGTCCAATTAGGTATTTGAAGATATCGCTGTCGCACTGCGAGCGCGATTTCGACATAGGTGCGATAAGGACAACTGCAGATCCGACTGAATAGCCTAAGTAAAAAGTCATAATTCGAGGTTTGGCTCTTGACTGTTTTGCTCTTCCAATATTCGACCAATTTAAAAGATATTCCATAAACTGAATAAGAAGGGTATATCCTGTGTTCCTATTTTTTTCTTTTTTCTTTAATAGT
Organism: Noctua comes; assembly: GCA_963082995.1. Classification (NCBI taxonomy): domain Eukaryota; kingdom Metazoa; phylum Arthropoda; class Insecta; order Lepidoptera; family Noctuidae; genus Noctua; species Noctua comes. Next base: position 1,180,010 of record OY720295.1, on the reverse strand, counting down.
TGTCAAATTTGTACACTAGGCCTCTCTTGACAGCGGTCTAAAGAGGCAATTTTGAGCATTTTGTAAAGGTTCTAGTGCTTATAAAGATTATGTATCATCAAAAAGGAAAACATAGGGACATAGAAGAAATTGGTATTTATTTTACTGTAAAAAATCATTGCTTTAGATTCATAAACCAGAAAGAAAACAGGCGAGAGCGTTTGTATGGAGAAAAGGCCACCCGCATTTCCTCTTAAGTCCGCGGCTTAGCCCGCTTGGCGTTTTGTAACTGTCCCACGGGATCATACTACCGGGATAAAAAGTATTCTATGTGTTAATCCAGGTTAAAAACTATCTGTCTGCCAAATTTCACCCAAATCCGTTCAGTAGTTTTTGCGTGAAAGAGCAACAAACATACATCCATCCTCACAATCTTTCGCATTTAAAATATTAGTAGGATATAATCATGATTTACGAAGCTATTATTAGTCAATGACTATAGTATAAAAAATAAATAAATAAACTACGCTAGACACAACTTTAAAGACCACCTTGAATAGGATGCTTTAAAATCGGTCAAGTACGAATCGATTAGTCGAATGATACAGCAAGATAGTGTTAATCTATACTGATATTATAAAGAGATAACATTTTATATTATTCGTGGGTGCTATAGGCTATAAATTATATTGATATCATGCATAATACCCAAGCTATCACAATTTTTGCGGACGAAGTCGCGGGTGAAGTGCTAGTGTGCAAATAACAGATAAATACCAACGCCTAAGGAGCGACCGTCAGCGTGACAGTTGTTATGCACCTATGGGGTTCATTTGACATTTGGACCGATTTCTCCTATGGATGCGGTATCATGCGTCAAGCGGTTAAGGCTAGACCCAAATTGGAGTAAAATGGAAAAAGTGTAAGAAGGCCTTTGCCTGGTAGTGTCTTTTATGAAGAAAAAAAAACGGTACCGCGCTCGGTATTAAAAAATACTAGAATCCATTTTTAACTCGTAAGGTTGACTTGCTAGCTGGCGTTGTGGCCTGCGTTTTAAGTCCACTTACCTCCCACTACTGTAGCAGTATATAAAGTTGAAATAAATAAATACTATTGTTTGAAAGACTGCAAAATAATTCAATCGAACAAAAGAAGCATTGAAAATTGGATAAAGATACAGACATTGTTGTAAAAATCGACTTAATAATCTACTTTTTCGTCCTCTGATTTTTCTGATTCATCTGCGTATTCTATTATTATCGCTTGCTTCGGTGAAGGAAAACATTGTGGGGTAACCGGCATACCTGAGAGATATTTCTTAAGCCAAGTCAGAGGTCCATGCGCGGCATTAAAACTCTGACACCAGGTTAGGCACTAATCACACGATAAAGGAAGGAAGGATCTACGTCATCATTAACACTAGACACGGAGGATCTACGTCTTTAGTCGAACAATACAACTGCTTTTAACTTAGACCACGCACCAAAATCAGTATTGCAAAAAAGATATACCTTTACAACAAACTTAATGCTTTTGTAAACGGAATGAAATTACTTTATTTTTTTAACAAAAACCTCTCTTTTATAAAACGTGTCTGTTTTTATTTGTAAACAAGGTAAAATCTCTGGGTTTTTACACATTTTTTGAGGCGAAGTAATTTGACTGTGGTGAAAAAATATAATATAAGAAATACGGCCATCGCCCAAAGGGCAATGGAGAGGGCTATGCTCGGAGTTTCCTTGCGTGATCAAATCTGAGAACCAAGGTTACCGACGTAGCCCGAAGAATAGCCAAACTTAAGAGCGGCCAACCCGTCATACTTTTCATACCAACGCTCTTACGTGATTATGCAGTGGTAACACATCTATCTTTGATTTTTTTTTACTGATAGGTATCTTGTGCACTATATCTAGGTGTCTATCAAAGCAAAAAGTAAAAATTTGGAGAAATTCAGTATAAGCCTCTAAAAATCTGCTATTTTGCACATATTTACCTAAACTTTGGCCGTTCATATTGTACTCATAAATTGTAAAAGTAAAGAAAACATTGTGATAGAAACCTTGCAAATGTAATGGAGATTTTAAATGACAAATATTAATTTCACAAACTTGTAAGCCTTATTCAAAAAAACGTATCTCCTGGAACAAGTTTATGAAATTTTCGAACACTATTTTTCGTTCAATGTTGTCGCATTAGGCGGTATGAGGTGCGCAAGAGACGATTCGTGCGGGGTCGGGGCCCTCTGAGACGGGGGAGTTAAAAAAAATCATCGCCGCTGTGGCGCTGGATGAAACAACAAGCTTTTCGACCATGCTCGCGATGACGATAGACGGACTGGGAAGGGCCCTCTTAAGTGACAGTCTGCAGGGCACATTGCTCGCAGAACGGTTGGCCGATGGGGCCGAAAAGTTCTGGAGTGGCGACCGCGAACCGGAAGACGTTGCGTTGGAAGGCCTCCCACTAGGTGGACTGATGACCTGGTGAAGATTGCAGGGATCCGCTGGATGCGAGTCGCACGGGACCGGTCAATGTGGCGACACTTGGGGGAGGCCTATGTCCAGCAGTGGACGTCTTTCGGCTGAAATGATGATGATGAAGAATAACTGCTTTTTATGCTTCGACAGTTTAGTTGGTCTAGAGAGGAGCTTGTGGCTAAATAATAACAGCCACTCGAATCAATCTTCAGGTTAATCCATACTTGCCTAGGTTGGTCTGTGGATGTGTGACCATCCATTACACACCGAGTTGCATCCGTGCCTCGGAAAGCACGTTAAGCCGTTGGTCCCGGCTGTCATTTGTAGATCTTTGAGAGCCGTTAAATGTAGTCTGTGGTCCAATGGTCTGACAAAATCAAAATCAAAGCATTTATTTCAAATAGGCCAGTTACAGGCACTTTTGAATTGTCGAAACAAACACAACAATAGCTACAGTCCCAGTCACAAGGCATACAAACTGTGAAAGTACTGTAGTTGCCCATTCCCTAACGTAGATCTCTATGGAGAAGAACGGGCAAGAAACTCCATGGACACTCTTTTAAATCAGAAAGACAACCAGTGTTACCAAGGGGTATCGTATTACCCAGTGCTGAGTTGTGTAGGTCAGATAGGTATGTAAAATATTGGTATTCAGCAGCACCCGGTAAGACTGGAAGCCAACCACGACATAGTTGGGAACAGGCTAGGAAGACGATGTTTTGTTCGTAAAGTGGTCGCAAATACTACTGTTTGAGCAAGAGGTCCTGGGTTATTGGGTTTTTCGATCAAGAATTCCTTAACTACATCCGGATTCTGAATTTGTGCCCGGTGGACGGCAATAGGCTCGCCCCTTATTCATCATCTTCCTGCCCTTGTCCCATTCTACTTGAGGTCGGCGCAACAGGTTTTCTTCTTCCTTTCTTCCCTGTCAGAAGTCACGGCATCATTTACCTTGACTCGTGTTCTTATAAAACAAAATGGCCGCCAGTTAAAGAAGTAGGTATACGCATTACAAATCGTTATCAGGACTTACTAAACAATGCGTGTGTTATCTTTGACTGGTAATTTTCCAGTACGATACTAAACACTTAATATTAAATGTGTTGTTTGGTATTTTTTTCCTTGAAGTAAGTATGGCGTAAAAGGCTAATATAGTAGCTAGTAATATAGTATATAGTGGCTAGTATAGTAGTAGTATAAAGGGTGTAAATAGACCCTTAACATAAACGAAAGGCACTTATTCTCCCCGTCTTTGCGATCATTTTTTTGTTCTAGACCATACCTGGGAACCTTCTAGTTACGGAGATATTGGGGGTCAAAGTTCCAACTTTTTCACAAGTTTTTTTTAATACATGTTTTTAATGTAATTTTTTTACTGTACACACCTCCACGAACCCCGTACTATTCAATCCATCCATCAGCACAATGCTTTAAGTGCTTTCCACCTAGTCCTGCCTTAAAACGTGATTTATAACCCCAAAAAAAAAAGCCGTTTCTGAGCAATAATTTTTGCGTAAAGTTACTTAGTGTGATGTACAGAATGCTTGGTTGACGGGTATGTGAAGGGTATGTTTACACCCTGTATAGTGTTTTACGCCTTCATGTAAAATACAAGTTTTAAATGTTATAAGAAGAAGAACAAAGAGGAACTCGCGGCTAATTAATAACAGCCGCTCGGATCGATCTTTAGGTTAAGCCGTGCTTGCTTAGGTTGGTCTGTAGATGGGTGAACACACATTGATTTCCGAGTCTCCTCCGTGCCTCGGAAAGCACGTTAAGCCGTTGTCCCCGGTTAATTTGTATATCTTTGACAGTTGTTATAGGTAGTCAGTGGCCCGAAAGTCTGACAACCAGTCTTACCAAGGAGAACCGTATTCCCCAGTACTAAAAAACTGGGTTGTTGAGGTCGGGGAGTCGCCCCATGTAAAAAACTGGTACTCAGCTGCATCCGGTTAGTCTGAAAGCCGACCTCCATAGAATTGGGAAATGGCTAGGCAGATGAATTTATTGACTACAGACTTAATTATTTTCTTACTAATTTACTAATCTTTGGTTGTTTTTTGAAAGTTGATAGGTATTTAGAAAATTTGTAATTTTTTTTTTTTTACTTTTGCAATTTGATATTTTATGTATATATCACCGGAAAATAACAAGAACCGTCAATTTATAAATTTTCTAGGAAATTTATAAATTTTCGTAGGATTCTAAACGAAAGATAAATTGTATTATTTTACGGCCACATTTTCGCAAAAACCGGGACTTGGGGCACCCCGACTTTAGGTTAGGTTACTTTAAACCCTGCAAACAGAAATAGGAGCCCAGTGCGAAAATGTGGCCGTAAAATAATACAATTTGTCTCTCGTTTAGAATCCTAAAAAGTTTATAAATTTCCTAGAAAATTTATAAATTGGCGGTTCTTGTTATTTTCCGGTGACATATACAATTCTTGATTGAGTACTTCTTTTTTGTTTTTTTTTGACATTGGAATTTAATTATTTAACATGCCGCATTTAGAAGGCGGAATATGCTGAACTATTGTGTACCTATGTGTTATAAAATCTGTAAAATACCATATTTCAGGCAAATAAAATGAATATGAATCTAATAATTCCTGCTCTTCTTTCCAGCGGAGGCCTATCAAACTTCATCTACTTCGTAGGCCTCCCTGACGACACCTCCAAATGGGGGACCTACCGCAAACGCTCCAGTTCCCTGGAAGATACGGACTCAGATAACGGCGAGAGGAACGCTAGTAGCAGGGCTGTTGTTAGGGACCACTCTTTTAGCTCGCTCGAGGAGCCCAGGAAGGTGAGTAATGAGCAGTAATCGGAATAGGCTGACTATATTTGCCTAAACTTCGGAGAACAGAGACAGAAAGTGGAGACTTCCTTACGACTGTATTTTTTTTTCCCGGGATTCGGGAAAAATCTTCAATAAGTTGAAAATAAGCTTTATTTAAGATGTGTAAAGGCTATTTTTAACTAAACTTGCAATTACCAAATTTTCGAAATAAATAATCTAACTTTAATTCATGTTTTCGAATTATATTTACGATCCTTAAACAGTCAGTTTAAGGATAATTCTAATACATGATTTAAGTTAGATTAGTTTTAGTGAAAATTCCTAAGATTTGTTAATAGCAAGTTTAGTTAAAAATAGCCTTTACACATCTTAAATAAAGCTTATTTTCAGCTTACTATAGATTTTTCCCGAATCCCGGGAAAAAAAAAATAGTCGTAAGTTAGTCTCCACTTGTTCTCTGAAGTTTAGGCAAATATAGTCAGCCTATTCCGATCACTGGTAATGAGGCATTAGGTTATCATACTGTTACTGTTAGCCTGGGCAAAGGCCCCCCCATGACCTCCAAATCTTTCAAGCCAGGGTCAATGTGGACCACTGGTCGTTGATTCTGTCCATCTCGTCCCGCCATCTCCTGTGAGGTCTACCGCGTCGCCTTCTGGTTGTGTTCGGGCTCCACAACGTGGTTATTTTGGCCCAAAGATCGTTGGGCAGACACGGCCAGCCCAGTCCCACTTCAGCTTAGCGGCTTTTTGAGCTACGTCAGAAATTTGTGTTTTGGAGCGCAGTGTGGTGTTGCGTATATGGTCGGTTAGTTTGACGCCTAGGATACTGCGCTCCATTGCAGATTGGCAAACCTCGAGCTTGGACTTTTAAAGTTATAATAATCGAGGGAAAAAAAAGCCCCCCCTCCCCCCACTGTATCTTAAGAATTAAGACTTCCTTGCTGGTTATTAAGAGCCACTCTTTTAGGTCACTCGATGACTTGGGGAACTGCATGTATGTTACAGTAGCAACAGGTTTGTGTTGCTGAAACATGTTTAATACAGAAAGGATACGAAAATATTGAATGCCCGATTGATGGCAATAGGCTCGCCCCAACCTGTAATCCCCGAAGAGTTAGGCCGAGGTGTACCTAATAGGACACCCACATTTCGCCAATTATGTTTAAGTCCCATGTAACAGAGGGCGAGCCTATTGCCATCAACCGGGCGCAAATCTAGATTCTGTGTGCTACTGAGAAATTGCTGAAGGAAAAACCCAATAACACTGCTCGACCAGCCCCCGTAGCATGACCACCGTAGACAAGGATTTCTTTGACGGAAGAATCGACAAAATGACAGATTGTGTCGACACAATGACAGATTTCTTTGCACTATCTGTCATTTTGTCGATTCTTCCGTCAAAGAAATCCTTGTCTACGGTGGTCATGCTACGGGGGCTGGGAATAGAAGCCAGGACCTCATGCTCAGCAGTCGTGCTTGCGGGCACTAGACCGACGAGGCAGTTACTTTGAACTTGTAGTTATAAATGATTAACACCATACATTGCTTTCCTTGCACATTGCTCGCAGAACGGATGGCCGATGGGGCCGAAAAGTTCTGGAGTGGCGACCGCGAACCGGAAGACGCTGCGTTGGAAGGCCTCCCACTAGGTGGACCGATGACCTCGTAAAGGTTGCAGGGATCCGCTGGATGCGAGACGCACGGGACCGGTCAATGTGGCGACACTTGGGGGAGGCCTATGTCCAGCAGTGGACGTCTTTCGGCTGAAATGATGATGATGATGATGATGATTGCTTTCCTTCAGGTGCTCCTGCGCATCTACGGCCAGGTCCACGGCGAGCGGGCAATGGACGCGATCGTGACAGAATCTGTCATATTCACTTTATTGTCTGAAAGGCGTCTTGGACCGAGGCTGCATGGCGTTTTCTCTGGTGGCAGAATCGAGGAGTTTATTTCGGTGAGTCGATGCTTTTTTTTTAGTATTTATCCTTATGAGTCGGTGAACAGTAAAAAAAAAAAAAAAAAAATCCTACTTAGGTACATTTGATTGGGAAAAACATGCACTGTTTCACAGACATAAATCCATTTAAATTATTTTAAATTAGAGTTATGAGGGTAGATGGAAATTTTTGCTAAAAAGAAGGTAGTTTTTTAATAAAATAATGATTTATGGGTAAATAGGCTTTTTTTGGCAGATATCGAAGTAATTAGGAAGTCTACTGGTAAGATAAAATGCAATTGGAATAAAAGTCGTCACTATACATGGTAGAAGGGACCTCGTTGCACAAACGGGTACCACGTGCTCATGTTCGCCATTGTCACATATACGTGACAAGCAACCGCGTGCCCTGTACACCAAACGACACAAATATGTGACAAAATGGTAGGTGAAATTGTAGCTTGGCGTGAAGGGCACGCGCGTGCGTGGTGGTCAAAAGGTAAAAAGAATCTGCTGTTGCCTACAAAAGTGCAATACCGTGCTCAAAATGTATGATAAAAATTCTGAGTGGGAGGTTCGGTTTGTATGATGTACTGAACACGTGGTAACCCCCTTCCACCCTGTATATTTTTGGTACGACACAAACTGTATTTTATGTCGTATGACGTATCCCAGACCCAGATCTAGTCCTATGTCAAAAAGACAGGCAAATATTTTAAGCTTCTCCAATTCAATTGTCACTGTAGGGATTCTTTTTACTTCATTTTAATGGGTCGTTTCTAAACGAGTGAAAATAAATTCAAATTAAAGGCGTCAAAAATACTGAATATGGTGCCGTCTCCACTAGCGAGAGAATCGCGGCGATATTATCGTCGTGTCACGTATAATTCTATACACTCTCTTAAGGGCCGTCTCCATAGAATACGTGGCACGACGATAATATCGCCACGATTCTCTCGCTCGTGGATACGGCCCCTAAGGGCTACTGAAATACTAAGTCGGCGACAAACAGCGGGCGAATATAACGGTGACTTGAGAATACAAATTTGAATTACTAGTTGTTCAAAACGATCACTGTGATAATTCAAGGACTCATTAGTCATAAGGCATAGTCGACGTAGACCCGTTGCGCTGGTCTCCTATTTCTGATTGCAGGGCTTAAAGCAACCTGACATGAAGGGGATGCCGGGGTCTTAGTTCGCGCTCACTAGACCCCGCCATCCCCTTCGAACCTAATCTGTCCGAGTTGAAGTGCCACAAGTCCCGAGCTCGCTTCGCTCGCTCTTGCTTCCTATGTCCTCCTTGCCGCTATGACCGGATAAATAATTAATTACTTGGTATAATAGTCGGGGCATTCAGTATATTAGTCGCCAATTAAATTTTAATTCGCCCGAATAATAATTTCCCATTTTTAAAAGCTAAATAAAATGGTTATTTTAAAAGTCTAAATAGAAAGGTTTTATGTTATCTTAGTATTGTTTTATATTATAGTCAGCAGTAATAAGGTATAAATAATACTACATTTATGTATAAATATGGGCTTATATTCATAAAACACGACCTTTTATAGTTTATATACAAATAAATCCTAGAATTTCCATTATTTATCTGTGGTTTTTGTCTTTGGTTGTCTACGCTCGTATATTCGGCTTCACCAGCCGTAATTGAGTATTTCTGTTAGGAAATTCTCAGTCGCTGCAGCCAGGTATACCCGCTTTCGAGTGGGGCTCATACTGGACACCGGAAGTACGTCATAACCTGGACACGCACGCGTGGTATGTAATTTGACATTTAATGTCTAAGAAATATGGTTGATTTTTGTTCGTAGATGATTTTTACAGGGATTTTTTCTTATTTGTTTAGCGTATTCTGCACATTTTAGGATGATTTTACAGAAAAATTGGATGTGTAAAAAACTCATGGTTTCTAGGTATCAATAACAAGAAATGCAACAATCAGGTGCATGTAATGCAGCCGATTGAATTTAATATAAAAAAAAACGGTTTCTCTTCGATAGATTATAATATACCGAAAAATAATGCGTTAAATTGCAAGCAGTATGTTACGGTTCACAATCTTTCGACAGTTTATAATCTCGCGAAATAGATTATAATCTAACGGTATTTACAATTTTATGGTGACATATTCACTATCTGACCCAAGCAACTTCATCTACGTCACAAAATAGAGAGAGAGCCGTAATACCCGCGCGGTACTTGATCATCATTTTGCTGCGGAGTTATTTTAAAACTGTGATATCTCCTAAGATATTCATTGAAATCAAATGATGTAAAGGCAATTTTGTTCAAAATTGAATGCTTATGATGAATAACGTATTTATTTTATAATAATTAATGCCATGTTTGTAAAAACAATTTCGGAAATAACGCATTATTTTAGAACAAATCTGATTACCATAAAAAAAGTTTAGTGAGTCAACCTTAAAAGATAGACATATGCTATCACGGACGCTTTTTTAGGACTCTTTAAGAAGAACAATTCTGTCATACATGATTGTTGCGTAACTTTAACCGTTTACGCAGCGCACGCAACGGAAGCTCTCAAAAGGAATACATTTTCCCCGTTTTTGCAACATTTTTCATTGATGCTCCGCTCCTATTGGTCGTAGTGTGGTGTCATATAGCCTATTGCCTTCCTCGATAAAAGGGCTATCCAACACTAAAATAAGTCAATTCGAAACACTAGTTCCTGAGATTAGCGCGTTCAACCAAACAAACTCTTGAGCTTTATAATATTAGTATTGATTTAAATTTACAAAAGGATGATGGTCAACGACGGCCATTTCTATAAGACCAAAAATAGAAATATTTTATTTCCGTTATTCTTGCGTCCATTTTGACCAGCCGTCTTTGGCCAATATTAGGAATGATTAAATTTGGAAATTCAAAACAATATCAAGTTGGAATTAGGAACTCACCAACTATTTTAATACCCTTTTTATTATTAGTATTACCTTATTATAGGCCTGCAATACCCTATCTCACGCCCCCAGCTATTAACGGGGCAAATTGCAACCCCTCCACCGTATTTCACCCCACTAAACTGACCCCCACTTTTCAGGCTCGTCCCCTCTTCACGAAAGAGCTAGCTGATCCGGCGTTGTCCATGAAGATTGCTGAGAAAATGGCGGCTATTCACGCCATAGACGTGCCTCTGAGCAAGGAACCTACTTGGGTTTGGAAGACCATGTACAAGTGGTTGAAGATTGTCAAGGACGAGAGGCTTTCGGGGAATATTCAGGGCAAGGTAGGAATTTTAATAAAAAAGAAAGAATAAAGTAAAATAAAAACAGAAAGAGAGTAGTAAGAGTGAGAGTGTGAGTGTGGTAGTGAGAGTGTGAGTGTGGTAGTGAGAGTGTGAGTGTGATAGTGAGAGTGTGAGTGTGGTAGTGAGAGTGTGAGTGTGGTAGTGAGAGTGTGAGTGTGGTAGTGAGAGTGTGAGTGTGGTAGTGAGAGTGTGAGTGTGGTAGTGAGAGTGTGGTAGTGAGAGTGTAGTGTAATATCATCATCTACCTAGCCTTTCCCAACTATAAGTGTAGACGGTGCCAAGATGGGAAGGCAGACGGTCATTACAGCTCTTCGACTGCGTTCCGGACAAATACCCTTTTTTTTTTTATCGTGGTAAAATCATCAAATGTGTCGTCCCACCCAGGGCAGAGCGGGAGGGACTGTCAGACTTGTACTGACTAAAATCCACGGTGTCCTTCAATAGCCCTTTATGTTCCAGGGTCGCGGTAATTCTATAAGTCCCGCGACCCCGGCAGGCTTTGGCCCTCTAGAGGGGGGCCCCGTCATAATGCTGACACTCTTTGAGGACAAATACCCTTAAATAAATTCGCATTCCTAATGGGTAAAGTGGAGTCACCGAATTGTGCAGAATGCAACTCAATTGAGGATGTTTACTATCATAATAAACGCAAGACCTCTCGTGTGGTGTCTCAGACCATGAAACTGAACAACTTTTGTTCTATGACTTTTGGAAATTCATAACTTTTGTTTTTAGTTTTACAATACATGTGGATCAGCTGATTGCGTCCGTTCCTATAGGAAGTTTTTTTTTTTTTTTTCTCTCTGACTCCAGTTGATACGATGACGATCCCTAACCGACTTGATATGTGTGTCGTGACCTCTAGACTACGCTTAACCAACTTCTGTCTCCTTCTAGAACGAAGACGAAGAGCGCATCATCAAGCAGTTGAAGAACACAGACTTGGAGAAGGAGTTAGAGTGGCTGAAGAAGTTCTTGGCCTCTATTCAGTCACCTGTGGTGTTCTGCCACAACGATTTGCAGGAAGGTAAGTCGCGGGGCCAGCTAGTATAATAAATATGGAAGGTAGTTAATTCGCGACTGCTGCGCTTGAGGGCCTGGGTTCGATTCCCGGGTCGGGCTAAGTGTTATTGGGTTTTTCTATCGGGAATTTTCTCAGTAGCAGCCTCGTAGTTTGGATTTGTGCCTGTTGATGGCATTAAGTTCGCCCCTATTACATGGGACTTAGGTACACCTCTGCCTAATCCTTCTGGGATTATTAGGCGTGACGTTATGTTAATTTGTCTCTCTATAAAAGAGGTTTTTAACATCATCTGTTTATATTTCTCCAAGGAAAGATCTGTGAGTATTATTTAATACTAGCTTTTGCCCGCGGCTTCGCCCGCGCGGATGTCGTAAATATCCGATTACTTACCTTCACCCCCCTTTTTAACCCTTCGGGGATAGAATTATCAAAAACGCCGAGACTCGTATAAATTAATTTTCAATCGCTAGCCTAAACACAAAATTTGAAGATCCTAAATTCAAAACTGACACTCATACACTGACTTTCATACAAACTTCCATCCCCTATTTTACCCCTTTAGGGGTGGAATTCCCAAAAATCCTTTCTTAGTGGAGACGTTCTCTTCACAAAGAACACACCCTCTAAGTTTCATGTCTCTAGGACCAGCGGTTTGGGCTGTGTGTTGATATATCACCCAGTCAGTCAGTCAGTTTACTTTTTTATATATATAGATTTCACCCTGGCAACACTAACCGCTACTTTTTTTTTCAACAGGCAACATCCTTCTAATAGACGACGCTCCTCAAATACTCCCAGAAGACGATGACTCAGCACTCTACATCCGAAGCTTTGAGTCTGACGAGACTCGCTCGAATCGCGAAAATAACACCAAAGGAGAATACGACCAACTTAACTACGAAGACGCGAACACTTCAGACACAGTTCTGAGCCATATTTCCGATTCTGGAGAGCCTAAGTTGGTGTTAATCGATTTTGAGTACTGTGCCTATAATCATAGGGGTTTCGATATTGCGAATCATTTCCAAGAATGGGCGTTTGATTATACGAATCCTGAGCATCCGTTTTATTATGAGAATCAGGAATTTACGCCGAGTTTGGAACAAAAGGTGAGATATAACTTATAATGGATGTAAAAGTACCCTCAACGAAACCGAAAGGCAGTCATTGCGAGCATTTTTTTTGGTTTGGACCATACCTGGGAACCTTCTAGTTACGGAGATATTGGGAGTCAAAAGTTCCAAATTTTTTTTTTTTTTCATTTACTAGTTTTTAATGTTATAACTTTACTTTAAACACCTCCACGACCCCCGTACTATTCAATCCATCCATCAGCACAACTTTTTGAGTGCGTTACATTGAGTCCTACCGTAAAACTTGATTTTTCATCCCAAAAAAAAAAGTAGTTTCCCAGCAATAATTTTTGCTTAGAGTTACTTAGTTTGATGTACAGAATGCTTGGTTGACGGGTTCGTGAAGGGTCCGTTTACACCCTGTATGGAACTCAAGCTGGCGCAATGTAGGAGTACCGTTGTTTACGTAATATTCTGTTATTTCCAGGAAATATTCATCCGCGAATATCTAAAGCATCACTCAAGCCATCAGGATACTAAGACCGAGGTATCCCTGAACGATGTGAACGCCTTGCTAGAGGAGGTCGAAGCGTTCGCGATCTGCAGCCATCTGTTCTGGACCCTGTGGTCCATTGTGAACGCTTCCAAGAGCCAGATCCCCTTCGGATATTGGGTGAGTAACACTTTAGAGTTTCGCTGGCTAATTTAACTCAAGCCTGGACTCTCGCCAGCTAATTTATCTCGGGAGTCTCGCTAGCTAATTTAACCTCGGACTTTCAGCGTGTAGTTCAACGTAAGAGTGTCGCTATGTCATTTTTTAGGGTTCCGTAAACAACGGATCACTTTGTTGTACGTCTGTCTGTGTGTCTATCCGTCTGTCAAGACCTTTTTCTCAGGAATGCGTGTAGGTATGAAGCTGAAATTAATATCAAATACTCAGGTCTGCTAGCCCTTGGAGCAGTGAAAAAATAAAACTTGTAAATCAACGCGATCAAAAGATATCGCAATTTATGTAGCATATTTTGCGAAATCATAAGGGGTCTAAACCTACTTACGTACTTCCCGTTGACGAAGCAATGTCTTACAGCACATGTAAAGAAAAAACCTGAAAAACGTAAATATGTAGTTTCAAACTCAAACTCAAAGGATTTATTTCAATTAGGCCATCACAGGCACTTTTGATAGTCAAAAAAAAAACAAAAAAGAAGCGAAGCTACAGTCACAGTCACAAGGCATAATAACTTGAGATAGTACTGTAGTTGCACATTCCAAAGCGTAGATCTCTATGGAGAAGAATGGGCAAGAAACTCCATGGACACTCTTTTAAATCAAAATATTGTAACAAAATACCTACAAGTTTATACGAAACCCTCAGTGCGCGAGTCCAACTCGCACTTTTCCGGTTTTTTTTTCTAATTTATTCAATTTACCTGTTTGTCTTTGGAATATCGCTAGCTAATTTATTCGGGTCGTTCCCGCTGGTTAATACCCCTTGGTTAACACTATTAACTACTGGGAATGATGCGTTCTACTGGTTAACAGTGTTGACGAACGCGACATTTTTTTCCCAATAGTTAATACCCTCGTCTCGCGAATAGTTCAGGAGTCAGGTTAAAGAAAAGTAAAAAGAAATCTATATCTATACTAATATTATAAAGCTGAAGAGTTTGTTTGTTTGTTTGGTTGAACGCGCTAATCTCAATCTATTCGCGAGACGAGGGTATTAACTATTGGGAAAAAAATGTCGCGTACGTCAACACTGTTAACCAGTAGAACGCATCATTCCCAGTAGTTAATAGTGTTAACCACGGGTTATTAACCAGCGGGAACGAACTATTTATTCGCGTCGTCGTTGGTCTCGGAGCCGTAGACCCCAAATAAGGGTAACAGAATAGAGTTTCTTAATCTTCCCCTTCAGTGTTAAAAACCTTTAAAATTCTAAAAAAAACCTCGTTGGTCTAGTGGTCGCAAGCGCGACTGCCGAGCATGAAGCCCGATTCCCAGGTCCCGCAGATTCCCAGGTCGGGCAAAGTGTTATTGGGTTTTTCCATCAGGAAGTCCTCAGTAGCAGCCACGGAGGATTTGTGCCTGGTTGATAGCAATAGACTCGCCCCCTGTTAGAAAATTGTGGGAGTACTAATGGGTGCACCTCTGTCTAATTTTTTTTTTTTTTAACGTGGTAATGTCATCAAATGAGTCCTCCCACCTTGGGCAGAGCGGGAGGGACTGTCAGACTTATACTGACTAAAATCCACGATGTCCTTCAATAGCCCTTTATGTTCCAGGGTCACGGTAATTCAATGAGTCCCGCGACCCCGGCAGGCTTTGGCCCTCTAGAGGGGGGACCTCTGTCTAACTCTCCGGAGGTTACAGGCGTGATGTTATGTTGAAATTCTTATTTTTCCAGGAGTACGCCCTCTCCAGGCTGGACACCTACCTAAAGTTAAAACAGGAAGTTATCAAAAAGGACAAATACGGCCTCCCCCAAAAAAGGAAGATCTGCGAGGTTGACATATGAGCCAAATTCGACACCCTCGCGCTTCAAGACTAAGGTAAAGTCATTGTTTCATCATTCTCCCGACCCATCATCATCTTGTCTCATCTTACTTAGGGTCCGCTTCCATTAGCCACCACGACCACCCAAGACACGCACCTCGTGATTTTTCGGATTCATGTGCGTATTGTATGATTATCACTTGCTTCGGTGAAGGTAATCATCGCGAGGAAACCAGTAAGCCTGAGAGATATTTCTCGACGGCATGTAAAGCCAAGTCAGAGGTCCATGGGCGGCATAGAAACTCTGACACCAGGTTAGGCACTAACCACACGATAAAGAAGATTAGCTTCACCTGTGACTATGTAAAAAAAATCTTAGAAATTAAATGTGACCCACTTCCCGGCTTCCGATTGAGCTGACATTTTGCATACATGTTTAGTTTGCATGACAATGCATGGTTAGCTAAGTGACGTCATTCTAAACCCAATATGGCGGAGTCCCAAAGATGGCGGACTAGTTATTTTTTATGCATTCCCATGATATGGGTATCAAATGAAAGGGTTTGCTGAGAAGAATAGATCTTTTTTAATTAGTTACAGGTGAAGTTAATTAAATCGTGTTAAAAAAGTCGTTTCCCAGCAATAATTTAGAAACTACAGAATAGACATTTACACACATTTTCTCATTAAAAAATGTTTTGTTCTAGGTCTTAGCGGCGAGCGAGATGGGCCTCTAAGGCTACGTCCAGGGTGGGAGGCTTTAGCGGAAGCGGAGGCGGGCGCGATTTATTCCAAAGAAGATATCCAACGCAGCAAGCGATGCAGAATCTGCTGTACCGTTTGGCCACGACCTAATCGACTCACCGCGACGTGACGGTATTAATACATTGTGGCCACTTGACCCGCCAGAAACCGCGCCCGCTACCGCCTATCACAATGCTTTCAGCCTTGGATGAGCACTATAGGTCCAGAATTATGATTTCTGAAGAAAGATGAAAACTCCGATTTTTGAGTTGCGATGGACATTTTTGAGGTCCGTTTTTTGAAAGTCAGAACCGGTTTTTTTTTGTGAATATCTTACCTGTTTACTCTGGTATTGAGTTTGTGAATGTCAGAAAGTGATGGACAATTTTGGGATGCGGCTCGGAACTTATTTTCGGATCCAAACATCAATAAGTACGGATTTGAGTGTCAAAAATAGTGTTGGACAATTTCGTTATTCGGTTTTTGGAAGTCGGAACCGGTTTTTAGTGCAACTGTTGATTTTCGGAGGTGCAAAGTGTTTTCATAGATTGATTATGAAGTTGAGTTGCTATTAAGAAACCTGTATGGATATTTAGGAGTCCATTTTAAATTTTTCAAGGTTCAAAATCATAATCTGCCCGCCTTTTCCCAACTATGTTGGGGTCGGCTTCCAGTCTAACCGGATGCAGTACTTGACATGGAGCGACTGCCTATCTGACCTCCACAATATCACGTTCATATGATACCTATTGGTAAGACAACAGGTATTGTGTTATTCATGCTGAAAACCAGTCTTGATCGTCAGACTTTCGGGCCACTGACTACTTGTAACGACTGTCAAAGATCTACAAATGACAGCCGGGACCAACGGCTTTACGTGCTCTCCGAGGCACGGAGGAAACTCGGTATGACACGGATGGTCACCCATCCAGGGACCGCCCTTGACGAGGTTGCTTAACCTAAATGAAAAATTGGATTTCTAAATATCTAAGAGTAGAGGTGTAAATAAAAAGAAAGTCAATCATTGGTTCCTGAGCTCCAGTATTGTGTTTTGATGTTAGATTTACAGTAAAAATGCATTACCCTCTTTTTAGGCTCTGCTGTAGTCGGGTAATAGTGGACATTTTTTAGGTCCTTGTCCGAATCAACTTTTCAAGTCATCGCTTTCAATGTTTCAAACTAAGATTGTTATTCCGTTAAGTCTAGTATTCATTGGAAAATTAAGTTGAGAAAATGTGGCGTAACTGTTGCCGGCAACGTCAACTGTTGCGCAACTGTTGCCCGCAACAGCTGCAGGCAACAGTTGCATAACAGTTGACGCGAATTTTTTATCTATCTGGAAAACTGTGAAGTACTGTGTTGCTAGCAAATCAGCAATATTCCATGTTGCCCGCAACGCAAACATATTTTGCAACTTTCTTTCTTAAAAAATACAAGGCTTTAGTTCAAAGTCTCAATATTGAGATCTGCATATCCTAGCTGTAGTTAGACTAGAGTTTCGTCAAAAACAGTTTAGCAATTTTGGAGCAAACTCGAATTTATGTAAGTACAAACATGTATTGTTTTTTGAAGTCGCTCGTCGACTCTGGGTATGCAAAATGACTGATTGTATGAGAGTGGGTGCACAGCAGGGAATCATCATCTGCCGCCTTATCCCGACCATGTTGGGATCGGATTCCAGTCTAACCGGATGCAGCTGAATACCAGTATTTTACATGGAGCGACTGCCTCCACAACCCAGTTAGTACTGGGTAATACGATACTCCTTGGTAAGAATTTCTCTTTCGATTATTTAAAAAAATGCTAATCGGCTCCTATTGTGCCCCCATTCTTACTATATGGATATGTTACCTTAAAGGATCTCCCATAGATAGAGTGTGTTCTTGAAAATACCAAAAAAAACTAAAAATTAAAAAAAATGGAAGTAAAATCTTTCCCGTATGATTAAATATTTAAGAAAGTTGTCTAAATATGTATGACAGACTTGATAAATATTTACTATTATTATATTATTGTAAAAGATAAATTTATAAGATTAACAATGCAAGCTATGGTTATTAAAAATGACAAAATATTCTTAAATTGTCATTTCTAAGAAATCCCGACTTACCTTTATATTGCTTTTAGCTTTGGTGACAAAATATGACTTTAATCAGCCTATAAGGTCCCCCACAGCTGGGACATAGACCTACCACCGTAGACAAGGATTTCTTTGACGGAAGAATTGACGAAATGACAGATAGCGCAAAGAAATCTGTCATTGTGTCTACACAATCTGTCGTTTTGTCGATTCTTCCGTCAATGAAATCCTTGTCTACGGTGGTCATGCTAAGGGGGCTCTTCTCTTTGAGTGGGAGTGGCCTGTAATCCACCAAACTGTCCCAGCGCATCTTGGTAGATTCTTCTTCATCACTTATTATTCTTAAAACGAACCTTATTCCTATGAAATTAACGTATATAGGGTGACTGGTAATTAGTGACCGATACTTAAACACGTGGTTGTACTCATGATAACAAACAACTTTCCCAAAGAAACATTTTTTAAACTCGTTCACTTTTATCTCAATAACACAACAGCCGTATGAAAATCGCGCGCGCGACCTATCAGCTGTTAGGCGCGTGTCGCCGTTGTGTTATTGGGATAAAAGTGAACCGAGTAAGTGTAAAAAATATGTTTCTTTGGGAAAGTTGTTTGTTATCATGAGTACAATCACGTGTTTAAGTATCGGTCACTAATTACTAGTCACCCTACGACTGGTCTGTCGTTTTCATACGAATATAAAAATTATTATCGTAGAAATAAGGTTCATTTTTCTACATTACAAGTCATATTTGCTTCTTAAAGCGAAACTTGCAAAGCTGTGTAAAAAGCTCAAAGTTAGTTGGCTCAATAATGTACATAATTACTTATAAGTAAACGGGTGAAGTCGGGTAATAATATACAGGGTGGAACGGACATCGACGCGAAAACTTGTTACTACGTATTCGGTACATCATTCTGAGCCCCTACATAGAAATTTATCATTGGTTATTTTTTTTTTAAATCAGCTGTTCCATACATTTTGACTTTGTAGTTAATGCACTTTTGTAGGAAACACCTGGTTTTTTTTAATTACCGATATTATAATTGTGTCGTTAGATTTCAAATTGAAGTAATTCCAAAATGATGAAACTCATTAAAAGCGGTTTTTTTTTCTGTTCGAGTAAGGCTTTTTATTATCTCATTTTGAGGGTGGTGTGACTATCAAAAATCGGATTCTCTATCATCCTTTCTATCATTGTTTCTATGAAATGTTTCTAGATTACGAGAAAAACGAATTTCTAATTTGGATTTAGGTTTATTTTGTCAAAATGAACCAAGTCCTTCGGACTTAGCTTCATTTGAACTAACAGAATACTGGACTTAGTGCAGTTTGAACACGTGCGTGGCGACAATCAACACACAACTGGGCGCCATTTTGAACGATCCCGTCGCTCTGATTTGCTCAATGCGACTTGCTGCGTTTTGATATAAGATGTCAAATGGACTTGGTTCAATTTGAAAAAAGGGATGTGTTTTAAACTTATTTTGCTTGAAAACTACAGGGACTTGTTTCAATTTGATAACATATTGTAAAATATAAAAAAAAAATAAAAAAAAAGCTAACTTCATGCCAAAAGTGGACTTGATGCGATTTGAAAACTAACGACACAATTAATTAATTTCCATATGTGGGTGCTCAGAATGATGTACTGAATACGTGGTAACAGTTTTCGCGTCGGTGTCCCGTCCACCCTGTATGTCTACGAATCTAGAATCAATCGACACATTATAGAAGTTACATTGAACAGTTACATTCTAATTCTTACTCAAATTATTTCAAATAGACCAAAAAAAAGGCATTAAAACTGTGAAAGTCCAATCTAATACCCCCATCCCCATTCTATCCTGGGACGAGCAGAGATACAGCTTCACCGTTATATGGTTGAAGTTCCACGGAGCTGAAGAAAGCGCTATGCTTCCACATTTATTGTGCGAACCGCCAGTCTGTGGAATCCACTGCCGGCTTCTCTGTTCCCTGATCATTATAATCTGGATCTATTCATAGTTCGAGTGAATCGGCTTCTTCTAGGCAAGCGTGTGCCCCCCAAGGCCGCGTCATCGCTTCGTATTAGGTTAGTTGCGGCCAAACGCAAGCCTATACCATTTATCACTGCTATGAACCAAATACTTTCAATAATGTAACTTCTATGCTATGTCAAAAAATACCTAACGTTTATCTCCAAGCTAAAAAATTAATTAACCTTTTCACCGCCACGGACTTCAATAGAAGTTCCAGATTTCCGTGCCACCAGCGCCCACGACTTCATTAGAAGCTCTTAATTTTTAACTACCTATAAAATAACATAAAAGTACTGTATTTAAAAGCTTCGTTTCATTTTATTATTTAATATAACACGGTCTATTACCCTGTTTTTTACTTTTCCACACAAAAGTAGCATTTGTCTTAAAATCGGCAAAAACATTTATAGCTTGGCGCTGGCGAGGCATCGCGTTCTGTGTACGTTGGCGGTGAAAAGGTTAAAAATATAAAATTGTCTAGTTATTAAGTAATGTGATTATAGAATTATAAGTCTGTGTCCTGAATCCTGATGCTTTGGAACGAATGAATTTCTCTTAGAAAAATAACATTCCTACCCAAATGATTATTATGTATTTATTATATTAAAATAAAATGTAAAAAAAAACGATTGATTTGACATTGAGTGTAACGAGCCTTGGATTTCTGAATCTGTTTTCAGATCTTATGTTTTAGACATTACTGCTGTAATCCCCGAACGGTTATGCAGAGGTGTCTAAAATCGTCAATAGTACACCCATATTTTGTCAATTGGTATGCCTGTAATCCCCGAAGGGTTAGGCACAAGTGTAGCTATTATAGTACACCCACATTTCGCTAGCTATGTTTGAGCACATACTAGCATACAGGTAAAACACATTACCCACTTTTTTGGGTTTGCAGCGAAGTCGGGTAAAAATGAATCACAAATGAGATTTTAAAACGGATTAAGTTCAGAATTTAAAAAGGTATTTAAATATTTATTAGACTGATATAATTATATCTTAAAGAATCGGTCTAGTACTTTAATATTTTGTGTTTGTACAATTTGTAAAAGGAAACTGAATACCTGTATGTCTTGACATGTCTGACATTATGACATTTACTATTTGACAGCTGTCACTTTCTCCTGTCACTATGCTCTTAGACCTCCATTTTGAAAATGTATTATAACTTTGTCGTACTTTTAAACTTTTTCATCGAAATAATGTAATATTATACGTAGTTGAAAGAATTTGTAATTTGCTATACCTTTTGTAATTCATTAAATTCTCATAATCTACCCTTTTGAATATACGTAAAAACCTGGGACATAGTGGCTTAGTTCTGCTAAAGTTTACCAACCCACATAGAGTATAAGCTTTTCAACTGAAATGGTCACTAACATTATAATTAACACTAGAAACGGGATATTTACCATGTTTACTGTTTTCTATGAGTTCCCGATATTTCGGCGCTGTTGCAAGCACCATGATCACTGATAAACTGAAGTTATTGCGGGTGGGTGTTTATGAGCAGGCAAATCGGTCTACCCTCTTTCTTGTTCGTTTTTCGCGCTCGGTACCGCTACCGGTCCTCGCGATTTTTTATCCGGAACTCCAAACAAATAGTAAATATGGTAAGTATCCCGTTTTCAGTGTTAATGGTACAACATCAAATATTTTCCGAAGAAATTGTAATCATTTTGGATAGTTCAAGCTGGTTAATTTTTAATCTTTTCTAAACATACATTTTGAATGTACTTACTTATTTTACTACAATAAGAACGTTGGATTAGCTCGACGTATTTAACTGAATTAAAAAGATATTGTGGATTGGCACATTTTGACAGAATTAAGTCCTATAGTTTTTATAAACTGGCCCATTTCATGAAATGGCTAGACCACAAAAAGTCGGCCAACAATCGCGCAACTGTCGCACAACAGTTGCGCGACAGACAAAGGCACATTCATCATATCCTAGAATTGTATCGACTAATTAGTATTAAATTCCTGTGCCTTTGAATTTTGAAGCTTAAATACTAATGGGATAAGGCAAAGTTTTGCGTGTACAGTACCACAAGCCCACTTGGCCAGGTGATAAACTAGTCGTGTTACTATCGCTTTCAAAGAGTTTCGTATTTCTGCAAAGACATTAAACAGGATCGACATAAGGCTCCCTCTGCACGCGTAGAAGGTTTTGTCGACGGAAGAATCGACAAAACGACAGATCAACAATAGAATTCTGTCTTTGCTACTCGTGCTGGACTGTAATAATGTGAACCATCATCATCATTCTCCTGCCCTTATCCCAATTCATTAGTGGTCGGCGCAGCATGTCTTCTTCTTCCATACTTCTCTATTACTCGTCATCTCAGCAGTCACCTCCTTTCTAGCCATATCATCCTTCACACAGTCCATCCATCGCAGAATTTGTATGGAGACGTCAGTGTCCCAATTTGTCCTTAACGGTTTGTCCTGTCCTTAAAGCTCCGGGTCGTATAAGTGGGTTTGTGGCACTATAGGTACTGACTGAGTAGCTATTGGTAAATAAAATGTCAAAATTGTACTTAAAAATAACATTGGTTACTTAAAAATGTCATATTTTAGGTTGTATCTCGTGCTTGTATGAGTTTGATGAGAGTATCCTCATGCCCTGGTGTTATAGATGTAAAAAGACCCTTCACGAAGCCGAAAGGCACTTGTTCTGTACCATACCTGGGAACCTTCTAGTTACGGAGATTTTGGAAGCCAAAAAGCCAATTTTTTCACACATTTTAATTTTTTTTTAATTTGAAATGGGTTTTCTTTACTTTAAATACCTCCGTGACCCCTGTACTGTTCCATGCATCAATCAGCACAATGTTTTGAGTGTGTTACATTGAGTCCTACCGTAAAACGTGATTTTGCATCCCAAAAAAAGTACTTTCCCGGCAATCATTTTTGCGTGGAGTTACTTAGTTTGATGTATGCTTGGTTGACGAAGGGTCTTGGAACTTATGAAGGGTCCGTTTACACCGTTATAAGCCAGTCTGCAAGATGGTGGCGGGGCTGGTCCATAAGTCCTACGTACATTAAGTATCCACTGTTGCTACGAAGAAGCCTTTAACAAATAACTTATTAAACCTACTTGGAAATGACGTTAACTTACTTACGCAGACGTTTTCTTCAAAAATAATAAAAGTGATGTCCAAAAAATATGGAAAAATAAAGAAAAAATTAATTTGGAAAATAAACATGTATGATGTACCGAAAATACTATACTAAGTCACAAATCAGTGGTGGCAAGACCAGTATGAGCTTGCCGCTTCATCTGCCTGCCTTTTCCCAACTATGTTGGGGTCGGCTTCCAGTCTACCCAGATGCAGCTGAATACCAGTATTTTACATGGAGCGACGGCCTCTATCGATTGAAACTCCATACTACGAGAGACCAGCTATCGGGTATCGTATAACCCAGTACTAACTGGGTGGCAGTCGCTCCATGTAACATCCTGGTATTCAGCTGCATCCGGTTAGACAGGAAGCCGACCCCGATAGTTGCAGGCAGGCAGACGATGACTACGCTAGGCCAGCTGTTATCATTGATGTTCGATCTTTACCTAAAATACTTGTTAACTTTGTAAACAAACCAAAAAAATATGTAACGTACCTGTAACTGAATGTATTTTTCCTTCAGATTGTGTTGTATTTTCTCTTTAAAACAAAACTATGTAAAATACAGTACCTGACCGTACAAATCAAACTATTAAATGAGCAATATTTGTATATATCTGTACATATACTGGGTGTCCCATACTAAATTTAAATACCTACTTCGACCCAAATGTATGGGACAGCTGATAATTTTTTCGCATTTACGAAATTGGACCCATGGAGGAAGTTGTTCAGTTTCATGGTCTGCAGCATATCCTTTCATATGACTAGAACCATTTTGTTACACCCTTTATATACTAGCTGTTGCCCGCGACCTTCGTCCGCCTGAAATCATTATAAAAATAGTTTTTTCCCGTTTTTGCAATTTTTATTGATGCACGCTCCAGGTCGTTGTGTGATCGATAAATGGGCTATCCAACACTATAATATTTTTTCAATTCGAAACAGTAGTTCCTGAGATTAGCGCGTTCAACCAACCAACAAACCTTTGAAACGGTTTTTGTCGACGGAAGAATCGATAAAATAACAGATCAACAAAAGAAATTGTCATTTTGTCGATTCTTCCGTCGACAAAAACCGTTTGAATAAAATAAAATAAAAAATCGTAAAATCAAGTCATATGAGGACCATTCAGATTAGTGTTTGAGATGGTCTGAAGAAAAATATTTATGTTTGCGGTCGGGTATCTTGTAAATACAACCCTATACTGATTTAGATAGCATATGTTTTCTAATGACAGCTAAATTTGTACACAATCATGTCTTCGAACGAAATACTGTAAATAGTTTTGTGATAAAAAAAATAAAAACAGAAATATTGACTTTATTAAATTATTTTGTAACTTTTTTTTTTAGTTTATTTTATACTTTTTAAGGTTGTTTTTTTGTAACAAATGAATGAGTAAAATAAAATTATTGTTTTGAATAAAACTTGTTTTTTTATTGAAGTAATAGATTTCTTAATTTTTAAGTTACATTCATTTGGATTTTAAATAAGTACATTACTACGATTTCTCATAAAAACCTTGGCATATACAAGATGGAACAGAATAGCGCAATACAACATAATAGTGCGTCAGGTGGTGATTCTGAAAGTTTCAGACCACCAAACCCATCCTGACGTCAAAATGGTTGGTCAAAACAATATTCATATTTCTCTAAATGTATCATATGTAGCAATTATTGAAGAAACGAAGCAAATATAAGCAATTGGATAGCAATTTTTCAATATACTTTCAGAGCCGTCTGCCATAGGCAACCAGCCATTCTGACGCTGACACTGGATAATTATCTCTTCGGAGAATCTTGGATTCTTACATCATCATCTGCCTAGCCTTATCCCAACTATGTTGGGGTCAGCTTCCAGTTTAACCGGATGCAGCTGAATACCAGTATTTTACATCGAGCGACTGCCTATCTGACCTCCACAACCCAGTTAGTAGTACTGGATAATACTATACCACTTGGTAAGACTGCTTTTCACTTTTGGGCCACTGACTACCTGTAGCGACTATCAAAGATGTACAAAAAGTCGCTTCCATTCCATTCCGCGGCGGTTTAAATTGAGCCTAAGGCCCGGCGCCCATTGGCGGACGGCATGGCAAAGTATTTTTAGGCGACGAATAAAAATATAACTTATGATATGGGAAATAAAGTTGAAGTTTCAATGTTAACGGTCGTCAGTACATACCACGGTATTGTTTTGTACTTACGACCGTTAACATTGAAATTTCAACTTTATTTCCATACTGTTAAGTTATATTTTTATTCGTTGCCTAAAAATACCTTGCCATGCCGTGCCGCCAATGGGCGCCGGGCCTAAGAGGTGCTGCGCTATTTCTGCTATTGATATTAATTAATCAGGAATCGAAATGGCACTACAATATGCGCGTTTTCACTGAACTAAGCAATACCTAAATTAAAATAAAAGAAAAAGAGTAACAAACACAGCGCCATCTAGCGTTACTTATCCAAAGCACTATGATGAGCGGATCAATAACATAAGAGACAGCAAGTATATCATAGTCAAGTGACGCCATCTACAATCTTCGTGTGTAAAAATTCGTAACTACAGCTACAGAGGACCACACAAAGATATTATGCACACATGTAAACCGAAACCGCTTTATAAGCAGAGCTGTCTTCGAACAAATTATTTATCATTCACTAGCTGGACGTTCCGAGCGTGGTAGCCTCGCAGCCAGCTCTGATCCTTAGTAAACCTAGTTCCTGCTTCGATAGCCTAGCAGTCTTCAGGAACTAGACAGCTAGGGGAGGTCTGAAAGGTGATAGCCACGCAGTCCCTTTCATCCCTCCACTTAGGGTTGCAACCTGATATACAACGTGTAACATAATAAACAAGCAAAGACCTCTCGTGTGGTGTCTCAGACCATGAAACTGAACAACTTTTGGTCTATGACTTTTGGAAATTCATAACTTTTTTTTTAGTTTTACCATACATGTGGTTCAGCTGATTGCGTCAGTTCCTTTTTTTTTGCGAATTTCAAGAAATCGTAGAACAAAAGATGTTTAGTTTCATGGTGCGAGAGACCACACGGGAGGTCTTGCGTTTATTATGTTACACCTTGTATAAATTATTGTAACTGTTGTAAAATTATAATAAGCAAGTTGCCAATTAAATATCACCAAGGCAATGGGGCTTTAATTTCACCAACAGCAACCCTACAAAAGTATTTATTAAACTCACAGGACAAAACAAAAAAAAATGTTTAATTCACAATAAAACAAAAAATATACAAAAAAATAAACATAACAAAAAGATAAAACAAATTAAATTGGTCCTGTACGCGGCCAAAAGGCAGTGCTGTAACATTTATAAAAAAAAGTCAAACCGCTGGTATTCTGATTATTATATTAATGCATAAATGTCACAAGCACTTAGAATTTCAACTCTTATCGCCGATAATATTAACATTTTTTTAAGGAATTAATTAATGTGCAAATGTACATAAAATAATATCACAAACATAAAAAAATGGACGTCACGGGACGCCCGATGTAAAACGTTTATGTTAATATTAGAATCCATAATTAACAAAAAAAAACCTATTATGAGACATGAAGTAAAATAAATATTACATACATTAAAGTATTTTCTTTTATCGATATCTATCGATCAAATCTGCATACTACCCAACACATCACTAATTCAGTAGCGTGAAACTTTCGAAAACAGAATATGTAGATCAACAGTCGTTCCATAACAAACTTTATTCTAATGGGAAAAGGTTGCCTTTACATGGCATAGAGGAGGCATCACGCCATAACAGCGTCATGCCATCTACCGTCACGGCATACGAGTCGGTTTTACTGCTTAGGCATGCATACAGATGTTTCACATCAAAAACAGCTGTTCCATACATTTTAACCGTGTAGTGCAGGAAACAGCAATTTTTTTTTTATTATCCTGTACTGTCTCACTGCTAGGCAAAGGCCTCCTCCAATTCCCTCCATGTGCTCTTTACCTGTGCCTCCTCGGAGTAGCCCTTTTTTAAATTACCGATGAAAAATTTCTATGTGGGTACTGAATTCGTGGTAACCGTTTGGGCGTCGATGTCCCTGCCACCCTGTATACTAATACATTTGGGTCGAGTAGGCATTGAAATTTTGTATGGGACAGCTGATAATTTTTTCGCATTTACGATATTGGACCCATAAAGGATGTTGTTAAGTTTGATGCAGTTTTTTTTTGTTTTTGTTTTTTGCAGCTTAATCTTTCAAATGAATATACCCTTTTTGTTACATGTTGTATACATCAGTGGCGAAGGTTTCAAACAACTCGATTCCTGGCTTCCCTTTGAAAAAAGTTACAGTCAGTATTCTATAGACAAATAATATAACCACATTAAACTTATACTGTCACTTATATCTTCCGTGATTGTTCATTTCCGTAAGTGACAGTATAAGTTTAGTTGTAAACCGTGACAGCTTAAAACAGAACCACATTAAAGATATGTACTCCGGCTTACCTCTTACAAAAATTGACCATTCGCTACTGGTAAACAGTAAATGGATACTACTTAGATTCCTGCTAATTCAGAGACTGGACTATATTTTAGAAATACAATATAAATTAGATATGATACATAGTAAGTAAACACTGGCTGATCACACGCATATATCTTTCCCAAACGCTCTTCAAATCCGCTTCCCTGGAACAAGAAAAATAATTTTATTCAAATGTATTCGATGAGGTGTGTCTTGGTATGGACATGTGATGAGGAGGGACGAATCGCATGTGACTAAAAGAGTGATGAATATAAACGTTGATGGATGGAGAGGGAGAGGAAGACCAAGGAAACGATGGATGGATTGTGCAGTACAACAATGCATTCAGGATGCTGATGGGGCTGCCGCGGTTTTGCAGCGCCTCGGGCATGTTTACCGAGGCCCACGTAGACAGCTTCGCTGCAATCATGCGCAAGCGTTGTACGTCTGTTCTAACACGCATGCGTGCTAGTACCAACAGCATCCTGTGCGTATTGTCGGACCGGTGGGATTCTCCAATGCTCGAACGCTGGATAAGACTACATACAGTCAAGTAAACATGCGCACGAGTATCGGAGTATCCAATAGGTCCTGTTATTTTTTTTATTTTTTTTTGTATTTAGAAGTGTGTCTTGTCATTACAAACATTAGTTTTTCATAAGCATTTCTGTGTTACTAACATTTTATGGATGATCTATCTGAAATAAATGAATAATAATAATTGTGTGAGGAATGATATGAAAGAGAAAGGAGTAAATGATAGCGTGACGGTTGACAGAGGAGATTGGAAGAAAAAAACGTGTTGCGACGACCCCAAGTAACATGGGACAAGGGCAGGAAGATGAAGATGATATTCGATGAGGAGTGGGATGGGGTCTTTGCCTGAGAGTGGAATAGAATAAGACAACAAAAAGGCATTCGAAGTTCGATTTCTATAAAAAGAAATATATTTTGGTGAGGTTCTTCAGAAAGCTCAGGTGTAATCGCAACCGGCGAGCGTGTATGACCAGATGTATGAACGTGGACGAGGCGCAAGGAGTATGCATAAGCATAATCACCCTACAACGTTCCCACTGTTGGGACACAAGGCGTCCTCTCAATGAGAGACAGAGTGGGCTATAATCCAACACGCCGGCCCAGTGTGGGTTGGTAGGTGTCACATGTCTTCGAATTTTTGGTTCTTGGACATGCCGGGTTCCTCACGATGTTTTCCTTCACCGTTTTTGAGAGCAGTGGTGATGAAATACATTACACAAAGTAATGCGCCTGCCTGGGTTCCAACCCACGACTTACTGTTCGTATGTCGGAGCCGCCACCACTGGGCCACCGCTGCTCTCTTACAAAATTTCAATACCTACTCGACCCAAATGTATGGGACAGCTGATAATTTTTTTTTGCATTTACGATATTGGACCCATGGAGGAAGTTGTTCAGTTTGATGGTCTGCAGCATATCCTTTCATATGACTATGCTCTTTTCGTTACATCCTGTATATAAACCATATTTACCTCAACACATCCATCTGCAGCGCACACTGCTCGTAGGCGCACAAGAACTGCGCCAGATCAGTTTTGGGCCAAGAGCCCAGTCTTAGAGGCTCTACACATCTGGAAATTATGAATGCCAATATAAGGTGACTGCCTCGTTGGTCTAGCGGTTGCAATCGCGACTGCTGAACATGAGGTCTTGGGTTCGATTCCCAGGTCGAGCAGTGTTATTGGGTTTTTCCATCAAGGATTTCTCAGTAACAGCCACGGATGTGTATAAATTTTTTTAAATCTCTAGTTTTTTGAAGAAACCAAAGCTCACTAACAGAGACATTTCCTAAGAAGTAAATACATGTAACTATAGTTCTAAAGCGTACTGATTTTTCGTACTCTTACCTCTCAAGTAGATCAATGAACAGAGACCTAAGTTCTCTGCCTCGATGTAAGTTGCAAGCCAGACCGACCAATGCGCGAGTGTATAGCCTAAAAAATTATAAAAACAAAATGGTAAATCTACAAAGTGTAACATAATAAACGCAAGACCTCCCGTGTGGTCTCTCGCACCATGAAACTAAACGTCTTTTGTTCTAAGAGTTCTTGAAATTCGCAAAAAAAAAAAATACTTTCTATAGGAACGGACGCAATCAGCTGATCCACATGTATGGTAAAACTAAAAAAAAAGTTATGAATTTCCAAAAGTCATGGAACAAAAGTTGTTCAGTTTCATGGTCTGAGACACCACACGAGAGGTCTTGCGTTTATTATGTTACACCTTGTATACAAATAAATTAAATTGAAGTGTATATTTGTAATTTCAAAACATCAGCTTTTAACTGAATGCATATGAAAGTATATAAGGTAATTATAACAAAAAAATCATTATTTTCATTATTGTTTGTCGGGCTGTTTGTTCCGGCTAATCTCCGAAACGGAAGGACCGATTTTAATGGGAATTTCACTGGCAGATAGCTGATGTTATAAGGGGTAACTTAGGCTACTATTATTTTAGAAAAAGGATTAGGGTGCCGTGCAAAAAAAATTCAAATTCAAATAGGGAAGCAATATTTTTAAAATAATTTCACGTGGACGATGGTCGTGGGCAACAGCTAGTAAAATATATACGGTATACGTATGTTATTAAAACATCAGCGGTTCCATACAAAGGTTATAATCTTACAGGGAAAATGTATGGAACTTTATTTTAACAACAGCCAAACCATGCTGGGCTTTTATAATAAATACACGGTACTGTAAACGGAACCTTCAGGTACTCGTGGCTAAATAATAACAGCCGCTCGGGTCGATCTTTAGGTTAAGCCGTGCTTGCCTAGGTTGGTCTGTGGATGGGTGACCACCCGACATACCGAATTTCCTCCGTACCTCGGAAAGCACGTTAAGTCGTTGTTTCCGGCTGTCATTTGTAGATCTTTGACAGTCGTTAGGGAGTCAGTGGCCCAAAAAGTCTGACAACCAGTCTTACCAAGGGGTATCGTATTACTCAGTACTAACTGGGTTGTGGAGGTCAGATGGGCAGTCGCTCCATGTAAAATACTGGTATTTAGCTGCATCCGGTTAGACTGGAAGCCGACCCCAACATAGTTGGGAAAAGGCTAGGCAGATGACTGTAAACAGACCCTTCTCGAAGCCGTCAACCAAGCATTCTGTACGTCAAAATAAGTAACTCTACGCACTTTTTGGGGCGTGAAAAATCACGTTGTACGGTAGGATTCAATGTAACGCACCGAAAACATTGTGCTCATGGATGCACTGAGTGGTACGGGGGTCCTGGAGGTATTTAAAGTAACGTTATAACATTAATATCGGGTATTTAAAAAAAAAGTAAAAATGTTGAAACTTTAACCCCTAATATCCGTAACAAGAAGGTTAAAAAAAAAAAAATGTCGGGGAGAACAATTGCCTTTAGGCTTCGTTAATGGTACTTTACACCCATTATGAGTATGCAATTTTTATGTTAATTTGTATTACCTGAAGTTGAGTTCCAGCTCTTGGTAGGATTTCTCCAATAGTTTTGGCCGTAGACGCATGCAGATCAGACTGCAAAAACACATATCAAAATTATTTATTTATCTAAAATCGTTTATTTATTTATTCTCTCTCACTGCTTATACTCCTTCTCCTTGTCGAGCAGAATGCGCAACTCGAGCAGGAACTCTGTCCCAGCAGTGGGAACGTTACAGGCTGACTACTCTAACACACTCACTGCTTATGCTCCTTCTCCTTGTCGAGCAGAATGCGCAACTCGCGCAACTCGAGCAGGAACTCTTTGTCCCAGCAATGGGGACGTTACAGGCTGACTACGCTAACACACTCACTGCTTATGCTTCTTATCCTTGTCGAGCAGAATGCGCAACTCGAGCAGGAACTCTCTGTCCCAGCAGTGGGGACATTACAGGCTGACTACGCTAACACACTCACTGATTATGCTCCTTCTCCTTGTCGAGCAGAATGCGCAACTCGAGCAGGAACTCTCTGTCCCAGCAGTGGGGACGTTACAGGCTGACTACGCTAACACACTCACTGCTTATGCTTTTTCTCCTTGTCGAGCAGAATGCGCAACTCGCGCAACTCGAGCAGGAACTCTCTGTCCCAGCAGTGGGGACGTTACAGGCTGACTACGCTAACATACTCACTGCTTATGCTTCTTCTCCTTGTCGAGCAGAACGCGCAACTCGAGCAGGAACTCTGTCCCAGCAGTGGGAACGTTACAGGCTGACTACGCTAACACACTCACTGCTTATGCTCCTTCTCCTTGTCGAGCAGAATGCGCAACTCGCGCAACTCGAGCAGAAACTCTCGGTCCATCTCTGTATCGTAGTACTCTGGACCTGTGCAGCTGTAGGTCCAGCTTGTCATAATAGCCTGGAAATGAGAATAAGAATATTATTAGGATAAGTAAACACATCTTAGGCCGTTTCTGTATAATTCGCTCCTTGTGCCGTTTCTGCATAATTCGCTCTTTACGCCGTTTCTGTATAAATCGCGAGTAAGGTGAAGGCGCGGCGCAGGCGTAGCGCAGGCGTGGGCGGATAACGAAAAGAAAGAACGGCGTGCCTGCGCCGCGCCGCTTGAGTGCAATTCACGTTTTGTATGAAAACGTTGTGAAGCGGCATCATGCCTGCGCAGCGCCTGTGCCACGCCTTCACCTTACGCCGTTTGTGTATAATTCGCGCCTTATAGAAGTGATCAGTTATTAAAAAGATTATGGATTCATGACATGAAGTACTAAAAACGATTCCAAAACCAAATTATTTAGAATGTTTCTGGAGACCATTTTTAAAAAATAATTTGTAAATATAACAGTTTATTTAAAGAGGAGCAGAGGAGCTCGTGGCTAAACAATATCAGCCGCTCGGATCAATCTTCAGATTAAGCCACGCCTAGGCTGGTCTATGGATGGGTCTCAGGCCTCGGAAAGCAAGTTAAGCCGGCTGTCATTTGTAGATCTCTGACTATCGTTACAACAGAACGACACCCAGTCTTACTAAGGGGTATCGTATTACCCAGTACTAACTGGGTTGTGGAGGTCAGATAGGCAGTCGCTCCATGTAAAATACTGGTATTCAGCTGCATCCAGTTAGACTGGAAGCCGACCCCAACATGGTTGGGAAAAGGCTAGGCAGATGATGAATAGTTTATTTAATACTCAAGTTTGACTCACCTGTGCACAATGATAGAAATCGTTGAACGTCAAGTATGTGAGCTTCCTCTTCGCCGTCTCGAACCGCATGCAAGCTATGAACACCACTGCTCCATATTTTCTAGAAGTAGTTAGAAGTTCATTCGAGTTACAGCTGTACAGGGTGTAACAGAAAGGGTATGGTCATATGAAAGCATATGCTGCAGACCATCAAACTGAACAACTTCCTCCATGGGTCCAATATCGTAAATGCGAAAAAATTGTCCCATACATTTGGGTCGAGTAGGTATTGAAATTTTGTATGGGACAGCTGATAATTTTTCGCATTTACGAAAAAAATATCAGCATATCCTTTCATATGACTATACCCTTTCTGTTACACCCTGTATATAAAAATAAATACTGCTGACGTAATCACCATCCAGACCCCCCCATCGCCGATGTCATCAAAAACAAGAAAAGCAAAGACCCCCCCGCCCCCTTGTAGTGCTTACGTAATACTTGAATGGCCCCTAACTTAAGAAATACTTACTTGGCCAAAGGTTCTGACAGAAGGAATGTGCTCCTAATATTGGCGACCACATTGCCAGGCATCTCCTCAACCGCCTTAAACACCCGGCGAACGTTATCGAACTGACGGCGACAACAGCGCAGTGGGGCGCCCGAACGTTCCGCCACCTGGGGACCAATACATCACGCCTGTAATCCCCGATGGGTGAGGCAGAGGTGTACAGTCACGAGCACCAATACGTATCGTCATCATCATCTGCCTAGCCTTTTCCCAACTACGTTAGGGTCGGCTTCCAGTCTAACCGCACGCAGCTGAATACCCGTATTTTACATGGAGCGACTGCATATCTGACCTCCACAATCCAGTTAGTACTAGGTAATACGATACCCCTTGGTAAGACTGGTTGTCAGACTTTAGCACCAATATGTATACACTTTACTAAATTTAAACGCAATTTTCGCGAGAAATAGCGATTGTAAGTTGGAGATAGGATCTTTTTCATAAAAATATGAGTTCCAGAATACTATGTTCGTAACAACATGATTTTTTAATAAAAACAGTAGGAGAAAAACGGCCGAATACTAAAAGGCCACTCAAATCTCCTACTCATATAAAAGCTACTTAAATGTAAGCATCCCCCATTTTAAATGGCATACACAAACGCCACTCAAGCATTTCGAAACCATAATTAGTTAAGCAGTCCTCAAATTTTTACATCATGGCAACATCCTGCAAAAAAATGTGTTCTCAGTTACAAAATAGTAGTTACAAAGTAGTTAGTTTACCTCTGGTATTCGTTTTACGCAGTCTTCTTTGAACAAATCTTTTTTATAACTATTATTCAGTTGAAATATAACAGCGTAATGTCAGTTTGGTTTGAATTACGATTGAAATTATGTATTTATTTACATAAAAATCTAGATAAATATCAAACGAAGACTTCTTAGGAAAAGAAAAAAAAAATTAGACCAACGAGGCCGCCGTGAGAGGTAAAATAATGGGTGTATAAATACCCTTAACGAAGCCGAAAGACACTTGTTCTCCCCGTCATTGCGATCTTTTTTTGTTCTAGACCATACCTGGGAACCTTCTAGTTACTGAGATATTGGAGGTCAAAGTTCCCACTTTTTCACAAGTTTTTTTTTAAATACAAGTTTTTAACGTGTATAACTTTACTTTAAATACCTCCATGACCCCCGTACTATTCAATGCATCCATCAGCACAATGTTTTGACTGCGTGACCTTGAGTCTTACCGTAAAACGTGATTTTTCACCCCCAAAAAAAATCGTTTCCTAGCAATAATTTTTGCGTAGAGTTACTTAGTTTGATGTACAGAATGCTTGGTTGACGGCTATGTGAAGGGTCTGTTACAACCTTGTATAGCTAACAAAAGAAAAGGACTTTCAAACCTTACCTCATCTAGGTCTTTCCTGTGTCTCGAAGACAGTTTCCTCCCCAGCAGTTCCCTGATCACAGCATCATCAAGATCATAATATCTGGAAAAATATTGAAATCATGATTTTAGTTTGCAAATGAAAAATGTAGACGGGGCCATAGTAGGCTGGTCCAACGGCGACTCTTAAAAAAAACATGGTTTTAGTGTTTCTTAATGGAACCCAAAGAGGAGCTAGTGGCTAAATAATAACAGCCACTCGGTTCGATCTTCAGGTTAAACCACGCTTGCCGAGATTGGGCGGTGGATGGGTGACCACCCATTACATACCGAGTTTCCTCCGTGCCTCGGAAAGCACGTTATGCCGTTGGTCCCGGCAGTCATTTGAAGATCTTTGACAGCCGTTATAAGTAGTCAGTGGCCCGAAAGTTTGACAACCAGTCTTACCAAAGGGTATCGTATTACCCAGTACTAATTGGGTTGTGGAGGTCAGATAGGCAGTCGCACCATGTAAAATACTGGTATTCAGCTGCATCCGGTTAGACTGTAAGCCGACCCCAACATAGTTGGGAAAAGGCTAGGCAGATGATGTAATAGAACCCGAAGAGTAGAAACGGGATCCTATTGCTAAACAAACCCAGTTTGACTGTCTCGCACACTAAGGCTAATATTTAAATCAGAAAATATCTCAGAATACATGTCATGTACAGTCAGCCCCAAAAAGATGTAAACACGGACTAGGAACAGTAGGAACCATTTCATTGTCTACAACCATTATTCCTTATCTAGCTTATACCCGCGGCTTCGCCCGTGTGGAATTCGGGAATTGCCCACGGGATCTTAATTCTGGGATAGTAAGTAATTTATGCATGTACTATACCAAACTATAATCTATCTCTGTGTGAAGTAATCAATCGACTCAGAGAATATTAAGTTTCACAGAAAATTTAACCCCATTTCACCCTCTTAAGGGTGAAATTTCGAAAAAATCTTTCTTAGTGGATACCTACTCTTCACAAAGAATACACCCTCCAAATTGCATGTCTCTAGGACCAGCAGTTTGGGCTGTGCTTCGATATATGAGTCAGCCAGTCAGGACCTTGAATTTTAAATTGGGGGATGATTTGGGAAAACTGTGATACACGTATCTCATAATTTTAACCGAAGAGTATGTACACAAATTTTCAAGTCAATCGACTCCGAGAAAAATGTTTCACAGAAAATTCAACACCCAGTTTCACCCTCTTAGGGGCGGAATTTCGAAAAACCCTTTCTTAGTGGATACTCTTCACAAAGAATACACCCTTCAAATTTCATGTCTCTAGGACCAGCGGTTTGGGCTGTGCGTTGATATATCAGTCAGTCAGGACTTTGAATTTTATATGTAAGATAGATTGTGTCTTCAATGTAAAACTACAAAACATAGTAACAATTCATGTCACCAAAACTTCCTACACAGGCCGGATTCATAATAATATCAACACTATGTAGTTTTGGTGGTACGAAACCCAAAACGCGCGAATCCGACTAGCACTGGTGTACGTCTCTGATTTTTTTTTTTTCCTTATTAGTAAGAACCAAGTTCTTACTAGTTAATTGCAATCTAGCCTAAGAAGACTAATAAACAATTTAAATCTAACTTATTATGCTACGTTATAAATTATGTTAATGCTAAGAATAGTGTCCATAATTAGGTATGCACTTTTACACACGTTCGTAACACTTCCTTAGAGTCTGGTAAAATTGATAAAACACTTTGTTCATGTGTTATATAAATAGCACAACATTGTTACTATTATTGATTCACTTACACTACACTAATTCAAATGGTTTAGTTCTCTTTAGTCTACGCACTATGCCTGTGTTGTCTAACAGCTGGATTGCCTCAACATTCACGTGTCGATGGAGTCTGTGTTCGTGGGCTTCAGCAAATTTTTGTGTGATGGTGGTGACGAATTCCATGTCGAGGTCACGGTGGAGGTCATCGTTTCTTATGTACCAGGGTGCATTTACAGCAGCCCTGAGTACTTTATTTTGGAACTGTTGAATTATTTTGACGTTGGTTGGCTTAGTACAGCCCCAAAGTTGGATACCATACGTCCAAATTGGCATCAGAATATGCTTGTATATTATCAACTTATTATGTATTGATAAACAGGATTTCCTTCCCAGTAACCAATACAAACGTTTATAACGAATATCGAGTTCCTGTTTTTTCTTTTTGATATGGGCTTTCCAACGCAGCTTGGCGTCGAGAGTTATGCCAAGGTATTTGGCTGTATTAGCATAAGGTATTTGCATACCATTTATGTAGAGTGGGTGGTAGTCACTGTGTTTGTTTGTGAAGTTAATGTGAACTGATTTTGACTCATTCAGATTGATCTTCCACTTTTGTGTCCAGTCGTAAACTTTGTTCACAGCTAGTTGAACTTTCTCTACTGCTTCTCTGTGGCTTGATCCGGTGGCCATAATAGCAGTATCATCTGCAAAGGTCGCTATGGTGCTGTTTTCCAGCTCTGGGATGTCACAAGTGTATAACAAGTACAAAATTGGGCCAAGCACACTTCCTTGAGGCACCCCAGCTTTTATGGTTTTTAGCTCGGAATATGCGTCCTCTTGGCGTATTCTAAACATTCTTTTAGTTAAATACGACTCTAGGATATCTACAAATTCTGGTAGCATGCGTCTGAGCTTAAATATGACACCCTCATGCCAAACTTTGTCAAAAGCTTGCGCGACGTCTAAGAACACGGTAGCACAGACTTCTTTATTTTCTAGCGTTTTTTCAATAACATTAGTTATTCTATGTACCTGGTCTAACGTTGAGTGTTTTTCTCTGAAGCCAAACTGGTGATCTGGAACTAGGTTTTTATCTTCTATTACTGGTTTTATCCGTTTTAATAACAGTTTTTCAAATAACTTTGATAGTACGGGTAACAGAGAAATGGGTCTGTATGATGATGCTTCGTGGGGAGGTTTCCCAGGCTTCGCAATCATAATGACTTCAGCAACCTTCCAAGGCTCAGGTACATATTTTAAGATAAATGAAGCATTTATTAGTTTGGTCAGCTTTACTATGGCTTTGCGTGGGAGGCGTTTTAGAATTTCCCCTGTGATGAGGTCGTAACCGGGAGACTTTTTTGAGCTAATGTTGTTTTGAATTTCTCTCATTACTTCCTTAGGAGTCACAAGCTTGATTCTTTGGTTTTGTAAATTTACACTCTCATGTATTTCTACAGAGCTTTCGTTGGGTTGAAAGGTTTCTTCTAAATGTTGAGCAAATCGGAACGCCTTTTGGTCATTGCTTATTGCCCATTTTCCGTTGCTATCTCTGATGGGCGGTATTTGTATAATCTGCCTTTTTAGATTTCTCGTTGCTTTCCAAAGTGAGTAATCCGTTGATTTGTCATTGGTAAGCTGAAGAAGGTTGGTATTCAGAGATTCATCCTCAAATTGTAGAATTTTTCTCTTTAGTCGTTTAGTTAGGTTATTTAGTGTTGTTTTATGACGCGGGAACCTTGTTTGCTGCCACAACTTCCTTTGTTTTCTTTTCTCTGATAGTAAATCCACAATTTCTTTAGGATGGATAAATCCCTTATATTTGCGTTTTAGCTGAGGTGTATTGCTCCACGCACATTGTTGAATATTAATAATAAATTTGTTTACTTCTGAGTCAAGCTGATCTTGCGATTTTATCGGAGTTTTAAGGTCGATAATATTATCTAGATCAAGAGCAAAACTGTCCCAATCTGTGGACTTATTAACCAAGGTTAAGTGGCTTTCTTTTAATAGGATTTTTTGACTTAGCATTAGTATAATCGGAGAATGGTCAGAGTTCATAGTAAAACTTTCCTCCAAACTGATGTAATTGGTGGATATATTTTTGCAGATGAAAAAATCTATAAGATCCGGTATTTTCTGGTGGTCAGTGGGCCAGTATGTAGGTTTGCCTGTACTCATTACTTCACAATGTGTTTCTTTAACTGCACTTAAGAGCTGTCTTCCTTTAGTTGTAGTAAGTCTTGAACCCCAATGCGTATGCTTAGCATTAAAATCGCCGCCTAGGATAAATCGCTGGCCTAATAATTCAAAAAGATGTAAGTATCGCTCTTTTCTTATCATGTGCCTAGGAGGCGAATTGACCAGTGTGTGTTGCCAGTGATTACATACGGGACCGAAACGTGGTCGCTCACAATGGGCCTCATCAGAAGGCTGAAAGTCACCCAAAGGGCAATGGAGAGGGCTATGCTCGGAGTTTCCTTGCGTGATCAAATCAGAAATGAGGAGATCCGCAAGAGAACCAGAGTTACCGACGTAGCCCGAAGAATAGCTAAACTTAAGTGGCAGTGGGCAGGGCACATTGCTCGCAGAACGGATGGCCGATGGGGCCGAAAAGTTCTGGAGTGGCGACCGCGAACCGGAAGACGCTGCGTTGGAAGGCCTCCCACTAGGTGGACCGATGACCTCGTAAAGGTTGCAGGGATCTGCTGGATGCGAGACGCACGGGACCGGTCAATGTGGCGACACTTGGGGGAGGCCTATGTCCAGCAGTGGACGTCTTTCGGCTGAAATGATGATGATGATGATGAGGAGGCGAATATATGGCTGCAATGGACACTTGACAAAACTTAGTTTTAACAGATACTGCCACCGCTTGAATGTCTTCTTCTTCATATTTACACTGCACGTAGTGACTAATGTTTTCTTTAATTATAACCGCACTACCCCCCCTGGCAGAGTTGCTAGGGTGGAGGGAATTATATATCATGTATCCTCTAAATTTGATAAAAGATTGCTTTGTGAAATGCGTTTCGGAGATTAAACACACGTCTATATTTTCTGTATCTAGGACCGCCTGCAACTCATGCTGATGTTTGAGGAGTCCATTGGAGTTCCACGCCATTATTTTGAGTGTGTTATTCATTTTTGATTATTCAAGACAGCTGTTTTAGTGCTGGATTCTAGCTTCTCTAATCTCTTATCAAATGAGGTAATGCACTTCAAGATCTGGTTAATCTTATCCTCTAAGTTCAGAGGTTGAGATCCTTGTTTTGCAGCTTGTGCGTAAGTACCAATGTTGGTTACTTGCATGGCTGGTTGTTTTGCAGTTGACTGGACACTTGCTTTCTGCGCCTGTTTACCAGGGTGTGTTATAGGAGGAAACTGTTGGGTATTAGGCACCGTAGGTTTCTTTTTTAAAACTTTATTTTTCATAATTTGCATCTGTTTGGCTACTTCACACCCTCTATAATTGGCAGGGTGAGGTAGGCCGCAGTGGATACATTTTGGTTTCTCTTGCGGAGATTTGGTACAATTGGCTGTAAGATGCTTGCCAGTGCATTTCACACACCTTGGCTCTTTTTGACAATATTTATGTGTATGCCCATAAGCTTGGCATCTCTTGCATTGGGGAATGAGTGCTGGATTTTTGAGTGGATGTATTTCAATTTTACACCCTAATATGTACTTAATGCCGTA
The DNA here is from genome assembly GCA_963082995.1 of Noctua comes. NCBI lineage: Eukaryota > Metazoa > Arthropoda > Insecta > Lepidoptera > Noctuidae > Noctua > Noctua comes. The sequence goes on along the minus strand of OY720295.1, from coordinate 1,139,919 downwards.
GATTTTGTTGACATCTTCATCGTTATAAAATGATAAAACGAACATGTTGAGTGGTTCTTTGGTCTTCCAGCTCAATTTACTATCTACCTTTTCTATTTTTAGGCCTTGGGTTGTTAAATCTTCCTTAATTCGATCTGGTTGGCAAGAAGAGTGTAGTTTCTTTACCACAACTCTAATTGGTCTAGCCTGCTTGTTTTCGTATGAATGCCAGTGGTAGTCTTTTTCAGACAAGAACCTGGCAATTACTCTATATGAGTCTTCTGATTTGGCGTTAACCTTCACACAATCCCCATTCATCATTTTTGCTGTAAATGATTCCGCTGGTTGGCTTTCAATTAACGAATCGTAGAACGTTTGATAGTTCTTGATTCCGTCTATTATGATTGGCGGTGGTAAGGACACTTTTTTGACCGAAGTCACTTTCTCATTTTTTTGATGATTGTCTTGTTGGGCGCTTCCGGGTTGTTGTTTTGGAGAGAGGGAGGTGTTAAGCTTCCTTTTCTTCCTGCTCTTGGCCCTAATCCACTCAGTCTCTTTAGCAAGGTCATCCTCGTCTGTACAGTATTCCACGTCGTTTTTTGTAGTCTGAGCAGGTTCTGTAGTCCCTTTTGTTTCTTTGATGCAGTTCAATTCTCCTTGAAGTGTCTGAACTTGTTCCTGCAGGGCATCAATTTGTACATTCAATTTACGTACCATGACTTGCAGGTTTTCTCTATCTGTTTTCTCTTGGAGATAACAGTCATATAACTGCCTTTCTAGGTCAGTTTTAATAGTAATAGACTTTTTTGTAGCCATTATTAAGTTGTAAGGCGAGTTTAACACCTATACAATAAGTTATTGTAAACACTTCATGATTTCCGCACTTGTAACTAGGTCATGACACTGACCCCGATATATTGACGTAGGTACGCCGCGACGCGACGTTGTTGTGATCCGTCAGCAGAAAACTCTCGCGAAAGAGCTCGCGCGCGCGATCGTACGTCCGTGCACTATACTAGGTAGACAACAACTGTGAACGTCCTGTGTACTATACTGTAACTGTGAACGTCAAACGTCTCTGATGGGTGTGCAAAAACCACTCACTTTTCAATAAGCATCTGTTTGGTAGCCTCGTCAATCTGGAATATCATCTGTTCCGACAGCTTTGACGGGACTGTGAGCAGGCGCTCCAGAAGGGCGAAGGTCCTGAAATTCAAGAATGCACATTCAACACCAATGTTTTCTTTTATTGGTCCTGGCTGTCATTTGTAGATCTATGACAGTCGTTACAGGTAATCAGAAGCCGAAAGTCTGACAACCAGTCTTACCAGGGGGTACCATATTACCCACAGAGTTGTGGTGGTCAGATAAGCAGTCGCTCCATAAAATATTGGTATTCAGCTGCATCCGGTTAGACTGGAAGCCGACCACAACATAGTTTGGGAGAAGGCTAGCAGCTGATGATGAAGATACATGGGTTGAGAGTCCTTGAAATAAGAATTTTACTTCAGATAAATGAAGATATTTACCTGTAATGGTCCAGCACATCGCTGGCAATCAGTTCGACCGTAGCACCATGCTGCTTGGCAAAGTCTCTCTTGTGCAAAGTCGAGACCGCTTCACTTGCTGAAAAGAATAAGTTTAATTTATTGTTTAAGAAATTACATTCCATCCATTGATTCCTGATAATCACTATAATACCTATGATATGTATATGTATGAATGTTATGTAAGCGCGCATGTGTGTGTGTGTGTTTGTGTGTGTTTGTGTGTGTGCGTGTGTGCGTGCGCGATTGTGTGTGTGTGTGCGCGATTGTGTGTGTGTGCGCGAGTGTGTGTGTGTGTGTGTTTGCGTGAGTGTGTGTGTATGTGTGCGCGTGTGTGTGCGTGTGTGTGTGTGTGTGTGCGCGTGTGTGTGTGTGTGCGCGTGTGTGTGTGTGTGTTGGGAGGTGAATTAAGACAGTCGTGTTGATGTTGTGAGAGTGTGTCTGAATGTTATACCTGTTGAATGTATATGGAAGTAAAAAATATATAATTGTAAAGTAAATAAATACATATATACCTATTAAGGTGAGCTACGTGCGTTTTTTTAGGATAAGATTCAGTCAACTCATAGAAATGAAAAGCCATTCCATAAGTTTAACAATGCTATTAAATATTTCTTTTAGCACTTATTATTTAACTAGCTGTGCCCTGCAACCGTCGTCTCATTTTTTTTTTTTTTTTGTCAGCCTCCTTTGGACCACCGCTGGGCAAAGGCCTCCCCCATATCCTTCCAGATACTCTCCTCCTGCCCCACCTCGAACCAGCCTTCGTGATGAAATTATTATTAAAATATGAATTACTTTTTTGAATTGGATTTTGTTAACAATTTCAAAGGGTTTTCATTTTTTTGCATGGAACCCTAATCTTTTTCTAAAATAAAAATAGCCTAAGTTACTCCCAATAATCAGCTATCTGCCAGTAAAAGTCCCATCAAAATTGTACCAACCGTTTCAGACATTAGCCGGAACAAACAGACTTTCATATGCATTCAGTCAAGAGCTGTTATTTTGAAATTACAAACAGACATTCAATTTTATTTTTTTATATAGATAATATTACCATAATAGACAGCCAAATATAACCACAGACGATTAAGAGTGGCAGACAGATGGCATTAATAGATAATATAGAATTTGATATAATGCCAACATTTTGATTAATTGTGTCTCATTTTAGTTTATCTATACTAATAATATTATAAAGAGGTAAAATTTGTTTGTATGTAGGGGGTAATCTCCGGAAGTAATGAACCAATTTTAAAAATTGTTTCACTGGTAGAAAGCTACATTATTTGTGAGTGCTATAGGCTATAAATTATAAAGATACCATGCATATTAGCCGAGCTATAACAATTTTCGCGGACGAAGTCGCTGGTGTAGTGCTAGTCAAAAATAAATAGCTGATGTGAAGAAAGTGTTGCTAATATATTTATCTCTATATTAACATAACATCACACCTGTAATCCCCAAAGGATTAAACAGAGGTGCACCTAATAATCCACTCACATTTCGCCAGTTATGTTTAAGTCCCATGTAATAGGGGGCGAGCCTATTGCCATCAATTGGGCACAAATCCAGACTCCGTAGCCGAGACAGAGTAATTGGCAAAACTCAGTAACACTTTGCCCGACCTGGGAATCGAACCCAGGACCTCATGCTCAGCAGTCGCGCTTGCAAACACTAGTCCAAAGAGGCAGTCAATATATCTCTTTAATGTAGTGGAGAAAAGATTGTTGTAGTTTAAGGAATTGGCTGAGGACTGACACTTTCCCTGACCATAAGGCATGCTCTTTCTTTGGCCAAAGAATTAACATTGCCATTCAATGTGGCAATGCTGCAAGTCTTCTGGGCATGTTTCCGGATGACAGCAATGTGAAGGAGTACTTAAACGCCTAAGCGCCCTGTTGTTTATTTAGTTAATTTATTTATTTTATATAAATTAGCCCTTTTTGTAAATATTTACTTTTAATTATTCATTATGTAGCTTTAATTCATTGATGTATTTAATTATTAACCGTAATTAAAATCCATTAAGCCATTACAGATAGACATCGATGATATAGGCTGTTGCTGCCTCTCCAAAATAAATTTAAATGGTATGAAGTCTGCTTTCATATTTTCAGGATAAGAGTCAGAAGTAAAATTAAACATTATCTGAGCATAATATGACCACAAACCGCACGGTCTATGTTTCTATAGTAACAAAAATTCACGCAATATCTTCTTACATAAAACAGACCCTAAATTTAGAATTTATAAGACATTTTAAAGAGATAAATTAATGATAACAAAAACATTTGTTTACTGGCCAAATACTTACAAGAACATCCTTCAATCCACAGCTGGTATATCTCAGGATCAATTAAAGTGAAATTACTCACAAATACATCCACTTCTGTATACATTTCTATTTATTTTTATTAATTTTCGTAAACCTGAAATACTAATAAGATTTTCAGCCAAAAATATATTTTGACACTGACAGTTGAGGAGATGTTGCCAAATTCAAAAAATACCGTCCCGCAACCGTACCTTTCAACAACATTTGTGTATCCTCATCCTTAATTGCAGAGTGAAGTTAGCAACAAGTACCGCTGACAGGCTAAAATACGATCAGAAACGTGAAATTTTATCAAGAAGTATTGAAAAGTGAAAATGTAAATAGCGATGCACAGTGTATAATTTCGCCTCAAAAGCGGACATCCTCGTTTTATATGCTATTTAGAAAGGTATTAATCGAACAAATCTCCTAGTAAAACTCCGGTGTCGTTATCTATAATAGTTGTCGAAAAATTTTGAAAATCGAGAAAAGACCATAGAAAACATAGAAACATTTTATTTCCGTATTTAATCATTTTTTCCATTGGATGTTTTTTGGTTATGATTCAAACATATTTTAGGCACCTATTTATATTAAAAAAGTTAAAAAATCTCGTCTGGTTTGGGCGAAAATATTTTTTTTCTGTTATTTAGTTTATATTTTTTTTCTGACATGTCCTGCAATATTAGCATTTTTTTTTAATGCCAAATTATTAGTTGATGTAACCATTACTTCGACAAAAAAAACTAGACGCTTTAAACATAGGACTTCGGAGATATTAAATTTTAAAATTTCAAGTTAGGGTTGTCACTCAAGTCTATGGTTACTTCAGTGATGTTCGTTATATTTTTTTAACGAACATCACTGAAGTAATGATCGTGAGCATCACACACGCAAGCTGGATCGAAAAACAACTATAACAGACTTATTTCACCGAGGACTTGAATCATCTGATCCATATTTATCAACTATAATATCCCACAGTAAAAGACGCAAACCGAAAAAACCTTTGCCCCCAAAAGTTCTTTCTCTGTTGGAAGTGACAATGGACAATGTGCGTTATTACTCACCGGATTCTTATTTCGAATTTGAAGAAGTGGAGCTGACTTCAGACGAAATCCTCATTATTTCAGATTTATTGAAGATAACCCGTAAACTCTCATTTCAACTTTTTTTGTTTATGTCTATATACCAAATAAGTCCAGTTTATTTCTCCCTTTTCTTTCAAAAACTCAAAATTTATCTTGAGGAGGTTCAATATTTAAAAAAATGTTTCTAATAGATATTGTGTGATTTTTCATACATTTTTCCATGAGTTTACTTAATTATACCTAAATAACATAATTAAGTAAACTCATGCTTGACAACCCTATTTCCATAGAAATTGATGAAAAACTTAGAAACGTTATAGCTCTGAAGTCCTCTACGGAAAATGTTCCATTTTTTTACTATAAAAAGCTACATAACTGGAGTGTATTTCGTTGGTAAAAAAAAATGCTAATGTCATTTAGAAAATTTTATATAATTTATTTTCTAATATTTAGAAAATAATTTTTAACTCGCATTCCAGGGAAAGTAAAGACTTGTAATTTATACACGACATTATAAATACAATTTTCAATTCATGGTTAATTTTAAATAAGGTGAGCGTTTGTTATTTTGGGAAATATCTACAAAAAAAGATTTTGACGAAGTTCATTGACCTTTCAAAAAAACTATCGTAACTTTAAAATTAAGGAATATATTTAAACCGGTGTTTCATATTATACTGTATAACAGTTATATCCATCGGAATCAGCTATAAAAAGAGGATGTCCGCTTTTGAGGCGAAATTACACACTGTGCGATGCTGTCGCGCCAAATAAATTGGGATAAGGGCAGGAGATTTTGAATGGAGGAGATTGATAATTGAATGCGACAAGCGCGTGATGATGCAAATGCGTATTAGAATCGCTACTATTTCGATACAAACGCGTTGCTATTTCTGCTGTTTACGCTTAAGGAAGTAAGCGAAATATGTAAAACCTTTTTATTTGTAAGACCATATTGTACCATATTTCATGCAAATAAAGAATTTTGAATCTGACTACATGTGAAAGTCTGAGGCATTTCTGTAACCATGCAGTATAAAGTTTGCGTTACGATTGAAGCGCACAATCATCGCGATAGTAGCAATCAATACGTAATTCTGAGTTACCTAAATATATACGGCCGGCGACAGTATCGCTACTGTATCGCGGCCGTTTTGCGTTTGTATCGCTACTGCAACGACAGTGGACGAGGGCCTTAAGATATGACCTACTACTGCCTACAGCTCTCTAGAGTATTAGGGTCGTTTCCACCTAGCGGAAAAAACCATCGAGCACTTATTTGATGTTACTAAATAAAGGACTTTATCAGTGTTGTATTCAAGTATAAAATTAGGCGCATCCTCGGGCACGCCCGAGGGGCCGCTCATATTTGTGTAAAATGTTATATTATTAAAGCTAAAGGTAACGCTGAGACAGTCCTTCATTCAGTGACATCAAAAAAGTACCCGAGGATTTTTCCTCTTGGTGGAAAGGGACCCTCAAAGTTCTGTGTGTAAACACACTACTATACTTTTTTGTAGTTTCCGAACGTCAAACTCTAATGAATGATTGATTTTTTTCGTGTTAGAGCGTTTGTGTTGTCGGAATTATTGAAAAAAAGTATTCATTTTTAGCCATATCTTCATGAATTAAATGTGTAAGTACGCAATTGAATCTTTATTTTCAACAACACACATGATTCCTTCTGCTATAGACAGTTATTAGGCGTAAATTCGGAGATATAGCGTCAAGTTTTTTTTTGTGCGAGCCAAAAATAGATATGGCCCGTTGGAAAATCACTGATACATTAGGATTTTGAGGTCGGAAATGCTTTATATACTTTTGATAACACACAATAGTTACTTAGTGTCCTCACATAGTTGTTATTATCAAGAGTTGACTTTTCAAAACCGGTATTAGATACACAAAAACAGCATTTTTTTTTTGTTTTTATTGCATCGTACGAGTGTAATTTATTGATGTGGCGCCATGTTAAACCAATCATCGAGTTTTCTGTGCTATATCTACACGTAAATACGCACCTGCTAAACCGAAACCAACTACCAGCGGTCTGGACTAAAAAAACTGGAATTTATGGGGAGAGGCCCTTTGCCCAGCAGTGGGATGTCTGGAAGTAGCAGTAATGAACCCGCCTGTAAGAAGACCCTCTGATTAACTGTATTGAGCCGTGAGCGGCACAAAAATCTTCTAGAATACATTTTCTAAGTAATTATGAAACCGCATCAAAATGCAGTGTAGTTAAGTAGAACTAAGCGGCTACACAGACATACACAAAAAGCTCAGCTATGTGGCTTCCAGGCTGAACAAATGCAGCTGAATACTATTATTTAAACCCTGGTTTAGTTCTATTAAATTTTTAAGGCAGCTCGGAAGTTAGCTGCGAGTGACGGTCCTCGCATTATTCAGGTGCTAGAATCACCAAGCTCACCAAGCAACTTGGTGATTCTCGAGCTTCCTCTGGAGCAGACCACGTTTAACTTACCATGTGAAAAGCAGTTCTCCCTTAAGTCATTTGTTGAGAGATATGAATTAAAGTCTGACTAGCTTGGATTTCACTTGGTTTAATACAGACTTTGGTTACAAATTATAATTTTGAAAATCACACAGTACGTGAGCCAATGACCGTGGTGTAGGCGAGTAGTCTACCACTGCTAAAATTATATTTCTATTCTTTCAGAGCACCATGTCGGACTCAAAAGATTCTGATGGGCATGACAATGAAATGATGAGTATGTTTGCCAGCGTGTGGGTGAAGGTAGAAGTAGACGAACATGATGAAGACAACTCTGAGAGTCCTTTTGAGGTGGAGCACGTGTAAGTATTGCACACCTAAATTGATTCAATACTGATCTATATCTAATAATAATCGTTCCATATGGTGTTGGACGTAAAGAATAGCACCATCCCATATCTTCCCGTGGGTGTCGTAAGAGGCGACTAAGGGACTTACCAGAGAATGGGCAGCAGCGTTCTCTGTGACTGTATAACAACCATACTGCGATCGTCAACCCGCCTGCCAAGCGTGGCGATTATGGCAAAACCCCCCCTTTGGGGGAGGCCTATGTCCAGCAGTGGATGTCTTTCGGCTGAAATGATGATGATGATGACTGATCTATATACAATGTGTAACATAATAAACGCAAGACCTCTTGTGTGGTGTCTCAGACCATGAAACTGAACAACTTTTATTCTATGACTTTTGGAAATTCATAACTTTTTGTTTTAGTTTTACCATACATGTGGATCAGCTGATTGCGTCAGTTCCTATAGAAAGTATTTTATTTTTTTTGCGAATTTCACTCGTAGAACAAAAGATGTTTAGTTTCATGGTGCGAAAGACCACACGGGAGGTCTTGCGTTTATTATGTTACACATTGTATATAAAATGATAAACTGACTGACTGATTGGGTGATATATCAACACACAGCCCAAACCGCTGATCCTAGAGATCTGAAACTTGGAGGGTGTGTTCTTTGTGAAGAGTAAGTATACACTAAGAGAGGATTTTAGGGAATTCCACCCCTAAAGGGGTAAAATAGGGGATGGAAATTTATATGAAAGTCCGTCAGTTTTGAAGTTAGGATCTTCTTGATCGACCAAGTAATTCTACCCCCGAAGGGTATAAAAGGGGATGTAGGTAAGTAAATATGTTTGTTCGGGTATGTTCCCGTCGGTTATTTTTCGACATCCACGCGGGCGAAGCACATGTACATTACATACAAAACACACATACATACATACATTACAAATACGTACATTATAAATTACATTTTCAACAAATATACAGGGTGGAACGGACACTGACGCGAAAATGGTTACCATATACTCAGTAAATCATTCTAAACCCCCACATAGATTTTTTTAATGAAAATTAAAAAAAAAAAACAGCTGTTTCATACATTTTGACCGTGTACGTATTGCACTTTTGTAGGAAACAGCTGTTTTTTTTTAAATTTCCGATGAAAAGGTTCAGAATTAAGTACTGAGTACATGATAACCGTTTTCGCGTCGGTGTTCCACTATGTATACAACATTAGTTTTAGTATGTGCGAAACCTGAAACACGTGTCTAGTTTTTTTATGTAAAGAATCTATGTACAAAATGTCAAAACTGTATCATGAAAAGTCGCAAAGTTATAAGCTTATTCTGTTACCTGGTTGTCCGCTTAAAAACGTGGTCACCATGCAGCGCGCCCGCGCCTCCAGCGTCGTTTTGAGCTCATTGAATTATCAATGAGCATTCAATCATTTAGGTACCTACTGCCAAATTATTATTAAATAATTTGGCAGTAGGTACCTAAATGATTGCGATAGGTACTTAATGTCGCTCGGTATCCAACTTGAAACTTTTTTAAATATTGTTTTGACAAAATATAACATGGGTTAAAAATTATTGGAATCGATTCAGTTAGGTACTTATTCTGAACAAACTATATTCAGGTTTCGCTTATACTAAAAATAATGTTGTATATAATATTTCATTTTCAACATTGTTGAAATGAAACATAGACTATAAAATCAATAGTAGCATGCCAGTATTGTCTTGTATTGTCTAACCAGTCGTTCAGATTTACTGCGATACCTGACAATATGAGCTGTTTCCAGAAGTACTGCTTTCTTAGTCAAGCCATTTGACTTAGCTGCCTAACAAGCTTCTTCAGGTGTTTGTTGGGGCTCTTGGCTTGGCAAGCCATGAGATACAAAAACCTTATAAAGCTATTGTTAGTACAAAGACAAATAAAAATGATAATAAATAATTTAAGTGTAATGTGTGTGTGTTGTGTGTGTATATAATAATTCTAACTTTATCCAATGCTAAAGCAATTTGTAATATGTTAATCTCTAATTCCAGAAACTGCAAGAAAAAGAAAACTCAAAAAGAACGCATCAAAAAGACACTAAAATGTGACACATGCGAATACACAACCATCTATAAGAATTGTTTAAACCTCCACATACTAGGTCACACTAACGCTAAACCATTTTCTTGCGACACATGTGATTATACTACAAAATATCCTACCTCGTTGAATAGACATGTAACAATGCAACATGATTTAAAGGCACTGGAAGAAAAACTTGAACATTTCAAATGCGATGAATGCCCGTATAGTACTTGCTTCAAATGGAACTTGAAAGCGCATAAGAGAAAGCATAAATTGGAAAAGCAATACAAATGTGCTCACTGTACATATGCAACTGCTTATAGACATAATTATATGAAACATAGCAAGGTACACAATAAGCAAGAAGTGCTATTTCAGTGTGATAAATGTCCTTTTGTTACAAAATATGAGGGACATATTTCAAGGCATCTTGCTAAGATACACAATGAGGTATCAGAAAAGGCTAATAAATGTGATGTGTGTGATTTTTCAACGAAAGTAAATTGGAGATTGAACGTTCATAAACGTCGAAGCAAACAGAGCAATGTTATAAAATGTTCTAGCTGTGAATTTGAAACGTTCTACATGTGTGAGTCAAAGAAACATAAGAGAACTCATTACGATGAAGCTACTGATTATACATTGGATGAGAGTAATGGTGAAGTTAATTTTGATCTACCCGAGTACGAACCAATTACAAATCAAGTTGATGAAGCGAATCTGTCAGTGCATGAGAAAAGTAACAACTATATGCTGGATCCCAATTGTGAGGTAGACTGGAAGAGTATAAAAGTCATTGAATCTGATTCCAAAGACCGCCCCTTCCAGTGCATTATGTGTAAATACTCGTCTCGATTTAAAGCATCTGTTCAACGGCATTTCCAAAGACACCATACTGGCAATCAAAACCGGCCTTACAAATGTGTTAATTGTGAATTTTCAACTAAAACTAAAGATCAAATTGCTTTGCACAATAAACGCAGTCAATCAGAAGCTGAATGGCATTGTAAAGATTGCCCATTTACCACGTTGTTCAAATGTCAGTTTGTCACGCATCAGAAGTGTCATTACCCGCATAAATGTTCTGAATGTAACTACTCTTGCAAACATAAGTATGAGATCCAAAAGCATGTTTCCCTTATGCACTTGGGGAACGGTTTAAAATGTCGTTTCTGTGATTATAGGGCTACCAGAAAAGAGAGCCTCTTATGCCATGAAACGGTACATACTGGGAATAAGCCATTTAAATGTAAGTTTTGTGATTATAAGTCGGTCAGGAAATCGCTTTTGGATAACCACGTGAAGAGGCATCATAGCGATGTTAGTCATAATCCTGTGATTGTGGCTGACAGCAAGATTGACACTTTAAAGATACCGCTAGGGGATAAAATCAGTAGTACGGATATAATTCAGAACATAAGAGAGCAAGATATTTCTTTGGAAGACATTTTGGACTCGCCTGATGTCAAGGATTTTGCTGCTATTATGAATTCTACGGAACAGACTAATAATTGACTTTAAATGTCTTGTAACAATGAAATGTAGTCCAAAATCAAACATTACAGCCTTACTTTGTATTAAAAACCTTATTCCGAATGAGATAAAATGCGTAGTAGAAAATTGAAAACTTATGCTCGATATTCAAATCAGTTTTTGTTGTATTAAGAACTTTAATCTTAACGGAATAAAGTTTGAAATTTTAAAATTACCACTTTATACCTTTTTTTTTTTATCGTGGTAAAATCATCAAATGAGTCCTCCCACCCAGGGCAGAGCGGGAGGGACTGTCAGACTTGTACTGAATAAAATCCACGGTGTCCTTCAATAGCCCTTTATGTTCCAGGGTCATGGTAATTCTATAAGTCCCGCGACCACCACTTTATACCTTTGCCAGTTTTTGTATATTGAACCTTATTTTGACCGTGAGCTTTGTTCCATATAGAAAACTGATAGATTCTGGTTTTTAATCTTTTTTTGTATTTAGAACTTCAATCTTGTCGGAATAAAGTTTCAAATTGAAAAATGGGGCGATGGTCCGAGTCTGCATATCGTCGGGGATAGTGCAAATCCGCGGAACTAGCATTGGATAATTCCGCGTATCTGACAAATGTAGCCAATTACAATTACGCATTGTCGTAGCGACTAAATTAATGAATTTAATAGATTTATACTGTTAACAATACATAGAACACATGAATTGTTACTATTAATGTAAAAATGTGGTCAAACATCGTTGAAATAAAAAAATATAAGCTTATAACCTTGTCATGTAAACCTACACGTAGTGCAGATACGCGCATTTTACCTATGGTAGATTCTCGTGGGTTTGCACTATCCCCGACGATATACAGAGTGTAACATAATAAACGCAAGACCTCTCGTGTGGTCTCGCGGACCATGAAACTGAACAACTTTTGTTCTACGAGTTCTAGAAATTCGCAAAAAAAAATGTACTTTCTATAGGAACGGACGCAATCAGCTGATCCACATGTATGGTAAAACTAAAAAAAAGTTATGAATTTCCAAAAGTCATAGAACAAAAGTTGTTCAGTTTCATGGTCTGAGACACCATACGAGAGGTCTTGCGTTTATTATGTTACACGTTTTATAATAATTTTGTTTTGTAATAATGCCGCCATAGTTTTATTTCATAACTAGATTTGTTCCGTGGCTCTGCCTCCAAATTTCTGTCTCAGTATGAAAGGAAGCTAATGCCTTTTTCAAAGTAATACCTGAACTAGGAAAATGGACTTTACTGCTCCGCAATAAGGACGTTTCCAAATCAATTGTCTTCGTCAACATATTGTTACCATAGATGTGTGGTTGATTGTAAGATACTTCTCTGTATAAATCTCATCAAAATCGGTTCAGCAGTTTAACGGTAAGACTCGATTTTCCATTTTTCATATAGATTATGAGAATGAAGAAAAAACAAAAACATACATTTTTTTATCACAAATCACGGATGGATTTTTGATAACAAAATGTATGTTTTGAGTCAATCTGTAAATAGGTCAAAAAATGCGAAATAAATAAGTCATGCTTTTCCAATATGGTCGTTTTATTTTTACTTATTATATTTATTTATAACCAACTCATACTTACAGCTTACACCACACATGCTAGTTATAAAGGGTGTAAATAGACCCTTAACATATACGAGAGGCACTTGTTCTCCCCGTCTTTGCGATCATTTTTTCTAGACCATATCTGGGAACCTTATAGTTACGGAGATATTGGGGTCAAAGTTCCAACTTTTTCACAAGGTTTTTTTTAAATACATATTTTTAATGTAAGATTTTTACTTTACACACATCCACGACCCCCGTACTATTCAATCCATCCGTCAGCACAATGCTTTGAGTGCTTTCCATCGATTTCTACCGTAAAACATGATTTTTCACCCCAAAAAAAAAAGTTGATTCCCAGCAATAATTTTTGCGTAAAGTTACTTATTTTAATTTACAGAATGCTTGGTTGACGGGTATGTGAAGGGTCTGTTTACACCCTGTATATATTATATATAATTTATATTATAGCTAGCCCAAGTTATCCCACAGCTGGGCAAAGGCCTCCCAAAAATTAGTTTGGAAGGAGTGGAGACTCCTTCCAAAGTAATGGGGCGATAGGCGGAGACCTCTCGCACCCGGCATTGGTTGAGGCCATGCTGCGGGGCGAGACGGAATGGGAAGCGGTCGCCTCCTTCTACGAAGCAGTCATGCTCGCGAAGGAGGGGGTGGGCCGCGTTAGGGAGAGGACAGCGACCTCCCTCCACCCCAGCCGCAGTGCTAGACGCCCACGGCCATCCCATACAAATATTTGCTATATATTTACACTAAAAATGGAAAAGTAAAAAATCTTTTTTGCAGAAAATAAAAACCGACTTCAAAAACACAGAAAAGTGAAAAATAACTTTAGCTTCAGAAGTCGGTGACAAAAAAACTGAATCAAACAAACAAAAGTCACCGAGTTCGGAAGCTAAAGTTATTTTTCACTTTTCTGTGTTTTTGAAGGCGGTTTTTATTATTTGCTAAAAAGATTTTATTCATACATTGGTTCACACCGTGCACTACCGAGCTAAGCTACGTCAGCGATACAAATGATGCGAAAGAAATATCCGCGCCTGCGCTTTTATCGGCCCCTGGTCGGCCCCTGGCTGGTCGTGGCCGGTACGTTAGGTGTTAGACTTTGTACACTGATGTCATAGCGTACTTTGTACACTGATATCATAGCGTACTTTGTTCACTGATGTCATAGCGTACTTTGTACTCCTTAATAACAGGGAGATTAGGTATAGCAATCTAGCATGACCGGCATAATATTTATCTTGTTTTGCCGGTTCTTTTCATATACCTCTGCATTGTTATTCTATCACACAGTCTGTATTTGTGACTCTGCGTCAAAGTTTGATCGCGATAAGACGTGATTTGTGAGATATAGTGTAATTTAAATATAACTTGTTCGTTTTTGTCGGTGAGTTCTTATTGTTTTTCAATAGGTAGGTATGGCTTTGTGTCCGTGCTTTTTGCATAGGTTATTAATAATTATACATCTGGATCTGTGGATGGATTTATCGTTTTCACATAGATGCGTTATGAAAATATCAAAACGGTGCCTAAGTACTTTATTTCTTTATGTTTTGTAACATTATTTGTAGTGGAGGTCAGATAGGCAGTCGCTCCATGTAAAATTCTGGTATTCAGCTGCATCCGGTTAGACTGGAAGCCGACCCCAACACAGTTGGGAAAAGGCTAGGCAGATGATGTAACATTATTTGTAAGATTTACTATATTTGAAAAAAAAAACCGATCAAGGCCGTACAGATTAATCCAAACTGACCAAAATAAGTATCGTTTGTTGACGTATCACCTGCGATTGTTACGTCAGAGCTCATAACAAAAATAACCTTGAACTTCATTGGTCTCTGCGCCGCCGAGTATATAACGTGTAACATAATTAACGCAAGATCTCCCGTGTGGTCTCTCGCACCATGAAATTAAACATCTTTTGTTCTACGAGTTCTTGAAATTCGCAAAAAAAAAAAATACTTTCTATAGGAACTGACGCAATCAGCTGATCCACATGTATGGTAAAACTAAAAAAAAGTTATGAATTTCCAAAAGTCATAGAACAAAAGTTGTTCAGTTTCATGGTGTGAGACACCATACGAGAGGTCTTGCGTTTATTATGTTACACGTTGTATAAATTCCTTGCTGTCGCCTGTGTGACCGCACTGATAATCTAAGCTCCACAACAGATTATGGTGCAGTTTTTTTTACCATAAATTAAAGAATTAATTCTGAAAAGTATATTTTTTTAATATTACGAGTTTCTTCTTTATCGTGGGTGCGTTCACAAACATTTAAACTCACATCATACACACGAAATAACTCCCTATCTGTAGGCCTTACAAATATTTGTTCCGTGCGGAAATTGAGACAGCGACACACAGCCAGTGGCGTAGCTGGGGGGGGGGGGGGGGGGGCACCGGGTGTCACCCACTTAGGAGTGACACCAGCCCGTGAACATTAGTAGTGCCACCTATAAAATTTCGTAAAACTTTGGCAGATTGCATAACCGCCACTATAGTCCTTTCGATGTAGGAAGGTGCAGGTGACATTAGATGTACCGTTCCTTTTTAATCTTGAACGTTACCTTGATTTATTACTTTAATTTTTTTTGGTTGATTTTTGGGGTGACACCTACAATATCCGCACCGGGCGCCACCCATGCTAGCTACGCCACTGCACACAGCATCCATTAGTATTACGCTGAGATACATTTAATGATGAATGTCAATGGTTTTTCAAGTCTGTCAAGCTGGGGCGGGTCACTAACCGCTAGTTTAAGCATCAATGTGAAGTAATCAGTGGTAATCTCATATCTCGCCATTCATAGCATAAGCATAGCATAATCAGCCTATAATGTTCCCACTGCTGGGACACCGGCCTCCTCTCTATGAGAGGCAGTGGGCTATAATCCACCACGCGGGCCCAGTGCGGGTTGGTAGATGTCACATGTCTTCGAATTTGTGGTTCTAAGACATGCCGGTTTCCTCACGATGTTTTCCTTCACCGTTTTTGAGAGCAGTGGTGATGAAATAAATTACACAAAGTAATGCGCCTGCCTGGGTTCGAACCCACGACTTACTGTTTGTAAGTCGGAGCCGCCACCACTGGGCCACCGCTGCTCTCGCCATTCAGATAGTAACAAATGCGTGCAATGACTGGAGAGAAACAAAGCAGGGCTGCCAGATTGTATAATTGGATACAAAAACTGTATAATTTGGTTACTGATTGTATCCTCTTTGTATCCTGGCCCTGGATGTATAATTTGATACGGAAAGCATAAATTCTATTATCTGATTTGCTAAGGTGATGTTTTTTGAGTTGCCATATAGATGCGCGTTAAGGCTGTGAGTACCGTAATAAATAAAAAAATAAGGGTATCGATACCGGTGGGCTACAATTTTTTTAATATTTTCAAATGTTTTTTATATTGTTTTTATTTTAAGAAATATTTAAAAATGTAAAAGATTTGTATGAAAATAAATAAAGGATATAAAAAAATTACGTCGGTAAATTCACGTGATTAATCATTAAAAAAAAAAAAAACACTGTTAGTACCCTGACTTTGAATTTTGTATAATTTCAAAAACATTGCGCGAATAATTTAAAAATATCTACTGCCAGCCCTGAAACAAAGCCTTGTTCTTTGCGCGTTAGACCATCAGAGCTAATACGGAAACAGAGTAGATAATAAACCACTCTATTAGCATGTCATTATGGTTTATATTCAAATAACGAACACTAATATTTTTTTTTTTCTTTCATTTAATATTAAATTACCAATCACACCACGCTTTTCTTAGTGTTACGAAATACAAAATTAACCTGTTTATGTGTTAGTTTGGGGTACGCTGGTTCCGAAACTAATAAAGCTCTATGCGATTTCTACTGTTTTTTTCTGTTCTGTGGACCATCATCATTTTCTTGCCCTTACCCCAATTCATTTGTGGTCGGCGCAGCATGTCTTTATCTTCCATACTTCTCTATTACTCGTCATCTCAGCAGTCACCTCCTTTCTAGCCATATCATCCTTCACACAGTCCATCCATCGTTTCTTTGTGTTTCCTCTACTCTTATACCTATCCACATTCATACTCAGACACTAATCTGCATGGCTCTCATATAATTTGACCAAGATTATATGCTATGTTATGTTATAGCTTTACATTTTTGAAAAAAACAAATGGCGTCTCATAAGTCATTGTATAGCTACTGTCTGACGTACGCCCCCGCCTGCCTGCCACCGCTTTCATCTCAATGGCACGTAATTCGGAAGCTTCTAATTTTAATAATGATTCCAAAAACTACAATGATGTCCTTCAACTACAAGCGAGGGAATTGGAGTATTATCAGTCTTTGAAACTGTTACGTCGCACTTATCGAGTATTTTTACCGGATTAGCAGCGTTCGTCTAATGAAATAAAATGATGTTTATTTTTTAAATGGAATTAACAAAATTTTTATTAGCTAAAAATTATATACATTTATAAATTAAAATAACCTAAAGTAACTTAACAATAATCTTAAAAAATGGCGTCAAAAAACTCCTCCTCAACGCTGTCAACTGGTAATGTCCGCAAGAGACTGGCGACGTTGCCACGCTAAGCCGTTGGCCAAGGTAAAAGCCAGCCCTTGGGTCATGGGAACTGTCAACTAAGCATTTTGAAATGTACTTGAAAAGGCTGTGAGCACTCGGACCCCCACGGTCCTAGTTAGAGTAAAAAAACGAAAAAGAGGTTACTCAAAAAAGTAATTTTTTATAAAAAACTAAAACGGAACAAATTGCGTAATAATATGCATATTTCGATAAAACAAATATAGATCTAATTATTTAATGTATTCGTTAAAACGCAGGGCATGGTCAATCGCTAGGTACAGAGACATGGTGCATAGTACGAGTACATTGATAGTTCGGGGTAGACTGTTACATAGAGAGATAGTTCACAATAACTTCAGGTTCATTATTATATTCTAGATACCTAAATCAATTCTCATCGTTCTTTACAGATTACTGTGATCGGCGTTCGCAAATCTACGAACAATTCAAGTTCTGAACATTATCTGGACCCGGCAACATGATTACCCTGGCTATCGTAGTGATCCTCTTGATCTCCCTGTACTTTTATGGCACTAGAAACTTTAAATACTGGGAGGAACGAGGTATAAAATCCGATAAACCTCTCCCATTCTTCGGAAACAATTTAAAAGGATATTTTTTCCGATCTAGCATGACACAAATTGGTGACGAGTTGTACCGGAAATATCCTAAAGAACTAATGGTTGGATTCTATCGATCTACGCAACCTGAATTGTTGATACGCGATCCTGAATTAGTGAAGCGAGTTTTGGCCACAGACTTTGCACATTTTTTCAAACGAGGTTTCACACACCATAAGACGGTATTCGAGCCTCTGATGCAGAACCTGTTTTTTGTTGAAGGTGATCTTTGGAAGTTGTTGAGACAGAGAATGACCCCGGCTTTCACTAGTGGAAAGTTGAAAGCTATGTTTCCTTTAATAGTTGAAAGAGCTGAGAGGATGAAGACTCGTGCGCTAACATTGGCTACTGAGGGCAAGAGCATCGACGCTCGCGAGCTAATGGCGAGGTATACTACCGACTTCATAGGGGCCGTTGGCTTTGGTCTAGATACTGATACCCTTAATGATGAGAACTCGGCGTTCAGACAACTTGGAATCAAAATTTTCAAAGTTCGACCCCATGAATTTCTGAAAGCTTTTGCGAAGGAGGCTTTTCCCGAAATATTTCGGAATATGAAGGTTTGGACTCGTATTGAAAACGATATCAATGAGCTGGTGGGTGAGATCCTCAGGCAGAGGCAGAATAAACCTAGCGGAAGAGGAGATTTCATAGATTTGATGTTGGAGTGCAAAGAGAAGGGTGTTATGGTCGGCGAGTCGATACAGAATAAGAAACCTGATGGTACACCCGAGACTGTAACCTTGGAGTTCAACGAGGGTATGATAGCTGCCCAAGTTTTTATCTTCTTCGCAGCCGGCTTCGAGACGTCGTCGTCAGCCACCAGCTACAGTCTCCACCAGTTAGCATATAACCAGGATGTACAGAAGAAAGCGCAAGAGGAAGTCGACCGCGTTTTAGCCAAACACGACGGAAAGCTATCGTATGACTCGATCAAAGAGATGACTTACTTGGAGATGGTGTTCAAAGAAGGTATACGAATGTTTCCTTCCCTAGGGTTCTTGTTAAGAAGATGTACTCGTCCGTTTACCTTCCCGGAGTTGAATGTCACGATAGATGAGAACGTACGTGTGGTGATTCCGCTGCAGTCGCTGCACAATGATCCGAAGTACTTCCCGAAGCCTGAGGAGTTCAAACCGGAGAGGTTCGATCCCGAAGCATATGACAACAGCAACAAATATTTCTATTTGCCGTTCGGTGCAGGACCTAGAGCTTGTATAGGTGAGAGACTACATTTTTATTCACGCAACTAATTCTTCCGGAATTTAGATTTTTTTTCAAGAAATATGAAATTAAATAATAAGCTTACAGCATCGTGTTCTTGTAAAAATACAAAAGAAAAATAACCTTAAATCCTGTTACTTTTTACCCAACTGCCAATCCAAGGAAAGGTTATGTTTTACGCGCGTATCTTATATTTTTGTTTGTTTTTTGTAAATGTCTTGATTACCTCGTATGTTCCAAATGGCTGGATGGATTTCGACAATTAAGGTATCATTAAATTTGTCTCAAAAACCCAAGTGTCCTTCGATAGTTTAAAAAAAAAATACAAAATGGCGGATTTTTGGCGCTAAATTGTAAGTCGTTAATTTTTTTTTCATCCAATCCCATCGGGTATGGTATCAAAATCGTTGAAATCCATCCACCCATTTGGAACACGAGGTAATAAAGAAATTTACAAAAAACAAACAAAGAAACTAACAAGATACGCGCGAAAAACAAGCCTTCGTAGGCAGTCGGGTAAAAACATCCGTTATTTTTTCAGGCGAACGTCTCGGCATGATGCAGTCTCTGGCGGGACTAGCGGCTGTCGTGTCCAGTTTCTCTGTGGAACCAGCGCCAGAAACCGTCAGGCATCCTATCGTCGACCCTCGCTCTAACGTGGTGCAGTCGATCAAAGGTGGTCTACCACTCATGTTCCGTGCAAGGAACAAAGTTGCTTGAAAATAATCTTAGTTTTACATAATATGAAATATGTGTACTTGTCCAGGCTACTGCTTGAGCAGCCAGAAACTGCTGTATTTCTTCATGCTGTACAGCAAAACTGTGTATAACAAAAAGTATTAAAAATACCGTTCTTTTTTCAAATATTGTATTTCTAGTGTATGTTTACTGATATTTTAAACTCGTGGGGTTGCTGTTGGTAAAATTAAAGCCCCATTGACTTAGTGATATTTTTATTGGCAACTTGCTTTATAATTCTTACAGTACGTTACAATAATTTATATCAGGTGGCAACCCCTCAGTGGAGGGATGAAAGGGACTGCAGGGCTATAGCCTTTCAGACCTCCCCTAGCTGTCTAGTTCCTGATGTCTGCTAGACTACCGGGATTAAAAGCCTATAGGTTAATCCAGGTTATAAACGATCTGTGTGCCAAATATCATCCAAATCCGCTGAGCCGTTTTTGTGCAAACCGGATCATACATCCAAACAAACTGATCAAGATTGTAAAATAATAATATAATTGATTGATTGTA
The DNA here is from genome assembly GCA_963082995.1 of Noctua comes. NCBI lineage: Eukaryota > Metazoa > Arthropoda > Insecta > Lepidoptera > Noctuidae > Noctua > Noctua comes. The sequence goes on along the minus strand of OY720295.1, from coordinate 1,119,336 downwards.
TAATTATATTTTCGGCATCAAACTCGAACATTCAACGAAGTCAAACCTTACATAGGTTTGACTTCGTTACTATTTATTTTACTTCGTCTGCGTCGAGTTGAAATTCTTTTTTTTAAATATAATTACGAATTATTATAACAATAACAATATAGAGCTTTGCTCATGACTAATTGTCCTGCACTATGTGTGATATTTGAGGAATACTCTAAAGAAATACCTACTGTAAAGGACCGGTATCTACCTAAATACCGTCCGTCACCTTCCTATTACCTATTAATTTAACGTTGCTGTGCCCGACAGGGTCCATAATTGATTCAATGTTTTAACATACCAACTGTTTTATTTTAACATTATGGAATGCAATAAAGTATTGAGTATTTCTTTATATACAATGTTTTTCACTTCGGAAGCGGGCACTCAAACAACCAGGCCAGTTGGAGAGCTTACACGTGAGCAAGTCACATAAAACTGGCCGTGGGAGAAACAGTCTTGATGCAAATCAACTCCAGCAAATTTCAAAGTTTGTCCCTATGACTTATTAATAGTCATCGTGAAACAAACCTTGATAGGGAACTACAGTCTTTTAAATTGAAACTGAAAAAACAACTGAAAAAACAGAAACTGGTCTGCGTGACTGTTAAGAACTGTGAAGAACTTTAACTGGTACCTCCAAGCATAGACTCATTGTTAACAGACTGACAGTTAAGGCCACAATACTCCTGCCAGGGCTGCGGGACTGTTCGAAAGAGATACCGTGGCCCTGGAACACAAAGGGCAAAGAAGGAACATGGATGGCTTTTAGTCAGTAGAAGTCTGACATTTGATGATATCCAATCCGCTAAAAAACGTCATTTGGTATCAATGGTATACGCGGCACGAAGACTGTTTCTCCTCTGCCAGATCCAGTTAGTATTTTGGCCTCAATATCATTGCGGCGGAGAGCTATTGTTACTTGAGAGTCTAGTTCCATTGCACAATTTTGTAGGCCGTATATTTCGAAGCAACATGAAAGGACCACCTACACGCAACATAATTCTGTGACACGGCAGACCCGGCGGATTAAGAGAGTTTAAAAATTCTACAGGATAATTAAACGACTCGTCCATATCGACCATGGTTTCAACAGAATTATACATCATTTCACTTTCGAATGTATTTATCAACATTTCGTTGATCGCAGCGGTTTGGTAAACATAATTAATAATAAACAATATATGCAATAGGAATATTACTTGATATGACGAAGGCCTATGACAAAGTGCAATTTCAAATCCTGTTAAATAAATTATACGGTATAGGAATACGCGGAAAAGCCCACGACTGGTTTGCATCATATCTAGAAAGTAGAGAGCAATTGGTTGAGGTAGAATTCTACAATAAAAAAAACAAAAGAAGCACAGCTCATAAGATCAGATGTCAGACCAATACAAGCTTCAATTCCCCAGGGAAGCGTTATAGGATGTCTTCTTTTCCTGATCTACATAAACGACCTTCCCAAAACCATAGAAGAGCCGTGTGTTTTATTTGCGGACGATATTTCAATCCTCACCTCATGTCAAACAAATATAAATCTAAATGAAAAATTAAATTACATTTTTAATAATATAATTAACTGGATGAACGATCATAGTCTCGAAATAAATTTTACAAAAACCAAATTAATAACATTCCATCCACGCCAAAAAAATCAGATAAACATAAATTTCACAATTAATAAAATTAAATTAGAAACAGTTAATGAATTCACTCTCTTAGGTTTGACAATAGACACAAATATTAATTGGAAATCACACGTACGTAAATTGAATTCAAAAATTTCAAAGTTTTCATATGCCCTTCGGGAGATTAAAAAGACTACCAACCTAAAAACCGCAATAGTCACATATTATGCATATGCCCATGCTTGGTTCACTTATGGTATCATTCTATGGGGAAATAGCACGGACGCTTCTTCCGTATTTATCCTACAAAAACGTCTTATAAGAATAATTACGAACATAGAACAAACCGACAGTTGCAAACCATACTTTAAAGAACACAAAATCCTCACCTTGATTGGTATTTATATTTTGGAATTGTGTAAATTGGTGCGTAAATATCCTGATACCTACAAAACACGAGGAGATACACAAACAAGCCATTCGTTCCGTCACAAGAACAGATTAAATTTACCTCAGTCCCATCTTAAAATGCACTCTTTAAGTCCTAATTCTATGTCTATTAAAATATACAATAAATTACCAGAGAACCTAAAACAAATAGAAAAATCAAATATATTTTTAAACAAAGTAAAACAATTTTTAATTAATAAAAGCTATTACTCATTAGACGAATTTTTAAATGATAAAATTTAACTATCTTTTGACTAATTATTTGACTAATTTGATTGTAGGAATACCAAACTATTTCTGGTTTTGCCTTTTCATTATTATTGTATATTAAATAAAAAATAAATTATATAATAAATACATGACGTTTTAAGATAAAAAATATGCACCTAATAAAACTAACATACAATAATATTACAAATTATAAATACATAAAATAGATTTAAGTAAATTTTAAGTTAAGTTTAATGAGTGATATAACCAAATAATAATTAATTAATTTCAATAAAAAGCAATGACATAAAAATATTAAAATAATCTACTTAATTTCCAATTTCCTCTAGTCTTACGGAATTACAACGGTTTAAATAATAAAAATGCACACACTAAATAAAATATAACTGGAATATCATAATATTACAAATTATCAATAGATAGAATAAAGAAACGAATGATATAATCAAATATAATAATTAATTTCTTTATAAATTAATGCTATAATAACAATAACAAAAAAAAAAAAAAACCAGTCTACCTAATTTAATTGTTTTATGAAAAGTTGATAAAAGCGCTCTTCCTCTCTCCTACCTATTTATTTAATTTTGCTGTGCCCGACAGGGTCCATAATTGTTTCTTAACAATTGTTTTTTACCACCTGTTTTATGTACATTATGGATTGCAATAAATAATTTGAATTTGATTTTGGTCGTTTTTGGGAGTCAAAATGACTCTCTTGCAAAATCACTCCATCGGTTTGTCTTTAATATTTTTATTCATGAACGAAAAACTTGAAAACAAAACTTCATCCCCCTTTTCATCCCCTTGTGGGTTGAAATTTAAACAAAAACAACGATTTACGTTGTTAGTTTCAAACCATAAACCGAAATTTAAGTGATTTTAACTTGAAAATACCTTTTCAAAAACGCTAGTAACCGTTGAGGAGTTCCTTCGTGAGAAGACGACCCTGGCTGCAGGATGAGGTCATCATAAACGATCCTGGCTGCAGGATGAGGTCATCATAAACCATCCTGGCTGCAGGATGAGGTCATCATAAACGATCCTGGCTGCAGGATGAGGTCATCATAAACGATCCTGGCTGCAGGATGAGGTCATCATAAAAATTATCTTTATCTATCAAACTTGAACGCGTATACAAAGTTTTGTGTCCGTGCTACTAACCGTCGAAGAGTTCTCTCTTGAGGAGACGATCCTAGCTGCAGGATTAAGGAAAGTCTGTCATAAAAATGTATTGTCACCACAAGCAAAGTTGTGTGCAAAATTTCAGCTCAATCGGTTGTTCAAAACTGAGTTGCAAGATTCCACCCGAACAAACATAGTTACTTACCTTCATCCCCCTTTTTAACCCTTCGGGGGTAGAATTATCAAAAACACTGAGACACGTATAAATTAATTTGAAGATCCTAACTTCAAAACTGACGGACTCGCATATAAAGTTCCATCCCCTATTTTACCCCTTTAGGGGTGAAATTCCCAAAAACACTTTTTTGTGGATACTTACTCTTCACAAAGAACACACCCTCCAAGTTTCATATCTCTAGGACCAGCTGTTTGGGCTGCGTGTTGATATATCACTCAGTCAGTCAGTCAGTCAGTTTACCATTTTATATACATATATAAGATATATAATATACAAAGTGTAACATAATAAACGCAAGACCTCCCGTGTGGTCTCTCGCACCATGAAACTAAACATCTTTTGTTCTACGAGTTCTTGAAATTCGCAAAAAAATAAATACTTTCTATAGGAACTGACGCAATCAGCTGATCCACATGTATGGTAAAACTAAAAAAAAAGTTATGAATTTCCAAAACTCATGGAACAAAAGTTGTTCAGTTTCATGGTCTGAGACACCACACGAGAGGTCTTGCGTGTATTATGTTGCACGTTGTATATAGATAGGGTGACTGGTAATTAGTGACCGATACTTAAACACGTGATTGTACTCATGATACCGATGTGAACCGATGCTGAGATCGATCTGCGTCGGTCCCAGCTCCGTGAGGTCCTGGTGGCGGAGTAGCGGGACAGGCTTTTGCGCCGTACCGCTGGTCTCGCTACCATCCAGGTATAATGTATGACCGTTATTTTGAAAATAAATTAAAATGGCGGATGTTATGCAGATCAAATAATTCAAAGCCCTTTCATTGAAATCCGTTCGGCCGTTATAAAGTTGTGAAGGTATAACAAACAAAAAAATAAACTAAAACACTCTTGTAACATTTTTTATATAATAGTAAGGTAAACTAGTATTAATTTAATTTCATTCATTAATCCGCAATGGGCCCGCGTGGATCACAGCTCACTTCATCTTACAGTCCCACCTCTGAGAACGTTATAGGCTGATTTTGGGAAGTATTCATCCTCCCATTTTCGAGACGCCAGTGAAAGTACTAGCAGCCCCACATATATAACATTCTCACCCAGCTGTTTGGCTATTCCGTCGAAATTTGTTTTAATTTCTGCAGCAAACTTAGACAGAATTTCTTGAAACTGGGCTAGGATAACGTTGGCATTAATTTGGTGCATCGTTTAAGAAACAGCTGTACTTGTTTTTTGGCGCCGGAGATGCGTCTATTAAATTCGCTGTAAAAAGAAAAAAAAAATTGTGTTCCAAAAAAGAAAAATTTAGGTACCAGAAGTTACCTTTCAAAAAAACGGATTTCAGATAAGGGGCCCTAAAAATTGGTCAAACAAGGTGAAGCTCGCTTCTCGAAGTCGGATCCTAGTTGGATGACCATTCATTACATACTGCTGAGATCCTTGCGTGCCTCGGAAAGCACATTATGCAAGATCAGGGTAGGATGGTTCTCGAAAGTCTGAAAAGACAACCAGTTTTGCTCAGTAACTGGATTGGAGATGTCCGATTGGCAGTCACTCCATGTAAAAGGCTAGGCAGATGATATTGCATAACATACTCGTACATAGTTGATCATAATCCCTTATCACCAGACTGCGGCTAACACAACAAAAATTAAAATCGACTTACGCGATGAGATGCGGTGGAATGCGGAAAATGTCGTGAGGATACTTTGGAGTATGAATGTGGATAGCCATCAGAGTAGAGGAAGACCAAAGAAACGATGGATGGACTGTGTGAAGGATGATATGGCAAGATAGGAGGTTTCTGATGAGATGACAAGTTGTAGAGACCTGAGGACCTATAACTGACCCCAAATAAATTGGGATAAGGGCAAGAGAATGACGATAATGAGTCATTGAAAGGCGAGTAAGGAGAGCTCGTACATTTGGTCATCCAGGACCACATTTATGTAGATTTAGTGATTATTTGATTGAAGCAACTTGACTTGAACTGATTCAACTGATCAACTGATTTTCTGCGTAATTTTACTAAATAATTGTTGTATGTGGGATGGATGGATAAAATGGATTGTGTGAGCCTTTGAGGTATGAAAAAAAAATTAGTAAACTATAGCGTGGCGGTTGACAGAGGAGAATGGGAAAAAAACGTGATGCACCGACCCCAAGTAACACGGGACAAGGGCAGGAAGATATTAATAATTTCTGAATGCAGAAACTTGAGAATTCAACCACACAGTGCAGCTTGGAGCTGATACCAACGGCGACTTCTTGAAGCGATGCTGTCGCGCGTTACTTGCATGTGCAACACGTGACAGAAGCCATTGCAAATGCGCGACCGGAGTCCATCTTGCAACTGTAGCATTCACAGGCATTTCTGTATCGAAGTGCGACAGCATCATCAAATGACCCCCCCCCACTCTGGGCGGAGCGGAAGGGAGTGTCAGACTTGTACTGACTAAAACCCATCCTTTTTCCTTCTTTGCCCTTTGTGTTCCAGGGCCACGGTATCTCTTTCGAACAGTCCCGCAGTCCTGGCAGGCATCGGCCCTTGCAGGCCCCTACATCATTGCTGACATCTCTTTGAGGCGCGCGTGGAACACGAACGTGCCGTCGACACGGCCTGTCGTCATAAGACGGCCGGACGGCGAGCTAACCCATAGCTCGCCGTCCACAGGCCCGCGCCTACGGTGGCCGGGAGCCACCACGTGACCCCCGACGCCCAGGGCGTCTCCCGCGGCGGCTGGGACGTGAGGTTCTTTCCCTCTCACGTCCCGCCACCTCCTTCACTAGCATGACTGCTTCGCAGAAGGAGGTGACGGCTTCCCATTCCCTCTCGCTCCGGACCATAGCTTGAACCAGGGCCGGACGCGAGAGATCGCCGCCGCCAATCGCCGCTACGAGGACACGACGGTGCTCCGCCCAAGCGGGGCAGACCTCCACGGTGTGCTCCACCGTGTCCTCCGGACGATCCTCGCAATGGAAACACGCGGGCGTTTCCTCCCGCCCGATCCGGTGCAGGAACCTCCCGAAACAACCGTGTCCGGTGAGGACCTGCGTCTGGCGGTTGGTGAGGACGCCGTGGCGCCTCTCTAGCCACTCTTCAAAGAGGGGACTTATCGCCACCATAGGGTGGCGTGCCCAGCACGGGGTTGCGACAGTCGCACTCTCCATGTCGCCATGAGATCACGCCGGAGGTCTGTCCGCTGAGCGGCAATTTGCAGCGGAGTTTCCAACCGACTTAGTGCCTCGCCGGAGATCGTGCGGTACCCGCGGATTAGCCTTATGGCTATCACCTTTTGGGGCGCGTCAGGTAGTGGGTGGGTCGCCGTCTCAAAGAACGCGCCCACACTGGGGCCCCATAAAGAGCCATGGACCGCACGACCCCCGCGTAGAGCTTCCGGCAGGAGGCGTTTGGATCCCTCAGGTTGGGCAAGAGCCGCTTGAAGGCAGCCCCTGTCCGTTCCATTTTGGGAGCCAAACGTCGGAAATGCTCCACGAAGTTCCACCGGCTGTCGAGGACGAGTCCTAGGTACTTCAACGTTGACCCGACGCCGATGGAGACCCCTCCCGCCGTCAGTAGGGATCCCGACGGTGGACTTGTGCAATTCACCTCGAGACCCAATTGCCGGATCCTCTCCACGACTATCGCAACCCCGCGTGTCATGTGGTCGGCCGCCGCCTCGTGCGACCTCCCTTGTGCCAGTACCAGCGTGTCGTCAGCTTAGCAAACTACGCTGACGCCGCTAGGGAGGTCGGCGCGCAGCACCCAGTCGTAACCGATGTTCAACAAGGCCGGTCTCAGAACCGATCCCTGTGGAACACCGCACGACATCTCTCGCCGGTTCCATTCTCCGCTCCGACCGGGGTATATGACGGCCCTATCCGTCAGGTAGTCCCCGACCACACGACGAAGGTAGGTCGGCACTCGGTGATACCGGAGTGCCTCCCTAATGCAGCTCCAGGGCATGGAGTTGAAGGCGTTGGCGATGTCAAGAGACACCGCCAAGACGACCCCGCCCCGGGACCGCGTCCCCCGTCGAGAGGGCTCTCACGCGCATGATGGCGTCCACCGTCGAGCGCCCCTTGCGGAAACCAAACTGGTGTTCCGCAAGATCTGGCCCCATCCCCACAAGGTGCCCGGCGAGGCGGTTGGCAATGACTCTTTCAAAGAGCTTGCCCACCTCGTCGAGCAACACGATGGGCCGGTATGCGGACGGAGAGTCCGCAGGGCGCCCTGGCTTCCGGATGAGGACCAGCTTCCCCGTCTTCCGACGGAGCGGGAACTGGCCTCTCTCCAAGCATGCGCTTAGGAGCCCTTCCAGTCGGGACCCGAGAGCCTCAGAGGCCAGGACTCAGGCTTTGCCAGGCAAGCCATCGGGTCCCGGGGCGGTATTTTTGGCTTTCAGCCTGCGTACCGCCACTCTCAGGTCTACCCTAGTCACCTCCGGAATGTCGTCATTGTCATCAGTGTGATCCGCTTCCGGCACCGCACGCGGCGGCGGAGCCATAGGCGGGGGAGGATGCTCCCCTCGCGAAGAGAACAAAGCGCTCACCACGTCCTCCACGAGCTCAGGCCGGAGACTCTGCGTCAGCGGGGGGGCCCAGGTGCGGAGTTTGTCTCGCACCATCTTGTAAGGGCGACCCAAGGATCTCCGTTCAGAGACTCCAGCATCTCCGCGCGGGCCAGATCCTTGGCCCGCTGGACAGCCTCTTGGAGGGCGGTCTTCGCCGCTCTGTACCCCTCGTACAGCTCCGCCTCAATGGCTGCTGCATCCGGAGGGCGGATGCGGAGCCTGCACGCCTCGCGCAGAGACGTCTGCTCTCTCGACCACCAGTACACCTGACGCCGGGCGCTTCCTGGCTGAACTCGGGGCATTGCCACGTCGCAAATCTCGGACATGGCCTCGTGGAACCAACCCGCCTCGTTATTGATGTCGGCAGGCCTGACCGGTGATGACACCCAGGCCTGCACGATCGAGGCTTCCAGGAGGAGCTCCCGATCCAGCTGTTTCAGCGCCCATCGCGGACCACTCGGGGCCTGTAGGACCGGCGCGCTTGAGGTCTGGGTAGAGACGTCGAACCGGAAGTACCGGTGGTCGGAATAGGTCTCCACCCCTTTCATGACGCGCCAGTCAACGACACGCGGCGACAGAACGAGGCTAGCGAACGAGATGTCCACCACCGACTCGCCCCGCATGCACGGATGCACAGAACCCCGATTTTGGACGACCAGGAGTGTCTCCAGAGCCCAGTCCTCCACCATCCTACCAACGTCCGTGTAACGAGAACCCCAAGCCAAGTTCTTGGCATTGAAGACCCCGAGCACAAGCACGGGGAGGGAATGGCTTCCGATGACGACACTCAACTCCGTGAGGGAGTTGTGAAACTCGGCGAGAGTTCGGCTCGGGGAGAAGTAGACTCCCACTACTACGATCTCCCCGAACCATGCTGCTACGCAATCCTGACCCTTCCTGACACTCTCAAGGATACCGGCGGCAAGGTATATCACTAGCGATAGCGTCGCGGTCTTTGCGATTACATCGCAACTGCATCGCTGCAAGAAGTTGCGGTGGGCGAGGGCGTTTTAAAAGCCTTTGCAAGCCACAAACAAATTACGTTAATTTTCATACTTGCATTCTTACAATTTGAGGTTTTGAATTATATTTCACGAATATTTGCTCACGTACGTATTTATTTAGACTTCATGCACAACTGTGGTACATAGACTACCTTTGGTTTAAATAGGACAACATTGTGATGGGTTACAAAAAAAAAACTTTTTATTTTCGAAAATTCGTGCATGGCTTTAACCTCTGGGCCATCACGACATATAGGCTGGGGTACCAAGAGTAAAAAGGTACTTACCATTTGTCAACCACTCCACATCCAGCTTTTTTACCAGTTTGTGGTTTACTAAAATTAAATACCAAATTTAGAAAACAACAAGAAGACCATCTTTTGCTTGGCATTTTATTCCAAAATGTTATGATATCTAAAAGATGGCCTTTTAGATAGATTCACGCTATCATTACTCCTTTTTCTTTCATACCTCACAGGCTCACTCAAAGAAAAAGGAGTAAATGATAGCGTGACGGTTGACAGAGGAGAATGCAAAAAAAACGTGATGCACCGTCCCCAAGTAACACGGGACAAGTGCAGGAAGATATTAATAATTGCTGAATGCAGAAACTTGAGAATTCAACCACACAGTGCAGCTTGGAGCTGATACCAACGGCGACTTCTTGAAGCGATGCTGTCGCGCGTTACTTGTATTTGCAACACGTGACAGAAGCCATTGCAAATGCGCGACAGGAGTCTATCTTGCAACTGTAGCATTCACAGGCATTTCTGTATCGAAGTGCGACAGCATCGGGATAATAGCGATGCAGAATCATGGTTAGGTGGGCGAAGGTAAACCGCTAGCGACAGCGTTGCGGTCTTTGCGGTTGCATCGCAACTGCATCACTGCAAGATGTTGTGGTGGGCGAAGGCGTTTTGAAAGCAAGTCACAAACAAATTACGTTAATTTTCATGTTTGCATTATTACAATTTGAGGTTTTGAATTATATTTCACGAATATTTGCTCACGTACGTATTTATTTAGACTTCATGCACTACTGTGGTCCATAGACTACTTTTGGGTTATATAGGTCAAAATTGCGATGGGATACAAAAAATAATAAAAAATAATTACTTATTTTCGAAAATTCGTGCATGAGAGGCGAGGCCTTAACCTCTGGGCCATCACGACATATAGGCTGGGGTACCAAGAGTAAAAAGGTACTTACCATCTGTAAACTACTCCACATCCGGCTTTTTTACCATTTTGTGGTTTACTAAAATTAAATACCAAATTTAGTAAACAACAAAAAGACCATCTTTTGCTTGGCATTTTATTCCAAAATGTTATGATATCTAAAAGATGGCCTTTTAGATAGATTCACGCTATCATTACTCCTTTTTCTTTCATACCTCACAGGCCCACTCAAAGAATAAGGAGTAAATGATAGCGTGACGGTTGACGACAGAGGAGAATGCAAACAAAACGTGATGCACCGACCCCAAGTAACACGGGACAAGGGCAGGAAGATATGTATTAATGATTGCTGAATGCAGAAACTTGAGAATTCAACCACACAGTGCAGCTTGGAGCTGATACCAATGGCAACTTCTTGAAGCGATGCTGTCGCGCGTTACTTGCATTTGCAACACGTGACAGAAGCCATTGCAAATGCGCGACCGGAGTCCATCTTACAACTGTAGCATTTACAGGCATTTCTGTATCGAAGTGCGACAGCATCGGATAATAGCGATGCAGAATCATGGTTACGTGGGCGAAGGCATACCACTAGCGACAGCGTCGCGGTCTTTGCGGTTGCATCGCAACTGTGGTGGGCGAGGGCGTTTTGAAAGCTTTTGTAAGCCACAAACAAATTACGTTAATTTTCATATTTGCATTCTTACAATTTGAGGTTTTGAATTATATTTCACGAATATTTGCTCACGTACGTATTTATTTAGACTTCATGCACTACTGTGGTACATAGACTACCTTTGGGTTATACAGGGTGGCCGGAACATTGACGTCCAAAAATAAAATTTAGGTCCCTCGTATCGTGGGGTATCCGAATCACCCCCATGTATGTTCCGCGACTTTTCATAGTTTTCGAGTTATGATTTTTTTTCTGATTTTTTGAGAACGATCGAACTGACAAAAAAGTACAAGACTTGGTCGAGATTTTTTTTCGCAACTGAATCTTCATGAGTAGTACTTTTATGTATAAAATAATCAGCTTCGTAACTGTGATTAAAGTTATGAAAAAGTTGGTCTAAAGTGAAATAATTACGTTTGGTAAACGGTGACGAGGGGTGCCCCTCTCGCCACCAAGAGTGAGAGAGATAGCAGAGATAGTAAGGCGCGCAACCGAAGCCAACGCAAAACAAGTACCTCAGTCGTGCTCACATTGTGTTTACTGCTATATGCGTGTCGCCATTTTGAATTATGAAGCCTGTTTAGGAACCATGAAGTCAAATGTTTAAATTTGTTATTTAAAGTTGAAAATTTAAGTCATAATTTACCGAACTCAATTTTTTAACGATCATTCTCAAAAAATCAGAAAAAAATTCTTAACTCGAAAACTATGAAAAGTCGCGGAACATACATGGGGGTGATTCGGATACCCCACGGTACGAGGGACCTAAATTTTATTTTTGGACGTCAATGTTCCGGCCACCCTGTATAGGACAACATTGCGATGGGGTACAAAAAATAATAAAAAATAATTACAAATTTTCGAAAATTCGTGCATGAGAGGCGAGGCCTTAACCTCTGGGCCATCACGACATAGAGGCTGGGGTACCAAGAGTAAAAAGGTACTTACCATTTGTCTACCACTCCACATCCAGCTTTTTTACCAGTTTGTGGTTTACTAAAATTAAATACCAAATTTAGAAAACAACAAAAAGACCATCTTTTGCTTGGCATTTTATTCCAAAATGTTATAATATCTAAAAGATGGCCTTTTAGATAGATTCACGCTATCATTTACTCCTGTTTCTTTCATACCTCACAGGCTCACTCAAAGAAAAAGGAGTAAATGATAGCGTGACGGTTGACAGAGGAGAATGCAAAAAAAACTTGATGCACCGATCCCAAGTAACACGGGACAAGGGCAGGAAGATATTAATGATTGCTGAATGCAGAAATTTGAGAATTCAACCACACAGTACAGCTTGGAGCTGATATCAATGGCAACTTCTTGAAGCGATGCTGTCGCGCGTAACTTGCATTTGCAACACGTGACAGGAGCCATTGCAAATGCGCGACCGAAGTCCATCTTGCAACTGTAGCATTCACAGGCATTTCTGTATCGAAGTGCGACAGCATCATCAAATGACCCCCCCCACTCTGGGCGGAGCGGAAGGGAGTGTCAGACTTGTACTGACTAAAACCCATCCTTTTTCCTTCTTTGCCCTTTGTGTTCCAGGGCCACGGTATCTCTTTCGAACAGTCCCGCAGTCCTGGCAGGCATCGGCCCTTGCAGGCCCCTACATCATTGCTGACATCTCTTTGAGGCGCGCGTGGAACACGAACGTGCCGTCGACACGGCCTGTCGTCATAAGACGGCCGGACGGCGAGCTAACCCATAGCTCGCCGTCCACAGGCCCGCGCCTACGGTGGCCGGGAGCCACCACGTGACCCCCGACGCCCAGGGCGTCTCCCGCGGCGGCTGGGACGTGAGGTTCTTTCCCTCTCACGTCCCGCCACCTCCTTCACTAGCATGACTGCTTCGCAGAAGGAGGTGACGGCTTCCCATTCCCTCTCGCTCCGGACCATAGCTTGAACCAGGGCCGGACGCGAGAGATCGCCGCCGCCAATCGCCGCTACGAGGACACGACGGTGCTCCGCCCAAGCGGGGCAGACCTCCACGGTGTGCTCCACCGTGTCCTCCGGACGATCCTCGCAATGGAAACACGCGGGCGTTTCCTCCCGCCCGATCCGGTGCAGGAACCTCCCGAAACAACCGTGTCCGGTGAGGACCTGCGTCTGGCGGTTGGTGAGGACGCCGTGGCGCCTCTCTAGCCACTCTTCAAAGAGGGGACTTATCGCCACCATAGGGTGGCGTGCCCAGCACGGGGTTGCGACAGTCGCACTCTCCATGTCGCCATGAGATCACGCCGGAGGTCTGTCCGCTGAGCGGCAATTTGCAGCGGAGTTTCCAACCGACTTAGTGCCTCGCCGGAGATCGTGCGGTACCCGCGGATTAGCCTTATGGCTATCACCTTTTGGGGCGCGTTCAGGTAGTGGGCGGGTCGCCGTCTCAAAGAACGCGCCCACACTGGGGCCCCATAAAGAGCCATGGACCGCACGACCCCCGCGTAGAGCTTCCGGCAGGAGGCGTTTGGATCCCTCAGGTTGGGCAAGAGCCGCTTGAAGGCAGCCCCTGTCCGTTCCAGTTTGGGAGCCAAACGTCGGAAATGCTCCACGAAGTTCCACCGGCTGTCGAGGACGAGTCCTAGGTACTTCAACGTTGACCCGACGCCGATGGAGACCCCTCCCGCCGTCAGTAGGGATCCCGACGGTGGACTTGTGCAATTCACCTCGAGACCCAATTGCCGGATCCTCTCCACGACTATCGCAACCCCGCGTGTCATGTTGTCGGCCGCCGCCTCGTGCGACCTCCCTTGTGCCAGTACCAGCGTGTCGTCAGCTTAGCAAACTACGCTGACGCCGCTAGGGAGGTCGGCGCGCAGCACCCAGTCGTAACCGATGTTCAACAAGGCCGGTCTCAGAACCGATCCCTGTGGAACACCGCACGACATCTCTCGCCGGTTCCATTCTCCGCTCCGACCGGGGTATATGACGGCCCTATCCGTCAGGTAGTCCCCGACCACACGACGAAGGTAGGTCGGCACTCGGTGATACCGGAGTGCCTCCCTAATGCAGCTCCAGGGCATGGAGTTGAAGGCGTTGGCGATGTCAAGAGACACCGCCAAGACGACCCCGCCCCGGGACCGCGTCCCCCGTCGTGAGGGCTCTCACGCGCATGATGGCGTCCACCGTCGAGCGCCCCTTGCGGAAACCAAACTGGTGTTCCGCAAGATCTGGCCCCATCCCCACAAGGTGCCCGGCGAGGCGGTTGGCAATGACTCTTTCAAAGAGCTTGCCCACCTCGTCGAGCAACACGATGGGCCGGTATGCGGACGGAGAGTCCGCAAGGCGCCCTGGCTTCCGGATGAGGACCAGCTTCCCCGTCTTCCGACGGAGCGGGAACTGGCCTCTCTCCAAGCATGCGCTTAGGAGCCCTTCCAGTCGGGACCCGAGAGCCTCAGAGGCCAGGACTCAGGCTTTGCCAGGCAAGCCATCGGGTCCCGGGGCGGTATTTTTGGCTTTCAGCCTGCGTACCGCCACTCTCAGGTCTACCCTAGTCACCTCCGGAATGTCGTCATTGTCATCAGTGTGATCCGCTTCCGGCACCGCACGCGGCGGCGGAGCCATAGGCGGGGGAGAATGCTCCCCTCGCGAAGAGAACAAAGCGCTCACCACGTCCTCCACGAGCTCAGGCCGGAGACTCTGCGTCAGCGGGGGGGCCCAGGTGCGGAGTTTGTCTCGCACCATCTTGTAAGGGTGACCCAAGGATCTCCGTTCAGAGACTCCAGCATCTCCGCGCGGGCCAGATTCTTGGCCCGCTGGACAGCCTCTTGGAGGGCGGTCTTCGCCGCTCTGTACCCCTCGTACAGCTCCGCCTCAATGGCTGCCGCATCCGGAGGGCGGATGCGGAGCCTGCACGCCTCGCGCAGAGACGTCTGCTCTCTCGACCACCAGTACACCTGACGCCGGGCGCTTCCTGGCTGAACTCGGGGCATTGCCACGTCGCAAATCTCGGACATGGCCTCGTGGAACCAACCCGCCTCGTTATTGATGTCGGCAGGCCTGACCGGTGATGACACCCAGGCCTGCACGATCGAGGCTTCCAGGAGGAGCTCCCGATCCAGCTGTTTCAGCGCCCATCGCGGACCACTCGGGGCCTGTAGGACCGGCGCGCTTGAGGTCTGGGTAGAGACGTCGAACCGGAAGTACCGGTGGTCGGAATAGGTCTCCACCCCTTTCATGACGCGCCAGTCAACGACACGCGGCGACAGAACGAGGCTACCGAACGAGATGTCCACCACCGACTCGCCCCGCATGCACGGATGCACAGAACCCCGATTTTGGACGACCAGGAGTGTCTCCAGAGCCCAGTCCTCCACCATCCTACCCCGCGCGTCCGTGTAACGAGAACCCCAAGCCAAGTTCTTGGCATTGAAGACCCCGAGCACAAGCACGGGGAGGGAATGGCTTCCGATGACGACACTCAACTCCGTGAGGGAGTTGTGAAACTCGGCGAGAGTTCGGCTCGGGGAGAAGTAGACTCCCACTACTACGATCTCCCCGAACCATGCTGCTACGCAATCCTGACCCTTCCTGACACTCTCAAGGGTACCGGCGGCAAGGTATATCACTAGCGATAGCGTCGCGGTCTTTGCGATTACATCGCAACTGCATCGCTGCAAGAAGTTGCGGTGGGCGAGGGCGTTTTAAAAGCCTTTGCAAGCCACAAACAAATTACGTTAATTTTCATACTTGCATTCTTACAATTTGAGGTTTTGAATTATATTTCACGGATATTTGCTCACGTACGTATTTATTTAGACTTCATGCACCACTGTGGTACATAGACTACCTTTGGGTTAAATAGGACAACATTGTGATGGGTTACAAAAAAAAAAAAACATTTCATTTTCGAAAATTCGTGCATGAGAGGCGAGGCTTTAACCTCTGGGCCATCACGACATATAGGCTGGGGTACCAAGAGTAAAAAGGTACTTACCATCTGTCAACCACTCCACATCCAGCTTTTTTACCAGTTTGTGGTTTACTAAAATTAAATACCAAATTTAGTAAACAACAAAAAGACCATCTTTTGCTTGGCGTTTTATTCCAAAACTAGCTGTTGCCCGCGACTTCGTTCGCGTGGAAATTTTGGTGTGCATGTGGAGCTGATACCAACGGCGACTTCTTGAAGCGATGCTGTCGCGCGTTACTTGCATTTGCAACACGTCATCGTCATCATCATTTCAGCCGAAAGACGTCCACTGCTGGACATAGGCCTCCCCCAAGTATCGCCACATTGACCGGTCCCGTGCGTCTCGCATCCAGCGGATCCCTGCAACCTTTACAAAGTTATCGGTCCACCTAGTGGGAGGCCTTCCAACACGTGACAGAAGCCATTGCAAATGCGCGACCGGAGTCCATCTTGCAACTGTAGCATTCACAGGCATTTCTGTATCGAAGTGCGACAGCATCGGGATAATAGCGATGCAGAATCGTGGTTAGGTGGGCGAAGGTACACCGCTAGCGACAGCGTCGCGGTCTTTGCGGCTGCATCGCAACTGCATCGCTGCAAGAAGTTGTGGTGGACGAGGGCGTTTTGAAAGCCTTTGCAAGCCACAAACAAATTACGTTAATTTTCATATTTGCATTCTTACAATTTGAGGTTTTGAATAATATTACACGAATATGTGGTACATAGACTACCTTTGAGTTATATAGCACAACATTGCGATGGGATACAAAAAATAATAAAAAATGATTACTTATTTTCGGAAATTCGTGCATGAGAGTCGAGGCCTTAACCTCTGGGCCATCACGACATATAGGCTGGGGTACCAAGAGTAAAAAGGTACTTACCATTTGTCAACCACTCCACATCCGGCTTTTTTACCAGTTTGTGGTTTACTAAAATTAAATACCAAATTTAGTAAACAACAAAAAGACCATCTTTTGCTTGGCGTTTTATTCCAAAACTAGCTGTTGCCCGCGACTTCGTTCGCGTGGAAATTTTGGTGTGCATGTGTGAGACTGCCACGTTGGTCTAGTGGTCGCAAGCGCGATTACTAAGCGTGTTAAAAAAAAAATGTTTATTTCAGTTACATAAAGTTATCACACACATGATTTGCAAGATCACGTTTTAAGCAAGGAGTTGCTTGTTTTAGGGGGCATCCATTAATTACGTGAGGCGATTTTTCGACCCCCCTCCTCCCCTGGTGGGATGTCGTGAGATTTGGCTTGACCCCTAACCTCACGTGAGATTTATCAACATGAGATTGGGTGATATTTGGCGCGAATCTGGATTTATGTTGATGGCAATAGGCTCACCCCCTACTACATGGGACTTCAATATAACTGGCGAAATGTGTGTGTACGATTAGGTACACGTCTGCCCAAACCTTCGGGGCTTTAAGGCGTGACGTTATGTTATGTGTGAGAACTGACTGCCAGATCAAAAGGTGATAATGTACTGATGACTACAAAAGGCGTCCTTTTGGGTGCTGTAATACTGGGCGGCAGAGGTCCGAAACAAAATTAAATGGCGTTGAGGCGACGATATGGCTTCAAAGATCGGTGTATTTTGGCACTATACAACTTTTTTTCAAAGCGAACCTTGATTAGTGCTTTTTATTCTAATACCGTTCTGTATACAACATTAAATGACTTTTTGCGAGCCCTTAGACCTCTTTAATTCGGCCCTGTCGCAAAATCCGTTCTTAGCGAACGTCTACTAACTATAAACTACCTCACTGCCAAATATCAAGTAAATTTGAGGGTTGCCCTTAATTTTCCATCATCAGATTCTGACTTGATGACAATGGGACCACCTCAGGAGGTCGACAATTGGCGGAGAAATCGGTGTACATTAAAAATACATACAGTCGAACGTAGAACCTCCTCCATTTATGAAGTCAATTAAAAATTGTCAAAGGAGTTTTGGTGAAACATTAGATAACCGTTAGCAATACATGTCATGGTAATAGGCTTATCCCCAACAAAATGGAACTCGGCATACCTAATTATCAAAATGTGGGTGCACTGTACACATCTGCGTAGCCCCTCAGAGCATACAGACGTGATATTATGTTATGGTGTTGTGTAAACAATAAACATCCAAGCGATTGCAGCAATCACGACAGATTTGCTGTCTATTATTGAAGAGTTCCATTGATATCTCCGAAGATCACCATCAGATCTTCACCAAATAAAAAATGGCAACATCGCGGAATAATATTCTTCCAAACAAAAAAAGAATCATCAAAATCGGTTCACAATTTATTTTTATCATAGAAATCGCGCATGAGGTTACCAACTAAATTTTAAATATTAATATCTTTTGCGTCTGTTGGTCGATTTTGATGAAATAAACGCTAAATAATACCCAGAACAATGCTTCTTATTTTGTAATATTTCGATTTTGAATACATCGAGGGGTTTTTACGTGATGCGCGCACAAACGAACAGTCAAACCGACAAACCGACAAACAGACAAAAATTTAAAAATTTTTTTTTTTACTTTCTACTTATTATCTTATCTTATTTCTAGCACCTTCCAGTAATTTTTTTGTAAAAAAATGTAATGTACAAACACGGAAAGTCTACGATTTTATTATATGTATAGATAGATATAGATAGATAGATGTTATAATATCTAAGAGATGGCCTTTTAGATAGATTCACGCTATCATTTACTCCTGTTTATTTCATACCTCACAGGCTCACTCAAAGAAAAAGGAGTAAATGATAGCGTGACGGTTGACAGAGGAGAATGCAAAAAAACGTGATGCACCGATCCCAAGTAACACGGGACAAGGGCAGGAAGATATTAATGATTGCTGAATGCAGAAACTTGAGAATTCAACCACACAGTGCAGCTTGGAGCTGATACCAATGGCGACTTCTTGAAGCGATGCTGTCGCGCGTTACTTGCATTTGCAACACGTGACAGAAGCCATTGCAAATGCGCGACCGGAGTCCATCTCGCAACTGTAGCATTCACAGGCATTTCTGTATCGAAGTGCGACAGCATCGGGATAATAGCGATGCAGAATCATGGTTACGTGGGCGAAGGTATACCGCTAGCGACAGCGTCGCGGTGTTTGCGGTTGCATCGCAACTGCATCCCTGCTAGAAGTTGTGGTGGGCGAGGGCGTTTTGAAAGCCTTTGCAAGCCACAAACAAATTACGTTAATTTCCATATTTGCATTCTTACAATTGGAGGTTTTGAGTTATATTTCACGAATATTTGCTTACGTACGTATTTATTTAGACTTCATGCACTACTGTGGTACATAGACTACCTTTGGGTTAAATAGGACAACATTGCGATGGGATACAAAAAATAATTACTTATTTTCGAAAATTCGTGCATGAGAGGCGAGGCCTTAACCTCTGGGCCATCACGACATATAGGCTGGGGTACCAAGAGTAAAAAGGTACTCACCATTTGTCAACCACTCCACATCCAGCTTTTTTACCAGTTTGTGGTTTACTAAAATTAAATACCAAATTTAGAAAACAACAAAAAGACCATCTTTTGCTTGGCATTTTATTTCAAAACTAGCTGTTGCCCGCGACTTCGTTCGCGTGGAAATTTTGGTGTGCATGTGTGAGACTGCCACGTTGGTCTAGTGGTCGCAAGCGCGATTACTAAGCGTGTTAAAAAAAAATGTTTATTTCAATTACAGAAAGTTATCACACACATGATTTGGAAGATCACCTTTTAAGCAAGGAATTGCTTGTTTTAGGGGGCATCCATTAATTACGTGAGGCGATTTTTCGACCCCCCTCCTCCCCTGGTTGGATGTCGTGAGATTTGGCTTGACCCCCTCATCTCCCTCCTAACCTCACGTGAGATTTATCAACATGAGATTGGGTGATATTTGGCGCGAATCTGGATTTGTGTTGATGGCAATAGGCTCACCCCCTACTACATGGGACTTCAATATAACTGGCGAAATGTGTGTGTACGATTAGGTACACGTCTGCCCAAACCTTCGGGGCTTTAAGGCGTGACGTTATAATGTTATGTGTGAGAACTGACTGCCAGATCAAAAGGTGATAATGTACTGTTGACTGCAAAAGGCGTCCTTTTGGGTGCTGTAATTCTGGGCGGCAGAGGTCCGAAACAAAATGAAATGGCGTTAAGGCGACGATATGGCTTCAAAAATCGGTGTATTTTGGCACTATACAACTTTTTTTCAAAGCGAACCTTGTTTAGTGCTTTTTATTCTAATACCGTTCTGTATACAACATTAAATGACTTTTTGCGAGCCCTTAGACCTCTTTAATTCGGCCCTGTCGCAAAATCCGTTCTTAGCGAACGTCTACTAACTATAAACTACCTCACTGCCAAATATCAAGTTTGAAGCACAAAAAGTTAAGGACTTTCATCCAAACTTGCGAGAGCCCTTAGTCCTCCTTAACCCGGCGCTGTCGCAAAATCCGTTCTTAGCGAACGTCTACTAACTACAAAGTACTTCCCTGCCAAATTTCAAGTATGTAGCACAAAAAATGACGGACTTTCATACAAACTTGCGAGAGCCCTTAGATCTCCTTAATCCGGCCGTGTTGCAAAATCCGTTCTTAGCGAACGTCTACTAACTATTAACTACCTCCCTGCCAAATTTCATCTTTATACGTCAAGCGGTTTTCGACCTTTCGCTTTCATATATTTAGATACATTTCTCATAATTAAATTTCTCTTTCAGTACCAAATATTTAGTGCAAAGAGTAAAGACAAAAGGAAACAAAAACTGAATCAAACAAACAAAGTCACCGACTTCTGAAGCTAAAGTTATTTTTCAAATTTTGTGTTTTTGAAGGCGGTTTTATTTTTTGCAAAAAAAAAAAAAAAATTTCCATTTTTAGTTGTAATATCCTATACAATTAATATTTGCTATGCATTTATTTTATATTGTCAACAAAAATAAACAAATCTGGTTATACTGCACATATCTGTGTACACCCTCGGAACATACAGGCGTTATGTTAGGATATTGTGTGAACAATAAACATCTAAGCGATTGCAGCAATCACGGCAGATTTGGTGCCTAATTTTGTTGAGTTCCATTGTACCTATATCTCCGAAGATCAGCATCAGATCTTCACCAAATTTAAACGGGGCCAGCGCCGCCGAATAATATTCTTCCAAATAAAAAAGAAATCATTGAAATAGGTTCTCTACTGGCAAAGGTATCGCTGAACTTACACACAATGATGATTACCAGGCATAATGCCTGCGAGTATGTGTGCCTATACAATTTAGAAAATTCCCTTGATTTCTCCAGGATCCCAACATCAGATCCTGACCTGATGACCATGGGACCACATGGAAAGTATACTGTATCAATCAATGCCCATAAAATTTGAGGGTTGCCCTTAATTTTCCTGGGACCCCATATCAGATTCTGACTTGATGACAATGGGACCACCTCAGGAGGTCGACGATTGGCGGAGAAATCGGTGTACATTAAAAATACATACAGTCGAACGTAGAACCCCCTCCTTTTTTGAAGTCGGTTAAAAATTGTCAAAGGAGTTTTGGTGAAACATTAGATAACCGTTAACAATACATGTCATGGTAATGGGCTTATCCCCAACAAAATGGAACTCCGGATACCTAATTATCAAAATGTGGGTGCACTGTACACATCTGCGTAGCCCCTCAGAGCATACAGGCGTGATATTATGTTATGGTGTTGTGTAAACAATAAACATTGATTGCAGCAATCACGACAGATTTGCTGTCTATTATTGAAGAGTTCCATTGATATCTCCGAAGATCACCATCAGATCTTCACCAAATAAAAAATGGCAACATCGCGGAATAATATTCTTCCAAACAAAAAAGAATCATCAAAATCGGTTCACAATTGGCGAAACTAAAATCTATTTACCTAAATTATTTTTATCATAGAAATCGTGCATGAGGTTACCAACTAAATTTTAAATATTAATATCTTTTGCGTCTGTTGGTCGATTTTGATGAAATAAACGCTAAATAATACCCAGAACAATGCTTCTTATTTTGTAATATTTCGATTTTGAATACATCGAGGGGTTGTTACGTGATGCGCGCACAAACGAACAGTCAAACCGACAAACCGACAAACCTACAAACAGACAAAAATTTAAAAAAATATTTTATTACTTTCTACTACTTATTTCTAGCACCTTCCAGTGATTTTTTTGTAAAAATATGTAATGTACAGACACGGAAAGTCTACGATTTTATTATATGTATATAGATATATAGATGTTATAATATCTAAAAGCCATCTTTTAGATATTATAACAGCTATCTAAAAGGCCATCCTTTTAGATAGATTCACGCTATCATTTACTTCTTTTTCTTTCATACCTCACAGGCCCACTCAAAGAAAAAGGAGTAAATGATAGCGTGACGGTTGACAGAGGAGAATGCAAAAAAAAACGTGATGCACCGTCCCCAAGTAACACGGGACAAGGGCAGGAAGATATTAATGATTGCTGAATGCAGAAACTTGAGAATTCAACCACACAGTGCAGCTTGGAGCTGATACCAATGGCGACTTCTTGAAGCGATGCTGTCGCGCGTTACTTGCATTTGCAACACGTGACAGAAGCCATTGCAAATGCGCGACCGGAGTCCATCTTACAACTGTAGCATTCACAGGCATTTCTGTATCGAAGTGCGACAGCATCGGGATAATAGCGATGCAGAATCATGGTTACGTGGGCGAAGGTATACCGCTAGCGACAGCGTCGCGGTCTTTGCGGTTGCATCGCAACTGCATCGCTGCAAGAAGTTGTGGTGGGCGAGGGCGTTTTGAAAACCTTTGCAAGCCACAAACAAATTACGTTATTTCCATATTTGCATTCTTACAATTTGAGGTTTTGAATTATATTTCACGAATATTTGCTCACGTACGTATTTATTTAGACTTCATGCACTACTGTGGTACATAGACTACCTTTGGGTTATATAGGTCAACATTGCGATGGGATACAAAAAATAATAAAAAATAATTACTTATTTTCGAAAATTCGTGCATGAGAGGCGAGGCTTTAACCTCTGGGCCATCACGACATAGAGGCTGGGGTACCAAGAGTAAAAAGGTACTTACCATTTGTCAACCACTCCACATCCAGCTTTTTTACCAGTTTGTAGTTTACTAAAATTAAATACCAAATTTAGTAAACAACAAAAAGACCATCTTTTGCTTGGCATTTTATTCCAAAATGTTATAATATCTAAAAGATGGCCTTTTAGATAGATTCACGCTATCATTTACTCCTGTTTCTTTCATACCTCACAGGCTCACTCAAAGAAAAAGGAGTAAATGATAGCGTGACGGTTGACAGAGGAGAATGCAAAAAAAACGTGATGCACCGATCCCAAGTAACACGGGACAAGGGCAGGAAGATATTAATGATTGCTGAATGCAGAAATTTGAGAATTCAACCACACAGTACAGCTTGGAGCTGATACCAATGGCAACTTCTTGAAGCGATGCTGTCGCGCGTAACTTGCATTTGCAACACGTGACAGGAGCCATTGCAAATGCGCGACCGAAGTCCATCTTGCAACTGTAGCATTCACAGGCATTTCTGTATCGAAGTGCGACAGCATCGGGATAATAGCGATGCAGAATCATGGTTACGTGGGCGAATGTATACCGCTAGCGACAGTGTCGCGGTCTTTGCGGTTGCATCGCAACTGCATCGCTGCACGAAGTTGTGGTGGGCGAGGGCGTTTTGAAAGCCTTTGCAAGCCACAAACAAATTACGTTAATTTTCATATTTGCATTCTTACAATTTGAGGTTTTGAATTATATTTCACGAATATTTGCTCACGTACGTATTTATTTAGACTTCATGCACTACTGTGGTACATAGACTACCTTTGGGTTAAAAAGGACAACATTGTGATGGGTTAAAAAAAAAAAAACTTTTTATTTTCGAAAATTCGTGCATGAGAGGCGAGGCCTAAACTCTGAGCCATCATGACATATGGGCTGGGGTACCAAGAGTAAAAAGGTACTTACTTGTCAAACACTTCACATCTGGCTTTTTTAACATTTTGTGGTTTACTAAAATTAAATACCAAATTTAGTAAACAAAAAAAGACCATCTTATGGGTGAATATCAAATCAGCAAATTTTACGTGTCCACGTTGAGAATCGAGGTGTAAAATGATAGGATGTTTCTGATTTTTTTTGTAGTGAACTACGTAACTTGGTTCAATTAGGGCCACATTTATTTTTTTATAAGTGTATATAAATCATCAAGGAAAAAATCGCCTTCAAATTCAAGTTTGGTGGCTTGTCCCAGTTCCATTTTTCTTTTTTTCATTTTTTTGATGTAATTGCGTTCACCAAAGTAACAATTTGAGGTCCAATAAAAAATAAATAATTTTGTTAGTATATGCATTAGTCAAATTATCTAAAAACAATTAAACCATATTATAAACTCTTATTTAAAAGCACAGGACACTCGATCAAAGTTTGTCCAAGCAAAAATCATTTTTTTTCTGGCACTTTTTCAACTTACTATAACATGAAGTTTCGTGCGTGTGTGATCAATCGCGTTATTTATTTCGCATCTATCAGTCGTGCCATTAGTGCGATTAGTGTCAGGTGTATAATTAGTGCGGTGATTACCCTCCAAAAACATAAGTACTCGCCTTGGGCGGAACGGGGGACAAGAATTGTTCAATTTTTGGTGGATCGATTTACTGTTGATTTTAAAGTGTTATAATAGTAAGCTACATGCTATAGCTAATGATTTGGGTGACCCATAAATCAATGACATTAATTTAATTTTAACTTAAAACCCTTATTTTTTAAGATTTTTTTTATGCCTGGTTCCAATTTTGGTGGCTCAATTTTGGTGATTTTGGTGGCGTTTTCACGCCACCAAAATTGAAAATGACCCACCAGATTTTAATTATGTACTGTATATGTATTGTTATTACCTATATAGCTAGCTTTTACG
Organism: Noctua comes; assembly: GCA_963082995.1. Lineage (NCBI taxonomy): Eukaryota > Metazoa > Arthropoda > Insecta > Lepidoptera > Noctuidae > Noctua > Noctua comes. The sequence goes on along the minus strand of OY720295.1, from coordinate 1,094,318 downwards.
TTGCAAGACAGTTGGATTAGCAAACAAATACATGTTATGTACTTGGCAGTTAGTGAGACCTATTATTATAAGGGTTGCATACTAATGACCAAGTTTCTTATTCATATATATTTATTTTGTTGCTTTTTAGAATGCCAAAACAGACCAGCGAAGAGAGGCTGCTTAAAAGCACTTCACCGTTGTCATTGGGGACTTCAACGCGAAACTAAGCAATTTGGGGTTGGACGTTGGAACCACCGGGGTCACCAACTGGCTAGTTTTATGGAGAAGGAGGGCCTCTATAGGATGAATTCCTTCTTCAGAAAGCGTGAGCACAGGAAGTGGACCTGCCAGAGCCCCGATGGTGCAACTTTAAATGAGATTGACTTGCATCATGTCAACCAAGAAGCGTATTATGTTCAATGTTGTCTCTACGATCAATTCGTTGAAAACCGGAAGCGATCAAGGCATAGTAAGAGGCACATTGAACATCAATATCAAGCTTGAAAAGTCTCCACTGATGAAGTCTACGCTCTTTCCAGCACAGATCCAAATTCAAAACCCCGAGAGCTGCTGCAATCTGAAAAGCTTGAACTCCAGACTCGTTCCGCTCAGCCGCTAAGCTCATTGGACGAATACAACGATAAGTTCGTGGAAACTGTCCATACGGGTCTAAGTTCTTCAAGACACGTCGTGCACATAAGAATAAAAAACTCTCTGATCATACTCTCAAGCTCATGCAGGAGCGGCGTGCGATGATCCTGCAGTCTTCAGACGAGGCGTGGAAATACCGGCAGCTCAATAGACGGATCTTTAAATTCAGCATATTAAAGATGCAATTGAGCGGCTCCAAGGCATTTGCAAGAGATCTGGCTATTGGGTAGAGCCAGCTCGCGGAACTGAAGACCGACCATGGTAGGATCGTATCCGCCAAACCGGAGCTACTGAGGGAGATCGAGAGATTCTATGGGCAGTTATACACTTCAACCAGTAAACCCGTTGTAAATCTAGCAAATGACCCAAGATTTCGACTGACCCGACACTATACCGAAGACAACCCGGACGAGATCTGGATGCACGAGATTAAGATGGCTCTGGAACAGCTTAAAAACAACAAAGTACCGGGCGATGACGGAATTACGGCCGAAATCCTAAAGGCGGGTGGAAAACCGGTACTTAATGCCGTTCAAAAGCTGTTTGATTCCGTCATACCCGAGGGGAAAACCCCACAGGCATGGTGCAGGGGTGTGGTGGTTCTCTTCTTCAAAAAAGGCTACAATGCCCGGCTGAAGAATTATAGGCACATCTCACTTCTAAGCTATGTATACAAGTTGTTTTCAAGAATCATCCCGAACCAGCCGGATTCCATAATGGCTTTAGCACCGTACACCACATACATACGCTGCGGCAGGTTATACAGGAAACCGAAGAGCTGCCTCTCCGTTTAGTGTTTGTGGACTACGAGAAAGCCTTCGATTCGATCGAGACTTGGGTTGTACTGCAATCTCCCTAACAAAAACGCTACCATGTCAGTCCGACTTTAGGACCAGACCTCGGAATCTATCCTATTTTTAACAAAAGAGAGTTTTATAAACCGATAAAAGTTATTAATACTTCCCGAGAATTTGTGAGATTAATCACATTGAGCTTTATTAGTGAGATTGAGGATTCTGACGGAGAAATCCAATTTTGGTGCCACTGATTTTCAATTTTGGTGGGTGATTTTCAATTTTGGTGGCCACACTAGACTTTGAACTAAAATATCTCAAAAAGTTATGGAGATATTCTGAGCCCTCATGAAGATCCTTCAAGCTTGGACATTCTATGCTTATACCAGATCGTTATTTTTCACGAAAACTAAAGAAAAAATTGACCCACCAAAATTGACAAAAAATGAACTTTGTTGATATTCACCCTTATGCTTGGCATTTTATTCTAAAATGTTATGATATCTAAAAGATGGCCTTTTAGATAGATTCACGCTATCATTTACTCCTTTTTCTTTCATACCTCACAGGCTCACTCAAAGAAAGAGGAGTAAATGATAGCGTGACGGTTGACAGAGAAGAATGTAACAAAAAACGTGATGCACCGACCCCAAGTAACACGGGACAAGGGCAGGAAGATATTAATGATTGCTGAATGCAGAAACTTGAGAATTCAACCACACAGTGCAGCTTGGAGCTGATACCAATGGCGACTTCTTGAAGCGATGCTGTCGCGCGTTACTTGCATTTGCAACACGTTACAGAAGCCATTGCAAATGCGCGACCGGAGTCCATCTTACAACTGTAGCATTCACAGGCTTTTCTGTATCGAAGTGCGACAGCATCGGGATAATAGCGATGCAGAATCGTGGTTAGGTGGGCGAAGGTACACCGCTAGCGACAGCGTTGCGGTCTTTGCGGTTGCATCGCAACTGCATCACTGCAAGAAGTTGTGGTGGGCGAGGGCGTTTTGAAAGCCTTTGCAAGCCACAAACAAATTACGTTAATTTCCATATTTGCATTCTTACAATTTGAGGTTTTGAGTTATATTTCACGAATATTTGCTTACGTATGTATTTATTTAGACTTCATGCACAACTGTGGTACATAGACTACCTTTGGGTTAAATAGGACAGCATTGTTATGGGTGAAAAAAAAAAAAACTTTTTATTTTCGAAAATTCGTGCATGAGAGGCGAGGCTTTAACCTCTGGGCCATCACGACATATAGGCTGGGGTACCAAGAGTAAAAAGGTACTTACCATTTGTCAACCACTCCACATCCAGCTTTTTTACCAGTTTGTGGTTTACTAAAATTAAATACCAAATTTAGTAAACAACAAAAAGACCATCTTTTGCTTGGCATTTTATTCCAAAATGTTATGATATCTAAAAGATGGCCTTTTAGATAGATTCACGCTATCATTTACTCCTTTTTCTTTTATACCTCACAGGCTCACTCAAAGAAAAAGGAGTAAATGATAGCGTGACGGTTGACAGAGGAGAATGCAAAAAAAACGTGATGCACCGTCCCCAAGTAACACGGGACAAGGACAGGAAGATATTAATGATTGCTGAATGCAGAAATTTGAGAATTCAACCACACAGAACAGCTTGGAGCTGATACCAATGGCAACTTCGTGAAGCGATGCTGTCGCGCGTTACTTGCATTTGCAACACGTGACAGAAGCCATTGCAAATGCGCGACCGGAGTCCATCTTACAACTGTAGCATTCACAGGCATTTCTGTATCGAAGTGCGACAGCATCGGATAATAGCGATGCAGAATCATGGTTAGGTGGGCGAGGGTAAACCGCTAGCGACAGCGTCGCGGTCTTTGCGGTTGCATCGCAACTGCATCGCTGCAAGAAGTTGTGGTGGGCGAGGGCGTTTTGAAAGCAAGTCACAAACAAATTACGTTAATTTTCATATTTGCACTCTTACAATTTGAGGTTTTGAATTTTATCTCACGGATATTTGCTCACGTACGTATTTATTTAGACTTCATGCACAACTGTGGTACATAGACTACCTTTGGGTTAAATAGGACAACATTGCAATGGGGTACAAAAAATAATAAAAATAATTACTTATTTTCGAAAATTCGTGCATGAGAGGCGAGGCCTTAACCTCTGGGCCATCACGACATATAGGCTGGGGTACCAAGAGTAAAAAGGTACTTACCATTTGTCAACCACTCCACATCCAGCTTTTTTACCAGTTTGTGGTTTACTAAAATTAAACGCCAAATTTAGTAAACAACAAATAGACCATCTTTTGCTTGGCATTCTATTCCAAAATGTTATGATATTTAAAAGATGGCCTTTTAGATAGATTCACTCTATCATTACTCCTTTTTCTTTCATACCTCACAGGCTCACTCAAAGAATAAGGAGTGAATGATAGCATGACGGTTGACGACAGAGGAGAATGCAAAAAAAACGTGATGCACCGTCCCTAAGTAACACGGGACAAGTGCAGGAAGATATTAATAATTGCTGAATGCAGAAACTTGAGAATTCAACCATACAGTGCAGCTTGGAGCTGATACCAACGGCGACTTCTTGAAGCGATGCTGTCGCGTGTTACTTGCATTTGCAACACGTGACAGAAGCCATTGTAAATGCGCGACCAGAGTCCATCTTGCAACTGTAGCATTCACAGGCATTTCTGTATCGAAGTGCGACAACATCGGGATAATAGCGATGCAGAATCATGGTTACGTGGGCGAAGGTAAACCGCTAGCGACAGCGTCGTGGTCCTTGCGGTTGCATCGCAACTGCATCGCTGCAAGAAGTTGTGGTGGGCGAGGGCGTTTTGAAAACCTTTGCAAGCCACAAACAAATTACGTTAATTTTCAAATTTGCATTCTTACAATTTGAGGTTTTGAATTTTATCTCACGGATATTTGCTCACGTACGTATTTATTTAGACTTCATGCACAACTGTGGTACATAGACTACCTTTGGGTTTTATAGGACAACATTGCAATGGGGTACAAAAAATAATAAAAATAATTACTTATTTTCGAAAATTCGTGATGAGAGGCGAGGCCTTAACCTCTGGGCCATCACGACATATAGGCTGGGGTACCAAGAGTAAAAAGGTACTTACCATTTGTCAACCACTCCACATCCAGCTTTTTTACCAGTTTGTGGTTTACTAAAATTAAATACCAAATTTAGTAAACAACAAATAGACCATCTTTTGCTTGGCATTCTATTCCAAAATGTTATGATATCTAAAAGATGGCCTTTTAGATATCATAACATTTATTACTATCCAGTATTATACATTATGATGTTCTGTGATTATTATATTGGATTTGACAGTTAGAACTAACAAAAATCCATGCCATGGATTTGACCAAAGAGATTTAGAGCCTATGCCAGCAATAATTTTTATTAAGATTAGGTATGTAAGACCTCACAGACTTAAAACAGTGGGAAAGACAGGCAATACGGTAACTGTAGTTGTTGAGGTCGTGGGCGCAACTGGCGAGGGCCTATGCACACGGTGCGGGGCGACGCGCGGCGTTCTACATAAAAATCCAAGGAATACGCGCTTTGACGTATAGTTGCGGACATCAGCCCGTTATACAATACAATACAATTCAAATCCAAGGTATGGCGCTGCACCGCACGCACACTTGACATGCTACCCGCGAACTGAGGCGGGGAGGGGTGTATGCGTTGAGACGCCGGGGCGATACCGCAACACCGCTCAGCTTTTAATGTGGCATATGGCAGACAACACGGCACGCGTCCATATGCTCACCAATGCGGCAAAATCATGCCGCGCCGGGCGCACAGGCTCTTAAGGTAAAATTTATTTAGCGAGTGAAACTCTGTAGAAGTTAAAAAAACCAGCCACTTGCGTGTTGGGACAGTGAAGAGTTCCGTACTACCATACAATGTATGCATTACTTAATGAGTAATTCTTATATCGCTCAAATAACGCGTAACTTGTGTGAGAACCTTTCATTGGCGCTAGAAGACAGGCTTAGGGAACTGTTCGACGTGTGTCTGATGTCGAGACGCTTCCCTAAGGCCTGAAAGGAAGGTCAACTGGTGCTGCTGCAGAAGGCTGGGCGGCACTTGGAGTCTCCATCCGCGTACAGGTCTATTGTGTTGCTGGACGAGGCGGGGAAGATGCTAGAGAAGATTCTCGCTACCCGCATCATCCGACACATGGAAGCAGTCGGCCTGAATTTGTCGGAAGCCCAGTATGGTTTCCGGGTAGGGCGTTTGACAATAGACGCCATCTTGCGCCTCAAGGCTGAGGCGAAGGATGCGGTTGCACAGCGTGGGGTGTTGTTGGTGTTCTGAGACATCGCCAACGCGTTCAACTCCCTTTCCACAGGGGTCGGTGTTGGGCCCGCTCTTGTGGAACGTACGCCGCTGGGCCTTGCAGTTTGCTCTTCCCCGGGCAGGGCATCATTTGCTACGCTGACGACTCACGTCATGCACCGGGTAGGGAACGCTCCGCCGTCGAGGGCGTGTCCCTCGTTCTGGGACGAATCGAGGCACTAGGCCTCAGGCTGGCGCTCGAAAAGACGGAGTGCCTGGTATTTCATGCGCCCCGATGCTGGCCACCGGCTGGCGCACACCTCACTATTGGAGGTCAGGCCAGAATAGCAGTCCGGGCTAGCATGAAATTCCTGGGCCAGGTTTAGGACCGGAGGTAGAGTTGGAACTTCGGCGAGCACTTTGCTTAGCCTGCGCCGAAGCTGATCGGCACGGCGTCCGCCCTCAATCAAACCAAACCTGGGACACGGGGGTAGTTCGCTCGATAGTACTCTACGGATACCCGGTGTGGTCGAAGTCCTTGGCACAGCCCTCATGAGTCGTGACGATGTCTCAGGTGAGCCCGGACATCGCCAAAGGAGTTTGGTGCCCGGAGGCGGGCTGCGCTGGATGGTTCGCGTCTGCCAAGGCAACAATAGGCTCACGGCTGTGTTTTTAGTGGGTGCAAGCCTCACGTAACAGCCCCGGACGGTGTAGTATGCGTCAGGCATTATTCACTGCTTAATAAAATAAAAAAAGGAGCGTGGAGCAAATAGAGGCCTTTACCAAGCAGTGTTCGATGTTCGAGTTAATCGGTTTCTCTAGTCAAGCGTAACACCAGACGAGTTGCGGCCATAGGCAAGCCCGTTTTGTTAAAAAAAGTGGGTGAAGTCGGGCTGCGGATGATGATGATGAATTTTGAACATGCTTTTTTTTTTTTTTTTTTTTTTTTTTTTTAACGTGGTAAAATCATCAAATGAATCCTCCCACCCAGGGCAGAGCGGGAGGGACTGTCAGACTTGTACTGACTAAAATCCACGGTGTCCTTCAGTAGCCCTTTATGTTCCAGGGTCACGGTAATTCTATGAGTCCCGCGACCCCGGCAGGCTTTGGCTTTCTTTGACAGATGCTTAGTCTGAGTTAAAATAACTAGAAGGAGTTTCGTCTATTTAAAATTAAAATGTAACCATAAAAGAATGAATTTATGGCTGTCAAGTGTATTTTTTTCTGGAGAAGTAAGCAAAATTCATAAAAAAAACATGTTATTCAAAAATAAATAATTAAAAACTCAAAACAAACAGTAACATGGAGTCCATATTCAGGCAACTTGAAAGAGCCGAAAAGGCTGATGTAGATTTTTTACTGCAATGGATGAAAGATTGTAAGTCATCATGATCAGCATTCTTCTGCGCTAGGCCAATTAATTTGGCTTCGGCACAGCATGTCTTCTTCTTCCACACTTCTCTTTTTTTCTTAAATACCTTGCCCCACACTAGCAATTCCTCCTGTATCGTGGGTGCGTTTACAAACATTTAAACTCACATACACAAACAGCCAGACCCGGAACAACTACCTGTAGAGGCTGTAGATCATACAAATATTTGATCCGTGCGGGGATCGAAACCGCGACACGCAGCGCAGCAGCCGATCGCTCAGCCACTGCGCCAACCGTGCCGTCTCTATTACTCATCATCTCAATGATCACCAACTTTCTAGTCATATCATCATTCACACAGTCCATCTAACGTTTCTTTGGTCCTGCCATACTCATACAACCATCCACATTCACACTCAAGACAGTCCTATGACATTGCCCTCATACCTCTGCATCACATGCGCATACTATGACAACTGTCAGTATAGTACTATTTTTATAGTAGAGATATCTAGCGTACCATACGAGTAGGCAGAAGCCATAAAATCTCAAAATTACTTCTTAAGAGGTATTGGTATTCAATTGGATCCGTTGAGACTAGAAGCCGATTCCAACAAAGTCGAGAAAAAGCAAGCAGATGATAACCGATAGGTATCGCGTTAACTTATACTGTCACTTACGGGATATCTTCCGTGATTGTTCATTATTTTGAGCTCCCGATATTTCGGCGCTGTTGCAAGCGCCATGATCGCAAGTTGACTGGAGAATGCGGGTGGATGGAAAATAAATTGTTAAGAGCAGACAAATCTATCTACCCGCCGAAATATCGGGAGCTCAAAATAATGAACAATCACGGAAGATATCCCGTAAGTGACAGTGTAAGTTTAGTTGTAAACCGTGAAAGCTTAAAACAGTGTTTGATAGGTATCGTGTTACCAACGCTGGGTCCCTTGGTCACTGGTGTCACTGGGTCGTGGAGGTCAGTAGGCAGTCGGTCCATGGAACATACTTCCCAACTACATTGTGGGGTCAGCTTCCAGTCTAACCGGACGCGGCTGAGTACCAGTATTTTACATGGAACGACTTTTGATCCTGATTTTAAACATCTTTCAGCAAAAATAATTACAACTATAAAGGAACCCTTTGCTCGCAAGTTATTTAAGGATATTATAAACCCAAAGCATGTAGAACTCTACGAATTCAAGCAACTCATAACTAACTTGGCTGCCGCGCAGCGTAGGCCAGTTGACCTGCTAATGAATCAGCTAGCTAAGGCAGGCCCCAAGTTTATAGATGCATCCGTTGTCGGGCTGGTGGCTTCAAGAAAGGGTCTCAAGACACTAAAAGGACTCTTATAAAATAAATTCTTTTTGATCGAAGTGGTTTTTTATTGTCAATATTGATTAGATTGGCAGTCACCCCATGCAAAATACAGGTATTCAGCTGCATCCAGTTAGACTGGACGCCAACTCGGAACAACTCAAGGGTTTTCATTATTTTAAGAATTCATATTACTATGCTTAAAGCTTATGAATATTTTTATACACGGGGCGGACGCGTATCTGACCTCAATAACCCTAAGACTGGGTAAGTGGGTAACACGATACTGGTGTTCAGATTGTTGGGCTTCAGATTACCCGTTACGACTGCTAAAGATCATCAGAAATCATCATATGCCTGCCTTTTCCCAACTATGTAGGGGTCTGCTTCCAGTATAGCCGGATGCAGCAACTAAAGACTAATATCGAGCGACTGTTGTCAGGAATTCGAAATTCTGATTACCCGCCAGCTGCAAAAAATGTTTGTTGTATAATTTCGTTCAAACAGTTAAATTGTTTCTCAGGGACTTCGTCTAGCTTTTTTTTTTTTTTTAGCTTGGTAATATCATCAAATGAGTCCTCCCACCCAGGGCAGAGCGGGAGGGACTGTCAGACTTGTACTGACTAAAATCCACGGTGTCCTTCAATAGCCCTTTATGATCCAGGGTCACGGTAATTCTATGAGTCCCGCGACACCGGCAGGCTTTGACCCTCTAGGGGGGCCCTGTCATTATGCTGACACTCTTTAAGGCGCGCGTGGAACACAACGCGCCTTCGACCCGGGCATGGTCCATGGTCGGACAGCGAGTCGCCCATTACTCGCCGCCCGCATGCCCGCGCCTACGGTGGCCGGAGATCGTCTGCCGACGTCCGGCACCGTGGGCGTCTACCACTGCGGCTGGGGTGGAGGGAGGACGCTGTCCTCTCCCTCACGCGGCCCACCTCCTCCTTCGCGAGCATGACTGCTTCGCAGAAGGAGGCGACCGCTTCCCACTCCGTCTCGCCCCGCAGCATGGCCTCGACCAATGCCGGGCGCGAGAGGCCTCTGCCTATCGCCGCCGTGAGGACACGGCGGTGCTCTGACCAAGCGGGGCAGTCCTGCGCCGTATGCTCCACCGTGTCCTCCGGGCGGTCCTCGCAGTGGTGACACCCAGGCGTTTCCTCCTTCCCCGTAATTGACACAGGTACCTCCCGAAACTAGGTACCTCCCGAAACTGACTTCGTCTAGCTTCATTGTCTCGGCGCTTTTCTGGTCGTCGCCACTATTGATTCTGGCTATCAGGAGTTCGCACACAGCAGTCACGCGACACGACGCGTCGCCGCAGCATGTCGTTGCAGTCATGATTCCGAACCCAAATGCAGATGGCTGCAGCAGACGGCAGCACCGTATTCCAGTTCTGAATGTTCCGTGAGACAACATGTCTGACGTGTTTGGGATTAGCGATCGCGATTAACTCTAGGATCTTTTGTTAGAAGAGGAAGAAGACCACAATGACTTGTTTTTATTATACAAGTGTAGACAGAAAAAACACGACAAGCCACGCGTCCAATGCTGAAATGCATCGTGCATTTGCGTATAACAGTTTTTCTTCCTTGGAATCGGGAAACCTAATTTTTTTGAGAAAAAATCGACGTGTTGTCGGTCCAACGTCGGTGGTACTACTGCTCTGCAATCGGGCGACACGTCGTCTGCGATCGTGCGACGTGTAGTCGGGCGTCTTGTCACTAGTTGCGGGAGGTAATTCATAGAAATACATAGAAACCAGTGGTGTCGCAGCGCCACGTCGTCTGCTGCTGCTGTCTGCGGTCGGCTACGAACTCGTACCTTTACCGTGGTTAGGGATTATTGTGACGGGCTTGTCCCAAAATTAGTTGCAAAAAAATCTGCCATCTGGCAACAAGTAATAATTGACAGAAAATACATGATTTGAAAATGATTCTCAGTCTGTGCATAAATGATTTTGAACTCTCAGCACCAGTACCCTGGCGTTTTTTGAATTAGGACTATTTGGCGCAGCCGTATACCACACATTTCTGATTTTATTTTTAATACTCGAAACAGGATATTTACCATGTTTACTGTTTTTTATGAGTTCCCGATATTTCGGCGCTGTTGCAAGCACCATGATCACGGATAAACTGAAGTCATTGCGGGTGGATGGCGTTTCGAGTATTAATAATAAAGTTAGTGACCATGTTAATTTAAAATCTTACATTTCTGATTTTCTATTCTTTACCACTTGTATCTGAACGTGTGCTACATAAATATAGTTTCTTTTTCCCTACGGTTCTTTCAGCTGAAGTAATAGAAAGCGTACAGGATGAAAAGGTCCGCAGATTATTCGAAGATGATGGTAACAAAAAGCAGGTTGAGCTCGCCAAGTTCAAGGCTATTTTAGCCCAGATAGCTGCCGAACAGTCTAAGACAGTTGATCAGCTGTCCAAGCAACTTGCTGTCTCAGCAACGAAGGTCATCGATGCAATTATTGCCGGGCTTCAAGCTTTCAAACAAGCTTTGAATTAATGAGCGCTCATGAATATTGAAATAAATTCGTTGTTGAATTTAAATGGTGTTTTTTTTTGTCGATATTTTTCTTGAGTGCGGAATGAGTAGGTATAAAAAATGTTTCTTTGGGAAAGTTGTTTGTTATCATGAGTACAATCACGTGTTTAAGTATCGGTCACTAATTATTTACCAGTCACCCTATACAAGGTGTAAACAGACCCTTCACATAGCCGTCAACCAAGCATTCTGTTCATCAAACTAAGTAACTTTACGCAAAAATTATTGCTGGGAATCGACTTTTTTTTTTGGGGTGAAAAATCACGTTTTAAGGTAGAACTTGATGGAAAGCACTCAAAGCATTGTGCTGATGGATTGATTAAATAGTACGGGTGTCGTGGAGGTGTGTAAAGTAAAAATCTTACATTAAAAACATGTATTTAAAAAAAAACTTGTGAAAAAGTTGGAACTTTGACCCCCAATATCTCCGTAACTAGAAGGTTTTTATACAAGTTCTTGAGGTCAGATAAGCAGTCGCTCCATGTAAAATACAGGTATTCAGCTGCATCCGGTTAGACTTGAAGCCGACCCCAACATAGTTGGGAAAAGGCTAGGCAGATGATGGTGATGACACAAGTTCTTGAAAAGAACTGAAATCATTGGAACGAGAAACGGAAACCAAGGTTTCAGTTTCTATTTCCAGTGATTAGATTTGCAAGTGATGACCCAGTGGTTGAAAAGTACTAGTTGAACCTTTCTCATATACATAAAGGGTGTAAATAGACCCTTAACATAGCCGAAAGGCACTTGTTCTCTCCGTCTATGCGATCATTTTTTTGTTCCAGACCATACCTGGGAACCTTCTAGTTACGCAGATATTGGGGGCCTAAGTTCCAACTGTTTCACAAGCTTTTTTTTTTTAATACATGTTTTTAATTTAAGATTTTTACTTTACACACCTCCACGACCCCCATACTATTCAATCCATCCATCAGCACGATGCTTTGAGTGCTTTCCATCGAGTCCTACCGTAAAACGTAATTTTTCACCCCAAAAAAAAGTCGTTTCCCAGCAATAATTTTTGCGTGAAGTTACTTATCTTGATGTACTAATATAACTAATACGTTATTGCTTGGTTGACGGCAATGTGAAGGGGGTTGGTGAAGGGTCTGTTTACACCCTGTATATATCTCCTTTAAGTCCGTAGTTTAGTAATTGCTTGAAGTTAGAACTGGGGGCCTACCATGACGTCTTAAAGCAGAAGTAATTCCAGTGTGGGAAAGAGACGGCGCTAGACGACCTGTATAGCTCTGTCTCTATCCCACACTGGAATTACCTCTGCTTTGAGACGTCATAGTAAAAGTTAGAATTCTTAGCTTTGCTTTCTTTGACGGTTTTTTTTTTAATTCTTGTCTACTGCATAAAAAGGTTTTACATAAGTAATTACTGTAACTCAAGTCATTAATTTAACTTGACTTTAGATACGGTTGTTAATGCTTAAGTATATTGATAGTATATCTTGCTTAGTTACGTTTACGAAGTGTAAGGGATAGCCCACCGCAGACTGGGGCGATTTCAATATAATATATCATACTAAGATGACCGGTACAAGAAATTATTTCGGGAACGTTATGGGAATCCAAAAAAATTGATTTGTTTTATTTCCTCATACGCAATGTATCGTTACTGTGGCAAAACGAACGGCAAGCGCGACGACGAGTTCGATGAACTCTGTAGCTAGGCAGGAAGTGAACAGCTGATTTCACGCGTCGTTCGTTAGAGTATTTCAACATACATTGTTGGTTTTTTTTTATTTTAGCCGTATTAGTTATATAAATGAAGTGCTGCGTACGGATAATGTAATAAAGGAATAGTAACTGAAAAAACGATAAAAAATATCCGTAATCCGTTGGAATATGATTCAAAATAAGGAGCTGAATGCACCCTGTCTGTTTGCGGAGGGCTGTCCCTTACACCCTGTATGGTATATGACAAGCATTGCCCCCTAGATTCTCGAACACAAATCAAATACATTTATGTTTTAGTTACATTTTATTTATTTCCATTTCGAATTCAATCTTCTATTAATAATAATTTGCACCTAAGTCTGAATGTGAACATAGTCAAGATTAAAGTTTCTTTTCGTGTTTGTCTGTGTTGTCGTTCAAAATAACGGGACGGATTCCGGAACTTAGATATTGTATAGAAATCTATGTGTGTTGGATATTTGATTATATTACAAGTCTCCATTCGTGCGCAAAGGCTATAATGAGCTGTAACGTTCCCACTTCCCCCCTGCTGGGACAGGCCTCCTCTCTGTGAGAGAACGTGGGCCTTACTCTACTACGTGGGCCATAAACCTCCCCTGAGCCCAGTGCGGGTCGTTAGTGAGAGGAAAACTTGCCTAGAATAAAGAAGTTATCGAAGTTTTCACATGAGCATAAAAAAACCATGGATTTAGAAGAAATATACATGACTCTATACGGAGCAAGTCAACAGGAAGGTGCGAAATACGAAATCATAGAAAAATGGTTTAGAGAATGTAAAATTATTGATGAACGAGTCATTACGACTAGATTTTTTAAGATCTCATATGAACGGGTCAACTGCAACATGCATGCTTTAAGTTTAGTTCAGTTTGTGCAGTTACTTGGTATATTGTCAAGGGAAAGTCGTCAAGATATCGATTCCTTTGGAAGGAGATTTAAAACAGTTAACAGACAGATTATTGATGAGATCCAGGCTTCTTACAATAATTGATGTTTGTAGGACTTTGAGCAAAGTCTCAAAGTTGACTTTTACTTCCTTTTCGTCTCGTCGATGATACTCTTTTTAAATAAGCTTTGACCAGAATTCTGCCACCTTAATGGCGTTAGTGAGATGAGAGGGTGCGGGTGTGGTTCGAGGAGGCGCAGGAGAAGAGTACCAGCCCCCGTAGCATGACCACCGTAGACAAGGATTTCTTTGACGGAAGAATCGACAAAATGACAGATTGTGTCGACACAATGACAGATTTCTTTGCACTATCTGTCATTTTATCGATTCTAAAAGGCTATTGAAAAAAAAGAAAAATCGGAGTAGTGGCGTCGTAGTTACATTTAAAACGTGATGACCCTTAGCCACCTCACCTTAGACCACCTACAGCTATACAATGTCGTCAATGGTCATCTGACATGTCCTGTTTGTGCTCGGAGTTTTTTGCCCAAAGTTGGATATGCTAGCCCTTGAGACCACTTAACTTGTTTCTGACTAATTCTTGAAAAGCAGAGAATCTATTAAATATGTTAGATGATGTTCCCGACACAAAGTCATTTTGTCCATTCACAAACTTATTTGGACACTTTTTCCCTCCAGCAGCGTCTGTCAAAATGATCACAGTAGAAATAATAAAACGCAAAAATAAAAATTGAATCTTTATATTTTGTTACAAAAATATTATATCCATATATTAAAACTACAATATTAAAACTGTATAAATACGGTACACGATTAAAATGATAAGTCCCTATCATCCAGCAGCGTCTGTCAAAATAATCACAGTAGAAATAATAAAACGCAAAAATAAAAATTGAATCTTTATATTTTGTTACAAAAATATATCCATATTAAAACTAAAATATTAAAAACTGTATAAATACGGTACACGATTAAAATGATAAGTGTATAAACGAAACAAAAAAATGTAGTAACTAGGTATAAACGCAAAAATATCTTAAGTTTTTTTTATAAATTTTTGTACTTAATTTCGTTGAATTAACATGACGGCTTTGTCCCCTTTACGGTTTAGGCAGTGGTGTACCTAATAGTAGACCCACATTTCGCCAGTTATGTTTAAGTATCATGTAACAAGGGGCGAGCCTATTGCCATCTACAAGGCGCAAATATTTTAACGGAATTAAATACAAAGTATATTACTAACTTTTCATATAGAAAATAATTATAATGTCACTTTTAAAACAGCAATGTTACTAACAAAGTCACTGGCACTATACGAAGCGCAACTTTGTTTTTTTGACAATACAGTAAAAACTATCTAAATGAATATGTCTAAGCCTGAAAAAAAAGTAACCCAAAACCTCTTAGGTGGTATCTCAGACCATGAAACTGAACAACTTTCATTATCGGACCAACTCTGAAATCGCAAAAAAAAAATCAGCAGTTTCATACATTTCGGGTCAGTAGGTATTGCACTTTTGTATGAAAATTGTTCAGTTCCATGGTCTGAGTTACCACCTAAGAGATTTTGGGTTAATTTATTAACACCTTGTATAATATATTTAATATATTTGACTTCCAATCAAAAAGTTTAATCATTTTAATATTAAAATGATTAAACTAATTAATTAATTAATTATTATTTAATTTTATTATTTTACTATTTTTATATTTTATTATCTATTATATGGTGATTAAAAACTGGGGTTCCCAAAAATTTGGTTCAAAACTGGGTGTTATATAGTGTCAATGACATTGTTAATAAATATATCAAAATAATACTATATTATACAGTTCCCGCCTTTCGTTGGAGTAATAATTAAATGGAATATCAGATGGACAGTCGGTCCATGTAACATACAGCTGCATCCGGTTAGACTGGAAGCCGACCACAACATAGTTGGGACACGGCAGGCAGATCCAAAATTAGGTTTTGATACTAATATTCCATTTATTGTTTACTTTTTGTTTGTCAGCTAACAATTCGAGAACAGCTGATCCGATATTGATGTAGATACATTTGAATTTTTCCTTTTGGATTTATTATAGTTTAATAGTGTACAATATTTTGTGGGTTTTTTTGAAATATAAATGAAGATTTATGAGATAGAAAATGTTTTACGTAACAAAATGTTGTACGCTATCAAAATAATAATAAAAAAAACATAATTTTTTGTACAAAATGGTAACTATTGATTTATACAATAATGGAATAATATTGCAACGTGAAATAATTCGATTAAAAATAAGGAAGTACAAAGTGTTTGGATTTCAGAGGCAAAACAAATTTTTTGGCGATTTTCATTTTAATATTTTTTTTTTATTTGCCGATAGATTATTTTTCGTACCAATCGAAACTGGGTGTATTTACAAAAATAACTGACGTATTTTATAGCTTTTTAAGCAAGATTTTACATTAAAATAAATTTTCACAGGCGAAATCAATTTTTGAAGGCATCTTTTGAAAGATTTTCTAGTTATTTTTTATTATTGTAATGAAAGACTTTTTCAGAGTGTTTAATCATTGGTAGCTAATTATATTTCATAATATATTTTTACATACATTTTGTACGAATTTATAACTACATAATTTAAAATACAAAGCGATATATCTTGTTATGTTAAAGCCATGTTAGCTTCTAAAGGCTAGATAATAACGAAGTTCGGAAACTGAGGATTTTGTGAGAAATCTAGATGCTTTGAAAGATATAATGTGATTTTTTTTTAGAGGCCGGTTCGGTGCAAAAAAACTCCACTCCACAATAAATTGTACTTAAATAACTTGCTTTTAGATACATTATATAAATAAAGACTGTAGGTGTCACTATGATTACAGTTTTTTATCTGCATCCAATCCTACTTAATCAAAATACATGCAAACCCACACACAACTAAATCGAAATACATACAAAAACCATAAAAAAAACTAAACAAAAAATTACCACTAATTAAAAAAATATTTTACCTAGTCATTTCACAAAATCTTCAATTTCCAACTTCGCCTGACACTCTTAATATTTACACAAACACATCAGTCTTTATTCATAGTTTCACTGTTACACTGCACTTTGTCCATCGGACACATTCCATTTGGAAAATTGTCCATTCAATACCTTTATAAGGACATACTGTCCATTTCGTCAATAGATGGCGCTTTTAACAACTTTCGTTGACTACAATTTTTTTGCTAGTTAGTTTATTTTTTTCTATTAAAACTATATTAAGAGAAGTACTCAATTTCAGTTCTTTCACAGATATTTTACCTCAATAATAATCTTTTAGTTATAAGACTAAATATAACAGATTTTGACATCAATAATCCTTGTGGCTAAATAATAACAGCCGCTCGGATCACTCTTTAGGTTAAACCGCGCTTACCTAGGTTGGTCTGCGGATAGGCGATCACTCATTACATACCGAGTTTCCTCCATGCCTCGGAAAGCACATTAAGCTATTGGTCCCGGCTGTAATTTGTAGATCATTGACAGTCGTTACAGGTAGTCGTTGACTGAAAGTCTAATAACCAGTCTTACCAAAAGGTATCGTATTACCCAGTACTAACTGGGTTGTGGAGGTCAGATAAGCAGTCGCTCCATGTAAAATACTAGTATTCAGCTGCAGCCGGTTAGACTGGAAGCCACATAGTTAGGAAAAGGCTAGGCAGATGATGCATCACAAATTTTTATTACACAAGAAAGTGGTTACAAAATTGTGTGAAGTCTGACTCCTGTGCTGGGTGATAGACCTGTGTTGCAGGAGCCAGTGCCCTCTCCCACAAGGAGATATTACAGAATCTTATGCAATAAGATTAATAAAAATAAAAAGATTAGTCTTTTTGTTTTGTGACCTTAGGGTCACAACAAAAAATAAATAAATAAAAAGCGGTTAAGAGACTCAAACATGTCACACAAACACTCTTAAACTCAATACAGGCTTGTATTGCGTTTAAGAGTGTTTGTGTGACACGTTTGAGTCTCTCTGTGTGTGTGTATGTGTGAGTGTGAATTAAATGATCAGGAAGGGTTTTCAGCAATCGCGAGTGAGGACACTGACGCTGTCAAGATCACAGTGATATTGACAGCGATGCCAAATCAGAGGTACAACCGCGCTCACTGACGGTAGACCACTTTCAACCTTATTAACCATGGCATAAAGGTGACAAGTGGGCGATCGTTAGTGAGCTCGATGGTAAAATTACTGTGAAAAAACTGTACATTGTAATTAAACAGCAAAATCCTAACCATTTCCGTACAAGGAACTTCCAGCCAAATTCGCGACTTGTTCCGCCATTTTGTTGTTTTTTTTTTTCAATACAATTACTATAAAACCACAGACAATTTCACTAAAGTTTACCAACAGCTACCTTCTCGTAATGGCATTAAAGCGCTTGAAAAATTATACAGCGCGTCTGTCAAGGATATTCAAACGCCAAAATCTCCTTGCACAGCTCTATTTCGTTGCCTACAAGATCAATCGACAATTTCTTTAAAACAGCGCCATCTATCGCTCATCTGATACCTAGTCTAACCTCGGGACGTTTGCCCAGCGGTGGGCTGATATCATCCGTTGATGCTGGGCTCCTGTCGTCTCTTGGGGATGAAGGAGACGGTCATTAAGTCATCTTCTTCTTGTAGGAGACAGCCTTCAGCTGGTTTGCTGCGATGGAAAAGTCTGGAAAAAATAATAATGGACAAAGTTGAAAAACAGTTGGTCAATGAAGGGTTAGGCTAGTAGTAGTTTCAAGATCGGATTTTCTGACTTAACATTAAGGTAGTAGGTAGGTGGTAGGTCGGTAGTAGGTCGGTAGTAGGTAGGTAGTAGGTACCTGGTAGGTAGTGGGTAGGTAGTGGGTAGGTAGTAGGTAGGTAGTAGGTACCTGGTAGGTAGTGGGTAGGTAGTGGGTAGGTAGTAGGTAGGTCGTAGGTAGGTAGTAGGTAGGCAGTAAACAGCTGCATTGTAACGCAAGCCGGGTACAGCTAGTGTTGAAAATGAAATAAAGTAATGCAGGCCAAATAATTCAAAGCCCATTTTACGTTGAAATAACGATTACTAATGAACGACTATGACTTTTTTTAAACGATGACATCTATAGTTGTGGAGATATCAGTTTAAACATACGAAAAAGAACTGAAATGAAGGAAAATTTATGAAAACGAAATCAGAAAAAACGAAAACACAAGTACCAACCACCATACATGCATGATAAAATATCAAACAATCATTTTACATTAAAAAGAATAATATACTGGAAGTAACAGAAAGGGCATAGTCATATGGAAGGATATGCTGCAGACCATCAAACTGAACAACATCTTCCACAACATCGTAAATGCGAAAAAAATATCAGGTGTCCCATACAAAATTTCAATACCTACTCGACCCAAATGTACGGGACAGCTGATAACTTTTACGCAGTTACGATATTGGACCCATGGAGAAAGTTATTCAGTTTGATGGTCTGCAGCATATCCTTTCATATGACTATAGCCTTTCTGTTACACCCTGTATTACTTGTCACCCACCACCAAAAGAAGGAACAACTTACAAGTAAAAAAAATTATCAGCACATAAAAAAACAACATTTATTCTGTTTATAGAAACATTTCAGACTCCTGCTGTAGATCGATATTTCGTAAAAAATACGCATGCATGCATATTTTCAGAAAGAACAACCAAATCTTTTGAATTCGAAAATTATTAACTTCAAACACAACCCCACCTTTACCGCAGTCGGGTAAAACGCAAAACAAACACAGGACAGACAAGAAAACACACACACAAACAGGAAAACACAACCATAGCTATAAGAGACTACATACTTTATACTTCAACTTTCAAAAGTGCAGATTTCCAAGAGTCGCGGTTTTTGCTGTGTTGAAAGAAAGAGAAGGTTAGAGAGAGATAGCAGATACAAAATACAATGGAATAGAGAGAGATGAGAGCTTAAACTATACTTGAATTCAGAATCTTTGATGATTTAAAAAAAAATGCGACTTTCTAACTATCTACCTTAGCTTTATGTTATTAAAATTGTTTTTTTACTGAACATTTGTAGAAAACCCATTTTCTACAAAAATGTTCTTTCCTTCGTAAAATTGTCTAAATCTAATTTAAGTTAAAATGGAATTTGAGCTTTGTCGTTTATGACATTAAGAGTTTATTTTTCCAAAACTTGACAACTATCTAAGATTCAAAATTCAGGATTCGATGAATACAGCTTAAAACTAGTTACACGTGGCAGTACTGGTCACGAAACGAACGAGTAGGATAGTAAATATTGAGAACAAGAATATCATGTCTTCTCGTTTCCTCTTTTTATGACGACGACTGCCACGAATCGTTGTAAGAAATCAATGTAGATTTTTTTTCAGCAAGCGAGTGGACGGCAGAAAGTAGTTATTAATAAGCAAAAGAATATAGTTTTATTAGTAAAATTGCCCGTAGTTCTGTCTAGGGGGAATTTTTTTTATCAAATTAGTTCATGTGGCGCTAACCCTGGTATCCTATAGTCAAGTTAAAGTAATTACTTGAGTTTAAGTTATTACTTGAGTTTAAGTAATTACTTTTTAAGTAATTACTTGAGTTTAATTAATTACTTTTTAAGTAATTACTTGAGTATAATTAATTACTTTTTAAGTAATTACTTGAGTTTATGTAATTACTTGAGTATAAAAATTACTTTACTTTAATGAATTACTTGAGTTTAAGTAATTACTTGAGTTTAAGTAATTACTTGAGTTTAAGTAATTACTTGAGTTTAAGTAATTACTTGAGTTTAAGTAATTATTTGAGCTTAAGTAGTTACTTGAGTTTTAAGTAATTACTTGAGTTTGAATTTGAACGAAGTAGGAACCGTCAAAGAAAGCAAAGCTAGTTCTAACTTTTGACAGTTCTAACTTCAAGTACTTATTTAAATACAGAATTAAACTCGTATAAAGTCATACTCCGAAAAATCAGAAGTGCGTGCCTTGGGTTCGAACTCGAAACCTATGACTTGGCAGTCCGACAGTAATACCATAGCTAGGCTATACCTAGCCTAGCTATGGTGGCGCCATCTACAATTAGCTTGTTCCCCATTGTGTCAGACAGGTATTAAAAACGAGTGTTTCCAGCTCTGTGCAATAGATAGAGTCGCGCCAATTAATTAAGCCACCTTTAAGCATCAAAAGCGACTACAATAAGTACTGTCCGGATAAATTACTTACAATTGATTTATTTCATAGGATAGGACAGCCATGGAAACAAAATTTTGATGAAAATGCGTAATTTATTGCCAATTTGTTAATTTCTGTATATTTTTGGAGCTTGTGACCACTATATGAGAGAGTAAGACAGCGCAGTTTGCTATTCAGTGGTATACTATTCAGAATATTTACATTTTTTGAGATAAAATTGCCATAAACAAATAATAAAAACTTGAGATTCAATGCCAAAAATAATGATATTTGTATAGTATTGTGCCGCCATAAGGAAAAAGAGCACAATTGCGAAAATAATGTTAAGAAAAATAAGCCTTCCAAACAAAAAAGGTAAATCAAGTATTCTGGCTCATTTTTCTGCATTACATTTTCTCAGATGCGCCCTTTTATTTTATGATATCAGTTAAGAGCGTTCATCCAAAAAGTTGGCAACGTCGCAAATGGCTGTCAAATATTTACCTGTTTTTATTGATTTTGCAATATTACTGTATGGGAATAAGAAATATGGCTAACTAGTGAACTAGAATATTAATAATGAATTGCAATTAAAACACATTAAAAAAGGCATTTGGAAGTTCCAAAATACATTTTTTACATCTAAAACTAAATATTCGGTGTTACGAT
The DNA here is from genome assembly GCA_963082995.1 of Noctua comes. Classification (NCBI taxonomy): domain Eukaryota; kingdom Metazoa; phylum Arthropoda; class Insecta; order Lepidoptera; family Noctuidae; genus Noctua; species Noctua comes. The sequence goes on along the minus strand of OY720295.1, from coordinate 1,072,832 downwards.
ATTAATTATTGCATTTCATAATCAATAGTTAATTCACTAGTTAGCCATATTTCTTATTTCCATAAAGTAATATTGTCAAATTACTCAAAACAGCGTAATATTTGACAGCTATTTGCGACGTTGCCCACTTTCTGTAAAAGCGCTCTTAATTGACTCGCTCAGCGCAGCGCATCGGGACGGGAGAGAGAGCCCTTGTCAGTGTAAAAGTTTGTCGCACGGCCTATGTATGGTGTGGGTACATCTAACGATTTAAACCTTTGGCTTTTAGCCGGAAATTCACTCCAGGAGTCTTCCCTATAGACTTTCAGGGATTGAGAGTTGGATATTTATGAAAATGTACGAAAAAATAGTCCTTCAGATCAAATTTATGCTAAATCTCAGCGGTGCGGAGATCAGGTACACTATGTCTTCGCTCTCTTAGTCCTCAGGGAGGGCAATCCGATCGGAGAGAGATCAGGCTAAAAAACCCAGTCAAGAAATAAATGCTAGTATAATACTTACTTGGCCAAAGGCGAGGCGCCCCGTTCCGTGGGGTCTATTCGCTCGTCGAGACCCCGATGGACTGACACCGAGTCCAGCTCCTCTAGGTGAATGGATTGAAGGTATTCGGCTGTTCGGAGTTTCTCGAGGGTTGGTTTTTTGAAACTGTAAGATGAGAATAGAATTATATTAATAAAATAGAATTATTTTATCACAAGAGAATGTAGTACAGCGTTAATATCCTTAATCTAACAAGCAAGATTAAGAACTACTTTAAAATCAACAATTGTCACGATTACTGTTAATCCCACGACTGGGCACATACTATGTCAGCAACTAAAATAATAAAAGTAAAGAATGAAAAAGTACTTATTTGTCCGCACAGGACAGAACAAAAAACCAAGTGCGAGTTGTACTCACAAGCGCATAGGGTTCCGTAACACCAAACAAATAAAAATATTTTCAAGGCTCATTCATAATGTTGTATTACATTAAACAGCAAAATTAAATTTGTTTTTCATAGTATGCTAATGAAAAACAAATTTACTGCTACAGTTTGATGAAAAAGTTCCATATCTCAAAAACTTAACATCAAATCTTATTCAAAGCAATTTTCGTTGAATTTTTTTTACATTCTACCATCCTATATTTTTTCAGAATTTTCCTCTCCCTTTTTAAAGAACCTATCTGTCACTCTACTTCGCAGGTATAGGTTTGATGAAAAAAAATTTTTTGGCTTCAGTTCCATGTATGGGGGGCTCCCCCCTTAATCTTTAAATTTGTGTATAAAAATCGTAAAGCGGTTCACAAAATAAATCGACCTACCAAGTTTCAGCTGTGTAGTCCGTCCTAATAGTTTCGGAATAAAGTTGCTGTGACATACAGACAGACATGAAGAATCTATAAGGGTTCAGTTTTTTGCCATTCAGCTACGGAACCCTAAAAAATTGTTAAATTAACAGTAAAACAAAATTATATACAAAAAAAAGTAAACAACATAAAAAAAACAAACGAAATTGGTCCTGTACGTAGCCAAATGGACCCCATCACTGTAGTAATTATACTCACGTTTTGAGCAATAAACTGGAACAGACGACTGACACCGAACTCATCGCCATCGCCGCCGACGCCATCCATGGCTGAGGGAACATAAAAAAAATATTGTACAATATGTATTGCAATAAAGCAAAGGCTTAACCTAGCCTTTATTTCTGTGAGTATCGTTCTGTGTATGAGCGTGTGTGTGCAAAAGTGATTTTAGGTGTGGGTGTGTTGTGTTGTCACAGTAATTTGAATTTGAATTTCACAGTGTAAATTCTACGGATATATGTTTAGTTACGGGTGTCTGTGTGTGGTTAGGGGTGTGTTGCGTTGTCACAGTGTAAATTTTACAGATATATGTTATGTTATGGGTGTGTGTGTGTGATTGTGAGTGTGTTGTGTTGTCACTGTAAATTCTACGGATATATGTTTTGTAATGGGTGTGTACGATTGTCTATAATTTAGAGGGTGTGATTTGGATTACCTGTAACTGTAATCCATACATAGCGAACGCCCCGCTAGCTAGCGGTATACCCAGCAAGTTGTACACACTGGCGAACAAGAAGTTGAGCCGAACGCGTCGGACTGTGGTCCGGGACAGCTCGAGGCAAGCTACTACATCTAGGAGATCGTTCTGAAACAGAAAAAGAATATTTTAATCATCTGTGGTTTATAAAACAAGTAGCGATCCATCATTGGTAAAGGTTGCAGGGATCCGCTGGATGCGAGTGGCACGGGACCGGTCAATGTGGCGACACTTGGGGGAGGCCTATGTCCAGCAGTGGACGTCTTTCGGCTGAAATAATGGTGATAGCGATCCACCCCGGCTTCGCAAGGGTGTAATTTACTAATGAAGAAAAGGAGAAACACCGCTTTATCCTTGACCTTAATTACGAAAACAACAAAAAAACACCCAAATCGGTCGAGCCGTTCTCAAGTGATGCTTCGTTATTTGATTTTTTCAGCGATTGATTTTTATTAAATAAAAAGAATACTGAAAGGGAAGCACTTTTGGCAAAATAGGATTGTCTGTGGTTCGTTACGACCAGAGGCCCTAGGAGAGGCCCTAGGGCCTCAGGTAAGGTCGGTAAATCATATTATACTGCTAGCGAAAGTTCAAGTGTCTTAGTGAAACTTCAACAATTAGCTAGCGGAACTTCGAAAGTCCACAAATTAGCTAGCGGAACTTAAAATTCACAAATGAACTAGCGGAACTTCGAAAATTCACAAATTAACTAGCGGAACTTCTAAAATTCACAAATTAACTAGCGAACTTCCAAAGTTCACAAATTAGCTAGCAAAACCACAACACTTCACAAATTAGCTAGCAAAACCGCAACACTAACAAATTAGCTAGCAATACCGCAACACTCCACAAATTAGCTAGCAAAACCACAACACTTCACAAATTAGCTAGCAAAACCTCTTACCCTCATGAGCACCAGGTCAGCAGCCTCCACGGCCACATCAGTCCCGCTAGCGATGGCGATGCCCACGTCCGCCTGCGCCAGCGCCGGCGAGTCGTTGACCCCGTCGCCCACCATGGCTACCTTCTGCCCTTCTTCTTGCAGTTTCTGGATCTTTGCTACCTTGTGTGAGGGGAGGACTTCGGCGTATACTTTGTTGATGCCGACCTGTAGAAGAAGAGGAATTGTTTTAATATGGCTGTTTAGTAGGGTAGAGCGCTAACCAAATATTTTGTAATTTAAACGAATTCCACACAAACATATCCACATATTACTATCTTTATTTTGCTGTGCCCGATAGGGTCCACGATTGTTTCTTTTTTTTTCAGATGGGAAATCATCAAATGATGAGTTTAGTTCAGCGAAATGCATTGAAACTTGTTGTAGAACTTTAAAAAGCGGTTTGTGTTCAATTTATATTTTACTTCTGTAAATACAGGATGTGAAATGATCCCAAAAGTTTTCTTACATTAGATGAGTTATGTTAGATTCCGTTATACAGGGTGAAATAATATAAGCAAAACTACGCAGACGATATCATGCTTTTTTTTTTTTCGGATGTGTAATCATCAAATGCCCCCCCCCCCCCCCACTCTGGTCGGAGCGGAAGGGAGTGTCAGACTTGTACTGACTAAAACCCATCCATGTTCCTTCTTTGCCCTTTGTGTTCCAGGGCCGCGGTATCTCTTTCGAACAGTCCCGCAGCCCCGGCAGATGTCTACCACCTAAGCCTACATTGTGGAATGCAATAAAGAATTGAGTATTGCAAAAAAAATGTTTCCAGGCTCATTTTAGGTAAGTTAGCGAATACACTTAAGGAGAAATTAAAATTTCCTTACAAAACAATTGCTTACTACAAAACTGCTATACGTACACGGTCAAAATGTATGGACCAGCAAATTTTTTTTTTTAATAACCGATGTATTTCTATGAGTGAGGAATTCAGAATGATGTACTGAAAACGTGGTAACCGTTTTAGCGTCGGTGTGCCTTCCAGCCTGTATATCTGTTGCAAAAAAATATGTGGACACCACTCCTGAAGTGAGCAAGGGGCAGATTCACCCTCGATTATGATGTTATCGTACTTACTTGTCTCGCTATCGCCACAGCAGTCTTCCTATTGTCTCCGGTGAGTAGACACACTTGCAGACCCATCTTCTTCAAGCAGTACACTGCTAGATGGGCTTCTGGTTTCACTTCATCTGCGACTCCTATTGTGCATACGAGTTGGTCTGTGGAGCGGAGACAAATATTTGTTAATTGTGGTGATTTTTAACACGATTTTAATAGCTTCACCTGTAACTATGTAACAAAATCTTAGAAGTTAAAGTTGACCCACTTCCCGTTTTCCGATTGAGCTGATATTATTGCATACGTGTTGAGTTTGGATGACAATGCATGGTTAGCTAAGGGGCCGTTCAAGTATTATGTTAGCACTATGGGGGGGTGGGGGGTTTTTGTTTTGCTTATTTTGGATGACATGGGGGGTAGGGGAGTCTAGATGATGATTACGTCATCGGTAGTTATTTACTTTTTTTATACGAATGGCAACACACATTGTCTATGCTTGAAAATTAAACGCATTTTCGGGTATACCCGCAAATAATGCATACGTTTAGGCATTCGTTTTAGAACCGATTAGGGGAATTACCGCGCGCTATTCACTTATCTAAAATATTTTTGTCCCTTACTCTATGTTGAATACTGTATCATCATCATCATCATCATCATCATTTCAGCCGAAAGACGTCCACTGCTGGACATAGGCCTCCCCCAAGTGTCGCCACATTGCATGATTTGTATCAAGTATCAGTAAAATCTAATCTCTATCCTAAATCTATTTTCTTATTTTTTAAATTATAATTATAACATTATAATTATAGTATAAAAAATACATTTATAATTGAAAAATGTTTACGTAAGCATGGGGGGAGGGGGTAAGAGCTTTGCTTACTTTTGCTGACAAGGGGGATGGGGGGGTAAATAATTGTAATAAATCTGCTTACGTAATATTTGAACGGCCCCTAAGTGACGTCATTCTAAATACAATATGGCGGACTCCCAAAGATGGCGGACTAGTTAATTTTTTTATTTGGAGTCTTACCGTTAATAGCGGCCAGCACAGCAGTCCTGCCAAGCTCCTCATCTTGCTGCATAGCTTCCTGGACCCGGCGAGGGACCGTGACTCCGTTCCGAGACATCCACTCGCGGTTGCCTATCAGGACTACTTGTTCCACGTCCTGGGGAAGAATGGAGATGATAATAATAGACTGGAAAAAGGAACTATCAGCTTTAGAAAGTTCAATTAGTTCAGCTTGCTATGCTCGTAGAAGCCTTCGATTTCTTTAAATTTAATCAATCATTTTTGTAAATTACGGAATAAAGATTCTTGTTTTTGATGTTTAATTTATTAGGAAGGCTGTAGATCCAAATAACTAAATAAAATATAACTGGAATATCATAATATTACAAATAGATAATAATTAAATTATAAATAGATAGAATAAAGAAACGAATGATATAATCAAATATAATAATTAATTTCTTTATAAATTAATGATATAATTACAATAACAAAAAAAAAAATATATAAAAAAAACCAGTCTATAGTTGATAAAAGCGCTCTTCCTCTCTCCTACCTATTTATTTAATTTTGCTGTGCCCGACAGGGTCCATAATTGTTTCTTCTCAATTGTTTTTTACCACCTGTTTTAGTTTTTATGGGCAGTTGTACACTTCAACTAGCAAACCCGTTGCAAATCTAGCTAACGACCCAAGAGCTAGACTGACCCGACACTATACCGAAGACATTCCGGATGTCAGCCTGTACGAGATTAGGATGGCTCTGAAACAGCTTAAAAACAACAAGGCACCGGGTGATGACGGAATTACGGCCGAACTCCTGAAGGCAGGTGGAAAACCGGTACTTAAGGCCCTTCAGAAGCTGTTCAATTCCGTCATACTCGAGGGGAAAACGCCGCAGGCATGGTGCAGGGGTGTGGTGGTACTCTTCTTCAAAAAGGGTGACAATGCCCGGCTGAAGAACTATAGGCCCATCTCACTTCTAAGCCATGTCTACAAGCTGTTTTCAAGAGTCATCACGAATCGTCTCGCGCGCAGGTTTGACGATTTTCAGCCTCCCGAACAAGCCGGATTCCGAAAAGGCTTTTGCACCGTAGACCACATACATACGCTGCGCCAGGTTATACAGAAGACCGAAGAGTATAACCTGCCTCTCTGCTTGGCGTTTGTGGACTACGAGAAAGCCTTCGATTCGATCGAGACTTGGGCTGTACTGCAGTCTCTCCAACGGTGCCAAATCGACTATCGGTACATCGAGGTGCTGAAGAGTTTGTACAAAAACGCCACCATGTCAGTCCGACTTCAGGACCAGACCTCGGAACCTATCCTTCTGCAGCGAGGTGTGAGACAGGGAGACGTCATATCTCCGAAACTGTTCACCGCTGCACTGGAGGATGTATTCAAGGTTCTGGACTGGAGAGGGCTAGGCATCAATGTCAATGGCGAGTACATCTCTCACCTTCGGTTTGCCGACGATATAGTGGTCATGGCTGAGACCATGGAGGACCTCAGTACAATGCTCGATGACCTCAGTAGAGCTTCCGAAAGAGTAGGTCTTAAAATGAACATGGACAAAACCAAAGTCATGTTGAATGCCCATGTAACACCCACTCCTATCAAGATCGGAGACTCTACACTCGAAGTTGTAGACGATTATGTCTACCTGGGACAAACGGTCCAGTTAGGTAGGTCCAACTTCGAGAAAGAGGTCAATCGTCGAATCCGACTCGGCTGGGCAGCGTTCGGGAAGTTGCGTGGTATCTTCTCGTCCAACTTACCGCAGTGTCTCAAGACGAAAGTCTATGACCAGTGTGTGTTGCCAGTGATTACATACGGGACCGAAACGTGGTCGCTCACAATGGGCCTCATCAGAAGGCTAAAAGTCACCCAAAGGGCAATGGAGAGGGCTATGCTCGGTGTTTCCTTGCGTGATCAAATCAGAAATGAGGAGATCCGCAAGAGAACCAAGGTTACCGACGTAGCCCGAAGAATAGCCAAACTTAAGTGGCAGTGGGCAGGGCACATTGCTCGCAGAACGGATGGCCGATGGGGCCGAAAAGTTCTGGAGTGGCGACCGCGAACCGGAAGACACTGCGTTGGAAGGGCTCCCACTAGGTGGACCGATGACCTTGTAAAGGTTGCAGGGATCCGCTGGATGCGAGTCGCACGGGACCGGTCAATGTGGCGACACTTGGGGGAGGCCTATGTCCAGCAGTGGACGTCTTTCGGCTGAAATGATGAATGATGATGATGATGACCTGTTTTATGTACATTATGGATTGCAATAAATAATTTGAATTTGAATTTGAACTGTACTTTTTATGTTTTTTTAATTTGTTTGTTGTAAAATTGAGTAGATGTAAATATGTTTTTACTTTGCATGCCGTAAGGTAGAGTGTGTTGGAACAGATTTAACAATGCTTACACCTTATTTATTTTTTACCCACATTCATGGCAAATAAATGATTTCTTTATTCTTTCTTTCTTTCGAGGTGAGATTTCTATCGAACAATTAAATATAGTATACAGGGTGTAAGGAACAGCCCTCCACAGACTGATGGGGTGAATTCAGTATATCATACTAAGATGACCGGTAACCGGTACCGGTTTGAAAGTAGTCGGTCATGCTGCATCAATCAATTAAACGATTTATTAAAGTACCCGTAGAATTAAAGTCATAATATAAATCAGTTTAAGCACAAGTTGAAGTGATTTCTGAAATAAAAATTCTATTATACACTTGATGAGTTTCTCAGTGATGTGAATTTTTTGATTACATAACATGATAATTTAACAATTTTTTGACACGATCTATTTTTTTTTTGACATGATTATTTTTTATTGACATAATTTTTGAAATACAGTATTTATCTTTTATTGACATGATTTATTTTTTTATTAACATGATTTATTTTTATCGAACCCAGGACCTCATGCTCAGCAGTCGCGCTTGTAACCACTAGACCAACGAAGCAGTCTTAAATTATTTATTTATTAGAGTTAGGGCCATACCATATTGCATCCCTATATCTAGCAGCGGTTGGTAAAAAGTTACTACCCTGGTTAAAGCCGATCCGTCAAGAACTTACGGTCACCCATAATATAGATATAATATATAGATTTATGACGTGATCATGAAAATTGTTTCAAGTGTCGATGCTAGAACTCCCGTGGCGGCCTTGTTTATGGATATGTCTAAAGCATTCGACCATGTAGATCATGGTATACTGTTAAATAAATTAGAGCGTTATGGGATAAGAGGAACTGCATGCATTAAACCTTTACAGTCTTGTCTCTCAAATCACAGCGCTTGATAGGCTATGCACGACCCCGAAAATTGAAAGAACATACAAGTCACGTCCTAGGAAAACTAACTATGGTGTTCCCCAAGGTAGCATTCTTGGCCCTCCATTATTTAACATTTATATAAATGATATGCCAAAGGTCTTATTTGCTGATGAAAGCACTATTTTATTCTCTAGTAATGACATTAATATTCTTGAAAATGACAATGTAAATGATTGATTGAATAGTGTACCCTAAATCTGACACGGCATTAAGGCCTCAGAATGTATAAAAACACTTACCTCGCCAGCACCGGGTTGCTCTGTCCTTATCAACGTATGGAGCCTCGCGGCCGCTTGTGCCGAGCTCAGGGCCGCGTCGCCGCCCGGAGACACGACCTCCACTGGTACTCCTTCTATCACGAATGTACTGCCAGATCTGTTGAAATAAAATAAAAAAAATTGGGGTGAACAAAACTAGTTTCTATGCAGCGTCTAAAATATCTATTCAGAGTTTAAGTGTCTATGCAGCGCCTTAAGTGACTATGCAGCGTCTCAAGTGGATGCGGTCCATGCCACGAAAAATGTATCTGCAGCGTCTAAAGTGCCAAGAATGTATCTCACCTCGGCTGGTTGTTAAAGTTGGCGAGGTGCAGCGGCTCCCCGTCCGTGATGCTCTTGAGTCGCGCGCGCAGGCCGCAGCCCGGCGCCGCCACGAAGCTGACGCACGTGAGCCCGCTGTGCCCGCCCAGCGCCAAGCTGCACCAGCGGACGATGGCTGCGGGAGGGAACACCATCAACTTATACTGCTAAACCAGGGCCGTCCGAAAAAATACAAAACCAACAACTAGTGGTCCTCATTGACCCTGGATCGGAAGAACTGAATTTCAAACTTTCGGTACATAAAACTAAGTTACCCTGCGCTAAAATTATTGCTGGGAAACGACTTTTTTTGAGGTGATTAACCATGTTTTACGGTAGGACTCGATATAATACACTCAACACTGTGCATATAGATGCAATGAATAGTACGGGGTCATAGAAGTATGTATTTAAAATAAAGTTTTAACACAAAAAAAAAGTATTTAGAAAAAAAAACTTGTGAAAAAGTTGGAACTTTGACCCCCAATATCTCCGTAACTAGAAGGTTCCCAGGTATGGTCTAGAACAAAAAAATGATGGCAAAGACGGGGAGAACAAGTGCCTTTCGGAATTGTTAAGGGTCTATTTACACCCTTTCTAAACAATGAGAGATCCGCATAAACTGGTTTTGTATAGCTTGGTTGGCCGTCGTGCGTACTACACAATCCACACATCCCTGCTTATATCATCGGGTTACACAGGCGACATGATATGAAACTCACCAGAAGCCACGGGATGCTCTGAGTTAAGCTCAGCAGTCAGCAAGCAAGCGAGCACGGAGCCCAACGTGTTGGCCGAGCCCGTCAGCAGCGACAGCTTGGCCACGGTCGCACTACCACGGGTGATGGTGCCTGTCTTGTCGAAGATTACTGTTTTGACCTATGGACAAAATATTTAATTTATTTTATGAGAAAAAAATTCTAGAATAAAATATTCACATCATGTAGAATAATTACTGATTTGTGAATCTTATAGCTATCTAAGCAGCGTCGACGTATTTTTTACACGAGTCTATGTAGTGTCAATGTTGTCTATGCAGTGTCTTTTGTGTATGTCCATCATTATCTGCCTAGCCTTTTCCCAAATACGTTGGAGTCTGCTTCCAGTCTAACCGGATGCAGCTGAGTAGTATTTTACATGGAGCGACTGTATCTGACCTCCACAACCCAGTTATTATTTATTTATTTAATTTAATTACAACGGTTTAAAACCAATTACAGTAACTAAAGCACAAAACTACTAAACAAACAAAAATGGAAAACAGAAAAAATATAATATAAAAAAAAAATGAGTTATGTACTCTGTCATGAATCCCTCTCACAGTACTTCTGACATGCCAATAAAATCTTTGTCCATTCATCCGCAGACAGATCGTTTGTTGGATTAGAATCCAAGAGATGATTAAGTGCAGCCAGAATTCGAGGAATTGGAGACTTAGCACTTAGACGTAGTACTGGGTAATACGATACCCCTTGGTAAGACTGGTTGTCAGACTTTTTGGGCCACTGACTACCTAACTACTGTCAAAGATTTACAAATGGCAGTGTCTGTCCAATACGATGTCTAAAGTGTCTATACGATGTCCATACTGTCTATACGATGTCCATACTGTCTATACGATGTCCATACTGTCTATACGATGTCCATACTGTCTATACGATGTCCATACTGTCTATACGATGTCCATACTGTCTATACGATGTCCATACTGTCAAAAAGTGTCCATAATATGTACAAACCTTATGCGCATTCTCCAACGGCTCAGCCCCCTTGATAAGCAGTCCCAGTTTAGCTCCCACTCCTGTAGCCACCATGACAGCAGTAGGAGTAGCCAGGCCGAGGGCACATGGACACGCTATGGCGAGCACGGACAGCGCGAAGTGGAATGCTGTTTGGATAATCAGCTCCCATTCAGCGTAGCCTGCGTTTAGGTACATTGGCTGAAAGAGATAAAACAATTCGTCGATTAGGTTCGGTACGAAACATTTACAAGAATCGGAGGAGCTCGTGGGTAAAAAATAACAGCCACTCGGATCAATCCTTTCAATTCCAGTGTGGGAAAGAGATGGCGCTAGACGACCTGTATAGCTCTGTCTCTTTCCCACACTGGAATTACTCCTGCTTTGCGACGTCATAGTAACCGCGCGGCTTAACCTGAAGATTGATCCGAGTGCGATCCGAGCGATCGCTGGATGTCCTGCGAGTCCAGTATAATAATGCCTGCAGGATTTTTGAGACTGCCTCGCTACTGCAGTGAGTCGGGGATGTGTGCGCAAGGTCATACCGACGGGTTTCACGCGAAATTTCGCAAAAAAAAGTGCCTCGCTACTCAGGACAGTAAGAAATTGTCGCAACAGCATCCTGAGAACTGTAGCGGAGAGCTATAACTCTAAAATTGTAATTTATCTTGTGCAAAGGGTAATTGGTACTGACACTAGATAATAATTTGGTTAATGATAGGTTACTAACACTCTATGGAGCTTTTTGTGTCCGATATAAAATAAATTCATTCATACATTCATTCAAGACGTCATGGTGGGTCGCCAAATCGTCACGCATTTTTACGTAGTATAAAAAAGTCGCTCCCGCTGTTTGTACGCTTAGATCTTTTAAACTACTCAACGGATTTTAATGCAGTTTTCCCAGCAACAATTTTTGCGTAAAGTTACTTAGTTTGATGTACATTATGCTGGGTTGACGGCTATGTGAAGGGTCCGTTTACACCCTGCCAGGGCTGCGGGACTGTTCGAAAGAGATACCGTGGCCCTGGAACACAAAGGGCTAAGAAGGAACATGGATGGGTTTTAGTCAGTACAAGTCTAACACTCCCTTCCGCTCCGCCCAGAGTGGGGGGGGTCATTTGATGATTTCCCATCGGAAAAAAAGGTCCGTTTACACCCTGTATAAATTAACATGTTTGAATATCAGAATCAGAATCAGAATTTATTTGCATTTTTTTTTTTAATTTTTTTTTTAAATATAAATATTAAAAACTCACCGGTGTAATAAGCTTGATTCTATCGATATTCAACGCTCCGCTTATGATCCAACAGACGAGGGTTAGCAGAGATAGGAATACTACGAGAGGCACGAAATACCTGTAACAAGGAAAATAGTACATTTTGATATAAATGGGGAAACTATGTTATTGCGTTTGAGCCGGACTTCACACCCGAGCCATAGGCGAGGTTGTTATGGAGCCGATAACTGCTGTAACAAATGCCCACGCGTATCAAACGACGTTTTACAACACTTTCGAAGAAAAATAATAGAACGAAAATATTATTGTCAGGAATTATTTGGAAAGTATGTATTTATTGTTTTTTTTTCGCGCTTTGCTTTCATTAGGTTGAGGAAGAAGCAAAGGTTTGAAGCCGCTAAACAGCCTAAATGAAAAATAGAAAATTAATATACTTTTGAATTTAGAACACAAATAAATGTTAATTTGTTCATAAAAGTATTTTTTTTTTTTTAAAATAATCACTTTGTTTTTGATATTCTATTTATAAACACAATTTAATTTAAGCTATGCCGGGTAACTGGCACCTGGAGGTCAGCTAGCAGTCGCTCCATGTAACATCTTGGTATTCAGCTGCATCCGGTTAGACTGGAAGCCAACTAGACACTGATGACTCACCCTGCAATAGTATCAGCTAACCGCTGCACGGGCGCCTTGCTGGCCTGCGCGTCTTCCACCAGACGAACGATTTGCGCCAGAGTGCTGGCTTCTCCTGTGTGAGTCGCGCGGACAACCAGGGCTCCGTGCTGGTTTATACTGCCGCCGATGACTACAGAATCTGTGGGAGGAAAAAATCAGTATGTTGACCAGTGGACGAAACAAAAGAATTATGTAAAATGAAGTAGAAATCGTATCATTTCCGTAAATTAGATTAAATACAGGGTGTAAACAGACCCTTCACATAGCCGTCAACCAAGCATTCTGCACATCAAACTAAGTAACTTTATGAAAATTATTGCTGGGAATCGACTTTTTTTTTTGGGGTGAGAAATCACGTTTTACGGTAGGACTCGATGGAAAGCACTCAAAGCATTGTGCTGATGGATGGATTGAATAGTACGCGAGTCGTGGAGGTGTGTAAAGTAAAAATCATACATTAAAACATGTATTAAAAAAAAACTTGTGAAAATGTTGGAACTTTGACCCCCAATATCTCCGTAACTATAAGGTTCCCAGGTATGGTCTAGAACAACAAAATGATCGCAAAGACGGGGCGAACAAGTGCCTTTCGGATATGTTAAGGGTCTATTTACACCCTAAAAAATTATAAATTAAAACTACATGCATACTTGGAACTTCACACTACATAGCAAATGATGTCATTGTTCAAGGTTGATTCGCTTTTACTGTTTAATGTATAACATCATACAGAAGGACAAAGAAAAATAAGCACAAAAACATAAGAATATAAATTATAATAACACAAGCTTCCGCACGCGGCTTCGCCTGCGGAAGTTCAATTTTTTACATAACATCTTTATAAATATGTTATTCTGAAGTATAAGCTCTGTTATGCCCGAAGGATTAGGCAGAGTACCTAATACACCAACATTTCGCCTTAAGTTCAATGTAATAGGGGGCGAGCCTATTGCCATCAACCGGGCACAAATTCAGACTCCGTAGATGCTACTGAAAAACTCCTGATAGAAAAACCAAATAACAATTTTCCCGACCCGGGAATCGAACCCAGGTCCTCATTCACAGCAGTGGCAAATGCGACGACAAGACCAACGTTCCTTGACAGCCTGTCAAGGAAATAAGAGGACATTTAACATACAATGAAGATTACCTTTGGTCTTAGCTACGGGCATGGACTCTCCGGTGATGAGAGACTCATCACACGTACTCTGTCCGAAGATCACCTTCCCATCTACCGGGACCTTGGCGCCTGGCACGACCTGATGATAAAGATCGACGGATACATACATCTGCCCAATGCAATCGTTTTGACAATAGGGAATGTAATTTTTACACTTAAATCAATAAAATACAGTACTATCAATCCAAGAAAATAATTAAAAGTTAAGTTGAACTACTGCTTGTCGCTTAAAAAAAAAACCAAAAAAAAACAAAATATTTTATTTCACATAGGCCTCGATGGGCACTTATAAAACGTCGACAAAAAGGTGCACGGTTCGGGTTGGTCGTTTCCTATGGAGAAGAACCGCCAAGAAACTTCATGGTTACTCTTTTCAAATCATTTGGTGTTACAATATTATTATGGATACAGCATTTGTACTTAAGTATGGGTTAAACTCCTACAATTTTCTACGACAGTTCAAACGTCCGTGACTCCGTGAGTGTCGCGGCCATTCATGTCATGTTATGTGACGTCACTTACCTTTATCTGGCTTGTTTACATTTTAATTCTAATTTTTTGCCCATAATAGAATAATTTCACTGATTTTATGTGCTTTATTCAAGCAAAAATTGCAATATCCATATTATAATAATATTTTAGTGAAACTTTAAGTACTTTTAAAATAAAAGTTTTTCTTTGACACATAGACTTTGACGTCACTACCGGCGCTATCGAGGGACGATGTTTTGAGTTTGCGTTCCGTTTCACCAAGAACACGCTACATAAAATATTAAATAGTAAAGTAAGTGTTGTATTAGAGAGTTAAACAAGTGCACCACAATGTTTTTATGGGCCAATACAAGGCATTTTGAAGAAATAGAAAAAGTTTTGAATTTCTTGAATATTCCACAACTTTCATTGAGTTATTAACGTTGTCTAACAGTCGAATTTTTCAAATATTAAGCAAGGGAATTCCTAATATACAAGGTGTAAACGGATCCTTCACATAGCCGTCAACCAAGCATTCTGTATATCAAACTAAGTAACTCTACGCAAAATATTGCAGGGAAACGACTTTTTTTTGGGGGGTGAAAAGTCACGGTTTACGGTAGGACTCAATGTAACGCACTCAAAACATTGTGCTGATGGATGCATTGAATAGTAAGTCGTGGAGTAGTAAAAATCTTACGTTAAAAACAAACAAAAAAAAAAACAGTTATGAAAAAGTTGGAACTTTGACCCCCAATATCTCCGTAACTAGAACGTTCCCAGGTATGGTCTAGAACAAAAATTTGATCGCAATGACGGGGAGAACAAGTGCCTTTCGGCTTCGTTAAGGGTCTTGTTACACCCTATGGGTGTATTGTAAGACTAGTTGGGTATTTTGTTAAGATTGTATTTAACGGGTGTCTGGGGGTATGAAGAACAGGGTGTAAAGTTCTTCATCCCCCGTAGAAAAGGGAGGATCCTCTGACCAGACGGGTGTTGTGTCTGGTGGGCTACTGCCCCACAGTTGTCGGGTTCTTCAATACAACGTGTAACATAATAAACGCAAGACCTCTCGTGTGGTGTCTCAGACCATGAAACTGAACAACTTTTGTTCTATGACGTTTGGAAATTCATAACTTTTTTTTTAGTTTTACCATACATGTGGATCAGCTGATTGCGTCCGTTCCTATAGAAAGTATTTTTTTTTTTGCGAATTTCAAGAACTCGTAGAACAAAAGATGTTTAGTTTCATGGTGCGAGAGACCACACGGGAGGTCTTGCTTTTAATATGTTACACCTTGTATAGTCTTAAGCCGCGGATAACTTTACTTGCGCGATGTAGGATCTAGGACTATTTCGGTGTTTAGTTCATCGTCTGTGTCATAGATGGCGCTGTAGTAATTTTTTGTTTTATGTTGTTGTAGTATCTTTGTAGTGCCGCTACAGGTGTGTAGGTGTATTGTAAGGTAGTATTTTTGTATGTGGGTGTGTACAGCTCTGCCTAATACTTCGAGCAATACAAGCTTGAAATTATATTTCTTACCTTCAGGACATCTCCTCGCTCCACCAGGTCCACTGGTATGCTCTTCTCGCTGATGGGATGCCCGTTGTCATCCAAGGTCACTAGCACTGCCTCTGTAGGTTTCAGGGATAACAGCTTGGAGAGAGCTTCAGAGGTTTTACCCTGGAGACAGAGAGATGAAATGATTAGTTATTTTTATAATACAGGAAACGACCAAATAACAGTTCTATTTAGTACTTTTTTTTAATTTCATTTCATAGTTGTAACAGTTGTACAATGTAAACTTTGATTAGCTAGCGTGACTTCGCAGACGATGGGTAATTTCTTAACATATTGAAAGAGCCCTCTTGGATGGATGGATGCCCATCCATTAATTATGTGAGCCGTTTAGGGGGGGCAGGGCGTCAAATCTCACCCAATCTCACGAGGGAGAGACCCCGGGGTCTCGGAAAATATGACGTATTTTTTTTTCCGCAAAAAACATTGTAAAATTGCAAGAAAACTGGGTTTAATTAAGTACACATTTTTCTCCACTAAAATATGGCCAAATCCTACACATATTTGATAATAATTAATATTCAATGAAATCATTGTTTTTTTAATGTTTTTTTAAAATAAATCCAACGCAATCAAACACAGGTTAACGCATTTACACTCAACTACGTATTTTCATAAATCTCGCGCGAGATAACGGAGGGAGGGGGGGCGGTGAGGGGGTCAAGTCAATTGCCTCAAGTAATTAATGGCATACGCATATTCCGAGCTAAAAACCATAAAAGCTGGGGTGCCTCAAGGAAGTGTGCTTGGCCCAATTTTGTACTTGTTATACACTTGTGACATCCCAGAGCTGGAAAACAGCACCATAGCGACCTTTGCAGATGATACTGCTATTATGGCCACCGGATCAAGCCACAGAGAAGCAGTAGAGAAAGTTCAACTAGCTGTGAACAAAGTTTACGACTGGACACAAAAGTGGAAGATCAATCTGAATGAGTCAAAATCAGTTCACATTAACTTCACAAACAAACACAGTGACTACCACCCACTCTACATAAATGGTATGCAAATACCTTATGCTAATACAGCCAAATACCTTGGCATAACTCTCGACGCCAAGCTGCGTTGGAAAGCCCATATCAAAAAGAAAAAACAGGAACTCGATATTCGTTATAAACGTTTGTATTGGTTACTGGGAAGGAAATCCTGTTTATCAATACATAATAAGTTGATAATATACAAGCATATTCTGATGCCAATTTGGACGTATGGTATCCAACTTTGGGGCTGTACTAAGCCAACCAACGTCAAAATAATTCAACAGTTCCAAAATAAAGTACTCAGGGCTGCTGTAAATGCACCCTGGTACATAAGAAACGATGACCTCCACCGTGACCTCGACATGGAATTCGTCACCACCATCACACAAAAATTTGCTGAAGCCCACGAACACAGACTCCATCGACACGTGAATGTTGAGGCAATCCAGCTGTTAGACAACACAGGCATAGTGCGTAGACTAAAGAGAACTAAACCATTTGAATTAGTGTAGTGTAAGTGAATCAATAATAGTAACAATGTTGTGCTATTTATATAACACATGAACAAAGTGTTTTATCAATTTTACCAGACTCTAAGGAAGTGTTACGAACGTGTGTAAAAGTGCATACCTAATTATGGACACTATTCTTAGCATTAACATAATTTATAACGTAGCATAATAAGTTAGATTTAAATTGTTTATTAGTCTTCTTAGGCTAGATTGCAATTAACTAGTAAGAACTTGGTTCTTACTAATAAGGAAAAAAAAAAAAAAAAAAGTAATTAATGGACGCCCCCAAAGTCTTGTTGCATAGTTGTTTCTACGATGTCGTAGAAATACACTAATCACAAATTCACTAACAGTTTAACCAGAAAAAGTATGCGCTTCGGTCACATTCGTTCTTTCAAATTAGCACGAACTTACGAACTTCGCACTACAAATTAACTTAGAAGCTTTATAGAGGCGCACCGTACTACTATGGGATATTCGATATTTATGAATATTGTCGAAGCGCATACTTTTCCTGGGTGCAGTGTACCTAAGGAGAAAATGATAGCGTGGCGGCTGACGGTGGAAAATGGATGAAAAAAACGTGTGGCGCCGACCACAAGTGACATGATGACGACTGTACCTTAGCGATATGTTCAAGCCATCGTCCCAGTGACACGAACACGAGCAGCATGGGCGGTGTGTCGAAGAATGTGATGGGGCTCGTGTCTTGCTGCATCGCCATCGCTGCTATCACCACGGCGAGGGAGTAGGCGTAGCTGTGGACAAAGGAATCGGTTAGTTACTTGATTGCAGCCAGAAAACATTGTTGCAACGTAAAGTATTCTATTTTATTATTCTTCATTATTCATTAAAGTCCGATGAATAGTTTAGACGTTACGGAGGAACATACGTAGATACAAATATACATATATACAGACTGCTACGCAGCCGACGCAGCCGTGAGGCACACAGCACATGTACCTATTCTCTCATTTTTTTTTTTTTTTAAACTGTGATTTTTTATTTTTTATTATTTTTATGTGTGCTTGATGAACTGACGTCAAATAAACTTTATTCTTTCTTTCTTTTGCTAAAATCATAACCCTTCCTTTTGGCTTCGCCGTTATGCAACGATTTCAGAAACAGACCATCGTGTTCTAACAAAACTTAAGTATGAATGTAATCAATTTTAAAGCCTTTTTTCAATTCTTACCTTATCGTCGTAGTCATAGAGATCAAAACATCCATGTTGGAGGTGCCGTGCCGTAACGCTTTGTATGCTTGCTTGTAGAAATGCCAGCCTCCAATGAACTGTGGGAGAGATGGGATCCTTAGACTTTTCGATTCAATTTTATTTAATTCAGATTAAGTTATCCAATGTTAGTAAAGTAGATAAAAAACTTACAAAACTATGTTAGTAACACATGAGCAACTATTTCACATGGATTTGTATCCATGGCCTCCATAGAGGACTTTCTATTTTTCCAGCAATTACCTTCAGGTAACCGTTGGAACTGTCCCTTACCACAAATTGTGTTATTTGTTTTTGGTACTAGTGCCACAATCCTTGAGCTCGCGATGAGAATAATGGACTATTCTTTTCCATAGAGAGTAGAGAAGAGTTATGTGACATTAAGAGGGCCCTTCCCAGTCCGTCTATCGTCATCGCGAGCATGGTCGAAAAGCTTGTTGTTTCATCCAGAGCCACAGCGGCGATGATTTTTCAACTCCCCCGTCTCAGAGGGCCCCGACCCCGCACGAATCATCTCTCGCGCACCTCATATCGCCTAATGCGACAACATTGAACGAAAAATAGTGTTCGAAAATTTCATAAACTTGTTCCAGGAGATACGTGTTTTTGAATAAGGCTTACAAGTTTGTGAAATTAATATTTGTCATTTAAAATCTCCATTACATTTGCAAGGTTTCTATCACAATGTTTTCTTTACTTTTACAATTTATGAGTACAATATGAACGGCCAAAGTTTAGGTAAATATGTGCAAAATAGCAGATTTTTAGAGGCTTATACTGAATTTTTTTCTCCAAATTTTTACTTTTTGCTTTGATAGAAACCTAGATATAGTGCACAAGATACCTATCAGTAAAAAAAAATCAAAGATAGATGTGTTACCACGGCATAATCACGTAACAGCGTTTGTATGAAAAGTATGATGGGTTGGCCGCTCTTAAGAGTGTTTGTAAGGGGTTTCATTGCACCACCTATACTTAATGGTGTAGCTCTAAATCGTCTTGCAGAGTTTATATAAGGTCTAACTATTCATACACGAAATATTTTCAGGGAATCATCTAACGGCTATAACGAAGCCATTTCAAGGGATTTTTTTTAATCTGAGTATATTTTTTTAAATATAGGCGACATTAGATTTAGTTTTGGACCCCTGTAGGTGGCGCTATGCGAAGCAAGGTCATGTCGCTAGTTTATAATAAAATACCACAGTCATATAAAGCATTGCCGGTATATTTGTTTAATTAAAAGATTTCAGATTTATTAACAGACAAGCGTTAATATAATACAAATGACTATTTGAATGACACTATTTGCCATTTTTCATTTTTCTTTTATTTTTGTAATCCTTAATTTTTGTGACATTTTATGAGTAATTTATTTTACTGACTTATCAAGTTTTATTGCTGACTATTATGTTCTTGGATTGAAATGCCTTTAGTAATATTTTTTATTTTTTAAATTTTTTTCGTTTTTTTTTTTTGTAAATTTTATAAATTTGTACGCTTTACGAGTGAAACATGTACGTACGAAATATTAATATTGTGTCATCCTGCATGTTTAATTTGCATGTATACGCATGTTTTGACAAATTAAATTATCTTTATCACGATACTGGGTGTCCGAGAGCGTGAGTGTTACCTGCACCGGCGTCGACAGCACGAACATGATCAGGTTGTCGAGGCTGAGCCCGGGCACCACGCAGCACATGTCCTTGGCGCTGTGCGTGTGCGACATGGTCGCCATGAAGTACGCCATGGCCACCATGCAGGGGCCGCCGAATATTAGAGACACGAGGAACGCGTTCCGCCATTTTTTTATTTCTTCTCTGTGGACAAAGAAATTAGGAGTTAGTGTGTTTTTAGGGGTTCTTAGCCGAATGAAAAAAAACAGAGCCTTTATAGATTCGTCATGTCTGTCTGTCTGTCCGTCTGTATGTCACAGCCACTTTATTCCGAAACTATTAGGACTACACAGTTGAAACTTGGTATTTTTGTCGTTATTTATAATACGCCTCAACTCCTTGCCTCGCCTCGGGTGGTGTTTTTGACTGCCTCACTGGTCTTAAGCACGGCTGCTGGCAAGAGGTCCTAGGTTCGATTCCCGGGTCGGGCTAAGTGTAATTAATTTCATATACAACGTGTAACAGAATAAACACAAGACCTTTCGTGTGGTGTCTACGAGTTCTTGAAATTCGCAAAAAAAAAAACTTTCTATAGGAACGGACGCAATCAGCTGATCCACATGTATGGTAAAACTAAAACAAAAGTTATGAATTTCCAAAAGTCATGGAACAAAAGTTGTTTAGTTTCATGGTCTGAGACACCACACGAGAGGTCTTGCGTTTATTATGTTACACGTTGTAGATCAAAATCAAAATATTTTATTTCACATAGGCCTCGAGAGCAGCGGTGGCCCAGTGGTGGCGGCTCCGACTTACAAACAGTAAGTCGTGGGTTCGAACCCAGGCAGGCGCATTACTTTGTGTAATTTATTTCATCACCATTGCTCTCAAAAACGGTGAAGGAAAACATCGTGAGGAAACCGGCATGTCTTAGAACCAAAAATTCGAAGACATGTGACATCTACCAACCCGCACTGGGCCCGCGTGGTGGATTATAGCCCATTCCCTCTCATAGAGAGGAGGCCGGTGTCCCAGCAGTGGGAACATTATAGGCTGATTATGCTATGCTTATGCTAGGCCTCGATGGGCACTTATAAAACGTCGACAAAAAGGTGCACGGTTCGGGTTGGTCGTTTCCTATGGAGAAGAACCGGCAAGTAGAAATAACGGAAGCGCATACATTTTCTAGTTTAACTGCATACTTACTTGTGTTCTAAATAATTGGTGGTTCCTCTGTTGTGCGGTGTCACGACGCTGGACTCGAACCCGAGGTTGTTGATAGCTTCGCAAATTGTGCGAGGACCTATTTGTTCCGCGTTGTATTTTATTTTTCCTCTGTGAACAAACATATAAATCCTTAGAAGAATATAAATTCATATTTTTTTATCTACTGTTGATTGTGGTGTTCACTAGAAACACTAGTTAGGGTTTAGAATGTAGGAGCGCTGACACATCGTTTTGTATTCATGATACGTGCAGCGCCCGGCGACAACAGTTCGCCCGTAACCACCGTAAGCTATAGACGCGCTCCCAACCTGATTAGCTACTCCTTTGTAATATTTCGTAACAAGTTTAATAAGTAAAGTAACTATATGTATAGTATATAGTTACTTTACTTATTATATATATGGTTTCCACTATATATATAGTTCCGCAGTCTTTCATTTCTCTCCGTACACACACAACCCAAAGACTATATACACGCACACAAAAATAATAAAACCACCAAATTATGAGCAAGTAGATGAACTACTTTAAGGGTACGTGCACTCGCTGCCCGGGGTAAGTGAGGACTAGTCCACACGGAACCGTAAAGCGTCACGCTACGTTTATTAGTATATCACATCTCTTCCTTTTTTTAAGAAACTATTGATTTCAATGAGACCATTAGAGGCTTTATGAAATGAGTTCATTTCATTTTCCCATTCGCCGAAAACAGCAGCAACAATACAAAGAAGCTTTATCCTAATATAATATTATAAATGCGAAAGTTTTGAGGGCGGATGGATGTTTGTTAGTCTTTCACGCAAAAATTACTAAGCAGATTTGGATGCAATATAGCACACACATCTATACTAATATTATAAAGAAGTAAGATTTGTTTGTATGTAGGGGGTAATCTCCGGAAGTAATGAACCAATTTTAAAAATTGTTTCACTGTTAGAAAGCTACATTATTCGTGAGTGCTATAAATTATAGGCTATAAATTATAAAGATATCACGCAAATTAGCCGAGCTATCAAAATTTTCGCAGACGAAGTCGCGGGCGAAGTGCTAGTAGTTTATAACATGGATTAACATATAGTATACTTTTTATCTCGGTAGTATGATCACGTAGGAGACTTACCCAACTCCACGCGGGCGAAACCGCGGGCATAAGCTAGTTACTTTAATTTTGACAAACTTTTTATTGGCAGCAACCAAACAGTAACTGTATGGAAACAATAATTAAGTTCACTATCAGAATTGATAGTGACGTTAAATCCGAGGTGAAGCCGTGGGTAAAAACTAGCAAAATTATAACAATACTCACTTGCTAGTAGTCAAAGCGACAGTACAGGACACGACTCCGGTCAGCTTAAGTACACTCTTCTCTACCTTACTGACGCACGAAGCGCAGGTCATGCCTTTGATCTGAAAGAAAAGATAATATAAATTTATAAATTTAATAGTTAATACATTTATCAATAAACCTATTGAAATGTATCCATTGATTAATGAAGATTTGCAACAGAGTTGGCCTCAACATGGTGCCCTGTGGGACCCCATAATAATATGTAGACTTTAAACTAGAATCAGAGGGATGCTTCACACTTGTTAAGGTCGGAGCATACGATTCGCCAGTATTTGATATACAACACAGTGGATCAGAAGCAATCACTACAGAGATATGGTTTTTATTCGGGTAGTGCGGATCGAAATCTTCGTTCGGTCTCTTCAAACGCTGAACCACGTTCGGGTCGGCTCAGCACCATTCGAGCGGATTTTTCCAACACGTATTTTACATTTTGCCGCCGCATGGATGACGATTGATCCATGTTTCTGGATGATGATGGGTGATAATGGGTATCGGTTACGTATGACGATGGATTTTCAGTGATATTGATAGATATCCATCGATAAAGGTAGGTGATGATGCATAATCAGCCTGTTTCCCACTGCTGGGACACAGGCCACTTCTCTATGAGAGGGAATTGGCTGTAATCCGCCACGCGGGCCCTGTGCGGGTTGGTAAATATTACAAGTCTTCGAATTTTCGGTTCCAGGCATGCCGGTTTCCTCACGATGTTTTCCTTCGCCATTTTTGATAATGATGGACGTTGAAAAATTATGAAGGGTGGTGGATGACCAAAGATGTTCATGGAATACGCCAGATTTCAGTAAAAACAAGGTCCTTCTTACCGCAACATGCAAATCCCTCTGCCCACTACCATCACAGTCACTGATCACACTGGAAGGGAAGCCTAACTCCGTGATACAGTTGGCTACATCGGCTGCTGATATCTTGTTGGGCGCGTACCGGACTTCCGCTTTCGCTGCTAATAGGGCGACGAGGATTGAGTGGACTCCTGTAAGAGAGAAGAACATGTTGATAAATAATGGAACACCACCCTTGTATACCTTATGAGATAGAGAGAGGAGTACCTAATAGTGCACCCACAATTCGCTAGTTACGTTTAAGTCTCATGTAATATGGGGCGAGGCTATTGCCATCAATCGGGCCCAAATCCAGTTTCCGTGGCTGCAAACCGATAAACACCTGATGGCAAAACCCAATAACACTTTACCCAACCTGGGAATCGAAGTCAGGACCTCTATACTCAGCAGTCGCGCCTTAACAATATAGTATTTGATAAATAAATCTTACCATATAGCTTAGTGCAGTGCTTCTCAATGGCGGCCACACAAGACGCGCACGTCATGCCGCGCACTTCCAGCGTACAGCGCGACAGCTCGCTGTCGGGTATGGGTGATACTGTACCCTGTGGAGGAAAACATAAAGGGTGTAAATAGACCCTTAACATATCCGAAAGGAACTTGTTCTCCCCGTCTTTGCGATCATTTTTTTGTTCTAGACCATACCTGGGAACCTTCTAGTTACGGAGATATTGGAGGTCGAAGTTCCAACATTTTCACAAATTTTTTTTTAAATATATGATTTTAATGTAAGATTTTTACTTTACACACTTCCACGACCCCCGTACTATTCAATACATATCAGCACAATGCTTTAAATGCTTTCCATCGAGTCCTACCGTAAAACGTGCTTTTGCACCCCAAAAAAAGTCGTTTCGCAGCAATAAATTTTGCGCAGAATGATGTACTGAATACGTGGTAGCCGTTTTCGCCTCGTTGTCCCATCCACTCTGTATACGGTACTTATAACAAAAACATTTAATTTTTTTTTTAAATGTTTGTTTGTTTGCTTTTTTTTTTTAAATGAATAAATTTTTGTATCTGTCTATTTGTTAATCTTAGAAAGATAAGCTAATCTAGAAAAAGGATCAGGGTTCCGTGCAAAAAAAATAAATCCCTTGACATGGCTAACAAAAACCGATTCACAATAGGATAGTAATATTTAAAAAAAATACAAAAAGCTCACATTAGCCTGCGTCCGACTCTTGACAGGAGTAGGTGGTTTGATGCCGTCTCCTGACCCTTCTTCACTTTTGCTTTGTGGAGATGAATCTGTAACAAAATAATCATTGACGTGGATAGAGTCGATTTTCGCTTACCAGTCGGACAGTGCAGGTTGAAGAAAATGTGCCGTAATGGTCAACATGATTGAGCAAGCGTAGTGTAAGCCGGGTACTCATTAGCGAGCTGTATCCGTAACTTGCGTGATATAGGAACGAGGTTCTAGTGTGTACGCGTCTACAGCTGAGGCTCATGACGTCGCCCGAACGCTTTCACCGCGCGTACTCATTTTGCAAGCAGTAACTGCAACCGAACAGATACAGCAACGATGTTCTAGTCACTAGAACATCGTTGCTGTATCTGTTCAGTGATGTGGCCTTCTCGTACACACTAGAATCTAGTGTGTACGAGAAGGCCACATCACTGTTACCGTAATGACAAGTCAGATCTGTCCGCAGTTTTGGTTTGTAACTCCACGATGACGAATAAACACTCGTAAATATTTGATGGTTCGCAGCGGCTTGCAACAACCTCCTCTCTTGACGTCCACGAGCGCCCTTTGATTCGCGGCAAAAACCGACAATCGTTGGCTCGCTGCGAGTCGCTCATGTAGCGTTCGTTGCAGGCCCGCGAACCACGTACACACTATGTTTATGGTAACAGTTACGGTTACAGTTATGTGCAACGTTACGGTTACAGATGAGTACCTTGTAATCGTCGGCTCGCTGTTAGCCGCACGCGTACCGCTCCCAGCAGGTTTGCGAACCACGTACACACTATGTTTTTTGGTTACAGTTCATGCAACGGTTACGGTTACGGCTCGCTAATGAGTACCCGGCTTAACTGTATCCATTGTACAGTTTAACAAGAGAATGTGTGCGCTTCGGGTGGCTAATAACAAATCAAATACTGAAAGAGATGTTCCTTTATGAACATGAACATCTCGACCAGCATTATCCAGTCTTAGTGTGTAGCTAACTTAGTGCCATGTATCAACTCATAGTGGATCACAGCCAGTGTCTCGTACCTGAGTAGCCGTCGCCGGGACTGCGCACGGCGACGTTGAACCCGAGCGCGTACACGGCGTCGGCCAGCTGGCGCGCACTGCAGGCCCCGCGGCCGTGCCGCACGCGCGCCAGCCCGCCCGCCAGCGACACGCTGCACGACGACACGCCCGGCATGGCGCTCAGGGCTCCTGGGGGGGGGGACAGGTGACTTGCTTCTTCATAATCCAGTTACAGAATAACACGTTACACTTTAGTAAGACTGATTGCTAGACTTTCGGGTTACCCGTTACGACTGTCAGAGATCTAAAAATGACAACCAGAACCGACGGCTTAGGTCCAGTCTCCACGGAAGCGGATACGGGCGGAGTAGTGCAGAGACGTGCATATTTCGACCAATTACAGGACCGACGAGCGACGTGGTGGATGTGGTATTCAATCAATCTGATTGGTCGATTCCCGCACGTCTTTTCTCTGCTCCGCTCGCTTCGGATTTGGTGGAAACCGGATCATAACCACCTTTTCGAGACATGTGACATGTCGGTCGGTATTTAATTGACAGACCGATCCAGCAAACCCGGTAAGTGTAGGTTTGATACCCGTGGCTGTGCCTACTAGTAATAAAAAAAACAAAGTGGTCTCTGGTGATAAAAGATTGGGAACTTTTCTAAACAATTCTGTCTGTATTATGTCTGTCTGCTTCAGGGTGTAGCTCGTCTCCTATCTTGTCCAAGTTAAACGTACCTTCAATAGTATTGACACAGGACTGACAGGTCATGCCGACTACTGACAGCAGCACCTCCTGCTCGTCCACCTCGCCTGTTCCGGACATGTCTATCAACGTGTCTGTTGGGATCTCTTTGGGAAGTAGGTTTCTGGAATAAGATGAAATATCGGGTTAGAAATATTTTGATGATGAGAATATGAGGTCTGTAGTAAGCAGGACAGAAGGTATAGGGTCTACTAAGCCATACGAACAATACCAAAATATTGTCTTAAGCTGGTATACTGTCAGTAGACCGAGTAGATTGACCTAGTTTCGTGCTCCGTGGTGTCGGTAAACAAAACCAAAATATTGTCTTAACTTTTGTAGAAATATTTATGCTGGTCTATTGTGAGTAGACCGAGTAGACCAAGCCAAAGTTTAGATCATCAGTTTAAAAGCTCATCTATTAAAGAAATCTAGCAAAGAACCACTTTTTCCTGATCCGGTCTTTTGTGAGTAGACCGAGTAGACCAAGTAGACTGACCTAGTTTCGTGCTCCGTGGTGTCGGTGGGCACCTCGAAGCCCATGTCTTCTATATGAGACCGGATAGCCTCCTCATTGATGGTGCGCGGGTCATATCTGAAGTAGCCTGCGTTCTCTGATAGTTCCACCTGGAAATAGAGTATAATGATGAGCATTGATAGTTTCTGTGTAGAGTACTTTGTCACATAAGTTTGTAGGCATACTATGAAAGTTTCTTAAGAATTTCGTCCCCACGTGAACGTCAGCAGGACTTATTGGTGAATTTACGTTTATATTTATGGGCTTTATTTATACATCTACATATACAAATAAATAAAATGAAAGTATAAATTTGTAATATCAAAATAATAGCTTTATACTGAATGCATATAAATATATATACAGCACATAACAAAAATGCATTTTTTTTATTTTTGTCTCTCGGTTTGTTCCAGCTAATTTCCGAAACGACTGGACCGATTTTGATGTTATAAGGTCTAACATAGGCTACTTTTATTCTAGAAAAATAGTTTAGGTTCCGTGCAAAAAAATTAAAACCTTAGAAGTTGCTAATAAAATCCGATTCAAACGGCTAATCTCCGAAACGGCTGGACTTATTTTGACGGGACTTTTACTAACAGATAGCTGATGTTATGAGATCTAATTAAGGCTTCTTTTGATTTTAGAAAAATAATAAGGGATCCGTGCAAAAAAAACCTTTGAAATTGTTTACAAAATCCGATTAAAAAATGGAAGTAATTTTTTTTTATAATAATTTCACGCGAACGAAGGTCGCGTGCTAACAGCCAGTTAAAAATCAATTTAAAAGATATCAACAAGTAATACTTTGTGGTTCGAGACCTAGTTATAACGATAACCGATGGATTACCGTAGCAAACAATCATTACTATGGATTAATAAAATTGGAGTACGTGATAACAATGATAAATGAAATTGATAATAGTCCGAGTTATATCTAGACGTTTCTGTTGCTGGGCCTTACTTAACAGCCTTTAACTGTGTTAATCAAAACAAAAGTATCTTTTTTACGAGAATATCATCACGCCTGTAATCCCCGAAGGGGCCGTCTCCACGAACGAGAGAAATACAGATAAATAACACGACGATAATATCGCCGCGATTCTCGCGCTCGTGGAGACGGACCCGAAGGGTTAGGCTGAGGTGTACCTAACAGACGCGAAGGGTTAACTTTTTTAAGAGGTAAGCCTGAGTACATGTCTTTAATGTTATTTTATAATTTGTCTATGGAATACTGATTGCGTCCGTTTTCAAAGGGAAGCCGGTAGGAATCGAGTTGTATGGAGCCTTCGCCACTGGTACCTAATTTCTTTGAGCTCCTCTCCGGGTGCATCAATGCCACGTAGCCAGCCTACTCCCGCTTTAGCTTGGCTGTTTTAACTACAACATCAGCTACTTGAGTTATGGGTCCTATCGCTTGGCACCTATTATACTGCGGTCCATCGCTCGCTGGCAAATCTTAAGCTTGGACTTTTGATGTTCAGTAAGTGATCAACTTTGCGCACCGTAGGTTAGAACGAGCAGGATGCACATGTCGATCAGTTTTCTTTGCAACGTTATTGGGAGACTTCCCTTCATGTGCTCTTTTACGGACCATAACGTCTTCCAAGCATTTTGGACTCGTCTTGTCTATTTTTGAAAGACACTATCTGGCCCAAGTATGGGTACTCATCGACATATTAATAATAATAATAATATATCATTTATTTCAGGTAACAGAGACCCATAACATATATACCTTATAGACTATCATACATATTTAATATTAGAACACAACAACACAACACAACACAACAACAACAACAAGTTGTGTTTATTGCAACACATGCCCGTCTACCGCGACTGTCCACGACCCTGCGTTTCGTGCTGTTGGTCATGTTCTGGGTCTTGGATCTCTTCATTGAAAGTCCAGCTTCAAGACTTGCCGTGCTCAGATTTTTTTTAAAACCATCGATGTGGCACCCTCAACGAAAATTTTCATCAATAAATTGAGAATGATGTACTGAATCTGTGGTTAACGCGTATGCTTCGGTTTCCCATCCACCATATATACTCAAAGCCATGCAGATCACTACCAGAACCCACATATTGAGCTCTAGGCAGTTCACTATTGCTAGACCATCTCACACACCTCCTAACTTTTGGTACAAACTTACTTTAACATCCTCAATGCCAGGAAGCTCGCTGACAGAACCCTCGATGCTCCGCACGCAGGACTGACATGTCATGCCATTGATGGAGACTCGGACTGCCACCAGTTCCGAACTGGACTCTCTGTGGACAAGAGACGGGAGCATGTTAGTTATTTGGTCTAGATCTTAGTTTCCAAAATCAGGAAAAAGATGTGCTGGTCGTCCGGCAATGACGTGGTGATTAGTAAAACCAGAGAATTAATTAATTTTAAAGCCTTCAGGATGATTTCCACCAAACGGCTCGCATTGCATCGGATCGGAACGGATTTTACAATCTTTAAACGATATTAAATCGTGTACACAGTATTTAAAGAAGTCTATATTACCAAGTCGCGCACAGCAGCTTGACTTAGGGCGTTTTTCGCGACGCTCGATCGCCTCCCGTACGGATCCGATCGCGCAAAAAAAAAATTGTAACACGTCAACACGGTTCTTTCAAATATTAGATTTTGAAATAAGACGTCACGAAATTTAGAACCCGCCACCCCTTGTCAAACAATGTAACAATTCGTCGACCGATAAGGGGGCCCCATTAACATGTGACGTAATTTATGGAAGACCCCTAAACGGAAATAGATCAAAATCGTAAAATATTATTAAATACATAGGACTTACAACAAAACTGGAGAAATACTATAGAACAGACCTGTTAGGATAACATAATTGATGTTATGTTATCTTAAAGCTGCATAATTAGTCTTTGTTAACAAGACAATTAGCACAAACACTGTATTCCTTCCTTTATCTTAAAAACTATGAAATAATGACCATAGACTAATTTGCTACATTCTAGTTGGACACACATTGTGTAAACTATAAAAATAAATAAGTTCTGGTCATTTACGTTTAGCAAATTTTTATAATAAAATGTATATATATAAATAAAATGTGTTACACGTGGAGACAATTTGTCTCCACGTGTAACACATTTTCAACGCTATCTCCCATCTTGCGCTGCATGCCCTAACACCTGCACACTTGACGATCTTATGACTGCATCAGCGAGCGGAGTTTGCGTAGCTATATACAGTCAAGATACACATTACGCCATAAAAATAGACTAAACATACCATAGCTCTAAGCTAAAAATGCACTCAACAAGTGCCCTAGTCATGTCAATGAAGGTTTATAATAAATTACCAGAAATGATTAAAAATGAACAAAAATTAAATCCATTCATAAATAAATTACAACAATTTTTATTATATAAATGCTATTATACTATTAATGAATATCTAAATGACAAATTTTAAATTAATAATTATAATTCAGTATTGTTACTTTTGTATACCAACAGTATAATATATAATAATTAATAGTAAAATTAAAGCCCTCTTCCTCTCTCCTACCTTGCTGTGCCCTTACAGGGTCCATATTTATGTACCTAGCTTTAAGCCTTTTGTAACATCTTTTTTACAATATGGAATGCAAAATAAATGAATATGAATACGAATAGCTGAATTTTGGGCCAAACATATCTAATAAAAATTAGCCATCGATACGCTAAGAAGAACACCATCTGCCCAGCCTTTTCTCAACTATGTTGGGGTCGGCTTCCAGTCTACCCAGATGCAGCTGAATCTAGTATTTTACATGGAGCGACTGCCAATCTGACCGCCACAACCCAGTTAGAAAGAATTAAATAAAATGCGTTTATTCGGCATTATACAAAACAATAACAAATTAGAAATATAACAAAATACATTCACAATCGGTCTATAACGTCCCCACAGCTGGGACACAGGCCCCCTCTCTATGAGAGGGAGTGGGCTGCAGTAGCGAAGGGTTAATTTTTGTTCTTTAATGTGATTATATTATTTGTCTATAGAATACTGACTGTGCCATTTTTCAAAGGGAAGCCGGTAGGAATCGAGTTGTATGGAACCTTCGCCACTGGTGGGCTGTTATCCACCACGCGGGCGCAGTGTGGGTTGGTAGATCATATCAGCATGCCTTTGTATTTAAAAAAGGGTGCTAATTAAACAGGCTTCTTTTGCAGTGCTCCAAATATCCTGAACAGCAGGCGCCGATACCAAAAATAATAGTAAAAAAAAAAAATTGCGATAAAAATGACCGACTTAAGAAAAAAAACAAAAATAAACGACTTTAAAAAAAAACACTAAAAGTGGAAAATAACTTTACTTCCAAACAAAACAAATAAAAGGGGTGCTAATTAAACAGGCTTCTTTTTAATGGCATTATTCGCCTCCAAAAATTTATATTGACCTCTAAATTACTAAGTCAGCCACAATTAACGAGCATCTAAATAATACTATCCTAGCCACTAGTTATCGTCGATGTAAACCACTCTAAATACAACCCAGCATTATGGTTATTTTTTAGCATCTAAATTTGTAACATGCATTCTAACAGTAAACTTCTAAAATACTATTAAATGACATCAAAAATATATTTATTTAGCTTCTAATTTTTTAACTCAGTACGTTTAAAATGTAACTCATCCCATAATAATTGATCGTCAAAATTTTGCTAAAAATGTCATCAAATAGTATATTGGCCAGTTCACTAATGTTTTACCTAAACTCCTTTCACAAATTTTTAGTTTACAACCAACGTTTCTTAAACTATTTATTTCACAAACAACGTATTCAGATGTTTCATTTTATAAACAACCACTTTACACGCATTCCTTTGGCAAACGCTTCGCTTTACAAATGTTGATATTTAATAATTTATAAATTTTTCGTTTAATACATATTTTGATTCTTTTGGCAAAATCACGTTTCACCTAAATATCGCTTTATAATAAATATTCTAAACCAGTCACAAAGTATTAAGCTATTTTTTTGGGTAGTCTCGTAAATTTTTAGTGCAGAAATTCACCTAAAGTCCAAGGTAAATAATATCAATATTTTGTAATAGGCGTAGTCGACGTAGCCCCGCTGCGCGGGGCTCCTATTTCTGTTTGCAGGGTTTAAAGTAACCTAACCTAAAGTCGGGGTGCCCCAAGTCCCGAACTCGCTTCGCTCGCTCTTGATTCCTAAGTATTTGTTGTTCCGTTTGTGCCTATTTAATGAGTTGAATTTTTATGAGTTAAACGTTTTTATTTCAAACGTTGTTTTACGAGATGACATGTTGGCTGTCGTTTCGCGTACTCGCGCCAAATCATGCAGTGGCTATTTTCACGATAAAAGAATATGATGTATTATTTTACATGCTAACTTATAATAAATGATGCTTTCTGTGGAAGCTTGAATTATATTTTTTTGAGGACATTGTGTTGAAGCTGTAAAACGTAAAATGGTGACGAGATGTAAAATCCGTGGCCGAGTTAGTAAATTAGGTGGCAATGTATAAATAAGAAGGACAAGTCACAATAATTGATGATCTTTACTTGACGCTTTCTATAGAATATTTAGATGGCGTTGTAAAAAAGACGAATTACTTTATTAAAGGCTATGTCATTTTCCCGTTGCTTAGTTATAAAATTAGAAGTTTAATCACGTGGCCAATAAATAATTTTGTGGCTAGACTTATAATTTCCCTTTAAGAAATACAGAAACGTACACTTAAACTAGACTTTTAGAGTAAAACAAATATTTTTAGAACAGAACTCTTGCCAGGTCTACTTTCATAATATTATGGAATCTGCTTCCTTCAACATCAAGATTTTGTTATAAAAGCATTACCGTCCTTTCGAAGCAGTTGGTTAAATACTTTTTAACCGACTTCAAAAAGAGGAAGAAGAGAAGGAGCAGGTTATGTATGATGATCCATCACTAGCATCCACTAGCATCCACTAGCTAGCGTATCCACTAGCAGCATGTATGTACACCGATTACTCCGTGATTACTTGGCCGATTTACGTAATTCTTTTTTCATTTCGTAGAAGAAGACCGCGCGGTGGTCCCATCTAAATATTATTACCTTTGCTCGAGTATGTTATGAGTTACCTCCCTTTAAAACGTATTTTTTATTATTGGGCTGTGTTGATGACATGATGGTCCTTTAATAACTTCTACTTACAATGTAAAATTAATTCATGCCAAGAATTTGTGTGGAATACTACAACGAAAACAGGAAAAAAAAAATCTTTGAAAAAAAAAAAAAAAACGACTTCCATCCATATCGGAAGTCGGTGTACCGACCTCCAAAAGTAAAGTTATTTCAGACAGGCAGTTTTCTATCTCAAATATGTCGTAGTCAGCTTCCAGTCTAACCAGGTGTAGTTTTTTTTTATAAGTTGATAGCTCACCAGGTCCTTGTTTTCGCTATCAGCGTCCTCTTTCAACGTTATTTGAGCGTCAAAGAATTTTTGTAACGTTGTACTTACAAAAATCCAACTGTGTCCAACTTGTGTGTGTGGCTTTGTAAAAAGCGGAAAAGTGCCGAAAAAAGTTCGCGAGCGGACACAGTGAGTTTCGTGTATCGAGTTGCGAGTGACAGTGGTAGCGGTACTGAGTGCAAAAAACGAACAAGAAAGAGGGTAGACCGATTTGTCTGCTCATAAACACCCACCCGCAATAACTTCAGTTTATCCGTGATCATGGTGCTTGCAACAGCGCCGAAATATCGGGAACTCATAGCAAACAGTAAACATGGTAAATATCCCGTTATTAGTATTAATAGTAACGTTGTACTTGCCAAGGTTTTTGATAAGCCCTACCTGACAGTTTCTAATCTTAATAAAATAATCAGGCCTTATCAGTGATCTCAATTTCTCAACACACCTTAAAGAATTTGAAGGACCGAGTGCAGTAGCGAAGGTTCAATTTTTGTAAGAGGTAAGCTGGAGTACATATCTTTAACTAGCTGTGCCCTGCGGTTTCACCCACGCTTCTGACTTGTTTTTTTTTTTGCTCGGCTTCTATTGGTCATAGCGTGATGTTATATAGCCTATAGCCTTCCTCGATAATTGGACTATCCAACACAAAAAGAATTTTTCAATTCCAACCAGTAGTTCCTGAGATTAGCGAGTTCAACCAAACAAACAAACTCTTCAGCTTTATAATATTAATAATATATAGTATGTCATTATATTATTTGTCTTTAGATACAGACTGTGCCATTTTTCAAAGGGAAGCCGGTAGGAATCGAGTTCTATGGAACCTTCGCCACTGGCAGAGTGTAAAGTTTTTCAATGGTCTATAGAGAAGGGAGGATCCTCTGACAAGATGGGTGTTATGTCTGGTGGTCTACTGCCCGACAGTTGTTATCAGGTTTTTCGATAGTCTTTAGGCTCAACTCACACCGAAAGAGCGGCGAAGAGCAGCGAAGCGTAGCGACCCGCTCAGTAGAGAATAAATTCGCCGGAATTCCCGCGGCGCCGCGGGCATCCGCGCGACTCGTTCAAGTTTCTCATGCGATAATAAGAATTATAGTAATGAAAAAAAAGTTTAAAATTCATATGACACTGAAACTGCGCTCCGCTTCGCTGCGCTTCGACGCTCTTTTGGTGTGAGTTGAGCCTAAGTCACGGATGAATTTAGGTTAGTTCTTTAATTGTGTCATAGATGGCGCTGTACTAAATTTTGTACTATGTTGCTGTAGTACTTTTTGTAGTGCCGCTACACCCCTTGGTAAGACTAGGTGGCCATCTTTCAGGCTTCTGATGCACGTTACGACACAGCAGACAACAATACCTAAAAATACGAATGTATTCGTTTGTTCATCAATTACCTTTTCAAGTGAAAACAGACCTAGAACATGACCTTGGATATTTTTTATCCCAGTCATTCGTTCTCGTAGGATAACTTCCGAGCTACGCGGGGACGCCGCGGAAAAAAGTTAATAACATTGTATGATGTAATATCTAAGGAATGTATTATGATACCACAAAATGAAAACATTGGGTTAGTGAGTCAACTTCGGTGATGATAAGAAGGCCGGTCAATTACCCCTGTTTAATCATACATTTGGCCGAGGGGCGAACTAGACGGCGAATATTCTTTAACCTTTTCACCGCCAACGTACACAGAACGCGATGCCTCGCCAGCGCCAAGCTATAAATGTTTTTGCCGATTTTAAGACAAATAAGGACTACTTTTGTGTGGAAAAGTAAAAAACAGGGTATTAGACCGTGTTATATTAAATAATAAAATGAAACGAAGCATTTAAATACAGTACTTTTATGTTTTTTTATAGGTAGTTAAAAATTAAGAGCTTCTAATGAAGTCGTGGGAGCTGGTGGCACGGAAATCTGGAACTTCTATTGAAGTCCGTGGCGGTGAAAAGGTTAAATGATAAATAATCACTACCGCCAGAAAAAAACACGTTTATCATCTGCACAGCCTTCTCCGAACATTTTTTTTTTTAAAGTTGCCCCGCACTAGGAATTTCTCCTGTATCGTGGGTGAGTTTACAAACATTTAAACTCACATACACAAACAGCCAGACCCAGAACAACTGCCTGTAGATCATACAAATATTTGTTTGTGTTTCATGTAAAAATCACAACATTGACTCACTGCTCAGACTTTCTGCATAAATTATATACCAACCGGTGCAAGCTGACAAACAGGTTGGTCTTATAATATATAGCAGGCTAGGAATGCTAGCAAACAGTACATACAGTACTATGTATGGTAATATAAATCAAATCAAATCATTATTTAATTGTCAGAACATGGTCGGTGTGTATATTACATGGTTTTGAGTTTAAATACATTGTCTCATCACATTCTTTCACATGGGCGTACAAATGTTAAATAAATGTTACATCATCTGCTTAGCCTTTTCCCAACTGTGTTGGGGTCGGCTTCCAGTCTAACCGGATGCAGCTGAATAACAGTATTTTCAAACTCAAACTCAAACTCAAAACTCTTTATTGCATTCATGTGTACATTTAGTTGTACATGGAGCGACTGCCTATCTGACCTCCACAACCCAGTTAGTACTGGGTAATACGATACCCGTTGGTAAGACTGGTTGTCAGACTTTTTGGGCCACTGACTACCTAACGACTGTCAAAGATCTACAAATGGCTGCCGGGACCGACGGCTTAACGTGCTTTCCGAGGCACGGAGGAAAATCGGTGTGTAATGGGTGCTCTCCCATCCACAGACCAACCTAGGCAAGCACGGCTTAACCTAAAGATCGACCCGAGCGGCTGTTATTATGTAGCCACAAGCTCCTCGTTAAATAAATGTATATAATAATTATAGTTTAAATTCAAAAAGGAATGTCGGTCAGTGGGTCGTCTTAGGAGCTGATTTTTAGAAGTAGGAGTATACGCTTAGGGGCACTATGACCAGCAAAGAAAAAAAAAAAAAAAAATATTGGGACTTAGAAAAAATTTCGGACTTGGATTTTTTTTTTAGTTTTATTTCGTTTTAGAAGGGCCATAATTCGGAAACGGTGCGTCGGACGACCATGCGACTCAGAACCTAAATGGTTTCTATGGTTTAGGTCAACCCGTAACTGCAATATAATTAGGGAATTTCGGAAAAAAAAACTAAAAAAATTCTAAGTCCTCGCTCCATAGCGCCGCTAGGGCTACACTCCAACCGGCCAGTGTATTGCCAGCAAATGGGCACTGAGAAATTCCTTTTCCCAACTATGTTGGGGTCGGCTTCCAGACTAACAGGATGCAGCTGAATACCTCTACAGCAATTACTGGGTTATACGACAACCCTTGGTAAGACAGTCTTAATATAATACCAGCAGGTATTATTAATAACTAGATGTGGCCCGCGACCTTCGTTCGCGGTTAATTAATATTAAAAAAAAAAACTTCCTTTTTTAATAGAATTTTGTTACCAGTTTCAAGCGTTTTAATTTTTTTGCACGGATCCCTAATTATTTTTCCTAAAATAAAAGTAGCCTATGTTAGACCTTATAACATCAGCTATCTGCCAGTAAAAGTCCCGTCGAAATCGGTCCAGCCGTTTCGCAGATTAACCGGAACAAACACATAGATAGACAGACCAAAACTGAAAAAATGTGTTTTTGTTATAAGTGCCGTATATATGTATTTTCATATGCATTCAGTAAAAAGCTGTTATTTTGATAATACAAACAGACACTTCAATTTTATTTATTTGTATAGATCCAAAAAACTGGCGTCGTTGCGAAAATGCCACAGTGACAAAACAGGTTTACTAAAGTAAAAGTAAATGACATTAACCTACTGAGATTTTAATGACTTAAATAAGTTATTTTATTACCATCATGGATATGGTTCTATTTGCAATTGAAATTACACATGTGACGTATTTCCGATCGGTCAGGTCACGTGTCACTATAAGTCGTCGTCTATGTAAATCTACAGAAGCGAAAGGAGTATAAAGATCGCAGCAGGTGGCGTTATGAAGTTTCTGCCTACCCCCAATGGGAAAAGGCGTGAATTTATGTATGTACGTATCACCGAAGATTCGAAATGTATTTAAAAGACACGGTTAAAATGCAGAATCATTCGTATCTTCTATTTTATCAGCGTAAAGTTAAACAATGACACTGGCCACCGAGTCACACGGGACTAGTTAGTACCGGCCACTAAGATAACGACACTATTACGTGGATTTCACACTTGTTGTGACCGTAGCAGACGGCACTAATTCTACAATGACTCTCGAAAGTACCACGACAACAGTCACTACGTCGTAAGCCACTAAAAGTGCTACTAAAATTACTATAATAAATTGTTGAGCTACTTGTATTTACGCCATAAGAATTGCCAGTATATCGCAATTCTTTTTCTCAAAGATTCCAATAGTATCACGACATACTTGAGTCTAGGTTTCTAAGTACAACCCGACCAGGGTTGTATGAGTCATGGAAACATGAAGAGGAAGAGGTATTCGACCTTTATTTCAATTACATTAACGCAACCGCGGCAGACGATATTATTTCTCTAGCAACTAAAAATACCTTGAATACACTTACATCAATGGCGGCATTATTCAAGAAGTACTCCACGACAGTATTTCACTTGACACTAACAGTACCATGACAGCCGGCACTATGTGACGTCTGACAACAATGAGAGACATTTGCGACAGATGGTACTATTTGGTGCCGTCTGACGTTTGCACTAAAGGCCATCGTGTGCATCAAAAGTTTATCTCTAACTAAGTCTCTGATAAACAAATCTGCTGAAACTGCTTTATTTTCAAGAGTTTTTCTTAACCAGTTGTTTTTAGTAATGAATTTCTTTCCTCTTGGGAATATGCTACTTATTTATTTTTGTTAAACTTAGTGGAAAAATTAATACAGTCAACGTCTTGAAAAGAAAAGTACGAATCACTGAGATCGAATCACGCATTTAATGATTTTTTCTAAGTACCAAGTCAACCATATTTGTTTTCTATCTTCTCTTGTTTGCCCCAAACAAACATAAAATTTTGATAACGATGTATAATTAATTACTAATTTAGTACTTACTGTAAAATATGCGAAAATTGACGCAAATGGCCCAATCTAAATATATCCATTGTAGAAAAAGTTCGTTTAAACAAAGAAATCTAACGTAAACAATATTCTGTCACTTGTTTTAAACGATTTAGATCAGATTTATAATCAAAACACTTAATACAACTAAGATTCACGATTTTTCACAACAATAATTTAAACTAATTTCGATTTCACTCACACGCTTTGATCAGAGAAAACGTTTTCAGCGAAAAAATTAAATATTAATACTTTAAATTCCGCGGGAACTACAGAGTAGGTACAGCAGACGTTCCGAAATTAACATGTCATGGAAGTCTCGATAAGATAAATAAACCACAACACTGTATAGATACGTTTACGTTAGTGTAACTACATCACTATATTTCACATTCAGTTTTAAATTCAATAACAGACAACAAATTAAATACTTTTCACACCGAAACTCATATACAATCACAGACAAAAAAGACGTAATAAAAAACATTTCCCGCTTCGTTCACGTTCAAAATTTGAATACTATGACACAGACAACGCAGAGAGCGCGTTCGGTTTAGCGCGCGGAGTGCAAATTGTTTCTCCTTGCCTACGCTTTCAGCGCTGCGTGCAATAGACGGGTGTTTGTTTAGGATGATTGTTTCCAGCGTTAAAGCGGCTAGATTTATATTCCATACTTTGAATGGTGTCGTGTGACCTGTTATAGTAACTTGGTGTTTCGCTTTATTACTCATGACATGAATACATTTTAATTGATATTTATTATTGGAATTACGTACGCAACTATTTTATACATCCTTAGTTAATAAATTTCCGCTTTTAGTAAATACTTGTACAGTTCATTTGCATTTATCCAACTACGGAATATTATGTTGATAAGCGGCTAATTAAGATAAGTGCGTTCGTTTTAAAATAAAATTTGTTAAAATAGCAAAAGAGCAATAAAAATAGACTTTGAAATGTAAACAGAGTTTAAATTAGCTAGCGAAACTCCAGAGCCGTATGAGTGACGATATTGAAACGGGATGAAAATCTAGCTATTTTTTCTTGGGGACTGCCTATCATGTAGAGTCATCATCATCTGCCTAGCCTTTTCCCAACTATGTTAGGGTCAGCGTCCAGTCTAACTGGATGCAGAATACCTGTATTTTACATGGAGCGACTGCTTATCTGACCTCCACAAACCAGTTAGTATTGGATAATACGATACCCCCCAGTAAGACTGGTTGTCAAACTTTCGAGCCACTGACTAACTGTAACGACTGTCAAAGATCTACAACTGACAGCCGGGACCATCGGCTTAGCGAGCTTTCCGAAACACGGAGGAAACTCGATAAGTAATGATGTGGTCAACCTTGGCAAGCGCGGCTTCACTTGAAGACTGACCCGGCTGTTATTATTTAGCTACGAGGTCCTCAATGATGAAGAGTAAAGGTTGAAATATTTTTCGCCTGTAGAAAACAGAAGAGAGAAAAACAGCAATAAATGTCGGCCGAGACCCACATATGGATGCCTTGTCGATCATTACAGAGAGGCCATTGCCACTAGAAAGGACAAATAATAGATTGCGATATTGAATGAATGCACATATGTAACAAGAAGTTGGGAAAAGAACGGATATATTCATACTAATATTATGATAAACTAGCGATCCGCCCCGGCGTCGCACGGGTGCATTTGAATGAAAAGTGCGCTCGGCAAAAAAATTACAATAATTTAGGGAACAAAGAAAATTTTCTTTCACACAAACCTTGTTCCCTATATTATTTAACAAGTGGTGGTGAGAATAGTCCCCCCCCAATATCAACCGCTGACCTGATGAAGGTTGCGGGGAAACTGCTGGATGCGAGATATATTCATTGCATCCACTTTTTCACACACACGTTTAATTTATACATATTTTTTAGTTATTAAGTGTATATTTCCCACAGGCTTAGTGTACATAGCCCAATTTTAATTCTGAACTGTTTAATTTTAAACGTTTCATTATTTTATATTGTGTGCCTTAAATTCTGTATTGCCAATCTTACTTGCCCTTTTATTATTCTGCGAGTGCTGTGCACTTCTATAAGTGACATATTCACTATACTTAAAAGAGTTTGTGATTTATGTTTTAGTGAGTAAGTCGTTGAAGTGCCATTTAAAAAAAAAAAAATAAAAAAAAAATACAGGTCCGGTCGTAGTGATGACGCTTGGAAGAGGTTTATATCCAGCAGAGAACGTTCTATGATTGAAATGATTGTGCTGATGACAAAAAAAAACACTATACAGTCGAACATAACTACAATTCCGTTTTTTTCGGAAGTCGCTTATTATTTTTTTGCATAAAAGTTTTTTATTTCAGCCTTTTTAGTTGTGGTATGATATCTCACACAAATTCTTGTCGATCATTTTCCATTGTTACTAAAAGTTATTAGCAGATCATCGTAGGAGCAAACTTTTTTTTTTTTAGTCGTCCTGTTCTGTCCCACTACAGCTGGGTAAAGGCCTCGACTTGGACTCGTTCCTGACTGACTGGCCAGAGGAGGCAAAACACCGGGAGAGTTGGAGAGGAATGGGGGAGGTAACAAAAATTTAAAAAAAACCGCCGAATTGAGAACCTCTTTCTTTTTAGCAGTCGGTTAAAAAGAGAACTTCAATGATAGAAAACTTCTGGAGGTCATTTCGAGATAATTAAGATAAATATTATTACTTTCTACACAATAGCCTGCTTTCATTCATGAAATGACATTGAACTGGGATATGATAAAAGGCAGTAAACGACTCCATTGAATTTTAAGTCGGATTCTTAATAACTTTGTTCCCGATAGAGCAATGATGCGTTTTGCGTTTTTGTTTATTAAATCAATCAATATCTTTCTTCCTGGTATTTCAACCACCGAAAGGCACGGTATAGACCAATATGTCACAAGAAATATTATTTATTTCTACAAGGTTTATAATTATAACGTAATAATTCGATGGGTTCGATTTAATTTAAAGATTATTTTCTTTTATTTAAACTTTTTTAAAAAACAAGCTTTTATTTAAATGCCCTAATTTAAATAAACACTTGTTTTTAAAAAGGTTTTTTTTTCTATTAATTTATTTACTTACTATCCCTTAACCGTGTTAGAGTCCATACAAAATCAAAACATATCAAATTAAAAGTGGCTGAGAATCGGCATATAATCCTGAAACGTCTGTTTCACCACAGAAGAAGTGGTGGAACAGTCCCAAGAAAAATAAAGTGAATTAATAAAAAAATAAAACGAAAAAATAATAATAAATAAAATGCTCCGCAAAACAAAATCTGTGACAAAAAATACCCAAAATATAAAAAAAGGCATTACTCACACGAGAACGACCACTAACCTTTACTTTAAAAAAAGCTAAACCACTTCTATCACCTATCACACAACCGACAAATGACAGGTAAGGGCGCGAAATAAAACAAACATGGCCGACTTTGTTTTAAAAAGTCACCAGTACTTAGTTTAGATAATGCAAAGTTTATTTAAGATAATAATAATGTTTGGATTAGATGTATAACATAAACTTTACGTGTGTATTAAACAGTTAATGTTGTATAGAAACACTGGATGTATAACATATTTTATATTAACAATAAGAAAGGGCAGGTGTGGTGTGCAGAATGAAAACTACCTAAGTCACTTAAGTAGGTAAGTATATAATATACACGTGTGATATACAGGGTGTAAACAGACCCTTCACGAAGCCGTCAACCACGCATTCTGTACATCAAACTAAGTAACTTTAAGCAAAAATTATTGCTGGGAAACGACTTTTTTTTTAAGGTGAAAAATCACGTTTTACAGTAGGACTCGATGGAACGCACTCAAAGCATTGTGCTTGTGGATGGATTGAATAGTTCGCGGGTTATGGAGGTGTTTAAAGTAAAAAGCTTACATTATAAACAGGTATTTAAACAAAAAAATTGTGAAAAAGTTGGAACTTTGACTCCCAATATCTCCGTAACTAGAAGGTTCCCAGGTATGGTCTAGAACAAAAAAATGATTGCAAAGACGGGGAGAACAAGTGCCTTTCGGATGTGTGAAGGGTCTGTTTACACCCTTTATAGGGTGACCTACTATGTATTTTCAATTTTTTTTTTATTCGTCATATTTTTTTTATTTTGTATTTTTTTTTATGTGTGCTTGATGAACTGACGTCAAATAAACTTTTTGCTTTCTTTTATTGGCAGATCATCCACATAGACATAGACGTAGATAAACAAGTGCCAAGTCATAGGTCTCGAGTTCGAACCCAAAAGCACGCACCTCTGATTTTTCGGCTTTTTGTGCGTATTTTATAATTATCACTTGCTTCGATGAAGGAAAACATCGTGAGGAAACCAGCATGCTTGACAGATATTTCTAGACGGTATGTAAAGCCAAGTCAGAGCTCCATGGCCGGCATAAAAACTCTGACACCAGCCCCCGTAGCATGACCACCGTAGACAAGGATTTCTTTGACGGAAGAATAGACAAAATGACAGATAGTGGAAAGAAATCTGTCATTGTGTCGACACAATCTGTCATTTTGTCGATTCTTCCGTCAAAGAAATCCTTGTCTACGGTGGTCATGCTACGGGGGCAGGTTAGGCACGTACAGTCAGCAACAAAAGTCGATGAACAGATACTAATTTACAAAATACCTGAACACTAAAACGGACCATAAATCACTTACCAGAATAGAGTACACAATAAGGTTATCATTTCAATGTTACAAAAACCCTAAGCATTAATATGTTATAAATCGCTAAACATCATTACAGCGTAAGTCGGTAACTATCATTTTGCCGTAAGTCGCTAAACATGTTATGCGCGAGTTTTTTATCTTGATAATGCATGAGTTGTTAAATACAAGATATTGCAGGATAAACCATTACCTTTTAAACATCGTTCGGATTTATTTCACAATTATACATTTGTGGTCATGTGATTGTTTAGGTATATGCTGTTATTTTATAGTAAGCCTACAAATTGGTGATGTTAGTTTGAGTTGATTATTTCGTGGTTATTTTTTTTTAAACCACCCAGAAGTAGGAGCCCCGCTTTCGATGTAACCTCCGGAATCACTTGACCTTGACCTCATATTCACTAGAACTTGACCCTTATGTCATTTGACCTTGACCTCAAGGACACCATGAATATTGATCTATAACTGCTCCTGAGAATCACGGATTTTGGTTTTCGGAATTTCAACCTTGATCTCAAGGTCAAGGACCATGAGGACAAGGTCAGTGACCTTAGGAGAATCGCGGATTTTTACTTTAGGAATTTTGACCTTGACCTCAAGGTCAAAGACAGTGACGTCAAGTTTGGCAACTTCAGGAGAATAGCTTATTTTGACTTTCAGAAATTTGACCTTCACTTCAAGGTCAATGACCATGAGGTCAAGTTAAGTGATAATTGCGGAGTTCGACTTTTGGAATTTTGACCTTGAATGACCTTGAGGTCAAGGTCAATGACCTTAAGGTGTATCCCCACCCTACTAGTCCTACATCCCACCGGGTCCCGAAGGCTTGATTAGGCGTTGGATTTTGGTGAAATTTTTCTAAGTCTTTTTTTCATAGTGGCCCGTTTCGTATCCACTGACCGCAAACGGGTTAAAAGAACTAGCAATGTTGGAAACTAACAATGCTTAGCGACTTTTGTATTTATTACAGATCATAAAATTTTGTCGGTAGTAATGTATAGCAATTAATGGTTTAACTGAGTTCAGCGACTTTTGTAGTCCAATTATGACAAGTTGTTTTGTAATTTACTTTAGTCAATAACTTATGATAAAAAATAATGATTAGGAAATATTGGAAACAAATTATGTTCAACGACTACTGTTGCTGACTGTACCACACGATAAAAAAGAAAGAAGAAGATTCATCATCAGCCTATAGCAGTCCACTGCTGGACATAGGCCTCCTCAATCGCACGCCATTCAACTCTCATCCAGTTGCTACCA
This sequence comes from Noctua comes, assembly GCA_963082995.1. Classification (NCBI taxonomy): domain Eukaryota; kingdom Metazoa; phylum Arthropoda; class Insecta; order Lepidoptera; family Noctuidae; genus Noctua; species Noctua comes. Next base: position 1,028,193 of record OY720295.1, on the reverse strand, counting down.
GCTACCCTGCGAAGATCGTCGCTCCACCGAGGGCGTCCCACCTTACGTTTGCCGATTCGCGGTCTCCACTCAAGAACACGTCTACCCCAACGGTCATCGGTTCTACGGCTAATATGACCGGATCATTGCCACTTCAGCTTACTTATTCTGTGAGCTATGTCGACAACTGTGGTTGTCAAGAAGAAGATTGTCTACATATAACGCAACTTCAATATTTTTGTATACACACAGACATGCACTTCATAATTATAGTCTCGAAACATCATTTACAGTCGTTGTTATTTATTGACGAGTCAAACAATCAAAATATATCACCCAACAATCAATACCTATTGAACCCTTGTTTACTAATATCAAACGTGTTTCGATTGTTCTCTGTGTGTTACAATTGAAGAGACATAACATAATATCAATATATTTGACTATCATAACATAAAAATGACCGTGTAGTTTTTTTAATTGCCAATTTTCGATTTTTTTTTTTTACGACCACGCCTTTTTGATATACGTATAATGTTGCCACTACTCTGGAACATAGTAAAAATAACTTAAAGACCATGATCACTGTGGACGGTGAGCTACTAGCCCATAGCTCGCCGTCCGGCCGTCTTATGACGACAGGCCGTGTCGACGGCGCGTTCGTGTTCCACGCGCGCGTCAAGAGATGTCAGCAACGATGTAGGAGTCTGCAAGGGCCTATGCCTACCAGGCCTGCGGGACTGTTCGAAAGAGATACCGTGGCCCTGGAACACAAAGGGCAAAGAAGGAACATATATGGGTTTTAGTCAGTACAAATCTGACACTCCCTTCCGCTCCGCCCAGAGTGATTTGATGATGTTATTGCAGTGCTTAAGAGCAGACAAATCGATCTACCCTGAACTCAAAATGAATTGTAAACATGGTAAATGCTCCGTTTTTAGTGTTAATGATAGAATCAAAGGGGCTATCGCGCATGAATTCGCCGCTAGAGGCGCTGGTGTAGAGTAAGGTCTTCAAAAATGTCAGATGTCATAGAGTATTCACTTTTTACCAATATTCACGATTGTGGTCAAGATTGAGCTATTGCTGATTAATTATGACTTGAAGATAGAATAGCAAGTTTTTTTTTAAATCTTTATTTCAAGAGTTTTTTCACTAATGCGAATATGACACTCTGTATGTATACAAAAAAAGTTAGTTAACGGTTAACTTATCAATTACAAAACATCATCAATCAAAACTATGTTCCTGGGCCTGTTCTTCAAAGCGGACTTAACCATATTTATTATGGGAACTATTTTATCAAATAGCGGGTTAGATACATTTATATTGTGTATACCAATTTGAGATCTTAACAACTGATTCCGGACACATCTCATCAAAATGTTGTATGACGTGTCTTCCTCTTCATTACATACATCGCAAGCAGGCGATGATATTTTTTTCATTAAGTGGCCGAATTTATTAAGGCCTGCATATGTCCTGAGGATCTAATTTTGACGTGACATTAATGTCAGGACCTTACACGACAGTGGCGACATCTGGTGAGTTCAAAAACGATAGCCCTCATTCAGTCCATAGAAGTAAAATCACGTAACTAAAAGAACAGGTAGTTACAAGTAACTACGAGGTAATCGTACACCTTTCTCTTTGCAGTTAACATGCAATCATGCAGTTGAAGTATTAGTGGCTTGTGCCAATGATTGGTAAGGCGAATGCGTTGAAGGAGTTGTGGTAGCCAACTGAAGTAGAAGTAGCGGGTGGATTGAAAAATTGTGTGAGAAACGATTATACCACAACTAAAAGGCTGAAATAACACACAAACCCACCATCACACACTACTATAGTCACACATGCATACACAATTACACACTACACAGAGCTGCTAATTACTTTTTTGTTTCTCTTTATTCTTAAAAATGGTGTTCTTAAATTTAATTTTATAAAGTCTTAATATTGTCAACTATCAATTAAGGGAATGAGCGAAACAACCCCAAGACAAGTATTATTAATTACTAATCGGGGCTGTTTCATTCACAATTGTAAATGTAACCATTTGAGACACAATAAACATTTTTTTTATAATGAAAAAAATACAAAAAAAATGAAACTCAAAAGTCACCGACTTCCGGAAGTAAAGTTATTTTCCACTTTTTTTTCAGAATTTTTAAGTCGGTTATTTTTTTTTCAACATGACATTTTGTGAATTGGACGTTTACGTCAAAAACCGCTATTCATTACACACTTTCATTCACAAACACCATAAATGAGTTACCACACTACAATTACGGACACCATAAAGCACTTTCATCATCGCTGTTGACAAAACAATGGCGGCATTGTTTTTGGCGCGAATTTATTTTACGCACGGGAAATGATGCAAGTTTTCTTCCGTTACTATTCGCACGTGGCGTGGGTTTGAATTTGGAAATGAATGAGGAAGTAGTGGCGGTACTTTCATACAAGCCTAAAGCGCAAGCCACACCGCCAATTAGCGAGCGAGACGGGCGAGGCTCTTTTCTTAGGCGAGTCTTCCACTGCACCGCGCTCCGTCGCGTAGCGCGGAAAATTGACTGTATTCCGACGCGTGCCGACGCGTTTTCAGTATGTTGTCCCAGGCGTGTTTTCTGAACAAATTCAGATACTTTCTTACAATTTTAAAATCTGCGGCCCCGCGCTACCTACGCGATGGAGCGCGATACAGTGGGAGAAGCGCCATACTTCGTGTCGGACCTTTTGGTAGTATGAAAAGAGGTGAAACGATGCCTCGCCCGGCTCGCTCGCTAGCTGGCGGTGTGGCCTACGCTTAAAAGCTTGGCTTGCCGTATTGTTAGCCACGGGAAGTTACTGTTAAAGAACGCAGTTGAAGTTTTTACAGCGGCTCGTGGCTTAGTAAAGGATCGCTGAAACTGGTACGGACTATTTGCTAACCGGCGCGCGGCGGTGGACACCAGACTTACTTAATTTATTATTTATAGCTGTTGCCCGCGACTTCGTTCTCGTGGAAAAATATACATAAAATAGATAAAATAAATAATAATAATGTCTAACAAAAAAAATTACAACCAACTACAAAAAGTATAATTTAACTGGGGACCGAACTTGCGACGTGATGCACGTAAAGCGGTCATGAAACCGTTTCTCTATTTGCTTCGCTGACATATACATTGAAATAGACGTTGTTACGCATATCATGGCTGAAACAATAAACAATTGAATAATACTAACATAATGCAATATTGCTCATCCCCTTAAGCAAGTAGCGTGATAATATATAGCCTAACATTTGAAGAAGCCTATTACAGATATTTGTGCAAAATTTGAACAGGATCTATGCAGTAGTTTTTGCGCCAAGTCGGAACATCGGACCGGATTTTAACGATTTTATTATATGTAGAGAAGATTAACTGTTGCCCACGACTTCGCTCGCGTTAATTTCGAATTTGACGATCAATTCAGGTTGTACTCTGCTTATCTATACTAATATTATAAAGAGGTAAAATTTGTTTGTATGTAGGGGGTAATCTCCGGAAGTAATGAACCAATTTTAAAAATTGTTTCACTGGTAGAAAGCTACATTATTCGTGAGTGCTATAGGCTATAAATTATATTCATATCATGCGTATTAGCCGAGCTATAAAAATTTTCGCGGACGAAGCCGCGGGCGAAGTGCTAGTAATAATATATTTCAATCATGATTCGAAAGACACGTGGCGCCATCTATTATCATAAGACGGTTATTGTTGTTTTCTTCGGGAACAGTACTTTTTTTCGTGATGAAAGGTACCCTATGTCCGTTTCTGTACACCTGACAATGTATATGCAAAATTTCAGGATGATCGGTTCAGTGGTTTGGGCGTGAAAAGGTAACAAACAAACTTACTTTCGCATTTATAATATTAGTTAGGATTATGCAACTGTCCACATAAGGAGCTGCGTGATCTTATAAGATGCAGGGATCCGATTAGTCCCGAATAAGCTATGATTGCCGATCTCGGTCCATGGATGCACGTTAAGCCGTTGGTCCCGGCTGCCATTTATAAATATTTGACAGTCGTTACAGGTAGTCAGTGGGCCGAAAGTCTTACCAAGGGGTATCGTATTGCCCAGTACTAACCGGGTTGTGGAGGCCAAATACAGACTTTCGCTCCATGTAAAATACTGGTATTCAGCTGCATCCGGTTAGACTGGAAGCCGACCCTAACACAGTTGGGAAAAGACTAGAGAATATGACGATTTGAGAAAACTCAGCCGACTATGCGTTATTTTTTTATCTAAACACACTTTATCTACCGTCTGATAATCCGGAAAGGTTCACATCAATAAAATTGTATACGCCGTTATCACATCAACCAAAACACTCCCCTCTTGAGATATGAAATTGATAAACGCATCAGTCCGTCGCGGTAAAAGCCCCTACATATAACTCAAGGCCAAATAAATTCCTGCCAGGGCTACGGGACTGTTCGAAAGAGATCCCGTGGCCCTGGAACACAAAGGGCAAAGAAGGAACATGGATGGGTTTTAGTCAGTACAAGTCTGACACTCCCTTCCGCTCCGCCCAGAGTGGGGGGGATCATTTGATGACTTACCAGACGAAAAAAAAAAATGCCAAATAAATTAACTGACAAAACAATTTTTAAGCTTCCGTACCCAAAGGGTAACCAACGGGACCCTAAGCCTCCGCTGTCCATCCGTCTGTCTGTCAGCGGGCCGTATCTCATGATCCGTTACACAGGGTGTAAACGGACCCTTCACATAGCCGTCAACCAAGCATTCTGTACATCAAACTAAGTAACTTTACGAAAAATTATTGCTGGGAATCGACTTCTTTTTTTTTGGGGTGAACAATCACGTTTTAGGGTAGGACTCGATGGAAAGCACTCAAAGCATTGTGCTGATGGATGGATTGAATAGTACGGGGGTCGTGGAGGTATGTAAAGATGTGTAAAAATCTTACATTAAAAACATGTTTTTAAAAAAAAAACTTGTGAAAAATTTGGAACTTTGACCCTCAATATCTCCGTAACTAATATCGCAAAGACGGGGAGAACAAGTGCCTATCGGATGTGTAAAGGGTCTATTTACACCCTTTATGTAGACAGTTAAAATTTTCACAGAATGTGCATTTCTGCTGCCGCTAGAACAACAAATAATAAATTAAAAATAATAGGGGCTCCCATATTTGGTACGGAATCCTTCAAGCGCGAGTCCGACTCGCACTTGGCCCGGATTTTTTAAACGTTTTTTTTTAAGCTTTTAAACGCTAGTGTCCCATTATACGTGACAAGCAAGCTTCCTTGTAAGCCAAACGATACAAATATGTGACAAAATGGTAGGTGCAATTGTGGCTTGGCGTGGACGGCACGCGCGTGCCTTCATGCCCTGGCGTTCAAAAGGTTAAGCGCGACTAGACTACGCCTTATCTACAATCTAGTGGTTAATAACCTTGTTTTAAGATTTTTTTCAGGAGTCCTTGAATTATCACACTACACACCAGTGGCGAAGGTTCCATACAACTCGATTCCTACCGGCTTCCCTTTGAAAAATGGCACAGTCAGTATTCTATAGGCAAATAATATAATCACATAAAAGATATGTACTCCGGCTTACCTCTTACAAAAATTGACCCTTCGCTACTGCTACACACTACTACACTGTAGCTGCCAACCTATTATGTTTGCTACCCATTTTAATTATTTTTAAAAACCCTAAATCAGATTAATTTGTGGCCGCGTTAAATACATGCCATAGAATCCTGACTGTGCCATTTTTCAAAGGGAAGTCGGTAGGAATCGGGTACTATGGAACCTTCGCCACTGCTAAATACCATACATACAAATAAAAGACAAAGCTCGCAGCAATTCCCTTCAAATATTAAGGTCGAGTCTCAAACGCGACGCGTCTGAACTCCTCAATGAATGACCCAGCATTTCTACTAAGCATTAATGAAAAATTCCTCCCATTGCCACGAGTACTGTCAACCGCATTTCGGTGGGATCTATTTCTGCATCTCACGAACGTGTGTCTTATGCACTATATCATTTTAGTGATTTAGTTTCCAAACAAACATCATCATCTGCCTAGCCTTTTCCCAACTATGTTGGGGTCGGCTTCCAGTCTAAGCGGATGCAGCTGAATACCAGTATTTTACATGGAGCCTATAATATATTTAACTAGCTGTACCGCATGCGTTGCAATGCACTTTTTCCTACCTACTACCTCCTTGTATATTATTTATTTATTTTATTTGGCTCTTCAACAATGAGTACACTATTACATATAATATAGTAAAACATTACAAAAAACACACACACACACGCACACATACATTTAACACACACACACAGACACACATGCATATACATTTAATATAATATATGGAATATACTCCATATTATTATTTTTATTTAGTAGAGAAAAGACTAATAGAAGTCGTTAGAAGTAGTTAGAAGTCTTTGATTGAACTACAAAAAAGCTTTCTATGTCACATTATCACCACATACATGTGGTTGAGTGTACGCGTAGGCGGCGTAAGAGCACGTAGGCGAGGCGGGCTATCCCCTCCCCTCCCACTCACTGACGTCATGTCATCCCACGCATGCATTGTATTGATTTACTCGCTTCCAGACTTTAGTGACGAGCGAACGCTTTCTGATTCTGTTGATTGATGTTTTGTACATAATCACGACGCTCGTATACACCGAAGTGATTGACAGAGAAGAAGTATCAAGGGTGTAAATAGATCCTTAAGGCGCTACATCGAAAATAAATCGTAGCTCGATGGGCGTGGCTTAGCCCCCCGCGCGGGGAGCGGCGAATGCAGTTTACGCGGTGGCATCTGGAAAACCGAGTACGCACTTCTTGGATTTTTTGAAATATTAGCACATAGGAGGTATGGAGTAGACAAATAATACAAATATTTAATTGTCAACCATTTTTTTTTTATTAAGTACACCATGTAATAAAAATTAATTAGGTAATGAAGGCATATAACAAATGTTTATTTACTAAGAATATTTTTTATTAAATAATTAATATATTGTTTTAATTTTTCTATATTTAACCTACTTTAAAAAACTCGTCTATTTATATTATGTATTATAAAATATGTTCGCAATTTTCTCGTAAACTACTGAATCGATTTTGATGATTCTTTCACTGGTATAATCCCCAAGTATGGTTTTATGTACAACATATAAACAAAGTTACACGTCTCTGGCATCAGATGAAATATTTAATCTGCAATGTTGCATCACATCCACGGAGTTTAATTGAAAATATAGACAGCAACATTGTAGAGAGTTTTAATGGAGTAGTTGCCAAATTAGTTGGTGGCAAAAGAGTCAACTACGCTCTTAAACGGTCTTATCAAGCAAGATGCACAGGGGCAGTAGTATCATTTAACTCCGGGAAAATATTGACTACCGTCCACAAAACTATTCACAATACGAGCCCTTTAGCAAAAGTCAAGAAATATGAAGAACAAGTAGAAAATACAAGAACGTACAACCAAACGTTAAAAAGAAAAAAAAAACATAAATTGGTTTCTAAGAAAATAGATTTTAATTATGGCGATCGACCCGATGTGGATTCTGATACATACAACCTCACAAAATTAACGTTTTTGAAAAATTTAGAAAAATTCGATGAAGAACGCTAAGAGATACAGGAGAGGACAATACTACAGAGTGAAAGTGGAGAGTGGCTAGAATTTTTTGCCGCCAACTAATTTGGCACACACACGTATTTCCTGGAACAAGTTTATGAAATTTTCGTTCAATGTTATCGCGTTAGGCGGTATGAGGTGCGCGGGAGACGACTCGTACGGGGTCGGGGCCCCCTGAGACGGGAGAATTGAAAAAAATTGCCACTGTGACTCTGGATGAAACAACAAGCTTTTCGACCATGCTTGCGTTGACGATAGATGGACCGGGAAGAGCCCTCTTAAGCTCTTTGAATGTGATGCAACATTGCAGATTAAATATTTCATCTGATGCTAGAGACGTGTGTTACAAATATTCTTTGATTCGCCATTTGAATTTTCACTTCATAAATTTTTATTACAAGAATCATGGTGCTCAAATGCATGATAAATGCATTCGTAATATCTTGGTGCAGATTTTTTATGTTGTCTGATTGCTGCAGATTTTGTAAGCCATGATATTTTATGGCGTTACATAATATGTATTTTCGTATCTTTAAAATCTTATTTGTAGTTAATATATTCCTTTTTGTTATAGCATATTTTTTATCCGTTTTTAAGTTTAGCAATTTGTTACAAAAATTTGTTAATTATTTGTGATTTTTGCAACCAATCTTTTCGACCGTGATTGAGGGATATGGTCGAGTGTCAAGTATTTTTGCATAAGAGATACTGTCTCCATCAGCTACGTATCTTCCATAGATAACGCCATGCATTTCTCTGGACTGTTTACTGTCGGCGATAATAGTGGATTCCATAGCTGTTGAAGATCCACTATAATTTTTAAAACACTCATGGTGTTTTACTACCTCATTTCGTTTTACCGCTCTAGCACAAATACACTAGTATTTGTTTTTGACTGCCATGAAAAGAACTTGACGAAATCGACTACCTATAATATTCGCAGCGCCAGATAGTGCAGAATAATTAGTTCTGTATGAACGTTTAGCCCAGCAACCATCTAAGATTACATCTATTATTGGTATGTCATCTTTAGTAGCTTTTCCTTCTTTCACTGCCGCTTCTTTCCCCCGTTCCCCCGCTTTCCTCATTTCTTCCCATGCCGTCACTTCCCATTCGTCACATATTTCATCTTGCAAGATTTTGTATTTGTATTCCGACATGGATGGTAAATCGACAGCAGCCGAAAACTGTTTCAGTTAAGCGTTACCACAACCAGCTGTCACCATCCCGGCCACCACCATTTTATTTTGAGTTCTGTACTTTAAACTTTGTTTTACATAATGTACAAGAAAATGTGTGTAAGGCCAGAATTTTTTTCTGATTCAAATTTTATGGTTGTAAGGCCGCATTGAAACATTGATTGGTGACTCGATATTTTAAGCAATTTGTGCAGGAACGTGAGGCAGTTGCTTTTCAATAATCGTTTTATTGAATTTTTGTTATAATATTTTAATTCGTCTTTTTACAAGCAGGGTGTATCAGGTAATAATTTTTAAACAGATTGAACCTTTACAAAGAATTGAATGAGAACAAACGCGTGCTGTGATTGGTCACCGACGTTTGCGTGCCCTCATTCGTAGATAAAAAATATGATGTCCCGGTGCGTCGATAGATGACATTAAAAAAGTAATTTACATCAACAACTCTGTGGCCACTAATGTCGGCAGTTTTGGACTCCTGAAACAAAAAGTATAAGTCAACTTGGAAAAATACTATTTATGCCAAGCTCTATACTGGAAAATTCATAGTACACAGTTAATAAAATAAGAGAACTCACATTTCCTTCAAGTTTATACCTCAATAAAGATCAAAAAAAAATTCGATTAAAAACTCACCTCTTTTTGCAATTCAAATGCGACTCCATTCCTTGTCCTGTCATTCCTGTCACACGCGGTAACAGTACTTGACGTATACATCAATGTATTGTTGACATATTTCTAACCTAAAATGAAATACAAGTACATTTTAGCCTTTTTCATAATATAAACAATTTTATAAATAGAAACTAATAATTATTGTACATAACTATATACTTACTTTTTACTCTTTCTCATTTTCTGAGCCCTCACCCTCAGTCGCTCTGTGCTCTAAACGTTGTACTTTATTTAGTTTTGGTTTCATATTTTTTCCATTAAAAACTAGTCACAAATAGAAAAACGATACGTTATAGATACTGTTCAATCACAAGAATAGTCTTTATATACCTATTTAACACTAATTAACACAATCTACTAACTTTTACTATATAAACAATTATTAAAATCACGAAAATCCGATAGCACCGATCTGCAAAAAAATGTCATAGGTTTGACGTCAATGAAGCCCACCGGGCGACTGATCTTGTAAGCGAGCGAAAGTGATGCAATTACTTTTGAAACGCAAAAAAAGGGATGGCTATATTGTGCGTGCGCTCGGAATAAAACGACGTACGTGCCAAAACGAATTTACTCCTTTTTTAACATAAAAAATGAATTAAATTTAAAACTACAATGAGTAAACTTTGAAATAATAATTCTCTATGTTTTAAAGTAAATCCCATTGAATAATTCTTAAGCGTTACGCAGTGATGTCGAAAAAAGTAAAAAAATAGATATAACTTTGCATTTTTTTTGTATCGAGAAAAGTTCATTGAATCGTGTATTCCTTATTTAAGTATACTAGACCAAAGAGTCAAAAAACATATACCAAAATGTTGAATCCCTATTCCACATACTTAACAAGTTATACGAAATAGAAAAACCACATTTTTTTCAATATATCACCTTAACACAAACGAAAGGCACTTGTTCTCCCCGTCTTTGCGATCATTTTTTTGTTCTAGACCATACCTGGGAACCTTCTAGTTACGGAGATATTGGGGCTCAAAGTTCCAACTTTTTCATAAGTTTTTTTTTTAAATACATGTTTTTAGTGTAAGATTTTTACTTTACACACCTCCACGATCCCGGTACTATTCAATCCATCCATCAGCACAATGCTTTGAGTGCTTTCCATCGAGTCCTTCCGTTAAACGTGATTTATAACCCCAAAAAAAAAAAAGTCGATTCCCAGCAATAATTTTTGCGTAAAGTTACTTAGTGTGATGTACAGAATGCTTGGTTGACGGATACAATATAATATGTATAAAAAAAGGTCACAATCTGCCTGCCTTTTCCCAACTATGTTGGGGTCGGCTTCCAGTCTAACCAGGTGCAGCTGAACACCAGTATTTTACATGGAGCGACTGCCTATCTGACCTCCACAAACCAGTTACTGGATAACAAGTAGTGACGGTACTTTCATACAAGTCTAAAAGCTTGGGTTGCCCTTATAACTCTTCATGATGTTATGGTTTATGAACAGTCTGCTTGCCTTAAGAGCGTTCTTCCAAAAAGTTGGCAACGTCGCAAATAGCTGTCAAATATTTACCTGTTTTAATTAATTTGGCAATATTACTGTATGGAAATAAGAAATATGGGCTAACTAGTGAACTAGAATATTTATAAAGAATTGCAATTAAAACACTGAATTTGATGTTGTAACTGTTTTAGTTGCAAAAAAGGCATTTTTTTACATCTATAATTAAATATTCGGTGTTACGATATCAATATTCTAGTTCACTAGTTAGCCACATTTCTTATTTCCATACAGTAATATTGCCAAATTAATCAAAATAGCGAAATATCCGACAGCTATTTGCGACGTTCCCCCCTTTTGTATAAACGCTCTCAATGGCTTGCCGTATTGTTGGACCTGACTACCCGTAAAAACAGGTTATGGCAAATCAAATATATCCCTTTTATAATATTACTAGCGACCCGCCCTGGCTTCGCACGGGTGCAATATATACATATAAACCTTCCTCTTGAATCACTCTATCTATTAAAAAAAACCGCATCAAAATCCGTTGCGTAGTTTTAAAGATCTAAGCATACATAGGGACAGATAGCAGAAAGCGACTTTGTTTTATACTATGTAGTGACTAGCACTACTTCCGCGATTTCGTCCGCAAAAATTGTGATAGCTCGGCTAATACGCATTATATCAATATAATTTATAGCCTGTATCACCCATGAATAATGTATCTTTCTATCAGTGAAAATTTTTTTGAATTTGGATCGTTAGTTCCGGAGATTACCCCCGACAAACACATTTAAACTCTTTATAATATTAGTATAGATTAAATAGTATAAAAAGGGATAAACTCAGATGACGAATAATAGAGAAGTATGGAAGAAGAAGACATGCTTCGCCGACCCTAAATGAATTGGGATAAGGGCAGGGGAATTATGTGCATAAAAGTGGCCAAGGTAATGTGTTCTTCAAAGAGTGTCAGCATAATGACGGGGCCCCCCTCTAGAGGGCCAAAGCCTGCCGGGTTCGCGGGACTCATAGAATTACCGTGACCCTGGAACATAAAGGGCTATTGAAGGACACCGTGGATGGGAGGACTCATTTGATGATTTTACCAAGTTAAAAAAAAAAAAAAAAGGTAATGTGTTCTTGAAGTACAAGAAACCAAAAGAATTTTATTTCGACAGAAGTTATATTGATAATCATATCTGATTGTGTTAACAACGTATTGTCATCAATCAGTTAATTAATTCTTTTGATAAAGAAACGCAGAAAGCAAATTTGTTTCGGTTTTAATGGTTTCGATTAAAAAAAACAAGTGGAAAAAAGAAAAATAATTGGTTTCTATGTTGCGTTTACGTCGTGCGTTCGAAAAGGCCCACAGATCAAATTCTTTGCTTAGCATACCATCGCATAATCAGCCTATTATGATCCCACTGCTGAGACACTGACACACGACACGCTAATCCACCACGCGGAGCCAATGCGTGATGGTACGTCACATGCCTTCGAATTTTGCCTCTAGGACATGCCGGGTTCCTCACCATGTTTTCAGAGCACTGGTGATGATACAATTACACCAAGTTATCGTGGTGCTATCACGGAGGAATGAGGAAAATGTCGCGAAGAACATTTTGAGTATGAATATGGATGGGTATAAGAGTAGAGGAATACCAAAGAAACGATGGATGGACTGTGTGAAGGATGATATGGCTAGAAAGGAGGTGACTGCTGAGATGACGAGTAATAGAGAAGTGTTGAAGAAGAAGACATGCTGCGCCGACCGCAAATAAATTGGAATAAGAGCAAGAGATGACGATGATGAAGCGCTTATTGTCTTAGGTAGTACCCGTGACCAACGATATATCAGCGCCGGAGCTTCTGAACCACAACTGCTAAGTCATCATGATATCTATAGAATTAAACAGTTCCGAGGAAAGTACTCCAAAAATGCTTAATCATATGCGTAAAATTACAAACAGAAACTTCAACATGTCAGTAAACACTCCATCGCTAATACGATTTAAGATTAGATTTTATCTCCACACGTGCGTAAAGTCACATTTTAATGACATAACTATTAAGACCAGTAGCGAAAGGACAATTTTTGTAACAGGTAAGCCGAAATACGTTTCTTTATTGTCATTATATTATTTGTCAAAAGAATACTGACTGTGCCATTTTTCAAAGGGAAGCCAGCAGTGGCGAAGGGTCAGTTTTTGTAAGAGGTAAGCCGGAGTACATATCTTTACTGTATAGAATATTATTGGCTATAGAACACTGACTGTGCCATTTTTCAAAGGGAAGCCGGTAAGAATCGGGTTGTATGGAACCTTCGCCACTGGAAGCCAGTAGGAATCGAGTTGTATGGAACCTTCGCCACTGTAAGGACACGACACTTTAATGTACATAGCGACTCAAGGAATCGCAGACCCGAGACCAGAGACAAATCCTCGTAAGAGTTGACCAAGAATAAGTCTGGACTTAAAAAGTGGCTGTCACAAGCCAAAAATAAGGTACACTTCAACCAACTTATCTGTGCTGGCGGAAAAACACAGAACTAAAATAAACGTACCAAGTTTGGCATATCGATGCATTTTTTCTTGACAAACAGCGGCCCTTGAACTGCAAACTTAAAGTGGTCATACTGTACCGCAAAAGCTTATGAGCTCATATTATGTCAATAAGTACTCCTTTACTGTACTGACACAAGATTTTTTTTTTTAATACTAAAGGTGGTCCTTCACCGCGAGCATTCATCTGTAATGTAACGTTACAGATCCGAGAATTACATCAGTGAAGGAGGGAAACCGAGCATGTGGTGCGCAGCCTGTAATGATACAATCTGTAGTATTTTGTTACAACTTGTAACATCAATGCGCACCACTTGTAATTGAGCGTGCTGCCACAGAATAAATAGTATTGTAACGAAATCGAATCTTAAATGTTACATTACAGGCGAATGCTCGTCAGTCAGGCAGGCAGTATTGTAACATAATGCTCGAAATGGTAGACGTTACATTACAGGCGAATGCTCGCGGTGAGGGACCATCTTAAGGGTCAGTACACACCGAGACGCGACGCGACGCGTCTAAGTTTCAAGAGGCTAGCTATTTCACGCTGCGTTTTGCGGCGCTGAAAAGACATTGCGACGGGCTCTTGCAAGCCGCGTTGCGGGGCGTATTCGACAATCTCTAACTGAAATGCCTGTCTTTATGTATCTCTCAAACTCAAAGCATTAAGCCTAAGCATACGCTGTCCGTCCGTCTGTCTGTCAGCGGGCCGTATCTCATGATCCGTTATACAGGGTGTAAACAGACCCTTCAAGTAGCCCAACCAAGCATTCTGTACATCAAACCAAGTAACTTATCGCAAAAATTATTGTTGGGAATCGACTTTTTTTTTGGGGTGAAAAATCACGTTTTATGGTAGGACTCGATGGAAAGCACTCAAAGCATTGTGCTGATGGATGGATTGAATAGTACGGGGGTCGAGGAGCTGTGTAAAGTAAAAATCTTACAACAAAAACAAGTATTTTAAAAAAAGTTGTAAAAAGATGGAACTTTGACCCCCAATATCTCCGTAACTAGAAGGTTCCCAGGTATGGTCTAGAACAAAAAAGTGATCGCAAAGACGGGGTGAACCAGTGCCTTTCGGTTATGTTAAGGGTCTATTTACACCCTTTATCTACAGGAGGTCTTGCGAGATAATTTTCTATCATAAAGTAAGCGAAGCCGCGGGCAGAAGAATATTAAACAAAGTTCCATATTGAATCGCTATCTTAATATGCTCGTCTCGTCTCCGTGTGAACCCAAAGGTGACTCACCAAGTCACCTCCGATTTATAAAATTCAATGAATGAGTACCTGCCTTGTTACATACCGACAGATTAAATTAATCTAAATAAATATATTTGTATAAACACGTCCTATAGATAGGATGGCCTGGGGGACTTTGTGTGACCGATAGTGATTCAAATATTACTAGATAAAGTTATTGCTTTGCATCGAAGCGTATAACCAGATTATAGTTATCTATCACTTGTTTTTGGCCGCGGTTCCGCTCGCGTTATGATCAGTAAAGAACCCACGGGGACGTTTTAAATATAGCATATCAGATTCGGGGATAAAGCAGCTTCCTATTCATCATCATCATTTCAGCCGAAAGACGTCCACTACTGGACATAGGCCTTCCCCAAGTGTCGCCACATTGACCGGTCCCGTGCGACTCGCATCCAGCGGATCCATGCAACCTTCACCAGGTCATCGGTTCACCTAGTCGGAGACCTTCCAACGCAACGTGCGGCGAGCTTCCTATTAGTGAAAGAATTTTCGGAATCGGCTCGGTAGTTCCGAAGATTCTCCCTACATCCAAACTTACAAACCTCTTTATCATATTAGTAAAGATAAACATAATGCCTTGCATTGAAGCGTAAAAGTAGATTGTGGTTATCTACCATACAGTATTCAAATACTTAAAAATTTCTGCTTTTTGGAGTAAATCGTGTTTGCAGGTGCAAAGGTACAGTGTTGATTTAGGCATTCGCTCCATGTAACATACTGGTATTCAGCTGCATCCGGTTGGACTGGAAGCTGACCACAAAGGAGTTGAAAAAAGGCTAGCAGATGATGTGATGGGAAGGACAAACGATCTTGAAACAGCAGCACAATCAAATTCGTTTTATTTTGTGGATCCGACTAATGCGAAATATGTGAAAATCAATGCATTTAAACTAAGATAGTTCCTTCATAGTTCTCAAACAAATTGTGTGATACTGACAATCTGGAGAGAGTCCAAGTCACTGGAACGAAGGCCAGGGAAAAGATCAAGAGAGCCAATCCTCCTATCATTGGGGCGATCTTTGAAGAAAGGACGGTCTTATCTGGCGCCAAGCCAGGGCAAGACATTAACAGACGGGTCTCGAAGCTTGAGAATCCTCAGCTCTGAGAGGACAAGTATAAAGAAAGAAGAATTATTCCAACAGTGTTCAGATAGGCAGTCGATCCATATAAAGGTATTCAGCTGCATCCGGTTAGACTGGAAGCCGCCATTACTTACTTCGGAAAATAGACAGACAGATCATTATAACTGTTATTATAGAATTGCAGTTCCCGACATAGCTTGCAAATTTAGCAAGCTGAAGTGGTAATGCACATGTTTCCGAATGTTTGGTTCTAAGACATGAGGGTTTCTCACGATGTTCTTCTCCACCGTTTTGGGAGCAGTGGGGCCGAAATAAATTACACTAAGTTACGCGTAGAGGTCAACACAACCAAAGAGAGCTTTGTTTGTGTTGATAGAGGCAAACGCCTCTATCCAGCACTGGGTGAAGTCAGGCTGTGAATGATGATGATGATGAATGTGTTTGCCTGGCTTCGGACCCAAGAACTAAAACTCGGTAAGTGGAAATCTGTTCACATACTTAACAACCAAAAAAAATCTAAAAGAAAAATAATTTTCTTCTAAATTAATCAAAATTCTTACCCAGTCTCCGAGTCGTCCAAGTGATCCAAACGCTGGTACTTTATTCCACGCATCGTGCTATCTTTTTCGCACTCACAGTTAAAAACGTAAAGAATATCACTATCTCACTCACTCACACAACACTGTCACTATATAAACACTAAAAATATATACAGCTGTGTTTGTGTTCCTTTTTCGAAACCTTTTTGAAAACGTCACTTTTGACAGAAAAGGTCGTTATTTTTTTCTGTCGAATTTAAAAAAAGAAACAAATAAAAATCAATTTGATAAAGCTATTGAGGACTAGTTAACCAACCAGATCATACTCCGGACAACGCATTTCGTCAGATATTACGGTTTATTTTATCTGTCAAAACCCGGTGTCCGAATCGGTCGATGTAGCCGAATCCTCAAGGTTCGCTCAAATTGTCACCCAGCTGATACCGAACACTATTTTACTATACATTTTAAATTTAAACGTAGTTTTCTGAAAAAATCGTCTAAATTTAATTTAATTATTATACCGTCGAAATAATCACCTTACAGTGAGAAGTCAAACGCGTGACTATCGAGAACCAATAATACTTAATCAACATTAATAAGTAAACACTTTTAAGCCCTTTATCTTGTATACACGTCACCGGTGTAAATTTGTCCCGGCTAGTCCCGAGTGCACATTTATATCTGCGTCCCGCGTGCAAGTCATAAAGCTAGTGTCCATAGTCTGAACGAGGCATAATTTTGTTTAAATTTTTGACATTACTGATCACACCAGCCCCCGTAGCATGAACACCGTAGACAAGGGTTTGACGGAAGAATCGATAAAATGACAGATAGTGCAAAGAAATCTGTCATTGTGTCGACACAATCTGTCATTTTGTCCATTCTTCCGTCAAAGAAATCCTTGTCTATGGTGGTCATGCTACGGGGGCTGCTAGAGCCTCCTTCCTACTAATATTAAAAATGCGAAAGTTTGTGAGGATGTATTGATGTTTGTTACTCTTTCACGCAACAACTGCTGAACGGATTTGGATGAAATTTGGCACACAGATAGTTCATAACGTGGAGTAACAAGTAGGACTTTTTATCCCCGTAGTACGATCCCGTGAGACCATTACGGAACTCCATGCAGGCAAAGTCGCGGGCTTAAGCTATGGTATGTATGTGCTGAACATTTTTTTTCACCAACATTACGAAACATCAAATTCTTGGTGAAAACTCAAGTCAAAAGTCATTTATTCAACCTAGGCTGAAGATCAGCACTTTATGAACGTCAATTACACGCGATAGTCCCCCAAAACGGCGCCCTTCGCAAAACCCGCTGATGGATTTTAAACTTTAGTCGCTGAGCGTAACGGGGAAACTCCAATAGCGTGCTTTTATTCATACATTAATTTATATGCCACCAAATAGTAGTGAAAATGACCAGTAGGTATAGGAAGAGACGAAACTCACGCGCGAACTGTCAAAATCAAATCACGCCAAACTGCAATGACTTTGACAGATGACAGATCACAGCGTAGGTAACCTTACAGAAAATATTTATAAAACGAACTTTGACGTAACTCAAGCTAGTGCAGCAGCATTTCATACAAGAATGAAGCTCATTAGTATTAAGTTAATATTCTTATCCCATATACGTTGGGTGATAGTCGCTTGTAGGAATCCTAACTTCGTAACTAATATTATAAATGCGAAACTAAGTTTGTTTGTTACCTTTTCACGCCTAAACAATTGAACCGATCATCCTGAAATTTTGCATATACGTTGTCAGTTGTACAGAAACGGACATAGGGTACCTTTCATCACGAAAAAGTACTGTTAAATAACACAACAATAACGTTCTTATGATAATATAGATGGCGCCACGTGTCTTTCGAATCAGGATTAAATTGTATTATTACAGAAACTTTAGTAGTGTGTTAAGAGTTTAATAGTCCAATTCTAATTTAACCGCGAGCGACGCCGCGGGCAAATGCTAGTATGCACATAAAACTAATACAAACGAGTTTTATTTTGCTTAAAGCGCTACAGTACGTAGCTTTAGTTAAGTATAAGTTAGTTCTAAAGATATTTGCATTAGTCTCGCGCGCAATTTTGCACTTGTAAAGCCGAACCGTGCGCAGTACGAGTCGTGCTGAGCCACGCGAGTACGCCATTTGAGTACACATTGCAAAAGGCGGAACGATTTAAATAAACTTGAAGGCCAGAAAAATAAGACGAAATAAAATAAAAAGGTATGGTCTGTGTTGATTTATGGTCGCTCCATTTATTAAACTGGTATTCAGCTGCGCCCGGTTAGACTGGGAGCCGAGCACAACATAGTTGAGAAAAGTCACGCAGATGGCGATGAAGATGTATCTATGTCGGTAGATCTAGAGGGTGTAAAAAGACCCTTAACGAAGCCGAAAGGCACTTGTTCTCCCCGTCATTGCGATCATGTTTTTGTTCTGGGGTAAACCTGGGAACCTTTTAGTTACGGAGATATTGATAGTCAAAACTTATACTGTCACTTACGGGATATCTTCCGTGATTGTTCATTATTTTGAGCTCCCGATATTTCGGCGCTGTTGCAAGCGCCATGATCGCGGGTTGACATCGGGAGCTCAAAATAATGAACAATCACGGAAGATATCCCGTAAGTGACAGTATAAGTTTAGTTGTAAACCGTGAAAGCTTGAAACAGTTTTTGATAGTCAAAGTTCCAACTTTTTCAAAAGTTAAAAAAAAAAATAAGTACTAGTTTTTAAGGTTATAACTTTACTATAAATACCTTCATGACCCGTTTACTATTTTATGCATCCATCAGCACAATGTTTTGAATGAGACATTTAGTTTTACCATATAAAACGCGACTTTTCATCCCAAAAAAAAAAGTTGTTTGCCAAAAATAATATTTGCGTGGGGTTACTTAGTTTGATGTACAAAATGCATTGGTTGACGGCTTCGTGAAGGGTCTGTTCACATCTTGCACATGCAAGTGCGTCGGACAGCACTTTACGTAGTTGGGTCCTGGCTTCCATTCGTAGATCTTTGACAGACTTTACGGATAGTCAGAAGCCCAAATGCCCGGCAACCAGTCTTACCAAGCAGTATAGTGTCACCCAGTTACAGGATACGGGTAAAACCAGCATCCCCGCGAGACATTTTTCTCGATGGCATGAAAAGCCAAGTCAGAGGTCCATCGGCCGTATAAAAACTCTGACACCAGGTTAGGCACTAACCACACGAAATAGAAGAAGACGGAGTATGGAGGTCAATCGCTCCTAATTAAATATTGGTATTTAGGAGCTCGTGGCTAAAGAATAACAGCCGCTCGAGTCGATCTTTAGCTTAAGCCGTGCTTGCCTAGGTTGGTCCGTGGATGGGTGACCACCCATTACATACCGAGATTCCTCCGTGCCTCGGAAAGCACGTTAAGCCGTTGGGCCCGGCTGTCATTTGAAGATCTTTGACAGTCGTTAGGTAGTCAGTGGCCCAAAAAGTCTGACAACCAGTCTTACCAAGGGGTATCGTATTACCCAGTACTAACTGGGTTGTGGAGGTCAGATAGGCAGTCGCTCCATGTAAAATACTGGTATTCAGCTGCATCCGGTTACACTGCAAGCCGACCCCAATATAGTTGCAAAAGGAAAGGCAGACGATGTTTGCGAGCAACACGTGTAGCATGACCACCGTCGAAAGGAGTATTGTCGACGGAAGAATCGACAAAATGACAGATCAACAAAAGAAATCTGTCATTTTGTCGATTCTTCCGTCGACAAAACTCCTTTCTACGGTGGCCATGCTACGCATGCAGTTATAAGAGTAGTGAAGCACGAAAAGAAACGATGGATGGGCTGTGGTTACATCTATGACATGTATGTTTTACAGTTTGTTTGTTTATTTATGTACGACCACGACTTTTATTCTTATAATTATGATTATACTGTTAATGACAATTAAAATTTTTAACAATTTTATTTAATGTACGTATGAATTTTAATATTTTTTGTCATTTAATGTAATAATTATGTTAATGTTTTAATGACAATTTGAATTTTAATAATTTTATTTTTTGAATGTAATAATCAATGTAATGTTTTAATGAGAATTTTAATTTTAACACTGTATTCAATACCTATGTTACACAAATAAAGATTTTGATTTTGAAAAAAAAAAACAATTTTGTAAAAAGAAAATGTTTGCATGCCGAATGGTGAAATATGGCAGAACACTGATGTATACCTACTACTACCTACGTATTATGTATTTTTTTTAAAATAAATGCTATTCTATTCTTTGAAAGAAGAATTCATGCTGCACCGACATCAATTGGATAAGGGGCAAGATGATTACATAAAACAAATAATTAATTATTTAAATTGCGATAAGACTTATGAACTATGTTGTTCGGGTATTCACTCTTCGTGGTATCGACGATAATCTATACTAATATTATAAAGAGGTAAAATTTGTTTGTATGTAGGGGGTAATCTCCGGAAGTAATGAACCAATTTTAAAAATTGTTTCACTGGTAGAAAGCTACACTATTCGTGAGTGCTATAGGCTATAAATTATAAAGATATCACGCAAATTAGCCGAGCTATCAAAATTTTCGCGGACGAAGTCGCGGGCGAAGTGCTAGTTTCACATAAAATAACATTGATGAACAAAACAAAGAGATTAAAGCCTTTAATCCTTCCCAGCGATATGCCACATCCTTAATTAGGCTTTTTAGCCTGTGGCTAAATAATAACAGCCGCTCGGATCGATCTTTAGCTTAAGCTGTACTTGCCTAAGTTGGTCTATGGATGGGTTCCATCCATTATATATCGAGTTTCCTCCGTGCCTCGGAAAGCACGTTAAGCCGTTGGTCACGGCTGTCATTTGTAGATCTTTGACAGTCGTTACAGGTAGTCAGTGGCCCGAAAAGTCTGACAACCAGTCTTACCAAGGGGTATCGTATTACCTAGTACTAACTGGCTTGTGGAGGTCAGATAGGCATGCTCCATGTAAAATACTGGTATGCAGCTGCATCCGGTTAGACTAGAAGCTGACCCTAACATAGTTGAGAAAAGGCTAGGAAGATGATGATGATATGTATGTATATACTTGTTATATATTTATATTAAAAAAATATTATTCACCCTTTTAAATACATATCAATAATCACAAGAACTCCAGTTCTTCAAGCACAAATACAAAAAAACAACTCCCTACTCGGACCACAAAGAAACGAAATCTAAAATCCCTATGCTACCAAAACCACAAGCAATATTACATGATCTGTCAAAATGGCGCCACTTACAATGACAGACGTCAATCAAACGTCAAATTCAGTACATTTTAATTTAGTTCCTTTTTTCGCCGCTGTCAAGTCATGTTGGACACTTGAAGCAGTGTCGGGTGCAATATTACAGTATGTGCAAGTGCCTACTCTTAGGCACTTGAAAAACTGATAATATTAATTATGAATCGTTTAAGTTTAATTTAAATGCGTAGATAATATTTATCAAAGACAGGAACGAGTTCGAAACGCCATTCTGCGTTTCAAAACGGACATAAAGCGCAGGCGCAGGCACACCGCCAGCGGGCGGGCAGGCGAGCGACGCGAACGACGCCCTTTTCATACTTCGTTCGGCTCTTTCGATAGTTCGCGGTGTGAACCAAAGTATGAAGAGGTGAAACGATGCGTCGGCGTGGTTCACCCGCCAGCTGGCGGTGTGGCCTGCGCTTTATGGACGTCGGCAAGAAGGCTGCCAGGCTGACATGGGATTGGACGAGTCACGTAAGCCTCATGTACGATGACGACTGGGCAAAAGTCTCCACTCAATGGGTGCCGGGAGATGGATTGCGCCGCCAAAGCCCGGCCTAGAACGAGGTGGCGCCACGACCTGGACGCATACCGCGAGGGCTGGGTCGAAGTGGCGCGGGGCAAGTTCTTTGAATGATTTGGGGGAAGCCTCTGCCCAGCAGTGGGACAAGACGGGCTACTTAAAAAAACATCAAATGCATTACATCCTTACTAATATTATAAATGCGAAAGTAAGTTTGTTTGTTACCTTTTCACGCCTAAACCACAGAACCGATCATCCTGAAATCCTGCATATACGTTGTCAGGTGTACAGAAACGGACATAGGGTACCTTTCATCCCGAAAAAAAAATACTGTTCCCGAGGAAAACAACAATAACGTTCTTATGATAATAGATGGCGCCACGTGTCTTTCGAATCATGATTGAATTATATTATTACAAGCAGTGTAGAACCGGAATTGATTGTCAAATTCTAAATTAAGGCGAGCAAAACCTCGGGCAAAAGCTAGTATTTTTTATAAGAACAATGGCAGATAACACGAAGGCGCTTTTAGTTATTATAAAACGATACATAATTAATTATTTATAGATATATGGGGTCCGATTCTTGTGATTTTGAACTAATTATTAAATAATCACTCATGTTAGATTGCAATCAACCACCTATATCCATGTTTTTCATAGCAATAACATTCCTACATAATAATGATAAATCGAATTATCTTTAAAAAACATTGCCCTCAAAATCTGGCACGTGATCGTCACGTTTTTTACTAGAGCGTAACGATTAGGAAAGCCCCAATTAATATCATCGTAATCACCCACCTAGCAGTAGCGAAGGGTCAATTTTTGTAAGTGGTAAGCCGAAGTACATATCTTTAATGTGTGAAGCAAAGTTAATTCCTCATGGCTCGATAGATGGCGTTGCTCGATTAAAAAGCAAGCTATCGTTACCTGTCCGCCAATGTCATAAGAGCTCACGGATGATTTATTCTAAATACAATTCTTCCACAATATGAGTTTTAGATTTATAATAATTATTTGTCTATAGAAAACTGTCTATGCCATTTATCAAAGGGAATCTGGTAGGAATCGAGTTGTATGGAACCTTCGCCACTGCTACCTAACATAATCAGCCTATAATGTTCCCACAGCTGGGACACACAGGCCTCCTCTTCCTCTCTATGAGAGGGAGTGGGCTGTAATCCACCACGCAAGCCTTGGTAAATGTCACATGTCTTCGAATTTTTGGTTCTAGGACATGCCGGTTCCCTCACGATGTTATTCTTCACCGTTTTGAGAGCAGTGGTGATGAAATAAATTACATGAGCATTATTTTAAGCTTTCACGGTGTAAAACTAGACTTATACTGTCACTTTTGGGATATTTTCCGTGATTATTCATTACTAGCGACCGGCCCTTGCTACAGCGCCACCTATCGGGTCCAAAACTATATCTGATGTGGCCTATATTTTACGTTAAGCATCTAGCAGTACAGCGATGAAAACCGCGTTCAAATCCATACAGTAGTTTTTGCGAGATACGCGTACAAACACACAGACGGACAAAAAATCTAAAAACTGTTGTTTTGACTTCTGTTGCTCTATATAACGACCCCCCAGAAGGCTCCAAGCAGCGGCGGACTTCTCATACAAGCCGAAAAGCCTGGCTTGCCTAACGATAAATAAAAAAAAAAAAAAAAAAAAATTAAAAAAAAAATTACTCTCCCTGATGCCGATGGGCCATCTATTTTTTATATTTTTAAATGTTTTTATATTGTTTTATAATGGAATATTTAAAATGTATTTAATGTGTTTAAAAATAACATTCTTACAAAAACAAAATAATACTTAGTAATTTTTTGTCAAACAATAATAACATTCGGTTTCCACACAACTATCAATCCATAACAGAAATTATTTTAAATTCGCGCGCTTAAATTCTGATATGCCGGCCGCGATACTCTGGCTCGCTCTAACACTATACAAAAGAAGAGTTGAAAAGTTGAAGTTTAGTGCGTAATACGGCCTACGGTCAGTGACCCAGTGCTAGCTAACGCTTGCTCTTTCACACCCAGTGGCTTTTACGTGGCTTCTATGACCTCTCATGTTTCCTAGCAAAATGTGTCCGTTTTTGACAAAATTTTTATGTACTCATGTGAGAATTTGTATCGAGTTTAAAGCTAGGCTTTTCTTTGAATGTGTGCGTGTAAGTCTGTGTAAGTTTGAGAGAGAACGTGTGTGTTCGCGCCGATGATTTTGCGCGGCTATGCGTTTCGTGCGATTTTGATTTTGATACAAAGTACGTTTTCAAGTTAGTTCGTATTGTTTTGACCTAGGAATTATGCCAGTAGCACGCGTTAATTATTACGAATGAATGCTGTTTTGAAAATTTTGAGAACAATATTCTAAAGTTAGGTTTTGTTTTGTTATTGTAATTGTGTGAAAGTTATTAGCACGATGTGATTTATACCAATGATTTTGCAAGTTATTAATTGATTGTTATAAAGTGGTCTGTGAATGTGAATTCGGATATTACTGTCGAAAAGGTATGTAAATACGTTGAGTTAGCTCTTTACTTCACTGTTAAAGAAGTCCTAATGATAGTTTTTCTCGGCAATGTATTTTTGTCGCTTTTCGCATATCATTTTGTAGTTATTTGATAAAGTTCTTCCAAATAAAGAACCATCATCGTAATATTATATCTCTTTGAAATAAGAAAATACGTAAATATGAGTTTAGGTACTTAAAGAGTTGTTCTGAAGAATAGAATAAGTAAATAAAATTGGCTATTATTTATTAGTGATTTATAATGATTTTGTGAGATCATTCATATTTATGTAATATCAAATATTATCATTTTAATCGACACTATATTGAATTAATAAAATAGTGTGTACGGCAATAAAATAACAAATCAATAGTGTAAATGCCATCTAGTGGCCATTTTGAATGAAATATTTTGCACGTCTGAATTGTAAACAGCGTAGCGAACTTACTTTGGTGTCACGATTCGTACGTATAGATGGCGCCTTTGTCAATTATGCAAGCGTATTAAGATATCGAGACTAGAAATTAATTGAAAAACTATTTATTTAACTATTAATTTTTTTTTTTTTTTTTTATTAAGATATCGAGACTAGAAATTAATTGAAAAACTATAACTTATAAAATTGTATCCCAGAACATCGGTAGCTGACTAACTGGGCTTGCCTCCATTCTGACCTAGCGGCACGCCACTGGCTCCAAGGGGTAGTAGCTTGAGTATTTGGAATCAATTTCAGCTTGATACCTCCACGCGTTCCTGAGAAAACGGGTCTTGACACACGGACAACAAAGTGGTCCTATCTATAAAGGTTCCGTTATTGCCGTCTTAGGTACGGAACCCAAAAAATCACGTTAGTTTTGTCGTCAGACTTTTGAGATTTAATAAGACTTTGTCACTCACAGAACTGTTTAATGTCTACAAGGGGTGTAGGTGTTTGTTATACAAGGTGTAAAATAATAAACGCAAGACCTCCCGTGTGGTGTCTCAGACCATGAAACTGAACAACTTTTGTTCTATGACTTTTGGAAATTCATAACTTTTTTTTTAGTTTAACCATACATGTGGATCAGCTGATTGCGTCCGTTCCTATAGAAACTTTTTTTTTTTTGCAAATTTCAAGAACTCGTAGAACAAAAGTTGTTCAGTTTCATGGTCTGAGACACCACACGAGAGGTCTTGCGTTTATTCTGTTACAAGTTGTATAAAGCTACATAGCCCATACATAATTTACGCCGTAAACTGTGGTAATATCCAACGAAAAACCTTGCGTGTGCAGTGAAAGTTCTGCGCGGAACAAAGATAGCACTATGTCGGAAAGAGACGGTAGTATTTCTCAGAATTGTTTGTTGTTACTTTATGATATCGGTTTGTTATTTGTGAAGGATAAGTAGGGCTTATTGAAATAGTGATAATGGAATTAAGAGCGTTTGTACGGAAAGCTGGCAACGTCGCAAATAGCTGTCAAATATTTAGCTGTTTTGATTAATTTGGCAATATTACTGTATGGACATAAGAAATATGGCTAACTAGTGAACTAAATCATCTGCCTAGCCTTTTCCCAACTATATTAGGGTCGGCTTCCAGTCTAACGGGATGCAGCTGAATACCAGTATTTGACATGGAGCGACTGCCTATCTGACTTCCACAACCCAGTTAGTACTGGGTAATACGATACCCCTTGGTAAGACTGGTTGTCAGACTTTTTAGGCCACTGACGACAATCAAAGATCTACAAATGACAGCCGGGACCAACGGCTTAACGTGCTTTCCGAGGCACGGAAGAAACTCGCTATGTAATGGGCGGTCACCCATCCACAGACCAACCTAGGCAAGCACGGCTTAACCTAAAGATCGACCCGAGCGGCTGTTATTATTTTGCCACGAGCTCCTCTGGTGAACTAAATATTGATTATGAAATGCAATAATCTATATCGTAACACCGAATAGTAGCATTTAATTTTACATGTAAAAAAAGTATTTGGAAACTTTCCGAATGCATTTTTTACACCTGCCCCCGTAGCATGACCACCGTAGACAAGGATTTCTTTGACGGAAGAATCGACAAAATGACAGATTGTGTCGACACAATGACAGATTTCTTTGCACTATCTGTCATTTTGTCGATTCTTGCGACAAAGAAATCCTTGTCTACGGTGGCCATGCTACGGGGGCTAAAACGGTTACAACATTAAATTCAGTGTTTTAATTGCGCTTCATTATTAATATTCTAGTTCACTAGTTAGCCATATTTCTTATTCCCATACAGTAATATTGCCAAATTAATTAAAACAGGTAAATATTTGACACCAGTAGCGAAGGGTCAATTTTTGTAAGAGGTAAGCCGGAGTACATATCTTTAATGTGATGATATTATTTGTGTATAGAATACTGACTGTGCCATTTTTCAAAGGGAAGCCGGTAGGAATCGAGTTGTATGGAGCCTTCGCCACCGTTTGACAGCTATTTGCGATTGCGACGTTGCAAACTTTTTGGAAGAAGGCTCTTAAGGGCAGGTTACACTTGACGCACTTTGACTGGCTCTTTGGTACAGCAGTTGCTAGCGTTATGGCTGAGCATGGGGACCTGGGTTCGATTCCCAGGTCAAGCAAAGTGTTATTGGGTTTTTACATCAGGAATTTCTCAGTAGCTGCCACGGAGTCTGGATTTGTGCCTGGTTGATGGCAATAGGCTCGCCCCCTATTACACGGGACTTAAATATAACTGGCGAAATGTGAGTGTACTATAAGGTACACCTCTGCCTAACCCCTCGGGGACTACAGGCGTGATGTTATGTTCATTGTCTTTGTGTCAAGGTCCTAGTCGATATACTAGTAAACTACTCACATACCGCGGTTACGGTGATACAGAATGGCGATTGCAAAATTGCCCGTAAGGTGTACCTGTTTAGTATGTGTAGTAATACGTACTTGTGAATGGTATCAATGTCATAAGTCGGAAATGAGCGTAGAATCTTTACACAGTATAAAACAAAGTCGCTCCCGCTGTCTGTACTGTAGATCTGTGAAACTACGCAACGGATTTTAATGCAGTTTTCAGCAATAGATAGTGATTCAAGAGGAACGTTTATACAGGGTGTAAACAGACCCTTCACATAGCCGTCAACCAAGCATTCTGTACATCAAACTAAGTAACTTTACGCAAAAATTATTGCTAGGAATCGACTTTTTTTTTTGGGGTGAAAAATCACGTTTTACGGTAGGACTCGATGGAAAGCACTCAAAGCATTGTGCTGATGGATGGATTGAATAGTACGGGGGTCGTGGAGGTGTGTAAAGTAAAAATCTTACATTAAAAACATGTATTAAAAAAAAACTTGTGAAAAAGTTGGAACTTTAACCCCCCAATATCTCCGTAACTATAAGGTTCCCAGGCATACCTGGAGCATAGACCATAGTCTAGAACAAAAAAAATGATCGCAAAGACGAGATGAACAAGTGCCTTTCGTATATGTTAAGAGTCTATTTACACCCTTTATGTGTGTATACTAGCTGTACCCGGCCAGCGTTTCAATGCAGCTTTTCTACGTACCCCTTGTGTTTTTATTACTCTACCTACCAACTGCCTACCTACTACCTATCAACTATTTCCGGGATCAAAAGCAGCCCCGGATCTAGGGGGGGGGCAAGCCGGGGCCCGTGCCCCGGGCGGCAAATTCAAGCTTGGTAGACGAATACACTACTCAGCATTATCGCAACTTTGCGATTCCTAACGGGCAGTATAGTCTATACATATAAACTTCAAAGTCCTGACTGACTGACTTATATATCAACGCACAGCCCAAACCACTGGTTTTAGAGACATGAAATTTGGAGGGTGTACTCTTTGTGAAGAGTAGGTATCCACTGAGAAAGGGTTTTTCGAATTTCCACCCCTAAAAGGGTGAAATGGGGTGTTGAATTTTCTATGAAACTTTTTATTCTCCGAGTCGATTGGCTTGAAATTGTGTCTACATATACTTCAGTTAAAATGATGAGATACGTGTATCACAGTTTTTCCAAAAACATCCTCCAATTTAAAATTCAATGTCCTGACTGGCTGACTAACGCACAGCCCAAACCGCTGGTTCTAGAGACATGAAATTTGGAGAATGTACTCTTTGTGGAGAGTAGGTATCCACTAAGAAAGGGTTTTTTTTAAATACGACTACTAAGCTAGTAAAATAATGAAATTAACAACGAGGTCCGTAAGCATAGATCGCGATATCACGCGCGGGGCCGGTGCAGTGTCAGTCTCAGACCATATCTTGTCCTATCCTAATTAAAATATATTATGTCCAACACGTGCATGTATTTTAAAAATATAGGCTTAACAGAGAAAGAGCAGCGCTTGACCGGTCGTTGTGGCGTACTTTGGAGGAGGCCTATGTCCATCAGTGAGCGTATTATAGCTGAAATGATGATGATGATAAAGGTAAAAATATTGTCAGGCGGGGGCGGCATTTTTCAGTTTTTGCCCCGCCTCGAAATAATTCAAGATCCGGGGCTGATCAAAAGTAGGCCATGAGTTAATCCAGAATATAAGCTAAGTCGGTGTGAGAACTACCACCACAACTTCGAGGTCGAACTAGAGCTACGAACTACAGTTATTCACACGGTTTCAAGTCAGGTTCTAGACCTTTGTATTTTGATCCTGGTGATGATATTCCTTGCTTTTGCCAAACTCAGGCAGCCACCTGGCATGAACTACACATAATTTCGCTAAATCTGTTTACGGAAATGCATTGGCTTATTTTCAAATCCTAACTCAGTGTTGTTTAAATAAGAATATTAAATAAACAATTGAATATGAGCCAATGATGGTCACTAGACTCAGGCGTCAATGGAATTTATCAATTTTAACAACACATCGCATCTGCCTAGCCTTTTCCCAACAATGTTAGGGACGGCTTTGGTGACTATGGATGGTTATAGAAAGAAAGAAAAGAAGGAGGAAGAGTAGAGGAAGACCAAAGAAGCGATGGATGGACTGTGTGAAGGATGATATGGCTAGAAAGGAGGTGACTGCTGAGATGACGAGTAATAGAGAAGTATGGAAGAAGAAGACATGCTGCGACGACCGCAAATGAATTGGGATAAGGGCTGGAGAATGATGATTGTTTCACAATAGATTAGTGTCATTATTATGATTGACGATTAATAACTAAAAGCCTATCTCGACCTCTATGACAAATTCAAAAACATTTGCTAGACAATAGATACTGTCTTTAGAATTGTATCTATAAACAATATTGCCAAACAGTAAGCCTGTCTGACTTCCACAATGTAACTGTGTACTATTAGGTACACCTCTGCCTAACCCTTCGGGGATTACAGGCGTGATGTTATGTTATATCTATGCCAAGACGTGAAATAATCTTAATTTAAACTTATACTGTCACTTACGGGATATCTTCCGTGATTGTTCAGTATTTTGAGCTCCCGATATTACTATTTATTATTTTTTTTTTTATTTTGCTTCTTTTTTATTATTTTTTTTGTTTTATTTTTTTTATTATTGTTGCTTTTTTTTTTAATATCGGAACTCAAAATAATGAACAATCACGGAAGATATCCCGTAAGTGACAGTATAAGTTTAGTTGTAAATCGTGAAAGCTTAAAACAATCTTAATTTTCATATTATCGTCCTCTGTACAAAGAGAGGCCTTGTCTTACAATAGAAAAACAACTTACTAACCTAAATTAATAACTACCAGTACATTCTACGACGTCAATATATTCCCACTATTTACCTACCTAAGTACTTTATTTAATCTGAGAGATAAACAGATAACTCGAGTATATAAGGACCAGAATCGCTTGACACTTCAAAATGGCGCCAGTTGGTAACACTTACAGTCTATTATGTTCCCACAGCTGGGACACAGGCGTCCTCTCTATGAGAGGGAGTGGGCTGTATTCCACCACGCGGGTCTAGTGCGGGTTGGTAGTAGGTTCACAGTCAAAGTTCCTTTCATTTAGATTGACATTAGTCTTCGATACAATAAAAATAAATAAAATTGAATTCTCTGTTTGTAATATGAAAATAACATCTTTTTACTGAATACATATGATACATATAATACGGCACATATAACAACAAAATCATTTCTTTTAATTTTTGTCCCTCTGTCTGTCTGTTTGTTCCGGCGTATCTCCGAAACGGCGGGGCCGATTTTGACGGGACTTTCACTAGCAGATAGCTGATGTTATAAAGAGTATCCCAGGCTACTTCTGTTTATATACAAAAAGAATTAAGGAACCGCGCAAAAAAATTAAAACCCATGAAATTGTTAACAAAATCCGGTTTAAATAAGGAAGTAACATTTTTATAATAATTTCAAGTTGACGCAGATTGCAGGCAACGGCTGGTTTGAAATAAATGCTTTGATGTTGATTAGAACGCTAAGGGGGATGTGTGGTGTTACGCGAATGGATAAAATAAGAAATCTTACTACTATTATAAATGCGAAAGTTTGGATGGATGGATGTTTGTTACTCAATCACGCCAAAACTAATGAACGGATTTGGATGAAATTTGGAACACAAATAGGTTGTAACCTGGATTAACACATAGGATACTTTTTATCCCGGTAGTGTGACCCTGTGGGACAATTATCGAACTTCAGGCGGGCGACGCCGCGCGCATAATCTAGTGAGTACATAAGAGGAAGTCTGAAAGTGGCGTCGGTGACTGAAAAGTTGTGTGGTAATCGGTTGTCGTGGTATGGGCATGTGATGCGGAGGAATGAGGAAAATGTCGTGAGGAAAGTTTTGAGTATGAATGTGGATGGGTATAAGAGTAGAGGAAGACTACTGGTATTCAGCTGCGTCCGGTTAGGCTGGAAGCCGACCCCAACATAGTTGGGAAAAGGCTAGGCAGATGATGATGATGAGTTAGTTTGATAGATGTTGAGGAGATAAGAGCCCGATGAGCCAATGAGCCCCAAACTAGAAGCGGTTGTAGTCTGTATCTTGGGGCTCAGGATCTTGTTTCCAGAGTAGATACTAGAGAGCAGTAGCGAAGGGTAAATTTTTGTAAGAAGTAAGCCGGAGTACATATCTTTACTGTATAGAATATTATTGGCTATAGAGCCTATAGAGTACTGACTGTGCCATTTCTCAAAGAGAAGCCGGTAGGAATCGGGTTGTATGGAACCTTCGCCACTGCTAGAGAGTCTGAGTATGAATGTAAATGGCTATAAGAGTAGAGGAAGACCAAAGAAATGAAGGATCAACTGTGTGAAGAATGATATGGCTAGAAAGGAGGTGACTGATGAGATGACGAGTAATAGAGAAGTATGGAAGAAGAAGGCATGCTGCGCCGACCACAAATAAATTGGAGAATGATGATGCTTTGAGTTACTTTCAAGCCACAGCTCAAGTGTATTTGGTTCTTTCGATATATGCTTTCGATATCTATATTAGATAAAATGAGTACAAACATAATATGATGATAAGCTTATCAGTATTTACATTTAATTTATTTGTTATGGAAAGGTTATTTTATGGCTATTTCGGGCTGGTTTCGTAATTTTGATGGCTTTGATGATTTACCGATTTTCAGGTACTTGATTTCACAATGAGTATTTACGATTTCGATTAGAGGCTTAATATGAGAGCAGCGGTGGCCCAGTGGTGGCGGCTCCGACTTACAAACAGTAAGTCGTGGGTTCGAACCCAGGCAGGCGCATTGCTTTGTGTAATTTATTTCATCACCATTGCTCTAAAAACGGTGAAGGAAAACATCGTGAGGAAACCGGCATGTCTTAGAACCAAAAATTCGAAGACATGTGACATCTACCAACCCGCACTGGGCCCGCGTGGTGGATTATAGCCCATTCCCTCTCATTGGGAGGAGGCCGTGTGTCCCAGCAGTGGGAACATTATAGGCTGATTATGTATGAGGGGCTCGTGGCTGCAACCGCTCCTTACGACACACAAACGAGGTGGATTTTCTGAGGCTTTCTTTATACGAAACTAGCCGTTACCCGCGACCTTCGTTCACGTGAAATTATTATAAAAAATATCACTTCTCTTTGCTAATCGGACTTTGCTAAAAATATCAAGAGTTTTTTTTCCACGATACCTTAATTTAAGTTGCAAAATAAAAGTAGTCAAAGTTAGACCTTATAACGTCTGCTACCTGCTAGTAAAAGTTCCGTCAAAATTGGTCCAGCCGTTTTGGAGGTTAACCGGAACAAACAGACAGACAGACATTTTTTTTTTTTTTTGTGAGTGCCATATATCAAACGCATTCACTAAAAAGCTGTTATTTTGATGTAACAGACACTTCAATTTTATTTATTTGTATAAATGTGTATAAATAGGGTTATTTGTTGATTTTATTAAGGTATGAAATGGTCATCGAAGTCACCCACATGACGGTCAAAGAGGAGACTGCATTTCAAATAATTAACAATTCAAAGTTAGAAAATTTGCATTGGACTCTTGACTTTTGCACTACGAATAGCATTATTATTGTATTAAAATTGAATAAATGTACATAACATCACGCCTGTAATCACCGAAAGGTTACGCAGAGGTGTACCTAAAGTTATGTTATCAGTCCCATGTAAAAGGGGGCGCGCCTATTGCCATTAACTGGGCACAAATTCAGATTCCGTGGCTGTTACAGAGAAACACACTTTGCTCGACCCGGGAGTCGAACTTAGGACTCAGCAGTCGCAACATAGAAAAAAAAAGGGAAAGAGTATTGATGGGGAATTGCACAAGAAGATAATTATTAAATCGGTAATTACTACCGAGTTCCTGACTTTTGAATCTTATTACTTATGGTTTAAGGGTGAAAAGAGGCAAACCCTCAGTGAGCTCGGTAGAATACTTCCGATTTCAATAAGTAGCAGGAATCCGGCTCGAAGGACTAATTTTTGACGTGACAACGTCTTATAATTCGATGGAGCCGGCTGCACGCACGAAAAAACATGACGTATGCGGCGTTACCTCGCTCTGAGGCGTTACATAAAACAATTGCTCAACGCACATTCATACTTGTAAAAACTATGTACATTGTAAAAAAAAAAATTTACATAATTGTATTTATGCGTACAAATAAATGTAACTTGATCAATTCAATTGTGATTTCCATTTACCTCCTTCTCTATATCCATACAAAATATCTATCAAACAAATAAAATTAAAATTTTCTTTTGAAAAATGCAACCATTCCATCAGTATTTTCTTATGACGTTGTCACGTTCAACTATCGTCAGTAAACCGACTTTACAGACAACCGATTTTTTCATTACATTGACACTGACTACAAATGAGGAGTGACAGAACAAGAAATGATAATTCCACTTAAAAAAATTAAATACTTAAGGCATTCGACAGAATACCATAAATAACGTCACACTACAAGCTGGTGGGGTTCAAATCACGTTAATTCCTCTAGTACATAGCCTCTAAAGTTGGCAGTTTGATGCAGATCATGATATTTCCGTTTAAAAAAAATCAATAAACAAAATCGGAACAAAACATGATAAATTTCATACATTTCTGGTTGAGTAATAGTATTAAAAATAATAAGGTTCAACCAAAAAGCAAGAACTTATGACAAAGCTTCGTATCCATAAATTGCGAGCAAACATTTTCTTTAAACTTTTGAAAGAAGAGCTTGAAAGGTTTCAAAACATGATATATCCAAACTGTTTGGTAGAAATCATGTTATTTTTATCGGATCGGATCAAAACATCATGTTATTTCCATTTTTTAAATAAGAATAACTACAATTATATGTACTTCGGATCCGGTCGTTAGTACGGACATAAAATGAATTGGAAAGCGCGCCTGTGTGACAGTACAGTGGAGACAACACAGCGTGCTTGTACAGAGCCCTGATGTCCAACTCGAGGGAGGACGACAGTCAATGTCTGATCGCGGCGGAGTTGAGACGTCTTGGAACTGTAACCGATTCATTGTGCCCCGTGTTATTGTGTTAAGTTGTAATCTCAAGTAATTCGTTAGTTTGCTAGAAACAGTGTATCGCACCGAGTGTTTTCATAGCACGAAACCCATCGTCTGCCCACATGATGTACAAGCCTAACGGAGTAAATGACATATCCGACATGCATATTAAGTTTTTCCCATCATTATTTCTTAGTACTCGTATTTTTTTTAATTTTTACAAAGACAAATTAGTAACAGGTTTTTGAGATTTTGTGAAAAATTGGACATTAAGGATTTTTTTTTTGTTGTGTCACTCCTCAAATATTTCCTCGGTTCTCGCGTAACTTCGATAAAAGTATTTTTCAATGCAAATACTTACGACTTAATAATAACACCGAATAAATAGAATTACTAACGACGTACTGAAAAGGCATTGTTCATATAAATTGTTTATTTATCATTATTTACCGATGACATGTCGCGTTTTCAGTGGTGAGATGAAGTACACGTTTCAAAGTTGGTGGTAGACCAGTTTTCACCTCTATGCTTAGAGCAGTAAGGTTGAAAAGTGGTCAACCGGTTACACATTGTCTATTTACTTTAAAAACAAAAGGTATATTTAATTGGGCTTGTTGTAACAGTTGGTGGAATTTTCGACGTTTTTTTGGCCTCGAATATAATGTGTTTTTAACGTATAATTTTGAGACACGGAATAAAGAAATTAAGGAGTAATTAGCTGTTTTGTTCCAGACACCTCGAAAATTGTGAAGGCGGCCCACATCGAAAGAATTTTCCGAGAAACCGAAGTGGATCGAGATATACATACAGGGTGTAAACAGACCCTTCACGAAGCCGTCAACCAAGCATTCTGTACATCAAACTCAGTAACTCTACGTAAAAATTATTGCTGGGAAACGACTTTATTTTTGGGGTGAATAATCACGTTTTACTGTAGGACTCAATGTAACGCACTCAAGCATTGTGCTGATGGATGCATTGAATAGTGCGGGATTCATAGAGGGATTTATAGTAAAGTTATAACATTAAAAACTTGTGAAAAAGTTGGAACTTTGACACTCAATATCTCCGTAACTAGAAGGTTCCCAGGTATGGTCTAGAACAAAAATATGGGCGCAGTGACGGGGAGAACAAGTGCTTTTCGGCTTCGTTAAGGGTCTTGTTACACCCTTTATATGGATTTATTTGAATAACATTTACTGCCTCGTTGGCTTCGTAGTCGCAAGCGCAACTCCTGAGCGTGCGATCCTAGGGTAGATTCCCAGGTCGAGCAAAGTGTTATTGGGTTTTTCCATCAGAAATTCCTCAGTAGCAGCCACGGAGTCTAAATTTGTACCCGGTTGATGGCAATAGGCTCGCCCCCAAATATGGGACCTAAACGTCACTGGCTAATTCTTCTGGGATTACAGGCATGATGTTATGTTGAATGACATCTTGAAGTTTTCACGTCACAAAATCGCGATTTTTGCCCGTCATTAATTAATCCTACTTTCCTCTCGCAGGTCTGCTGGAAGAGATTTCTAATGAAATAAGCAGTACCTTTGTGCTCTTCTATCTTAAAGTAATGTCTTATTAAGTATTTTGTGTGTACATAAATCTATATATATAAAAGAAAGTCGTGTTAGTTACACTATTTATAACTCAAGAACGGCTTTACCGATATGGCTGAAAATTGGTGAGAAGGTAGCTTAGAGCCAGGAGACGGACATAGGATTATTTACTATTTATTCCGTTCGACAGTGTTCTTAGTAGGTAGGTAGTAGGTAGGTAGTAGGTAGGTAGTAGGTAGGTAGTAGGTAGGTAGTAGGTAGGTAGTAGGTAGGTAGTAGGTAGGTAGTAGGTAGGTAGTAGGTAGGTAGTAGGTAGGTAGTAGGTAGGTAGTAGGTAGGTAGTAGGTAGGTAGTAGGTAGGTAGTAGGTAGGTAGTAGGTAGGTAGTAGGTAGGTAGTAGGTAGGTAGTAGGTAGGTAGTAGGTAGGTAGTAGGTAGGTAGTAGGTAGGTAGTAGGTAGGTAGTAGGTCGGTAGTAGGTAGGTAGTAGGTAGGTAGTAGGTAGGTAGTAGGTAGGTAGTAGGTAGGTAGTAGGTAGGTAGTAGGTAGGTAGTAGGTAGGTAGTAGGTAGGTAGTAGGTAGGTAGTAGGTAGGTAGTAGGTAGGTAGTAGGTAGGTAGTAGGTAGGTAGTAGGTAGGTAGTAGGTAGGTAGTAGGTAGGTAGTAGGTAGGTAGTAGGTAGGTAGTAGGTAGGTAGTAGGTAGGTAGTAGGTAGGTAGTAAGTAGGTAGTAGGTAGGTAGTAGGTAGGTAGTAGGTAGGTAGTAGGTAGGTAGTAGGTAGGTAGTAGGTAGGTAGTAGGTAGGTAGTAGGTAGGTAGTAGGTAGGTAGTAGGTAGGTAGTAGGTAGGTAGTAGGTAGGTAGTAGGTAGGTAGGTAGTAGGTAGTAGGTAGGTAGTAGGTAGGTAGGTAGTAGGTAGTAGGTAGGTAGTAGGTAGGTAGTAGGTAGGTAGTAGGTAGGTAGTAGGTAGGTAGTAGGTAGGTAGTAGGTAGGTAGTAGGTAGGTAGTAGGTAGGTAGTAGGTAGGTAGTAGGTCGGTAGTAGGTAGGTAGTAGGTAGGTAGTAGGTAGGTAGTAGGTAGGTAGTAGGTAGGTAGTAGGTAGGTAGTAGGTAGGTAGTAGGTAGGTAGTAGGTAGGTAGTAGGTAGGTAGTAGGTAGGTAGTAGGTAGGTAGTAGGTAGGTAGTAGGTAGGTAGTAGGTAGGTAGTAGGTAGGTAGTAGGTAGGTAGTAAGTAGGTAGTAGGTAGGTAGTAGGTAGGTAGTAGGTAGGTAGTAGGTAGGTAGTAGGTAGGTAGTAGGTAGGTAGTAGGTAGGTAGTAGGTAGGTAGTAGGTAGGTAGTAGGTAGGTAGTAGGTAGGTAGTAGGTAGGTAGTAGGTAGGTAGTAGGTAGGTAGGTAGTAGGAAAAGGTGCATTGCAACGCATGCCGGGTATAGCTAGTAAATAAATAAATAAATAAATGCATTCAGACTTAGGAAATGCCAATCACCATTGGCTTCATTAACTTTCCAAATATAAAGTTCCTATTTACAAAGGAAACTGATAATTATTAGAACGAGCCACTGGTACCAGTAACCGTCAATTATAATACTAGCCACACCTTTTAATTACAGTGTATGAGGTCTAAGGTTCTATTCCCAGGTCGACAGTCGCGCAAAATGTCATTAGGAATTTGGCTCGATGGCAATAGGCTCGACCCCTATTACCTACTTGGGAATTAAATATTACTGCCGACTCGAGAAGCTCGTGGCTAAATAATAACAGCCGCTCGGGTTGATCTTTAGGTTAAGCCGTGCTTGCCTAGGTTGGTCTGTGGATGGTTGGTGACCACCCATTACATACCAAATTTCCTCCGTGGCTCGCAAAGCACGTTAAGCCTTTTAGTCCCGGGTGTCTTTTGTAAATCTTTGACAGTCGTTAGGTAGTCAGTGGCCCAAAAAGTCTGACAACCAGTCTCCAAGGGGTGTCGTATTACCCAGTACTAACTGTGTTAGTGTTAAAGGGAAACGCCCATTCTTGGCCATGTTTTGCCCACCAATGTGTCAAATACAAAAAAAATACCCATAAAATAACTAAAATATTACTATTACTTATTTGTTATGAAACCTCAGGAATTAAAAGCCGAATTAATCAAGAAGCTCAATCGTTTATTACCCTATCTAACACTTCCGGTCGATTTAAATCCTGTCGAAATAGGGATGGCACCTTTTACTGAAAAAAATCGATTAACTGCAACCTGTTTTCCAAAACTCGATTTTTAGAAAATATTTTTTTCTAATGTAGTTGTTTCGCTTTTGTTATTTTCATTACAAACAAAAAAAGCTTGGCCATTTTTGGGCTACGACATAATGAACTGATGGCTTTTTTTTTTAACGTGGTAAAATCATCAAATGAGTCCTCCCACCCAGGGCAGAGCGGGAGGGACTGTCAGACTTGTACTGACTAAAATCCACGGTGTCCTTCAGTAGCCCTTTATGTTCCAGGGTCACGGTAATTCTATGAGTCCCGCGACCCATGAACTGATGCCTTGTTTCCATTTTATTCCGTATTATTTTAAATATCGATTCTTCTAAAAATCGATCTCATTTCGACATCCCTAGATCAATAATAATCGTATTTGACATTTTGACAACTGATTGACTTTGACATTTCACATTTTGTTTGTTGTTGTTTGCTGTTCTCTTGCGACTCGTGATTTTTTCTCCTGCGTTTTTCTATTTGATTTTCCGACGACTTTGCTTACGATTATGGACTCTGTAACCGCTCCCGATGACGACCTCAGCTTTGCCTTGGATTCCGTACCCGCTTCCCACGACGACACCGGCTTGCCAATGGATACCGTACCTGTTTCTCACGAAGGACCCGACACGACTATGGAACCTGATTTAGATGTACTTACCAGCTTAACACGGAGCCATCTCTGTGTCAACTGTGGCGTGGATACACGAAGACTTAAGAGATTTACCCTAAGCAATGTGGAAGTTCGATCTATCATTCAACAATGGATTGCACCACAACAAGTAAGTTCAACCGAGTTCCAACCGAGTTCTATGTACAAATAGTGTTTGTTTTCTTTATCTGTGATGTCAACCCTAATGTATATCGTTGGTTTCTTTCATGGGCGTCACTTGGCCAAAACCTCTTCACCAAATGGGCATTTCCCTTTAAAATCGGTCTAATTTAGCTGTAACTCTATTTTTTGGTCCGTATAGACTTTTTATACTAAAAGAAATACCTTGAAACAAATAAGGACACCCTTGCTATTTTTCCATGTAGGGTATATCAATTGGTTACGGCACCCCATTAAGTTAGTATTTGTTTACCAACATAAGGCCACGAGCCTAGCTTAGGCACCAGTCTCCTACAATATATACTAACCTGAATTGTGTATCATTGTCGAATCTGACCGATGTAAAATAATTTATGTATATTGTGGTGAGAAAATAAAGTTGATTGATTGATTGATTGATTGATAAGCTGGCCTTAGAATAAAATGTATGATGTAATACTATGCATCCGGACATCGTAAATAATACAAGGAAAACTCTAGACAATATTACTGTTTAAAATAATGACGTCAAACTGGTTTTATTTCGAGAAAACCCTAAGCTTGTCTGTATCACCAACTCATCATCATTCTCTTGCTCTTATCCCAATTCATTAGTGGTCGGCGCAGCATGTCTTCTTCTTCCATACTTCTCTATTACTCGTCATCTCATCAGACACCTCCTCTCTAGCCATATCATTCTTTACACAGTCCATCCATCGTTTCTTTGGTCTTCCTCTACTCATATACCCATACACATTCACACTCAAAACTTTCCTCACGACATTTTCCTCATTCCTCCGCATCACATGTCCATACCATGACAACCGATTACCACACAACTTTTCAGTCACCGGCGCCACTTTCAGACTTCATCTTATATACAACGTGTAACATAATAAACGCAAGACCTCCCGTGTGGTCTCTCGCACCATGAAACTAAACATCTTTTGTTCTACAAGTTCTTGAAATTCGCAAAACAAAAAAAAAACTTTCTATAGGAACGGACGCAATCAGCTGATCCACATGAATGGTAAAACTAAAAAAAAAGTTATGAATTTCCAAAAGTTGTTCAGTTTCATGGTCTGAGACACCACACGAGAGGTCTTGCGTTTATTATGTTACACCTTGTATACTCATTTCTTATTTTATCCATTCGCGTAATCAACTCATCATTATAAAAGATGATATAATTATTTTGGCGCTGTTACAAATTCGGCCGCCCGATACGAACCATCGCGTATCGTATCCGTCAGATTCGCCGACCATGACCTTAGTCACTCCCGACGACCCTATCACCGTCCTCCAGGAATGCAGTAGGGAAACTAGCAGTAGCGAAGGGTCAATTTTTATAAGAAGTAGGCCGGAATACATATCTCTAGTGTGATTATATTATTTGTCTATAGAATACTGACTGTGCCGTTTTTCAAAGGGAATCCGGTAGGAATCGAGTATGGACCTTCGCCACTGGAAACTGGTACTATTAAAATACACAGAAACAAACCGCCGTCATTCCGACCTCGCCGTCGCGGTCCATCGCGACGTCCTCGTTCACGCCCTCCACGACCCTTGCTCGAGCCAGTCCGCGATGCTGAGCCAGTAGTTTTAAATCAGCTCCTAAATAATGTTCTCACTCAAATCCATCCTGTCCCTGCTGTCCTCCCCAGCGACCTCTTTTAGTTTTAAGCCGCGAAAGCTTAAAACAGTGTTCAGCTATTGTGAAAAAATATGCTTTTTATGTTATTTTAGAGCTTTTCAAGAAAAACTAAGTTCTTCTCCATTTAATCCTAATTTTTAACGTATCAAGCAAATTCAAGGCCGATTTTTAAAAATGGTTAAAATTATAATATGTTAAAGTTAATAAATATATGGTATATTGAATCCTTAACGGTGGACCACTATTTACGACACGCCCTTAGTACAGAGACGGATTCGCGAGCAACAGCTAGTTGATTATAATTGCCAAATTATTGAGAAATCATAAAAATATAATCGGTTGACGTTGTCATTTAAAGCGGCGACTTCAATAGGTTGTTTCTAAGAATCAAAGTTAATATAAAATATGACTAAAATTGCTATAAAGCTAATAACATACCATGACATCACGCCTGTAATCCCCTAAGGGTTAGACAGAGGACAAAAATCTTACATTAAAAACAAGTATTTAAAAAAAACTTGTGAAAAAGTTGCAACTTTGAACCAAAATATCTCCGTAACTAGAAGGTTGCCAGGTATGGTCTAGAACAAAAAATGTTCGCAATGACGTGGAGAACAAGTGCATTTAGGCTTGGTTAAGGGTCTTTTTACACCCTTCATAGTACAACCACATTTTGGCAGTAATGTTTTAAGTCATCATCTGCCTAGCCTTTTTCCAACTATGTTGGGGTCGGTTTCCAATCTAACCGGATGCAGCTGAATACCAGTATTTTACATGGCGACTGCCTATCTGACCTCCAAGACCCAGTTAGTACTGGGTAATACAATACCCCTTAGTAAGACTGGTTGTCAGACTTTTTGGGCCACTGACTACCTAACGACGGTCAAAGATCTAAAAATGACAGGACCGATGGCTTAACGTGCTTTCCGAGACACGGAGGAAACTCGGTATGGAATGGGTGGTCACCCATCCACAGACCAACCTAGGCAAGCACGGCTTAACCTAAAGATCGACCCGAGCGGCTGTTATTATTTAGCCACGAGCTCCTCACGAGGCCACACACGTTATCCTTGAATATAGATTGTCAGAGTCAAGGATATAAGTGATTACTCTTAAAGCATCGTCCACAATCCACAATAGAGGTACAGCAGAACAGTGATTAATCTATTTATAGATTAATCACTCATCGAATCATTCTTCGTGTGATTTCCTTTTTAAAGAGATCTCTTCACATTTGCGATGTAGATTGCTTTAAGAAATAAGCCGGTCATTGAGGACCTAGTGGCTAAGCCGAACGGTAAGACTGGAGGTCCCTGGATAGATAGATGGATGTCCATTACATACAAGGTGTAAACGTCATTCAAGCTGTACACGGATCCTTCGCGAAGCCGTTGACGGCCAAGCATTCTGTACATCAAACTAAGTAACTCTACGCAAAAATAATTGCTGGGAAACGAATTTTTTTTTGGGTGAAAACACTTGATGTTTTATGGTGGTAGGAATTCATGTAACGCACTCGAAACATTGTGCTGATGGATGCATTGAATAGTACGGGGATCGTGGATTAAAATAAAGTTAAATAACATTAAAAAAGAAACTTTTGAAAATGTAAATTGAAACTTGAACTCAAATATCTCCGTAACTAGAAGGTTCAAGCATGGTCTAGAACAAAAAAAATGATCGCAATGCCGAGGAGAACAAGTCCTTTCGGCTTCGTTAAGTGTATTTTTGAACCCATTATAGATAACCCGTCGTAAATCGGAAAGCGCGTTAAGCCGTAGGTACCATGTAGGCTTCCATTTCCAGATTCTTGACAGTCCTTCCGGATATTTAGAAGACAGAAAGTCTAACTAATAACCGAGAGGTATCGTGTTATTTAATAACTACGTTGTGGAGGTCAGATAGGCAGTCGCTCCATGTAAAATACTGGTGTTCAGCTGAATTCAGTTAGACTAGAAGCCTACCACAATATACTTGAGAGTAGGCAAGCAAATGATGACGAGAAACGTAGATAATGACAATTATGATTCAAGAGGCATACAACAAGGCCAGTATTTATAGATACAATCAAGCTTAATCACATTGAATCCTAAAGCAAATTGTAGCACTTATGATTGTTTTCGCTAACACTTAAATAAGTGGCTATTTAAAAGCAAGCTGTAGAATCTTCAACACACGGCTCATCGTCGAAAATTAAAGAAAATTGGATGGATGGGGAGAGTCTAACCAAGGGGTATCGTATTACCCAGTACTAACTGAGTTGTGGAGGTCAGATATGCAGTCGCTCCATGTAAAATACTGGTGTTCAACTGCATCCAGTTAGACTAGAAGCCTACCACAATATACTTGAGAGAAGGCAAGCAAATGATGACGAAAAACGAAGAAAATGATATTCATGATTCAATAGGCATACAACATTGTTATAGACACAATCAAGCTTATTCATATTGAATCTTAAGAGCAAATTGTAGCACTTATCGATTGTTTTCGCACTTTTTAAATAAAAGCAAGCTGTAGAATCTTCAAAGCCCGGCTCACCGTCGAAAATTAAAGAAAATATGGATGGATTGTGTGAGGAATGATAAAGGCTGACAGAGGATAATGGGAAAAGAAAACGTGCTGCGCCAGCCCCAAGTAACATGTGATGATGGCTCAGCAACGAAAATTGCAAATTCAT
Source organism: Noctua comes (assembly GCA_963082995.1). Classification (NCBI taxonomy): domain Eukaryota; kingdom Metazoa; phylum Arthropoda; class Insecta; order Lepidoptera; family Noctuidae; genus Noctua; species Noctua comes. The sequence continues at coordinate 984,562 of OY720295.1, read as the reverse complement.
TAGCTTACTTTTATTTAGTAACTAGCTTATGACGACTTCGCCTGCGTGGAGTTCGATAATTGTCCCACGGGATCATACTACCGGGATAAAACGTATCCTAGGTGTTAATCCAGATTATAAACTATCCTGTGTGCCAAATTTCATCCAAATCCGGGCAGTACTTTTTGCGTGAAAGAGTAACAAACATCCAGACATCCTCACAAATTTACGCATTTAGTATATTAGTAGGTTTCTTAGAGAAGTCGATTTTGAAAACATCAAACGTGTACGTCACAAGAATAATGCAAAGATATAGCGAATGGAGTCGATGAAGCACAAAGAAATGATGGGTTGATTTTGTGAAAGAAGATCAGCTGCTCTAGAAAGGAGGTGACTGCCGAGATGACGAAGGCATTATGGAAGAAGACCCAACGGGTGGCGTATTCCCGTTGACCCCACCGCCCGTAGCACCACTGGTGGGGCCAGCGGCAATTGATTAAAATAATTAAAAATTGTTCCCATTGACCCCACCGTATTTTTGAGTAATAAAATATTACTCAAAAACATTGCATGGGATTCAGCAGTGTTAGTGCAGTTGTGCTAGTTATGGGCAGTAATCTTACGAACAGTACTAGGCGGACATGAATCCAAGAAGGTATTTATGACCTATACACAGAATTATTAAAATGCATACCACCTTGAGTTCATGCCAGCCTGGTACATTTTGGGGAACATGTGTGTCATATTATATGCTTCACTAGCAAGAAACGGTTCTTTGGCATCTTGGGAGACAACGCTGAAAAGTCTCAAATGCGTAACACCAGCAGCCACCGTCGAAACCGCAAGGCTGCTTAGCGGCAGAAATAAGTACCTATGGGTTTTCCTACACCGTGCGTCAATTGGCCTTTGACAAGGTATTTTTTTTTGGCGAATTTTTAGTACGCAAACGTATTGTATTCAAATAAAAACATATCATGCCACTAACGAGCGAGTAATTGAGCGTTATTTCTCATCCAATTCAGCGTTAAAAGGTGATTTTGTAACACATAACAAATTTAGCGAAACCGGAGCGTTTATTTGCTAGTTACCGCATCAAATATAGCGATTACAATAAACTTTCACTTAACGGAAAACTACGTAAAAACCTTTAGATTACTTCAAACTTATGATGACTTAAATTGGCTGGAACGATGAATGGACTATGGCTAGAAAGGAGGTGTCTGATGAGATGACGAGTAATAGAGAAGTATGGAAGAAGAAGAAATGCTGCGCCGTCCGCTAATAAATTGCGATAAGAGCTGAAGAATGATGATGACTTAGATCAGGACCACGCAGTTTATTCTGACTTAGCAAGGCGCTCGTCCTCTGGGATTAGACTTGACTGCTATTGGTTCCCCGTATCAAATGAGACTCTATTTTGCACCTGGAGCTATAATTTGCAGCAATTGAAAAATAATTTAATATTATGTCACTTTTTACAACCACTTCTAGTGAATTCGACTTCGCACTAAAATACGCAGAAAAACTTAGAATCAACAACAAAAAAAAACAGTTGAAGATCAATTAAAACAAAATTCGAATACGATTCAAAAAAAGGAACACAACACACACCGAACTTGTACACCAATAAAAATCGTAGAATAATCGAATTACCGAACAAAATCAGAGCATTTTGTATTTGGAAAGTGTTCCGAATCGCTTCGGGCGAGTTCGGCAACTTTCGCTGTACATAACGACTGGTAGTCTGCGGTCGCGAGTGTGCACTGCCGTAGAGTCGCCGAGATACCTTCAATGGAAGAGCGGTAGTGATGGGACACGGCGGACTATTAACTTTTATCGATGTCGGTAAAAAAGTTTACATGTGAAGTTACGCGTAGGTGTTTAGGGATGTTTCGCATGGTCTTTTGATACAAATTCTTAATGGGTTTGTTGGAGATTATTTTAGACAGGTAAAAGTTACTGTTCGTGGCATTTCTAACTTGTCAGCTTAGCGTGGCACCAAATTTGGCTAAAAGGCCTGCTGGTGTCCAAAAAATCGATAGTATGAAAAGTAATTTCAAGAAGCAAGCTTAGATTAGCCGAAGCAAGGAAAACCTGCTTAGGTAGAAATTCATAGAGGACTTCCGGAGTGTAAATATAGTCATCATCTACCTACCCTTGTCCCATGTCACTTGGGGTCGGCGCAACACGTTTTTTCTTCCATTCTTCCCTGTCAACCGCCACGCTATCATTTACTCCATTTTCTTTAATATCATTCTTCACACAATCCATCCATCATTTCTTCGGTCTTCCTCTCCTACCATCAACATCTATAGTCACCACTTTTTAGTCACGTATGTTTCATCACTCCTCATCACATGTCCACCAAGAAGAGTCCTATGCTGTTCTACAAATTATGAAGCATATAATATCGTGTTTTGTGTGTCTTGTTGTTTGCTCATTACAAGAACCAAGCTCGTGGCCAAATTCTGTGCCGACTCAATCTAGATGTATGCTGAGAAGAATAAGACTGTGCAAATGTAGCAGAAAGTCTCGTGAGAACTTGCATTGAGAGTACTGAAATCATCAACCTTCTCAGCTCTCAAGTGTGTATGCGGCGGGTCGCCACAGACAATGGCCCACCTTCCATCTTGCGCTGCATGCTCTAACACCTGCGCACTTGACGATCTTATGACTGCATCAGCAAGCGGAGTTAGCATAGCTGAATTTTGGGCCCAATACATTTAATGAAAATTTGCCATCGACACCTTAAGAAGATCATCCTTCTGTGAAGTAGTTTTGCCCTGCTGCAGGACAGTTACAAGTGGAAATTAATATTAAATGTCATTCGTTTAAATGAGCCGTGGGCCAAAATAACCACTTTCTGGACCCCTGAGCCCTTGACACAGCCAGAAGGCATCGCGGCGCGGCAGGCTTCGTAGAAAATGGTGGGACGAGCTGGACAAAATCAACGACCAGTGGCCCACATTAGCCCTGGATCGAAACAACTGAAAGTCATGGGAAGAGGCCTTTGCCCAGCAGTGGGATGACGCAGGCTAACAGTATCAGTATCGTTTAAAAAATATACCGGGTCATTTCATAATCCATTTATTATCAACATTATTTATTAACCAATGCTTAAAATAAAAGTATGTTAAATAACGGTTTTTTGGCAGGAGAAATATTTAAAAGTTTTACATTACCTACACGGCGTTTAAGTTATTGAAATGGCATTGCATACCGGTTTACTTTATTAAAAAGGGGTTTAAGACTTTTATACCTTTCTTAATCTACGCAATTTTTGTGTTAACAATGTTTATAAACGAGATCTTGGTTTAATAACGAAACCTTAAGACAACAAGATATTGAAAACTTCACTTTTTCAAAGACAAGGTTTTCTCCTCTTGTCATTGTTTTCTTTAATATTTGTTACTAGCTGTGCCCCGCGGTTTCACCCGCCGCTTCTGACTTGTTATATTTTTGCTCTGCTCCTTTTGGTCGTAGCGTGATGTTATATAGCCTATAGCCTTCCTCGATAACTATACAACACTAAAAGAATATTTCAATTCGAACCAGAAGTTCTTGAGATTAGCGCGTTCAACCAAACAAACAAACTCTTCAGCTTTATAATATTAATATTAGTATAGTATAGATTTCAGAAAAAGAGACGTTTTTTGATGATGATATTTAATTTTCTTTTATTTATTTAAATATAAATATAATACATTTTTAAACATTCCTTCAAATAAAAACAATTTAAAAAACATTTAAAAATTTTAATTGTAGCCCACCGGTATCGGGAACAGGGTCCAAGTTACCGGCGATCAGGGCTCCAGAGAGAGGAACCTCCTAACAATACGAGCCGTGTCCAGGAGTACCACTGATGATGATTATTATTATAAATAAATAAATTTCTTTATTGCCACAAAATAACCTTATTATAAGCTTTAGATCTGTAACTCTGTACCGCATTCGATTTAAAACTTCAAAATAGACAAACATCGACAACCCATATCGACAACAGCCCATCACTAAACCGATTACGCTACTTAGATCATACTATCGCGTCAAAACCGACAGCTGATGAAATACCAACACTATCACTGTTGAATTAAAGTTTAAATTCAAATGAATTCAGAGACAATCATGTCTATCCGTTTGTCTCGAGTCCTCAATGACAAAGATAAAGATTTAGCAAGCTGTTGGTGGATTTGTGAGTAAACGAGGTCTATTAAATGTATAGAAGGGGTAGGCAGAATTGTATACAACGTGTAACAGAATAAACGCAAGACCTCTCGTGTGGTGTCTCAGACCATGAAACTGAACAACTTTTGTTCTATGACTTTTGGAAATTCATAACTTTTTTTTTAGTTTTACCATACATGTGGATCAGCTGATTGCGTCCGTTCCTATAGAAAGTAATTTTTTTTTTATGCGAATTTCCAGAACTCGTAGAACAAAAGGTGTTTAGTTTCATGGTGCGAGAGACCACACGGGAGGTCTTGCGTTTATTCTGTTACACGTTGTATAGTACATCCTAGCCAATAATAACAGCCGCATGAGTCCATCTTCAAGGTTAAGCAACCTTTGCCGAGGTCGGTTTGTGGGGGTGACCATGTCTTTTACTGAAAGTCGGACTAGTTAAAGGAAGAGGTATCGTTTTTCCCAGTAAATGGGTTGTTAATGAATGCCAGTATTTTACATGGACCGACTGCCTATCTGACCTCCACAACCCAGTTAGTATTGGGTAACACGATACCCCTTGGTAAGACTGGTTGTCAGACTTATTAAAAATTGTGAAAATCGTATTTGTGAAACGAGGAATTTTATATTTTAAAAGAGGAGTCGATTTTACCTTGTAAATCTCGAATTTAATTAGAGCGTGATTTTTCTGTTGTCGGGTTTTTTGTTGTAGTATACCTACCATACAAATTCTTGTATGATCAAGTGGGACAGTCATCGAAATTCACGCGGGCAAAGCTGCAGACATAACCTAGTAACATTATAAGTTTAATTTGTTTAAAAGATAAGGCGTTTAGTACAGGTAAAGTGTGTCAAATAGAGCAATTGTGTTGTGGAGGTCAGATAGGCGCTCCGTGTAACATATTGGTAGCAGTGGCGAAGGTTCCATATAACCCGATTCCTACCGGCTTGCCTTTGAAAAATGGCACAGTCAGTATTCTATAGACAAAAAATATAATCACATTAAAGATTGACCCTTCGCTACTGATTGATAGACAGACAGCTTACTGTGATAGGCCCTAGCACAAGGGCGCAGTATAAACGTTACCTAAATATACGTCGATTTTACAAGAATTTGTGTGGTATTCTACAAACTAAAAAACCCGACTACTAAAAAATAACGCTCTAATTAAATTCGGGGTTTACAAGGTAAAATCGACTCCTCCTATTGTTGAAGTCGGTTAAAGTGTAGCCTATGTTACCCGGGCCATAATAACGAATCGATTGACACCTTATTCATCAAAATCGGATGAATAGTTTAGGCGCTACGGAGGAACATAGGTAAATACAAACACACATACATACACAGACTGCTAGAATCATAATCCTTCCTTTTGGCTTCGCCGTAGTCGGGTAAAAAGTATCCTATGTGTTAATCCAGGCTATAAACTATCTGTCTGCAAAATTTCATCCAAAACCGTTCAGTAGTTTTTGCGCGAAAGAGTAACAAACATCCATCCATCCATCCTTACAAACTTTCGCATTTATAATATGTAGTAGGAGGGATCATTCATGGCTGCGGGACTGTTCGAAAGAGATACCGTGGCCCTGGAACACAAAGGGCAAAGAAGGAACATGGATGGGTTTTAGTCAGTACAAGTCTGACACTCCCTTCCGCTCCGCCCAGAGTGGGGGAGGTCATTTGAAGATTTACCATCCAAAAAAAAAAAAAAGGGATCATTCATCATATCATTAAAATACATACATCATGAACTCGCGCCTTGTACAAATGGGGGTAAACAGCAACCACAGAACATCACCTGCTGCGATCCTTACATAGTGTGCTTGACCCACCTCGAGGTCAAGCGTGAACTTTTTAAAACGGACGTCATTTGTTTCGCGAATTGACATAGAGGGAATCGACGCAGAAGGAATGATTGCCTCGTCCACCTTCATCATCATCATCTGCCTAGCCTTTTCCCAACTATGTTAGGGTCGGCTTCCAGTCTAACCGTATGCGACTGCCTATCTGACCTCCACAACCCAGTTAATACTGAGTGATGTAACCAAGAGTTTGTAAAAGTATTCTGATTTAAAAGAGTGTCCATGGAGTTTCTTGCCCGTTCTTCTCCATAGAGATCTACGTTAGGGAATGGGCAACTACAGTACTTTCACAGTTTTTATGCCTTGTGACTGGGACTGTAGCTATTGTTGTCTTTGTTTCGACAATTCAAAACTAACTGGCCTATTTGAAATAAATGCTTTGATTTTGATTTTGATTACAACGCGAAATTTTGGCAAAAATAAGAGCGCCTGTCATTATTTTCATAGCAAACTTTTAGTTCTGTACCAACAAGTTATTGCTATTGTGAGAACAGTAGGCGTTTCATTTCGAGCTGCAGAACTCGGCACATAGGGTTAATTTTCAATTCCAAAAACATTTTAAAAATTGGTTTTAATTATTTTTTTATTTAATATTTTAAAATGTCTCGGAATTTTATATACATATACCCGGTGGGCTATACATAAATACAGGGTGTAAACAGACCCTTCACATATCCGTCAACCAAGCATTCTGTACATCAAACTAAGTAACTTTACGCAAAAATTATTGCTGGGAATCGACTTTTTTTTGGGGTGAAAAATCACGTTTTAAGGTAGGACTCGATGGAAAGCACTCAAAGCACTGTGCTGGATGGATTGAATAGTACGGGAGTCGTGGAGGTGTGTAAAGTAAAAATCTTACATTAAAAACATGTAATTTAAAAAAAACTTGTGAAAAATTAGGAACTTGACCCCCAATATCTCCGTAACTAGAAGGTTCCCAGGTATGGTCTAGAACAAAAAAATGATCGCAAAGACGGGGAGAACAAGTGCCTTTCTTTTATGTTAAGGGTCTATTTACACCCTTTATAAATGCGCACACACATTGAGGCAGTTATTATTGTATTTAGCTAGCCAAGGTAAATCATTCAACACTAATTTATAAGGATCTCGTTTGTTTCGAGAGTTCTTGAAATTCGCAAAAAAAAAAAAACTTTCTATAGGAACGGACGCAATCAGCTGATCCACATGTATGGTAAAACTAAAAAAAAAGTTATGAATTTCCAAAAGTCATAGAACAAAAGTTGTTCAGTTTCATGGTCTGAGAGACCACACGAGAGGTCTTGCGTTTATTATGTTACACGTTGTATATTATTATGTTGCTAACAACACTCGCATACCAAGACAATCGGACTTAGTACATTATCTGTCTTAACAAGAGAGATAGTTCCGACTCATTGGCAATCAAGAGATAGCAGCCTGATTGACGATTGAGTGCAATAAATCAGAAGTGAAATATTTTCATAATTATCAGCTTTTATAGGTCTTCAAATAGCGTAATACTGGTGAAATTTTTGCAGAAGAATAGAGAAAACATAAAGGGTGTAACACCGGGGTCGCGGGACTTATAGAATTACCGTGACCCTGGATCATAAAGGGCTATTGAAGGACACCGTGGATTTTAGTCAGTACAAGTCTGACAGTCCCTCCCACTCTGCCCTGGGTGGGAGGACTCATTTGATAATATTACCACGATAAAAAAAAAAAAAAAAAAAAAAGAACGGGGTAACCCTTAACGCAGCCGAAAGGCACTTGTTCTCCCCGTTATTGCGATCAGTTTTTAATTCTGGACCATGCCTGGGAACCTTCTAGTTACGGAGATATTGATTGTCAAAGTTCCAACTTTTTCACAAGTTTTTTTTAAATACAAGTTTTTAATGTAAGATTTTTACTTTACACACCTCCACGACCCCCGTACTATTCAATCCATCCATCAGCACAATGTTTTAATTGCGTTACATTGAGTGAGTCCTATCGCAAAACGTGATTTTTCACCCCAGAAAAAAAAAGTGGTTTCCCAGCAATAATTTTTGCGTAAAGTTACTTAGTTTGATGTAAGTACGGAATGCTTGGTTGGCGCTACGTTAAGGGTCTTGTTACAGCCTGTATTAACCTTTTCACCGCCAACGTACACAGAACGCGATGCCTCGCCAGCGCCAAGCTATAAATGTTTTTGCCGATTTTAAGACAAATAAGGGCTACTTTTGTGTGGAAAAGTAAAAAACAGAACAGAAACGAAGCTTTTAAATACAGTACTTTTATGTTTTTTTATAGGTAGTTAAAAATTAAGAGCTTCTATTGAAGTCGTGGGCGCTGGTGGCACGGAAATCTGGAACTTCTATTGAAGTCCGTGGCGGTGAAAAGCTCAACAAATTTTTTTTTTTTTCGTTATGTGTACAAAAATCCTACATTTATAAAGTTAGAAAAAAACAATACAGATTTAAATACACATTTTATGCGTGAGAAGTAGCAATACTTCTCACAATAAAATGGAATTAACATACCTAACTGTTGACTTGTGGGTGTACTGTAGACTGTATACATAGACTCAGAGCATTCACAGCGTGATGTTATGTTATGATGTTGTGTAAACAATGAACATGCAAGCGAGTGCGGCTATCGCGACAGATTTGCTGTCTATTATTGAAGAGTTCCATTGTAAATCTCCGAAGATCATCATCAGATCAGCACCAAATTTGAATGAGATCACCGCGGAATAATATTCTTCCAAACAAAAAAAGAATCGTCAAAATCGGTTCACAATTGGCGAAGATATCGCTGAACATAAACACAAAAAAAAATCTCTGACGAATTGATACGCTCCTCTTTCGGGAAGTCGATTAAAAAAATATAAAAATGTGTCATTGCATGTTTTTCCCCTGTGCCCTTTATATAAGTAAATTACCGATATGCGCACGGTAAATGACGACGAGCGATTGTCCCTTGTCGGTATAGTCTAGGGCCTAGCATTAGGTAGTGGGACTGGTCGATCATGTCTCAGCTGCCACGGTTTATTTTAATTACTTTATTTTTTCATTGTCGATTTAATCTTTTACTCTGGACGCTCTTAATGTGCACGTATTTCTACATCGTTCTCACATATATGTATAATCTCAACATGAATGATGTAACCAATATTTTGTTACAATATTTTGATTTAAAAGAGTGTCCATGGAGTTTCTTGCCCATTCTTCTCCATAGAGATCTACGCTTTGGAATGTGCAACTACAGTACTTTCTCAAGTTATTATGCCTTGTGACTGTGACTGTAGCTTCGCTTCTTTTTTGTTTTTTTTTTGACATTCAAAAGTGCCTGTGAGGGCCTAATTGAAATAAATGCTTTGAGTTTGAGTAGGGCGTTAAGATGACCCAGAATCGCATGACGCGATCCCACTGACCAGCGCGATGTGATAATCCGGAACCGTTTTTAATATGAATCTGGATGGTTATAAGAGTACAGGAAGACCAAAGAAACGATGGATGAACTGTGTGAAGAATGATATGGCTAGAAAGAAGGTGACTGCTGAGATGACGAGTAATAGAGAAGTGTGGATGAAGAAGACAGGCTGCGCCGACCTCAAATAAGTTGGGGTAAGGGCCTCCTGCCCTTGAATGATGATGAGAATCAGCCTATAACGTTGCTACTGCTTGGACACAGGCCTCTGTAAGAAGAGGTGGGCTTGGACTGTGGGACTGTTCGAAAGAGATACCGCGGCCCTGGAACGCAAAGGGCAAAGAAGGAACGTGGATAAGTTTTACTCAGTACAAGTCTGACACTCCGTTCCGCTCCGACCAGAGTGGGACGGGTCATTTGATTATTTCCCATCCTAAAATAAAAAAGAGGAGGTGGGCTGTCCGGCTGCGGTCGCGGGCCCTGTGCGGTTGATAAATAGCACATGTTCATTAATCAATAGCATCATTCTAAGACATGCCGGTTTCCTCACGGCTCTTTTTCACCGTTTTTTCTTGATTATCCAGCGTTCATTTATGAGTCTTTAAATAGCATAACATCAGTGAAATTCCAGTAGATAAGATATAAAAGAAAACATATGGAATCTGAGAAAGGAACACCTGAACAAACTCATAGGTCACAGTGAAATGACATCTTTTTGTAAGTAGATATACAGGGTGTAAACAGACCCTTTACATAGCCGTCAACCCAGCATTCAACATACAACCTGACACTGAGGTACCAATTGCGAATTTCACGGTCTGGCCTTGTTTTTTTTTTGTCAATGGCATCTCGCAGTTCCACCTAGGAGGTTGTCATCTTCTTAACCGGACTGTGGGTACCTTGAGTGTAAAGCCTCGTATTCATGGTAAACATTTTTTTAGCAACAGTTGATCAACGTTGTTGATGAACGGCGAGAATGCTGCTGGAAACTTTGTTTAAATCAATATGGGTTGTCCACACACGCTAGTCTGCGTTAAAATGTTGCCCGAAGAACTAATAATAATATAATAGTAATTGCATAATTGTATCGTTGCTCCACACTACCGCCATGTTTTTAAACAGTTTCAAACACGTCCACACACGTCAACATTTGTTGATAAACTGATGTTTTCGCTCGCCGGGCGTCAACTCTGCAACATGGCGTGATCAACTCCGCAACACAAGTGTTGCCCGCAATATGTTGACAGCAACTCGACAACATGTTTATGCAACCATGTTGCTTAATAAATGTTTACCATGAATACGAGGGTTAAGGCCTCCAGCCAGGGCAAAAAACATACAAACTAAGCGACTACACGCTAAGGGCACCCCTTGCGGGGTATGAGCCTCGGCTTAGGGCGTCGCTGGGGGAGGACAGCAAGGGGACAGGCTGGATCTGAGCGGTGCGGGCTGCGCCTGCGCTCCTCTTTAAATTTGAACGGTAGACGACTACGTAGACCACGTGGTATTACGTAGTCGGCGACGAAATCATCTGCCTGATCAACCATCTTGAATGAGTTAAGCAGTGTTTTGTGAATCTTCAGTGATTGAATAGAGTTATTTAACCTTTTCACCGCCACGGACTGCAATAGAAGTTCTAGATTTCCGTGCCACCAGCGCCACGACTTCATCAGAAACTCTTAATTTTTAACTACCTATCAAACATAAAAGTACTGTATTTAAAGCGTGTAAATCTCATTCATCGATATGACGATACCCTCATCAGTACTGTTTACTGTATACTTCGTTATACAATTATAGCTTGGCGCTGGCGAGGCATCGCGTTCTGTGTACGTTGGCGGTGAAAAGGTTAAAACGAAGTTTCTCAGGCGCAAATTCATGTTTTCCCGAAAACGCAGTGTTGTGAGCATTTAAGCAATTCAAATTCACACCTCACGTTCACCTCATGCAGAATGGTAAAATAAACACGTATTTATGTTAAGACTATTCAAACCTTTGTTTCCAATTTAATATATTATGTTAATATCAATTTTGTACAAGTGATTAATTGAGATTGATTTTATAATGGCTTAAACTAATACTGTCACTTACGGGATATCTTTCGTGTTATAATGGCTTGTACCGCAAAGAAGTTTTCGCGTAAATGGAACCTTATGCTTTAGTTTAAAGTGATCTTTAGAAATAAAGGGTGTAAATAGACCCTTAACATAACCGAAAGACACTTGTTCTCCCCGTCTTTGCGATCATTTTTTGTTCTAGACCATACCTGGGAACCTTCTAGTTACGGAGATATTGGGGGTCAAAGTTACAACTTTCCAACGAACAACAACAACAACAACAACAACAAGAACAACAACAACAGTTACAACTTTCCTTACAAAGTTCCAACTTTTTCAATACATGTTTTTAATGTAAGATTTTTAATTTACACCCCTCCACGACCCCCGTACTATATGGTATGGATGGATTGAAATCCATCAACACAATGCTTTGAGTGCTTTCCACCGAGTCCTACCGTACAACGTGATTTTTCACCCCAAAAAAAAGTCGATTCCCAGCAATAATTTTTGCGTAAAGTTACTTAGTTTGATGTACAGAATGCTTGGTTGACGGCTATGTGAAGGATCTATTTACACCCTGTATTCTTTTGGAAACTAAACTGAAACTACGAAGTTTAATGAAAATGTTTTTTTTATTCTGGCTACTAAAAATGTTTTGTTTATTCTTCGCGTCTACCATATTGTTTACTTTATAATTTTATTACTATTTTTTATTTTTTATTCTGAATTTTATGTTCAACCAATAACTTGTATGTTTGGTGTAAACTGTAAGTATAAGTTGGTTATAAACAAAATAAATAAAAAAAAAAAAAAATATATCTAATACTTACGGAGGCTTCTTCTCCAGCATTTCAGTAGTTTCATCTGTAACAAAATAATAATTTATTGTATTAAACTTAAGTCATTTATTGTCTCAAATCGCTGTGAGAGCAGATTCAGCCTAATATCTCCGAATACGAGTGGTTGACCACTCGTCAAAAGATAAAAAAAAGAAAAGAAAAAAAAAATAGAAAAACAAGAAAGAAAAAAAAAAAAAAAAAAAAAGATAGAAATTTATGGCTGTTGATAGTTTTTGGATTTCGCCGATCAGTTGTTGTTTTTATATGCTTGTTTTATTAAAATGGATGGCGGTATAGCCAAGTCATACGCCCATGGGCGGTATAAAAACTCTGACACCAGGTTAGGCACTAACCACCAGTAGCGAAGGGTCAATTTTTGTAAGAGGTAAGCCGGAGTACATATCTTTAATGTGATTATATTATTTGTCTATAGAATACTGACCAGTAGCGAAGGGTGAATTTTTGTAAGTGGTAAGCCGGAGTACATTTCTTTACTGTATAGAATATTATGGCTATAGAATACTGACTGTGCCAATTTGTAAAGGGAATCCGGGACGAATCGAGTTCTATGGAGCCTTCGCCACTGCTAACCACACGATAAAGAAAGATTACAATATTTTGTATGGAATTTTCAGCTATCGGCAATTCCTGTCCAGATTATCGAAACAGTATACGTAGATCTTCAGACTTTCCAAATTTTCGGAAAGGATATCCATAGCCGACATCCGGGAAAAAATTAGAAATATTCCAAATACGAAGTATCTTTTCCCGAAAGTACCGAAAGAAGAAGGTTCCTAAAACGGCGCAAAGAGGCCGCCATAGTGATTTAGACCCTGAGTGCCCACCAGTAGCGAAGGGTCAATTTTTGTAAGAGGTAAGCCAGACTACAAATACTGTTTCAAGCTTTCACGGTTTACAACTATACTGTCGGGAACTCAAAATAATGAACAATCACGGAAGATATCCCGTAAGTGACAGTACAGACTACAAATGTTTAGTGTGATTATGTTTATTTATCTATAGAATACTGACTGTGCCATTTTTCAAAGGGAATCCGGTAGGAATCGAGTTGAATGGAACCTTAGCCACTGGTGCATGTAACACCGAATGCTAATATTAATTTACACCACAAAAAATTTATTGATAAAAGAAAATTATTGAAAAAACTCAGGGTTTCCAAATTATAAGGTTTTTTTTTTAATTTTTAAGGTTTTTTTTTCGATTGACGCATTATGTAGATCATTGAATTTATTATATTATGCATTGTAAGTCGATTGTAAATGTATGTTTAATACATAAAATGCATTGGAATTTCTTTAACCAAAAGGACAAAAATATGAGTAAACGCTTAAGTTAATTTTTAGCAACAAATCTTAAATTTTTCGCTATTACGGTTTAGGATTCTATTTAAATGTGTGTATGTAATTACGTTTTTTGTGCAAATTTTGCACAAAAAACGTAATTACACTTTATTCAGTACAGCCAATTTCGTTATTGATTCGATATTTTTTTTTTTTCAAATATGTTTCTAACTTCTATCGCGTCGTGAATAGCAGTCATTACGTAAAATTTACATAAGATTTTTTAGTAAAACAAATTTCTTGGGCATTCTTGGGCCTAAAACCGGCATTCCCCTTTCCGGGATTTCCCCGTACATTCGGTACCGGAATTTCCCGGGACTATTCACTAACGCACACCTATTGTGATGGATATCAAAGTCAAGTCTTAGATTGTTTAGTTCTAGAACATTCCAGTTTCCACACGATGTTTTCCTTAATCGTGTAATTAATCTGTTAGTAACTGTGTTCCGTTATGTTCAACTAACTCGCTTGATTTTTCCGACTTCGAGAAAAAGACATCGAGATTGCCTTAATACGTAGGTAAGTTTAATATGTATTAATTATTTCCTTCTTTCTGTCTGCTCCGACTGTCGCTATCTCAGTTCACTCGTGCAAAGCGATGGCGAAATAGATCGCAGTGTTAAGCACAGAATTAACACTGGATGGATAAAATGGCGGCAGGTCACGGGAACAATCTGCAACTCCCGCATTCCCCTTAAACTTAAGGTGAAGATTTATAAAACAATGGTTAGACCTGCTGTCTTGTATATACAATGCGGATCTGGAACTACGACATTAAATTAAAACGGGCACAGTACTAGTCCATCTAAACATTTTAAAACACGAAAATTAGTAATTAATGGAAAAATTTAAAAATTGATATTTTCAAACAACATAAACAGCAGAATCAACTGCATAAAATGCAAACACGCTTTATCTACGAAAAGTCACTGACCGGTTGCGCGGCGGGCGGGGCTTAGGTGGACGTAGGGTAGGTACTTTAGTTGCAGAACAACAAATCAGCGGCATAAAAAAGATCACTGATTGAATAATTGATCACATAATATCACATCACAATCAGAATTTACACCATCAAACGTTCGTGTGTCACCATATCTCTCCCGATATGTATGCAATGGTAAAGCCGCATTTTGGTTACATTCTCTTTTCGTAAGTACCATGTCGGTGTACTCGGCAGCTGGGTACCTTATTAGAGGCATAATTAAACTACAAAACTTACAAACCTAACCTAAATCACGAAACTAGCTACCTATTAAATGCCTTATTAACTACCTAATATTACACTAACACTTAACAACAAGTCGCACTAACCTATGCACTAATCCAACTATTATAAATCGTATTTAATCACAATAACAACTAAAACTTTTCATAAAATCACGACAATGCGAGCGCGGCTCGTTTCGTGATAAAAAAATTAGGCGTGTGCTCTCTTCAAAGGGCGCCGCTATGCACTGACTAACATAGTGCGAGACTTTGTACCAAAAAATTCCGCTCACACACACATACGCAATGGTCTATGCACCACTAATGCATAATTTGCGTAAGTAATATTTCTTTTTCTTTGTAATTGTAGTATTTTGTGTCACTGGGCGGGGCGCGTCAGAGTGGAAGCGTATGACCCCTTTCTCTGTCTTTCAAGCATATTGAGATGTAGAGAATAGAAGCGTACGTTTTGCACAGTTTCTTGACCTTACAATGTTTACCTATTATAACGGACTCAGATCTACATCATGTTGTAAAATAAGAAAATGAAAAATAATTTCCTGTGGCTAAAGTATTCATTGGATTTGATTGATTTTTTGTATACGGGTAAAGAACATGACATTCTTTACGTGGTTTGAAGGAATGTCAATCGTCCTGCTCCACTTTGTATAAGGTCTAACTATTCATACACGAAACATTTTCAGGGAATCATCTAACGGTTATAACGAAGCCATTTCAAGGGATTATTTTTTTTATCTGACTATATTTTTATAAAAATAAATTATTTAAAATTACTTAACCCACAAAATAAATACTAGCTCCTTATTTTTGAACGTCCATTACGCTAGTTTACTACGTCGTATTTACCTACTGTCTTTGTTAGAATATGGGAGTAAAGGTTTTATGCAAAAAGTCTCAAAAAATTTTAGAATTATAATAATTTCGCTAAAAAAAAAACACTCAGATAATTTTTTTTTTCGTTGCTATGGCGACTGTACGACTTATAGAAGTTACTCTTAAAATATTTCGTGTATGAAAAGATAGACCTTATATAAAGGGATGACTGGAAGGCATTTACATGTGGCTGAGATGAGAATGCTAAGGGGGACGAAAAAATAAGAAATTAGTACATAAGAGGAAGTCTGAAAGTGGCGCCGGTGACCTGAAAAGTTATCTATAACCGGTTGGTATGGGCATGTGATGCGGTGGAATGAGGAAAATGTCGTGAGAAAAATTTTGAATATGAATATGGATGGGAATAAGAGTAGAGGAAGACCAAAGAAACGATTGATGAACTGTGTGAAGGATGATATGGCTAGAAAGGAGGTATCTGATGAGATGACGAGTAATAGAGAAATATGGAAGAAGACATGCTGCGCTGACCCCAAATAAATTGGGATAAGGGTAAGAGAATGGTGAAGTTCAATGCTAATGTATTGGACACAAAGATTCCGGATAAATTCTGTAAATAATGTATAAAAACTTATGCTCAGTTTAAAAGGACGACACGGTCTACAGACAAACACATACAGCGATTCTAATTTGTCGAGATTGAAAAGGGTAAGTACCTATGAAAGATCTTAGCAGATATAATTTCTGCATAAATATTGTAATAGTTATTTACCTATTGACACGGTATAGATCCCTCTAGCTACCTACATAATCATATGACTCAAACACATTTGCATACACACAATAAACGCCCACCGCAGATCGAAGGTCTACCGCGACCGTTATCGAAGTCAACACGCGCTATACATATAACTACACAACTAAATAGACACTTTAATCATCATATGTTTAGCATTTTCTCTATTTAGCTTCCAGTCGGGCGCTGTCAGTTGGGACTGGTCATCTCTTAGCTGCCACGGTTTATTTTAATTACTTTATTTTTCATTATTGATTTGATATTTTACTCTCGACGCTCTTAATCTACATCGTTCTCACATTACATAATCTCAACATGAATGATGTAACCAACATTTTGTAACAATATTTTGATTTAAAAGAGTGTCCGTGGAGTTTCTTGCCCATTCTTCTCCATAGAGATCTACGCTTTGGAATGTGCAACTACAGTACTTTCTCAAGTTATTATGCCATGTGACTGTGACTGTAGCTTCGCTTCTTTTTTGTTATTTTGACATTCAAAAGTGCCTGTGATGGTCTAATTGAAATAAATGCTTTGAGTTTGAGTCTGAGTCTAAGCGAATGCTGAATTCCAGCATTTCTCTTCTTCAACCTTTGGTCATCCAATGCTTAGTGTCTCTTCCAAATGTTTCCACTTTTGTGTCATGTCCTTTTGGCGCAGCCGTGAGGCACACAGTACATGTATTTTCTCATTTTTTTAACGTTTTAAAATTGTTTTTTAATTTTTTTTATTTTGTATCTTTGTTTTATTAAGTGTGCTTGATGAACTGACGTCAAATAAACTTTTTTCTTTCTTTCATGGCTATCCAGTTTCTTCCGGCTACTTTAGTAAGATCGTCTGTCCACCTAGTCGGTTGTCTTTCCTCATTCCTCCGTCCCGACTGTGGTCTCCACTCCAGCACTTTCTTCCCCATCTTCCATCCAGTCTACGGCATATATATGGACCGCCCACTTCCACTTTATTTTTGTTATCGCATTTGCTATGTCCGTAAGTCTCGTCCGCCTCTGTATTTCGATGTTTTTCACCCGGTCGTAGAGGGAGATGCCCAACATGGCTCGTAGCATAGCATACTGAGTGAATTGCATGCGGTGGATAGTGTATTTGGTGAGCGTCCAAGTTTCAGACCCGTACGTCATGACTGAGAGGACACACTGCTCGAATATGCTTCAGGTTTATGGGGACCCGCTTCGATTTGAATACGTCCGTTCTTTCAAAAATATACTTAACTATAGATTTATGCAAAGATCAGATTCAGAAAGAAGGCGTGGCGAGTGGAAAAATTGTAAAACACTATATATATTTTGTCTTAAGTTATGACAGCCCCTGCTAAATGCTTACAGGATCTCGGGGCCCCTAAGGTTCCCGGGGCCCTGGGCACATGCCCAGAATGGCCAATAGAGAAAACAACCCTGATTTAAAAGTAAACTAAGTAAAGTACCGGAAGACGTTGCGTTGGAAGGCCTCCCACTAGGTGGACCGATGACCAGTTAAAGGTTGCAGGGATCCGCTGGATGCGATTCGCACGGGACCGGTCAATGTGGCTACACATGGGGGAGGCCTATGTCCAGCAGTGGACGTCTTTCGGCTGAAATGATGATGATAAGTAAAGTAGGAATACTTACACGAAGTAGACATGGTGACTTCCTCTTAGGGCTTAAATCACAAAACTTCACTGCTAGTCCAATCCATTATTAAACACTGAATCTGAAACAAAGAAATTAAAACGTTTAATGACTTCACACCAATGCATGCTAATTAAATACAAGAGTACTGCCTCGTTGGTCGAGTGCAGGGCTCGGAACGGGTTCAAAAAGAGCGGTTAATTTCGATTAAATACCGGTAAATATATCGTTCTTTCATTTAGCGGTTAAACAAGTGAACTGTTTTTATGTAACCCAAATGATGAGGTCCTGAGTTCGATTCCCGGGTTTCGCAAAGTGTTATTGGGTTTTTCCATCAGGAATATCTCAGTAGGCTTTGTGCCCGGTTGAGTTTCATGGTCCGACTGGACCGGAGGTCGGGAGGTCCGGGAGGACCTGCGTTTATTGTTACACCTGGTGGGACAGCTGATTTTATTTGGGGATTCCTATTTCTCCAAAAAAAGGTGTAAGTTATATAACCACACCTTTCTGGGAAGCCGAAGGTCATTTGTCTCCTCGTCATTGCGAAATTTTTGTTCTGGACCATACCTGGGAACCTTCTAGTTACGGATATATTGGGGGTCAAAAATTCAAGTGATTCACAACTTTTCTATAAATACAAGGTTTTAATGCTGTAAGTTTACTTTAAATACCTCCATGACCTCCGTACAATGCATGCATCAGGACAATGCTTTGAGAGCGTTATTTTGAAAGTCCTACCGTAAAACGTGATTTTTCACCCAAAAAAAAATCGTTTCCCAGAAATATTTTTTGCGTAGAGTTACTTAGTTTGATGTACAGAATGCTTGGTTCACGGGTACGTGAAGGGTCCGGTTACACCCTGTATGTACTTAGAACACTCTTGTCAAATCTCGTTTGTAAGCAATTCAAGATTCCGATTCGATCCGATCCCGATTTCCGATTTGTCTGCTCATAAACACCCACCCGCAATAACTTCAGTTTATCCGTGATCATGGTGCTTGCAACAGCGCCGAAATATCGGGAACTCATAACAAACAGTAAACATGGTAAATATCCCGTTAGTATTAATAGTAATGCAATTCAAGATTGTTATCTTATTTTAAAAATCGTCATGACAAGACGAAAACGTATAAATGGACTATTTATACATTTTTCAACTAGTTTTTCTATTTCGCTATCCACACGCATATAGATTTTTAGTAATCAATGAAGATTTAAATGCTACACATACAATCGATGGGTCCTATGTATAAGGGCCAATGTGCAAATTGACAACTTTTCAATATGGGCTCTCAAAGTTTCAATGTGAAATATTTTTTAGATGCTTCAACTGATGTTTGTGAAACTTTGCATAGTTACTATGAAACATATGTTCGTTATTCTAGATACATCGATTTATTTGTATATATATTAGTTTTTTGATTAATGTAGATATGCCTATATACGTCATTTATTTAATTTTAATTATATTGAAAAAAACTAGTAAAAAGGCCAAAGTGTCACTTTGGACGATTTACTTGGCATAAGCTAATTTTGAAAAAAACGTGTATTTTAATACTTTTGAATAATCCATTATTTATAGAAAATATTTAAAATAAAAAATAACTTAAACAAACAATAATAATATAATTATTTTATGACATAATTCACATTGACACTTATACGTTATATTACTTGGTGATGTAATATTTTCAAACTTCAGTTAGGTCACAAAAATAAAAACAATTATAAAACAATTTGACTTCTTTATTTGTTTTATAATGAATTATCGAAGTTTCTGTAATGGAAAGGCAGTCAAATAATCAATACTTAATGTTAAAAAACCTCCCGAAATCACAATGGACTAAAGATCAATCAGCTTTTTATTGTAGATACCTCAACCTAGGTTATTAATTAAAGTTTAAAATAATAACAAATTATACTTTTTTTATAAAACCAAAACTTATTAAACATAATTAAAGATTCTTAGAATATGATCTAAGAGGAAAAAATAATAAAATAAAAATTAAGAAAATGCCTAACAAAAAAAATAAACATTTTTAAAAAGAAAACAAAATCACTCATTGTCATCATTATCACTAGTAATAATCATTGAATTATCATTAGATGCTACCAAATTTTCGTAATACTCATGATAAACTGGTGGAATAATATTTTTGCGACATAAATCAATTAAGTCTTTTTTTTTGGATGGATGTATTGGTAACAACTGATTGTAACATAGTTTTAAGGGTATTTCCGTAGATCTATCAGCCATTTTTCTTCTTGTTCTAACAGAAAGATCAGAAATGTTAATGTGGTTTTCGAGAGCATCTTCAGATAGATCTAATTTATAAAACAGAATGTTTGGTTCATGTTTACTGGCACGAACTTGTTTGATTTTTGACCAAGGCACTTTTTGTCCCTGTGAATTTTTAGTTCAGTTAAAACAAGCACTCGCTTGCATCTTTTTGAAGTCGAAAACTATATTTTGAGATACATCTATAACATTATAAGGAGCTCCTTTTACTTTAGCCCATCTAATTAATGAACTCCACTCAGACGGTGTATAAATATTCTTATGTCTTGAAGCTTTCTCAATTGTGGCATGTATGGAATCACATTCATTCTGTGTATGTCCTTTTTCAAGGAAAGTATGTTTAATATTAATACTAAGCTGTTTAGCTGCATAAAGGTACATAAAAAACATTATCCTATTTCTATTTTGGCCAGTACAATTATCTGACCAAAATCTAAAATCATCACAGCCTTCTTTAGCCCTGTTACAACCAACATTGGCCCTTCTATCCAGAATTCGTGTTTTTTTTAAATTACATGTACTATAATTAACTATGAATTACGTAAAAATGAATGTTATTAACATACGATAATACTCAAAAACAATACAATACTTACAAAGCTCGGTGGGTGTACTTTCGTCGTTTTTATAACCTAATCCATCACTCGAGTCACTATTATTTACATTACCAATTGCTAAATTAACTAAATTCCGACTTCTACTAAACTTAGAATGATATTTGGACGTCATGTTTCACTAAGTTATATCTAATAACATAATAATTATTATTCACTAAAATAATTGGTTATAATCACAGCGCTTCATCGTTCCGTGTGACGTAGAATTGCTCAACTGACCGATAAAGTAAACAAATACGTGCGTGGGATCTCCCCGCGTACAAGTCTCAAATAACCGTTTGGCCTTTATACGTTTAAAATTGTGCCATATAGGCCCTTTTACTGTATCAAAAAATAGTATTTTCACCTATAAATGTGTAATTTTTTTTAGTGCACGTTATCAACTACAGTAAAAGGAAGCATTTAATACAAAAAAGTGAAAATGCTCAAAATGTTGCATTGGCCCTTATACGTAGGACCCATCGCAATATTGATCACAATACAAAACATTCCTATTGTCTTTTACCACTTTGTGTATGTAATTGTATGTTGTGATGTCAGATGTCTTTTCATCAGAATGTATCAAAATCAGTAATAATTTATTCAAAATATTTGACTATGTATCAGTAACTACTTCAGAGTAAGAATCTATTGAAATAAATAAAATTGAACTGTCTAACCGTGTTGTAACTACAAAATAACAGCTTTTTATTCAATGCCTATGAAAGAATTTTACAGTTCATGGTATAATAAAAAAACATTTTTTTTAATGGGTCTGTCTGTTTGTTCTGACTAATCTCCGAAACGGTTGGACCGATTTTGACGGGACTTTTACTGGCAGATAGCTGATGTCATAAGGAGTAACTAAGGCTACTTTTATTTCAGAATAAAAAGATAAAAGTTTAAAAAAAAATTTGTTACAAGTACCATATTTGTATAAATATGGTACTTGTAACAATTTTTTTTTTTTAAACTTTTATCTTTTTATTCTGAAATGAAAGTACAGTAGTGCAGTAGTAGTGTTATGAAAGTATTTTCATTCCCATATTTTGAAATTACAAACAGACACTTGCAACTTTATTTATTTGTATAATATATTAGACTAGCTGTACCTGGCATGCGTTGCAATGCTACCTACCTACTACCTACCTACCTACTACCTACCTTTATATACAATGTGTAACAGAATAAACGCAAGACCTCTCGTGTGGTGTCTCAGACCATGAAACTGAACAACTTTTGTTCTATGACTTTTGGAAATTCATAACTTTTTTTTTAGTTTTACCATACATGTGGATCAGCTGATTGCGTCTGTTCTTATAGAAAGTTTTTTTTTTTGCGAATTTCAAGAACTCGTAGAACAAAAGAAACTGAACAAAGTTTCATGGTCTGAGACACCACACGAGAGGTCTTGCGTTTATTATGTTACACATTGTATAGATAGGCCAGTTCCAGCCACTATGCATTAATAACTGTCAAAGTACTGTAGGTGTCCATTCCAAAGAGTTGAATGGAGAAGAATGGACAAGAAACTCTTTTGAAATTAAGTTAGGTGTTACAAAGTCCATGATAGAAAAAAAAAAAAGATTTGTATAAGCCTGTATTAAAAGTAATAAGCCTGTATTGAAAGTCTACCAGGCATTGAAAATTTATCATATGATAATAGTCATAGAACTCAAAATAAAATGCCTGTCTCGTGCCTTGCTTTGAGCTTCTTTATAGTTCAGAAGAGCGTGAATAAGCATTTTTTGAAAGGAAAACACATTAAAGACAGCTCTGATTTTTTTATTCTAATTTAAAAGACATCTGTCTGTTACATAAGAAGTAAACTATACATAATGAAATAATAAACAAAAGTTTCAAACATTAACTCAAACAAGACCTATTTTCCAATGGTTATTATCTTTAGGGCAGTATCGACGGCACGGTTGGCGCAGTGGCTGAGCGATCGGCTGCTGCTCTGCGTGTCGCGGGTTCGATCCCCACACGGAACAAATATTTGTATGATCTACAGGTAGTTGTTCCGGGACTGGCTGTTTGTGTATGTGAGTTTAAATGTTTGTAAAAGCACCCACGATACAGGAGAAATTCCTAATGTGGGGCAATGTTTTAAAAAAAAGTGTGCCTACAATACGACAACGATACAATATTTACAATATGTTACCCGAATCAATAACAAAAGAAAAAAAACAACATCTATTCACGAACAAATTAAAAAAGCTATTAATAGGCAAATGTTACTACAATCTCGACGAATATTTAAATGATAAATCTTTGAAAAATATAGATTTAACAAAAATGTTTTTAGAATAAGTTACATTATAAGATACTTAAATGACAAGTCCTCATCTCCTAATATTATTATCTTTCTTTTGCTGTGCCCGACAGGATCCACGATTGTTTCTTTTAAAAAATGCCTACATTGTGGAATACAATATAGAATTGAGTATTGACTAGCTTTGCAGACCTAGTCTGTGGGAATCGATGTAAGTAGTTATATTTATTTGCATAAAATGCAGTATTTATAGATGTTATAAAATGTTTACAAAAGGACACATTCCGTCTTAACAATAGCATGCAAAATTACAATAGTATTCGTAGTTCTAAGAAAACTAAAATGTTTTCTTCTGTATGCCATTAATTTTATTTGCATGAATTAATTTTAATACATCTCTACTTGCCCTTCTATTCACTATGACATGGTAAATGACAGATATTGACAATAAAATCTCAATATTAAATTGTTCCACTGATAAATCAAGGTCCACCACACTCATTAACATATTTAGGTCACTAACTCTTCACAAAGGCGATATCATTAGGACATAAAGAGATTTCATTTTGATTTCTTATCTGTAATACCTGTTAATCCTTAAAAATTGTGTAATCTCTTCGAATTAGGCAGATAAACCTAACTATAGACCATCTTACCTGACGTTTGCACATTTTTTTTTTAAATTAAACCTTCCAAACCATGAGAAAGTTGCCTACGATCGAGGTTTCGCAGAAATTCTTGTTGTGCTACTTCACGCTATGTTTATGTCAGAATTATCGCAAAATACAAGTAGTTAACGATACTTACAAGCACTGCAGAATCCTCCACAATGCTGTTGACCTTTATTTAGGCCGCCTAAACATACACTATTGCAGAAATCCGATAAAATTATAAACTACTTTTTATCATGAACAAACACCTTTTGATATTTCACGTTTATAAACCAATATTGATGATAAAATTGATATAAAACACTCAACGGAAGAAGCCAGTTTACTTAAAATTTATTGAAACTATTTTTTATAGTTTGTTTGTTGATATTTTAACAAAAAGATTGTCTTTTCAGTGAACAGCAGGAAAATGTACTTTTCATTTCAATAAGTCATGTTGACATTTACGTTCCGAATACCGTAACTGTCTAGAACATTTTCGAAGCCATTACGTGATTAATAATCTTATTTTTATTCATCTAAATAATATAATAAGTGTAGCTGAATAATACAAGTCTAATTTCGGTGTGTTTAATTCAATTATGATGCAGTAGGAAAAGTAAATGGAACTCAGTTTCGAAATGAAATGTTTTAGGTTTACGAACGAATTAGTAGAGTGGTTCTTTAGCCAAACTTTGTCCGACTAGAAGTGTTTTTGAAAAAAAAAGTACAAGCGTGATATTTTTACCCGTTTTTGTCTTAGTCGTAACCTTGGGTAAGTCAATTCAAGGTAGTTTCTGTCTTTCACAGCAGTATTAACATTTAAAGTAGATTTTTGGAACTAATATAATATATTAGTAACAATTTATCTGACGTCTTTTGGCTGAAATGATGATGATGATGATGAATTCCTTTGGGTTGCATCCAAGGTCATATGTATAGACTATGTAACTAACCGACAATGCGTATGCTGATCATTATCATTCACATCCCGACTTCACCCACAGCTGCCTATAGGCCTCATTGTCTAATGGACATGTCTAGTGTAGTGTTATTCTTGATAAAATCGTCTTTTTTTCTAAAACATTATTAGTATATTACAAATATCTGCCATTAAAATCGATCGACCAACTAATGAACCATGAACACTTCCCACCTCCATCGTTGTCAAGGGCGTTGACGTCACTTGTCACTTTGTCGACGTAAACAACACTGCGAATATTTCCTGTATTTATTGTTTATTTTTATATTAAACTCGATTAATAAACATGTCGGCACACAACGTGAACGTTTGTGACATAACAGACGATGTGAAGGAAGTGTTAAAGAAGTTCAGATTTCAGAAACACACGTCCAATTCTGCGCTTATACTAAAGGTATTTTCGATGTTTAATTTCCTACTTCCTTTTATTATATTTCCGGGTAAAACTGTCTATAAAGTTCCCATAACTATTCCTCTTCCTCTTAACTTGGTATTTGATGGTATTTTTCCTATTGGATTGGATTGATGAGCTTCATTAAATCTGAGTCATTCAACCGTATCTCCGGTCTTACTTACGTCATAAAAATGATACATAAAGTACTTGCCACAGGATTTGCATATTATTTTATTGGTAGAAATGATTCATAGTGAATTGACAATTTAAGTAAACTTTAGACACATAATAGTGAAACAACTTACGAGAAGAGGGTGCTATGTTTTAACTGTATGTGTCTCATGTCTGCGATTTTCTTAAACACTACTGAAACAATATACTTGATCTAGTAGTTTTTAAGAAAAATACGAAAAACAACAAAATAAAGAAACAAAATATTGAAAAACCACTTACAGGGAGGATCAAATGTTATTTATTTTCCTTAATGAGTTTTTCTATCTAGAATGTAAACTCCGAGAACGTTTTGGTCCCATTTTCCTGCTGAATGCACAAGTTATAGTGACATTGGTTTATTTTAAAAAAAGCACTGTTTCTACATTTACTGTGCGAACTGTCTGTCTGTGGAATTCACTACTGTTACATAAAATAATGTACATGTGTGTAAAGTAATGTAATACTGATATACTTTCATATGCATTCAGTAAAATGCTGTTATTTTGTCATTACAAACAGACAGTTCAATTCTATTTGTTTGTATAGTTAGATAGATGTATAGATTTAATATTTAGTTCAGACTATGTTTAAGTAAGTGTTAATGTTCATGAAAGCGAGCCAATGATGATGATGTTAACTCTCTGTATTTTCCAGGTGAACAGAGAGAAGCAGACCTTGGAGGTGGATGAGCAGTTGGAGAATGTGGAGTTAGAGGAACTGCAGGATATCTTGCCGTCTCACCAGCCACGGTTTATTGTGTATAGGTGAGTGTGTAGAATGTTATGTTACGTCATCTGTCTGCTTTTTCCCAAATAAGTTGGGGTCGGCTGCCAGTCAAAAAGTAACCATGGAGTTTCTTGCCGGTTCTTCTCTATAGGAAACGACCATCCCGAACTGTGCACCATTTTCGATGTTTGTAAGTGCCCATCTAGGCCTATGTGAAAATCTAACTGGATGCAGCTGAATACCAGTATTTTGTTTAGAGCACTGCCTATCTGAACTCTACAACCCAGTAACTGGGTAATACGGTACCCCTTGGTAAGACTGGCTGTCAGACTTCCATATTGTTCTAACAGTTTAATTAATAATTTATATTCTTAAACATGTATTTTTTGGTGTATGCTTTGTTGGTTGTCCTTAAAAAAATAAAATAAATAAAATAAATAAAATAAATAAAATAAATAAAATAAATAAAATAAATAAAATAAATAAAATAAATAAAATAAATAAAATAAATAAATAAATATGATTGTCGAACATTTTCAGTTACAAACTGGACCACGATGATGGACGGGTGTCGTTCCCTATGTGCTTCATATTCTATACACCGCGAGACGCGCACATGGAGTTACAGGTATGCAGCTTTTTCTTCTTCTTATCGTATCGATGTTCCTTCCATATTAGACGGTATTGGCCCAGTAGGTGGCCATGTTTATTGCAGCGGCAGAGGCGCTATTCAGGTCGTCAAGAGTGCAGGTAAATGGACACCTGGGACGCTCCAGCAGGTGGGGCATAGTTTGATCCGGAGCGCCGCACTCGCACTTATAAAACCATGCAGCTTATAAAACCATTAATAATATTCTATACTATCAAATGAGATCATGGTTAAGTAATAAAAGTCTGGCTGTCCCGGCTGTCAATTGTAGATCTTTGACAGTCGTTAAAAGCGTTCATCGAAAAAGTTGGTAATGTTGCAAATAGTTTTAATTAATTTGGAAATCTTACTTTATGGTAATAAGAAATATGGCTAACTAGTGAACTAAAATATTGATTATGAAATGCAGTAATTAAAATCGCAACACCAAAAAATATGAAAAGCGTTTATACATGGTGACATACCACAAAGAAAAGGTTTTTTAATTTTTTTTTTTATGCATCCATCAGCACAGTGTTTTGAGTGCGTTACATTGAGTCCTACCGTAAAATGTTATTTTTCACAAAAAAATCGGTTGTCTGTAAAGTCGGTTTACTGACGATAGTTGAACGTGACAAGGTCATAAGAAAATACTGATGGAATGGTTGCATTTTTCAAAAAATGAATGTGCGTTGAGCAATTGTTTTATGGAACGCCTCAGAGCGAGGTAACGCCTCATACGTCATGTTTTTTCGTGCGTGCAGCCGGCTCCTTCGAATTATAAGACGTTGTCACGTCAAAAGTCATTTCAGCAATATTTTTTGCGTAGAGTTATCTAATTTGATGTACAGAATGCTTGGTTATGGGTTTCTTGCAGGGTCTGTTTACACCTTGTATTATTTACGTTTTCAGGTCATGTACGCAGGCACCCAAAGAGCATTAGCAGCGACAGTGGGCGCCCCACGTTTACTAGAAGTAAGAGAGATAGACGAGCTCACAGCTGATTGGCTGCAAGAAAAGCTGAAGAAGTAAACTGACTGAACTAGCCTCCGTCTTGCCCGCATCTTCTCAAAAAGAAAAGATTAAATGATGAAAAGTTTGTATGAAAATGTCTGAATAATTATATTTCAGACCTGTTTTATTATCTATGGATAGGTAATAACTACTATACGGGGTCAAAATTACTTAGCTAAAGAAACTCCGCAGTAGTATCTACGGGTGGAAGGGACACCGACGCGAAAACGTTTACCATGTATTCAGTACATCATTCTGACTATTCTGAGCCCCCATACGTAGAAAGATTTCATCGGTTATTTAAAAAAACCTGCTGTTCCATACATTTTGACTGTGTAGGTATTGCACTATTTGCACTTTTGTAGGAAACAGCTGTTTTTTTTTAATAACTGATGTGGCTCAAAATGCTATATACGTGGTAACCGTTTTCGCGTCGGTGTCCCATCCACCTTGTATATTAAAACATGGCATAAATAAATTTGATTAATTTTCGAGTTTTACGACCGCGGTGTAGTTAGTTTTAAAATCAGTTTTAAACACATAATTTTTAACAGATACCGGTTATCGGTATAAAAACACGAGGCAAAATAGAAAACTGAAAATTTAATCAGATCGTTTTCTCCTGTTTTATCTTGTGATACATCTGCCGAGTCTCACTAGCTAATTTAATTTGACCCTGTTTAAAAATTAAAAAAACTAGCAGATAATTAAGCGAAACTTATCCAGAGGTAGCAAAACAGGTCATGAGTATTTTTCAAATACTGCCATTGTAAGTAATGCTTAAAAGTAACAAATTTTTGAGATTTTTTTTAAAAAGACAACTTAGAATATTTTACCGTGTGAAAATTTACTCGAAATGCAAAATAACTATTCTTATTCCCTTTTATTGATAGACAGGTAGCCTACCATCACATCTTAAAGCAATTGCAATTCCAGTGTGGGAAAGAGATGGCGCTAGACGACCTGTATAGCTCTGTCTCTTTCCCACACTGGAATTACTCCTGCTTTGAGACGTCATGGTAGCCCCCCATGATCAGTACATTTGCGGTCAAACGAAGGATTATCAATGAAAATTAAATTTAATGTATTTAAATTAGGCTAATATACAAGGTGTCATAATAAAAACGGCAATACCTCTCGCAGTCTCGCCTGCTGTCTCGAACCACGAAACTGTACAACTATTGTTCTACGAGTTTTAGACATTCACAAAAAAAATCGGCCAAGTGCGAGTCAAACTCGCGCAATGAGGGTTCCGCAGCATCGTAGTAGGGGAGCCGCCTTTAATGTTTAATAATTTTTTTGTTGTTATAGCGGCAACATAAATACACATTCTGTGAAAATTTCAACTGTCTACCTATTACGGATCATGAGATACAGCCCGCTGACAGACAGACGGATGGACCACGGAGCCTTAGTAATAGCGTCCCATCGCGCTACTCTAAGAAACGGATTTTCTGTAGCCATTGACACAATCAGCTGATTTACATCGATGGGAAAGCAAAAAAAGGTTTTGAATTTCGAAAAGTAGTTCGGTTTCATGGTTTAAGAAACAACACGAGAGTTCTTGCGTTTATTCGGTTACACCCTGTATAATCAACACTTTTTGAACATCAAAATCATATGGGACGTTTGAGGCGTTTTGGGGACTGTCTCTTGTAAACTTTGACGTTCAAAAAGTACTGATTACCAGCCTAACCAGTAACCTGAATTAATTAATTTTGATTTCGACAAATAAGAAAGCTCAATGGCTTGGAAGTTTTAATTATTTCAATGACTACACCTTGTATGCTGACTAGTTTCGACGACAGATTCACGGGGCTATCGTTCATGAATTCGCCGCTAGAGGCGTTAGTGTAGAGTAAGGTCTTCAGCAATGACAGATGTCATAGTGTTCGCGCATTGTGCGCTTTGATATAATGTGTTTTTACTAATATTCACGATTGTGGTCAAGTTTGAGCCATTCCTGATTAATTATGACTTGAAGATTTTAAGTAGCAAGTTAGGATCTAATTTACTAAGTAGTACTTGGAGGAAGAGCGATTTTTAAATGATTCATTCTTGCTAATTTAAGGGACGATACTGTAAATATGTATCTGAAGTTTACACTATGTTGTTATACGTCATAAAATAAACTTTTTGTAAACTTATTGGTACTTTAAGGTATAAAATAGAATTAATGACAGGACCTTACTCGCCAGTGGCGCCATCTGGTGAGCTCAAAAACGATAGTCCTCATTGATAAGGCTTTCGGAATAAAAGGGGAAGACTAAAATATCTCCTAATCTCACTTTTATTTTGGAATATTCCCTATTACGAGTAAAGAATTGTATTTTTTGCCATTTTAAGATGTAATGTAAAGACATTATCCTTTTTAGTCTTGAAATTAACCTTTAGGGGCAGAAATAGTCTATATTGACGTCAAAAAAGCCTGTTAATGCGTCAGAAATAGCCTTTTTGGCGTCAAAAATGGCCTTATTTGGCTTCAAAATGTCCTATTTTAATTAATTGTTCTTATTATATGCAATTAAGTATAGCGTTTTGATATAAACGCCCGTTTTCACGAACACTAGGCTGTACCTATGTGAATGCGTAAATGAAAGTGCGCATTTGAAATTTCAACCTGGCTTGGCGCCAAGAGTTCAGATTCCAGTATTGCAATGTGCAAAGTATCGCATAGTGTTCAATAAAACGGGCAAAAGTATTTTGTATAAAAAAGTAGATTTGTGTACGTGTTTAGGCGCATAATTAAGTAATTATTGAACAACCAGCATCACATAATATTAATGTTACCAGTTGTGCTAAAATGCTCCAACCCACATCAAATCTTGTTGCGTGATCAAATCAGAAATGAGGAGATCCGCAAGAGAACCAAGGTTACCGACGTTGCCCGAAGAATAGCCAAACTTAAGTGGCAGTGGGCAGGGCACATTGCTCGCAGAACGGATGGCCGATGGGGCCGAAAAGTTCTGGAGTGGCGACCGCGAACCGGAAGACGTTGCGTTGGAAGGCCTCCCACTAGGTAAACCGATGACCAGGTAAAGGTTGCAGGGATCCGCTGGATGCGAGACGCACGGGACCGGTCATGAGGCGACACTTGGGGGAGGCCTATGTCCAGCAGTGGACGTCTTTCGGCTGAAATGATGATGATGATGATGATGACATCAAATCTTCATCTGCGTAGCTTTTTCTGACTATGTTGGGGTCGGCTTCCATTTTAAACGGATGTTGCTGAATACCAGTATTGTACATGGAGCGTCTGCCTATCTGAGCTTCACCCCATCTACTGGGTAATATGATAAACCACCAGTGGCGAAGGTTCCATACAACCCGATTCCTGCCGGCTTCCCTTCGAAAACTGGCACAGTCAGTATTCTATAGCCAATAATATTCTATACAGTAAAGATATGTACTCCGGCTTACCTCTTACAAAAATTGACCCTTCGCTACTGTAAACCACTTCAAATATTCTAATAAATTCAATGGAATGCAAATAAAGATATGAATATGAATAAATTCCATAAAATTTTGGATCATTAAAGCAAAATAATTTTACAAATATTTATAGAATAAGTTTTAGATGTAGATTGGGTTACCCCCGTGACATGACGAGTAATAGAGAAGTATGGTATGGAATAAGAAGTCGTGCAGCACCGACCCCAAGTAAATTGGAATATGGGCAGAAAAATGATGATCCCTTTTTTTTTTTTTTTTGACGTGGTTAAATCATCAAATGAGTCCTCCCACCCAGGGCAGAGCGGGAGGGACTGTCAGACTTGTACTGACTAAAATCCACGGTGTCCTTCAGTAGCCCTTTATGTTCCAGGGTCACGGTAATTCTATGAGTCCCGCGACCAAATGATGATTTCTTGACTGTTTTTTTAAATTCCATTATATTAAGTTAGTGGGTTGTTTCATTTTGGTATAACTGGACATATTTGCCACTGCATATTCAGTCTTATGCCCATAGTGTTAGAATAGAGAAATAGTCTTAAGAGGGAAGCGACAGGGTAGCGCGCGAAATTCAAGTTTTTTTTCTTTTTTCAATTAGCCGGTACACAAAACGTAAGAAAATTTGAATTTCGCGAGCTACACTGGCGCTAGCACCATGCGTGAAAAAAAAATTTTTCTTGACGCATTTATGCGTCATAGGTATTCCAAAATTTGTATTCCTTTTTTCCAATTTGCCTGTAATTTATTCCTTTACGTATTAAGTCTTTTTAATATATGTTTTTATTCATAATACGCCCACAATCTGAGGAAAGCTGAATGCCAGTATTTTACATGGAGCGACTGCCGATCTGACCTCCACAATTCAATTAGGTACTGGGTAATACGATACCCCTTGGTAAGAATTGACTACTTACCAACATAATCACAACTATCATTGGTTCACAAATTGACGTAGGGTATCAATTTGCTTATTATTTAATTTATCTGGCTGTATATTTAAAGTATTGCCAGTCGTGGATTTTAAAAGTTTGAAAATCACATTAAGATTTTATAATTATTTAAAACATGACAAGACTATCTTGCCATAATAAATTATACCTTTTTTTCATATAAGAATAAACTTTTAATTGTAACACAGGGTGTGCTTTTGTCATAATAAGTTTTTTTTTGTAATATTTGTTTTTTTCATATGGAAACCTTTTTTTTACGGAAGGCTCTTCTGGGAATGATCATATTTATCGTCGAGGAGCGTCAGCTTAACCTTCGTTTACCCGCGTCACATTTTATAACACCTTTACCCGCGTACGGTCTGACAGACCGAAAGTTTGAAAGGCAATTTCGTATTTTTTATCAAATACGGGGATATTTTATTTTTGAATTGTTTTTTTTTGTTGTTTTTACTATGGACACTTTTAACGTCCACATCTTGCTACATCGTTTTCACATAATGTACCATCTCCACCAACCAAGGCTGTAGCAAGGCGTTGTAAAAAAATACTGATTCAAAAGAGTGTCCATGAAGTTTCTTGCCCGTTCTTCTCCATAGAGATCTACGCTTTGGAATGCGCAACTACAGAACTTTCACTGTGTGACTGGGACTGTAGCTACATGTCATTATTGTCTTTGTTTCGATACTTCAAAAGTCTCTGTAACTGGACTCCTTGAAATAAATGCTTTGATTTGATTTGATATGTTCTCTGGGAATATGTTATGAAATATTGTAAAAATGATAATTTACCAATAATATACCGTCCCTCCTCATTACGTGCCCATACCAAGACAGTCGATTCCCTTTCAACTTATTTAAGAGCTGAATACCAGTTCTGTATGTTACATGGAGCGACTGCCTATCTGACCTCCACAACCCAGTTAGTACTGGGTAATACAATACCCCTTGGGAAGACGTTTTAAAATTCATGCTTACACAAGGTGTAACGTAATAAACGCAAGACCTCCCGTGTGGTCTCTCGCACCGTGAAACTAAACATCTTTTGTTCTACGAGTTCTTGAAATTCGCAAAAAAAAAAAAAGGCTTTCTATAGGAACGGACGCAATCAGCTGATCCACATGTATGGTAAAACTAAAAAAAAAGTTATGAATTTCCAAAAGTCATAGAACAAAAGTTGTTCAGTTTCATGGTCTGAGACACCACACGAGAGGTTTTGCGTTTATTATGTTACACGTTCACGTTGTATATAACGACTGTCAAAGATGTAAGAAGCCTTCCGTAAATAAAATAAATTATTTATATTCAAAATAAATTATGTATTTGTAACTTGTAACGTATACTAAACCAAAGCTTTCTTAAATAAATAAATAATTATTTAAATTAGTATAAATATGATGTGTGTTTTAAATAAATTATTATAGATGGCGTCACTGTGGCTTAGTTTAGTGAACATAGAGTAGAAATAAAATGGAGTAAGTACAGTTGAACGTTAGATTCGATAATTGTGCCGTTCGGCAAATTCAAATCATGCCGACCCGAAGCCAGCTGAGCTAGCTTATTCGAGCGGTACCTTAAAAGCTAAACGCACACTTGTACACGCCGGAAGAATCGACCACGCTGAATGAAACGTTATATCATACGTGCAGACGCTAGGCATCAAGCTACTACATTCTCGACGGCACGGTTGGCGCAGTGGCTGAACGATTAACTGCTGCGCTTCGTGTCGCGGGTTCGATTTCGACGGAACAAATATTTGTATGGCCTACAGGTACTTTTTCCGGGTCTGGCTGTTTGTGTATGTGAGTTTAAATGTTTGTAAACGCACCCACGATGTAGGGGAAATTCCTAGGGTGGGGCAAGGTTTTTTTTTTTTTAAAAAAAGTCAAATTTCTTTAATGGATTTTCAACTTTATCGCTAGAGCATTTGGTTCAAGGTTGATTGGAAAAATTTGACAGTTTCGGGTAGCTTGAGATGCTGGCGTCTGTACAAGGTTATCTATTCGGCCGAATAGTGTGCGAGGTTTCATAATAATTTCTACAAGTAATTCTAATGTTCGTTTCTTTCGGCTCTGTTAAGTGTGCTAATTTTAATGCGCACAATGTCGTTTTTCAATTTTTTTTTATTTTTTATCAAGAATACGATTTTTGTATGAAAAATAAGAATACATATAGGGTGTAAATAGATTCTTAACGAAGCCGAAAGGCACTTGTTCTCTCCGTCTTTGCGATCATTTTTTGTTCTAGACCATACCTGGGAACCTTCTAGTTACGGAGATATTGAGGGTCAAAGGTACAACTTTTTCACAAGTTTTTTTTCAACTACATGTTTTTAATGTAAGATTTTTACTTTAGACACCTCCACGACCCCCGTACTATTCAATGCATCCATCAGCACAATGCTTTGAGTGCGTACCATCGAGTCCACCGTAAAACGTGATATTTCACCCCAAAAAAAAAAAGTCGTTTCCCAGCAATAATTTTTGCGTAAAGGTACTTAGTTTGATGTAACTTGGTTGACTGCTTCGTGAAGGGTCTGTTTACACCCTGCAGAATCTATCTATTTCACCAGAACACACATAAGTAAATAAATAAGACCTTCATAAATACTTAGGATAGAGTGATTTTAAAAGCATTTAAATTATTTTGTAATGTTTGTATAAAAGACAACTAAGTAATAAATGATTATAATTATTCATATGATATAAGTTGTTTTTGTTCTTATTACAAAAGGATGATTTCCACCAAACGGCTCGCATCGGATCGGATCGGAACGGATTTTACAATCTTTAAACGATATTAAATCGTGTACACAGTATTTAAAGTCTATATTACTAAGCCGCGCACAGCAGCTTGACCGCGGGCGTCTACCACGACACGCGATCGTAGCCGAAAGTATGAAGGGACGCACGATTGGCTCCGTTCGCCTGGCGTCGTATCCGACACGGTAGGAATGACACTATTTGACTAGGCGCAGAAACGGATACGTTCGCGAGTGGCGGTACGGAGCCGATCATATGCTTCAACATCATGCCGGGCGCGATCTGCTGTCGCCGCGACCCGTTTGGTGCAAATCATCCTTTACTCCACCCACCCATGATGATTCCTTTTATAACAACCCTATTGCCATCAACTGGACTTAAAGAAGTTGCGCTAAGGTAGCCCGCGAAAATGGAACTGGAAAACCTGTTGAGCCGTTGGTCCTACGCCTGGTCTCTCTCCGGTCTTGTCGGATTGATTGGGTCATGTCTAAACAGGTCCTACGCTTGATCTGAAAGAAGCTGGCAGTTTCGTCACGACGGTAATGTTTTCCCCATTGTTTGTGTTTTTATTTTAGTATATTCGCGTAAATGTCTATATTCATTTATCAAAATTTTGATGTATTTATAGTATTTGTTATATATTTATAGTATTTTATATATAGGTACTTATAGCTAATCGTATTATTAATTAAAACTATTTTCAGATACACCTACCACTGTTTGTCTCTGCATCACCCAAAGGTTGACTGGTAGAAAATGCCTATGGCATTAAGTCCGCCAATGTGCTTTTGTGCTTGAAGTGTAAATAAATAAATAAATCTGTCCGGTTATTTCGGATTGATTATTAACTTACAGACACATGTGTTGCTGAGGACTTTTACTATCCATACCAAGGCCCAGCTCCACCAAAGCGGAGATGTGCAAAGCGAAGAGGAGAGGAGATGCTTAAAAGCTAGGGTGGACCACCGAAGCTGTGTGGAGATGCGCACTGGCTAGACCGGAGCAGGGATGTGTGCACAGGCTTCTCACGCCCAGTTTAGCGACCGCCGCACACCGCTCACGTCTCCGCTATGCGCTGCTGGCCTAAACAAATATGAGAGATCTCTCCTCTCTGCTCAACCGATTCCACTAAAGCTAAGCGGAGACGAGAAGTGTAAATAACGAACTTCTCATCATATCATATGCCTATTAGCCTTTTCCCAACTATGTTGGGGTCGCCTTCCAGTCTAACCGAATGCAGCTGAATACCAGTATTTTACATGGAGCGACTGCCTAACTGACCTCCACAACACAGTTAGTACTAGGTAATACGATATCCCTTGGTAAGACTGGTTGTCAGATTTTGGGCCTCTGACTACCTAACGACTGTCAAAGATCTTCAAATGGCAGCCGGGACCAACGGCTTAACGTGCTTTGCGAGGCACGGAGGAAACTCGGTATGTAATGAGTGGTCACCCATCCACAGACCTAGGCAAGCACGGCTTAACCTAAAGATCGACCCGAGCGGCTGTTATTATTTAGCCACGAGCTTCTATTATCATAACGAAGTTCTATTGGTAGTAAAAACACATCTCCACCCCTCTCGTTTCGGCTCCGCTAAGGACCTTATAGTTTGTATGTAAGGATAATCTTCGGAACTGCAGATCCGATTCCTAAAAATCTTTCACTGATGGATCCGCTGGATGCGAGTCGCACGGGACCGGTCAATGTGGCGACACTTGGGGGAGGCTTATGTCCAGCAGTGGACGTCTTTCGGCTGAAATGATGATGATGCTGATGGGAAGCTACATTAACCCCGTGTCTCACAGGTGACACACAGGTCAGGTCATAGGGGATTTAAAGCGTTCACGTTTCATAATTTCCGACCATAATGCGAGCGAAGCCGGGCGCAAAATGAAGTGGATAATAAAACTACTCTTTTACAAAAAATCCATCTCTATTTAAACTTGGTGCCCATCAGCTTGGCAGACGGCGTGGTACAGCCAGTCAGATCGATGCCCTGTTTCTTCATGTCTGCGTAGTCCAGCTCAGCTAGGACATCGTAGCCACATTTGGCTGCTAGCACCTGGGATGCTGTGGCTGTGAACACTGTGGCGGTGGCGCTGATACCCAGGGCTTTGCAGAACGGTAATCTGAAAAAAAGGAAAATATGTAAGACTTTTTTCTTTGAACAAAAGGATGATTTCCACCAAACGGCTCACACCGCATCGGATCGGCACGGATTTACTACCATCTTTAAACAATATTATATCCTGTACACAGTATTTAAAGTCTATATTACGTGTGAGTACGTGTGTTACGGACGACGCAGCTCATCCCATGTAAATAGCGATATAAGTAGATAAGAAATAATGTTAATTAAGGTTTAGTACGATATTATACGACTGATTTGATAGTACGGAAACTTAATAAGATCATTTGATTAGGTTTGATTATTACCCCTTACAGACATAAGAATAAATTATAAGTAGTTTCAGAGCACGACCATGACAGGAACGGACAGGTCGAAACCTGTCAAGACTCAGTATTACCTACTATTGCTCAACAGGCGCTCTGATTGGTCAATCGTGCTCTACGCCACACTAAGCCGTCCGCTACTTGCGCTATGTAAAAAATTGAATATAAAAAGAGCTGTTTGTTGCGAATGTCGCATTCGTCTCTCAAGCGGCGACCAGCCCTGGGAATAAACAACGAAATAAGAAGCCTGAACTTTTATTCAACACAAGAAGTCATACAGTCCACCTTGTCAACGGGTGAGTACGACTCGCACTTGGCCGGTTTTTTTTGGTTGTCAATGTTCCACCTAAATAGCTATCTTGTTAGATAGCTTGTTATGGAGTAAATTACCTCGCTTCAAAAAACTTAGCTCCAATATTCTGTCCTCTATACTCAGGCAGGACTGTGAGTCCACTGGAGGTCAGGTATCTGTCGACGTCGTAATGCTTGAACACGTCGAACATCTCCTCAGCGGTGATCAGGGTTCGCAGAATTTTCTTCCAAGCCTCGCCTTGCACCTGGGATCGGAATGGAGAAAAATTTAAGACATGTAAAGAACATAATATCACGCCTGTAATCCCCGCAGGATAATGCTGAGGTAAAATAAAATAAAATAAATTTTATACATTTAGGCCGAGTAGGTATTGAAATTTTGTATGGGGCAGCTGATAATTTTTTCGCATTTACGATATTGGACCCATGACGGAAGTTGTTCAGTTTGATGGTCTGCAGCATATCCTTTCATATGACTATACCCTTTCTGTAACACCCTGTATATGTAGAGTGGAGGTGGGGATGAGGTGTATTATGGTGTGTGTATGAGAGTGTACCGCGTTTATGACACCATAAGTTGCTGAGTCTCATCATAGGACAAGCACTTAAGCCAGTTGGTCACTTTCCTCTTCAGTACATACCTAGTCATCTATACTAATATTATAAAGAGGTAAAATTTGTTTGTAGGGGGTAATCTCCGGAAGTAATGAACCAATTTTAGAAAGTGTTTCACTGGTAGAAAGCAAAATTATTCGTGAGTGCTATAGGCTATAAATTATAAAGATATCATGCATATTAGCCGAGCTATCACAAATTCTGCGGACGAAGTCGCGGGCGAAGTGCTAGTAGGATATATTTTAATTCTTTTATAAAAGGCATTATATTACATACCGAGTTTCCTCCGTGCCTCAGAAAGCACGTTAAGCCGTTGGTCCCGGCTGTCATTTATAGATCTTTGACACTCGTTACAGGTAGTCAGTGGCCCAAAAAGTTTGACTACCAGTCTTACCAAAGGGTGTCGTATTACCCAGTACTAACTGGGTTGTGGAGGTTAGATAGGCAGTCGCTTCATGTAAAATCACTGGTATTCAGCTGCATCCGGTTAGACTGGAAGCCGACCAAAATCAAAATCAATCAATCAAAGCATTTATTTCAAATAGGCCAGTTACAGGCACTTTTGAATTGTCGAAACAAAGACAACAATAGCTACAGTACCAGTCACAAGGCATAAAAACTGTGAAAGTACTGTAGTTGCCCATTCCCTAACGTAGATCTCTATGGAGAAGAACGGGCAAGAAACTCCATGGACACTCTTTTAAATCAGTATACTTTTACAAACTCTTGGTTACATTATTCATGTTGAGATGGTACATTATGTGAGAACGATGTAGCAAGATGTGTACGTTAAAAGTGTCCATAGTAAACAATTCAAAAAAATAAAATAAAAATAATCAATTCAAATAAGCCGTGGCAACCAAGAGATGACCAGTCACAACTGACAGCGCCCGTTCACGAACATGACGCATGTATCAGCACCGTTCAACTCAACCATTTTGAAGGGAACTAAATGATCCGACACACGCGCCACCATCAGCGAGACATTTGAGTGAGCATGACACACTCCTAACCGCCAGGGCACATTCAAGTCAAGAAAAGACGTAGGTTTCCCGCGAATGACAGCTTTCTATTACATAGTACTCACACAATATGGGCTATGCGGCTATATAATACTAAAGAGATTGAATTTATACAAAGCAAAGATAGTTGTACAATCTTCAGCAGCTCCAACATACTATTTAATGCTTCTTCTTCTTAGCGTTTCGATGGCAAAAAGTTTAAATATGCTTAGCCCAAAACTCAGCCACGTGTACCCCGCTCACTGATGCAGTAAATAAATCATCAAGAGCGCAGGTGATTGGGATATGTAATGCTATTCATTTATGCGCCCCTGTCCTTGTGGAGCAGGACCGGCATTGAGCCAAGCATTTTTATCAACGATATAATCGTCTAACTTGTAATATGCTTGCCTACACAGTGTGCGTTTAATGCATGTTTTAAATTTCGTTTCATTCAGTTCAAGAATACTTTGTGGAATTTTGTTATAGCATCTCAAACAGTACCCCATGAAAGATGAGTCTACTTTAGCGAGTCTGAAGCCTGGCTGAACTAATTGGTCTCTATTTCTAGTACTGTAATTGTGTCTGTCACCTCTTTTATTAAAAAGATGTAGATTTTTTCTTACATACATTATGTTTTCATAGATGTATTGAGAATGTACCGTCATGATGTTAATTTCCTTAAACAGTTCCCTTAGAGAATCACGCCTACGAAGATTATATATGGCTCTGATGGCTCTTTTTTGCAGAATAAATATAGACTCAATGTCTGCAGCCCGTCCCCATAGTAAAATGCCATACGACAGTAAACTATGAAAGTAACTAAAATAGACCAGTCTAGCGGTATCTACATCAGTATATTGACGGATTTTTCTAATAGCATATGCTGCTGAACTTAGCCGCCCCGCAAGAGATGTTAAATGAGAACCCCATTGTAGCCTTGAATCAAGCGTAATCCCCAGGAAAACTGTTTTATCTACAAATTCAAGCTTCTCTTTATTCAATACTATATCACAATCGCTACTTTTAACATTTGGTAAAGCAAATCTTATGCATTTCGTTTTTTTTCCATTTAACACTAAATTGTTTGCTGTGAACCAGTTATGGACCTGAAGTAGGGCATTATTCACGTCATCTAGATTTTGGGCCCGTCTATTTATCTTAAAAATAAGGGAAGTGTCATCAGCGAATAACACCATATTATGAGGTTGGTTTTTCAATAAATAGGGTAGATCGTTTATATACACTAAGAAGAGGAAAGGACCCAATATTGAGCCTTGCGGAACCCCCATTTTTACTTTTAAACCCTGTGAATTAACACCATTTATTTGAACTTGTTGTTGTCTATCCTTCAAATAAGATTTCATCAAACTAAGTGCAAGTTTACCTAGTCCGTAATGCTCAAGTTTCAAAAGTAATGTGTCGTGATTTACGCAATCAAATGCTTTGGAGAGGTCACAAAATATTCCTATGGCGTCTTGGGACTCTTCCCACGCAGTAAAAATGTGCTTTAATAAGGTTACACCGGCGTCAGTTGTACAACGTCCCTTGGTGAAACCATACTGTTGATCGTGTAAGATTCTGTTGGTGTTAAAATGATTGAGCATTTGATTCAGCATTACCTTTTCAAAAACCTTGCTAAAAACTGGCAACACGGATACAGGTCTATAATTATTAGTATCTTTACTATCTCCGGATTTGAACAGAGGTATGACTTTACTGTATTTCATTAGATCAGGGAAAACTCCTTGGTCTACACACAAATTAAAAATTAAGGCTAAGTATGGTGCAATAGTCTCAACTATGGATGTACAAACTCTGATAGACATTCCCCAAAGATCTTCGGTCAGTTTGACTTTTATTTGCCGGAAAGCTTTAATAACTATCATAGGGTTTATGTGTTTAAATTTAAATTCAGCCAGGCAGCCAGACACATTCGCCTTTAATAAACCCATTGAGATTTCAGGAGACGAATTAAGAGACTCCGTAGTTTTTAACGGTATATCGGTAAAGAAATTTACAAATTCATGAGCTACTTCCTGATTAGAGCTTTTAGGACCAGTCGCTGTATCTAATGTGTAGCTAGTGTTACGTATTTTCTTCCTGTTAGTCTCGTTATTTATGACTTTCCAAACTGTCTTAATTTTGTTTTCTGCAGTTTTGATCTTGTTGCTAATGTGCAGGGCTTTGGCAGCCTTGCATGTATTTTTAAAAATATTTGAATACTTAGCAACATACTTGTTAAAAGTGTCAGTGTTTATATAAGGCTTAAGGCCATAAAGCTCAAATAGTCTTTCCCTACTTTTTCTGATACCTCTAGTTGCCCAATCACTAAATATAAATTTAGGGCAAATACATTTTGTCTTCTTTTCAAAAGTTTTGTTGAACTCAGTGTGAACTATTGAAAAGAAATTATCATACAATTGATTTATATTAATATCGTCCATATGATGGCTCATAACGCTTAACTTATTCTGAAGGGAAATATTGTACCTATTTAATTTATTAGTAGTTATTGGTCTAAACTGAATCTGAACTTTTTGCAGTGGAATGTTACACCTAAAAGTTACAGTTTGTCCGCTATGGTCAGACGGCAAACAATTTACTATGGCTTTATCTAAGTAATCACAATTGCAGAAAACATTATCTATACAAGTAGCAGAAGATGGAGTGACTCTCGTAGGTTCTATAAAAATGTTGGTCAAGTCAAATGACTTAAAAAGATTTAATAACCGACTGCTATTAGAATTTTCTTCTAAAATATTGATATTGAAATCACCACAAATAATTATAGATTTATTACTGGCTGCAAGTTTTGCCAGGACATCTTCCATTATTGAATCAAATACGGAAAAGTTTTGATAGTTTGGGGGTCTGTACACACACACAATTACATGCTTATCCAGCTCAACACAGGACAGTTCGACGCACTGTTCAGCCGAGAGACCTACTATGTCATTGCGTTGCTTATATTTAACACAATTTTTCAATAATATTAGGGAACCTCCACGCATCATAGATTTACGGTTAAAGCAGCTACCCACCGTATAGTTCTCATAATTAATAAGCATTTGGTAATCCTTTAGCCAATGTTCAGTAAAAACAAATAATGTCGAACATACTTTTTTCTAAAAACAATTCAATTTCTAATAATTTGGAAGAAATGCCTTGGATATTTTGGTGGAATAATTTTAAGGTGTTCTGCTGAGGCCCTTTTTTACTAACTAAATGAGTGCAAGAAGGTACCTTGATGTTGGTAGGTTTAACAATATTGTTAATGGTACCTTCTGTTGTCTCACTTCCTAGTTTAAATTAATATTAATATCTGGAGTGAGTCCCGTGACTCCCGTGCCATCACCAGACAATAAAATCCTATTACTAAAATACCCTAATTGAGAATTTTCCACGGTGACATATGGATCCTCCTCAATACAATTTTTGTAAACATTTATAGCACTAATGCTATATTTATTTAAGGTCACCACCTGTTCCTTAGTAATATTACTAATAGACGCAGTGTTAATAATATAACTAAACTTCGACATACTACTTATGTCTGAGTGAATATTAAAAGCTAATAGCCGAGCTATTTTGTGTCTACATCTAACAGGTAGATACACTTTACCCCGAGTCGATTGAAGTTTATCAACAAAAGTGTTGATATCAAAATATATAAGTTTGTCACTATAGTGACCTACTAAAAAATGCACATGTTTATTTAACATGTGTATATAATTGTTTTTTCTATAACATAAATTTTCAAAGTATGGAAAAGCACACAATATGATTTTACTACAATTTAACTTTAACAACTCTGATACACAGTCAGTGATGTCTTCCTTTTTAATCTTAGAACTATTACCAACACAAATAGTAATGGTGGTATTAGGATCACAAACAGTTTTTGTTACTGATGCCATAATTTGTTTGTAGGTTGACCCTGGCATACAATTGTTTTGGGTACAATAACTCAGGTTATTACTAATTAATTTTCCTAGCCCTCTACCTATACTGTCAGAGAACATAACTGACTGATTACAATCATTACTATTAGGTGAGACAAAATCACCAATCTCAGGCTGTACTACTTGTGAAACATGAAGTGTAATGTCAGGTATTATATCTTGGTCGATGATGATACCATCTTGAGCACTCACAGCTTGGGACGGGTCCTCCGTTGCCTCAGGCTGGAAAGCATCAAGACTGGGTTCACTCCGACAAGTACAAGTGTCTATCAACTCGTTTGTGGCAAGAATATGCTCCTTAATTTGCTTTTTAGACCTTTCATATTTATTACATAAAGACTTTAGTGACATATTCAGAGCCTGTATTTCAGATTGCAAGCGCTGAGTGTCTATTTCATAAATATTTATACTATCTTCCAATTTTATCTGATAGTTATTTAATCTATTAATAAGAGAAACACGTTCTTTCCTTAATTGAATATTTTTGGCATAGTGTTTTTGTTGTTTCTGGTATATTTTACATTTTTTAATGAATTTATTCAATCTTGCATATTTCTTAATTTTATTTTTACTAACTTTATGGGTATATTTATGGTTAAGTAAGGAGTCCTCTGTAAGGTCTATTGTTATAATAGAATGAGGGTTACTATTGGTATTTACTAATTCATTGTACAAATGATTCGTTTCTATAGCCTGAGTGTGATCCTTTTCTTTTTTCAAATTAAAAAGTTTAACATTGGCATGGATTAATTCATCCTCTAGGTCCCTTATTTTACACAAAGCCTCCTCATACAAGTTACTACAGTTGCTGAACCCAACATAGTTGGGAATAGGTTAGGCAGATGATGATATTTAAGGCATTATATAGAGTTGAGACCTGGTGGGAGTGAAGAGGTGAAAATAGTAGTACACCCACATTTCGTCAGTTATGTTTAAGTTTCATGTAATAGAGGGGAGCCTATTGCCATCAACCGTGCACAAATCAAGCCTCCGTGGCTGCTACTGAGAAATTCTTTATGTAAAACTTATAATATTTTACCCGACCTGGGAATCGACCCCAAGTCGAGAAGCATTGTATACCGATTGTCTGATTTGTATCACCGAGAACCTGCAGTAATACGTTGCCGGTATTTTTATCTTCAGTGCGTAACACGGATGTTATCTAATATCAAAGGGCCTTGTAAATATTACCTATAGATTAATATACAGGGCGTAAAAAGATCCTTAACATAAAAGAAAGGCACTTGTTCTCCAAGTCTTTGCGATCATTTTTTTGTTCTAGACCATACCTGGGAACCTTTTAGTTACGGAGATATTGGGGGTCAAAGTTCCAACTTTTGCACAAGTTTTTTTTTTAAATACATGTTTTTAACGTAAGATTTTTACTGTACACACCTACACGACCCCCATACTATTTAATCCATCCATCAGCACA
This sequence comes from Noctua comes, assembly GCA_963082995.1. Lineage (NCBI taxonomy): Eukaryota > Metazoa > Arthropoda > Insecta > Lepidoptera > Noctuidae > Noctua > Noctua comes. Next base: position 939,689 of record OY720295.1, on the reverse strand, counting down.
ATGTTTTGAGTGCTTTCCATCGAGTCCTACCTTAAAACGTGATTTTTCACCCCAAAAAAAAAAAGTCGATTCCCAGCAATCATTTTTGCGTAAAGTTATTTAGTTTGATGTACAGAATGCTTGGTTGACGGATATGTGAAGGGTCTGTTTACACCCTGCATGGTATAACAAATAAACGTATGAAAAAGAGGTAAAGTTCGGTAGGGGTAATCTTCGAAACTACTGATCCGATTCCGAAAAACCCTTCCACTATGCCTTGCCCCATCAAAGGCACATTAGGCGTCCACAAAGTCCTAACAATTTCCTACAGGTTATTTGCTTTAAAATAACCAAAATCTACGTAGGTATTACGATACTAATTGAACCAATACGTCGCCTTCGTACATATTGTATGAAAAAGTTTTGAAGCGGCATCAAGCCTGCGCAGCGCCTGCGCCGCGAGGCTAAAGTACTTACGCCGTTTCTGTATAATTAGCGCCTTTTTTTTTTTGGGGTGGGAATTCATCAAATGACCCCCCCCCCCCCCACTCTGGGCGGAGCAGAAGCGAGTGTCAGACTTGTACTGACTAAAACCCATCCATGTTCCTTCTTTGCCCTTTGTGTTCCAGGGCCACGGTATCTCTTTCGAACAGTCCCGCAGCCCTAGCAGGCATCGGTCCTTGCAGACCCCTACATCATAAGTTGCTGACATGTCATCGAGGCGCGCGTGGCACACGAACGCGCCGTCGACACGGCCTGTCGTCATAAGACGGCCGGACGGCGAGCTAGCCCACAGCTCGCCGTCCACAGGCCCACACCTACGGTGGCCGGGAGCCACCACGCGACCCCCGACGCCCAGGGCGTCTCCCGCTGCGATAATTCGCGCCTTAGGTAAATATAAAATGAACATGCAAACAGAAAAAAAAAACAAATAATAAATATCGGATGTTCAATTGATCTGGCATGTTATTATCATTTTAATTTTATCTTATCACACTTCTACTCCTTATTCCGGGTTTGATGGCAATCATAACATGATATCAGTACTTAATGCTTAACTCGGCGTGTGCAAAACTAGAAAATATACTGCAAAAACAAAAACAAATCGCGTATGCAGGAAGCTCCATTTTAACTCTTTGACATGTTGCCCCACTCAAATAATCTGATATGATGCTAAAGATGCTCTACGTTGTTGTCCGTATAAAATATGCGCATTCGCATTTGCGAATAATTCGCGAATATTGCAGGAGTATTTTTTGTAATCAGGTGCCATTTATCTATGTATTCTTATCTTGACTTCAAAAATTAACAATATTCTTATATAAAAATTTAATACTCGTAGATTTTTATTTTGCAAAACATCCTGCTTGTAATCCTCGAATGTCTTGTGGTCTGCTTCCAGTCTAATAGGATGCACCTGAATACCAGTACGTTACATGGAGCGACTGTCTATCTGACCTCCACAACCCAGTTAGTACTAGGTAATACGAAACCCCGTGGTAAGACCGGTTTTCAGACTTTCAGGCCACTGACTAATGTAACGACTGTCAAAGATCTACAAATGACATCCGAAGCCAAAGGCTTAAAGTGCTTTTCGAGAACTTCTAGCTTCTCGGAGGAAACTCGGTATGTGACGGATGGTCACCCCCATCCATAAACTGACCTTGGCAAGCACTGTCTAACCCTGAAGATCGACCTGTGCGGCTGTTATTGTTTAGCCACGATATCCCCAGATGTAGGGCATCCATGAGGAATTCCCTATAAAAAAAGCTCTTATCCCAGACCCACCTTCTCAAAATCCTCCTCCTCATCGTCCTTACTCTTGACCAGGACTACATTGAACCCCACCAGGTCTTTGGGCTGCCCGTCCTCCTCCGTGAAGCAGACTAGACTGGTGTTGCCTGAGACGTAGGATTCCCAGTTCGATCTGATGGTTGCTATGGATACTGGGTCTTGACTTATTCCTGAAATTGGCGCAGATGTATTAATTAGTGGCTGTTTGTGTATGTGAGTTTAAATGTTTGTGCACCCACGATACAGGAGAAATTCCTACTGTGGGGTAACGTTTTTTTAAAAAATATAAAAATAATAATAATTCCTCAGTAGCAGTCCAATTTTCAGAACAGTTGATGGCGATAGGCTTGTCCCTATTACATAGCCATTAGACTTAAACATAATAACAAAATGACACCTGTAATCCTTAAAAAATAGTCCCTAATGGTACACCCACATTTCACCAGTTATGTTTTAGTCCGATGTAATAGGGGGCGAGCCTATTGCCACCAACTGAACATAGCTCCAAATTCCCGATGGAAAAACTCACTAACATTTTTGTCCCATCTGGAAATGGAACCCGGAACCTCAAACTCGAACTCAAAGCATTTATATTTCAACTAGCTGTTGCCCGCGACTTCGTTCGCGTGGAAATTTTGGTGTGCATGTGTGAGACTGCCTCGTTGGTCTAGTGGTAGCAAGCGCGACTACTTAGCGTGGGGACCGATTCCCTGGTCGGGCAGTGTTAAAAAAAAATGTTTACTTCAATTACATAAAGTTATCACACACATGATTTGGAGATCACCTTTTAAGCAAGGAGATGCTTGTGTTAGGGGGCGTCCATTAATTATTATCATTTCTAGCACTAAAAATGACGGACTTTCATACAAACTTGCGAGAGCCCTTAGATCTCCTTAATCCGGCCCTGTTGCAAAATCCGTTCTTAGCGAACGTCTACTAACTATAAACTATCTCCCTGCCAAATTTCATCTTTATACGTCAAGCGGTTTTCGATATTTCGTGATGAGTGAGTGAGTGACCTTACGCTTTCATATATTTAGATAGATTTCTCATATTTAAACCTCTCTTTCAGTGCCAAATTTTTAGTGCAAAGAGTAAAGACGAAAGGAAAAATAAAACAAAATCAATTTTCAGCCATTCCGACAACACTACGACTACTAAAACCTATTTACGTAAATTATTTTATCATAGAAATCGCGCATGAGGTTACCAACTAAATTTTAAATATTAATATCTTTTGCGTCTGTTAGTCGATTTTGATGAATTAAACGCTAAATAATACCCAAAACAATGCTTCTTATTTTGTAATATTTCGATTTTGAATACAATGAGGGGTTTTTACGTGATGCGCGCACAAACGAACAGACAAACCGACAAACCGAAAAACCGACAAACAGACAAAAATTAAAAAAAAAACATTTTTTTGGAAAAATATATAATGTACAGACACGGAAAGTGTACGATTTTATTATATGTATATATATATAGATAGATGTATAGATATAGATAGATATCCAAGGTGCGGCGCGCGGATTGAAATATGATTGCTGGAGGATAACAAATCCTAAAATCTAACAATAGTTACGAAATACATAACGGAACGGAAAATTACCTACTTGAATGCCTGAAGGCAACGGAAATTTAAATCTAATAAAAAGGTTAAGTTATCATTCAAATTATGTTTTTGTTTACATGGGGTTAGGACCGTTTATTTATTTAATTTATGCTTAAAGTACCTCTTTATATACCACATTAGAGGTTCTGCCCTCAGGTGCTAACACAACCAGGCTGCTAGATGAGCTTACCCTCGAGCAGGCCACGTAAAACTGGCCGTGCGAGAAGCAGTCCCTTCTAAGATCAATTCCCGCTGTTTTCAGTGACTGACCCTGAGACTTATTAATTGTCATTGCGAAACAAACCTTAAGGGGGAACTGCAGCCTTTTAAATTCGAATGGGTACTCCGACGGTATTAGAGGTATCCGCGGTATATACACTGATTCACCTCGAGCACAGCCAGTAAATATAATGGCCTCAACCACGTTTTTATGTAAGGCTTTCACACGCAACCTGGTTCCATTGCACAACTTGGGCGGATTGAGATTTCGTAGTAGCATTATTGGAGCACCCACTTTGAGAATAAGTTTGTGAGGCGGTAGACCAGGTGGGTTGAGTGCATTTAAGAACTCCGCAGGATAGTGTACAGCATCATCCGTATGCACTACAGTGTCAACAGACTTGTATTGGTATTCTGCACCTTCGAACGACTTCAACAAAGTGTCATTAATCACGGAAGCCTGATCGTTCTTAGGTGTCAAAATCGCACGTTCGCACAGCCACTCCATAGATTTGCTTTGTAGGTTTTGGACATCTGGATATATTCGTGCTATTAGGTCGTCAACGGTGGACACAACTGAGGCAAGATCTGATGGAATTATAATCTTGCCATCAATTTCCGTATATTCTCCGTTTCCTATTTTAAGAAGGAGATCGGAGAATTGTCCAGCGCAAACATCACCCTTCAAGTGCACTCGCATATTTTTTTTAAGGTGGAGTTTATTTATTAAGGGCCAAAGATTTGACGCCTTAATGCAAGCCTTAACTTCGTCAGCTCGAGTTCCCCTCGGCACTACCGGCAGAGTCTGACGGAAGTCTCCAGCTAACAACACTGTGATTCCACCCATCATATCGTCGTTCCCTCTGATGTCTTTTAGAGTTCTATTTAGTGCTTCAAAACCCCCTTTATGCGCCATTGTACTTTCATCCCAAACTATAAGTTTACAATCGCGCAGCACTTGGGCCGTATTACTCTGCTTTGAAATGTTGCAGAGTGGAGTTTCGATATGTATGAGATTTAGCGGCAGTTTGAAAGCAGCGTGAGCTGTCTTGCCTCCCTCCAACAATGTAGCAGCGATTCCTGACGATGCGACAGCTAAGGCAATGCCACGATTACGCCTTACTTTTGCCAGTAGCAAATTAATAAGGAAGGTTTTTCCTGTGCCACCAGGGGCATCCAAGAAAAAGATTTTCCCAATTCCTTCCTCAATATTGCCAAGGATTTGTTGATAAACATAAAGCTGTTCATCTGTCAGTAACTTCTCATTATTCGACACCGCCTCCCCCAGGGCGCAGGTATCATAATTGATCTCCTTCAGATATTCTCGATTACCCAAAGTTTCTGCAGATCTTTTTGGCTGAGGTAATCCGTATTGAGCCAAGTTTTGTCCTGCTTGAGCTAACACTGCATCTTCGATCAATATCAAGGATCTGTTGTACACTTCGTCTATGAGCAGCTGCGCACTATCTTGTAACTCTCTCTCCAGTTGCCGTTTGATGTCGTCAGAAAGACTGTCTTTGTATTTCTCCCAAAGGCTTAAAGGATCAGAGGGTTGACAGAAAACTAACATTATTGTAAATAGCTCTCGCAGCTTCAAAGGAGAATCGCACAATGCAGCTTCCTCTAAAGTAGTGTCCCAATGTTTGTCATCTTCCAGCAATCCAAGGGCCTTGCACGCAGACTGAAATGTTGGATGGAGGATGCCATTCACAGTCTTCAAGTCCTCAAAAGATGTTGGGCCTCTTACCTCATGAAGTAGCAGGCGTAGGTGGTAGCACTCCGTGTTGTTTGGATGAATCGTGTAGACCCTACCTAGAGCGTGCTCTTTCTTTACTCCGGGCCAGCCCTCTACAACTTTTCCCTTTTTCCTCCTCGAAAATTTTTTGTTGTTCCAGACAAAGTAAGAAGGGACTTCAAAGTAGAGCAGCGTCTTAGCAAAATGGTCCGTTTTGCAAATTTCAAAAAAAGCTAGCAGCGTTGTTTGAGGTGGGCTGTTTATTTTCTGTGACAGGTTATTGGAGGTGAAGTATACACGCTGACCGTTTTCAAGATGTACAGCGAGATGTAAAACGGGGGGGAACCTTTCATGAATGGGAAAGCTTAAGATCCTCCAAACTGCTTCAGAACTACTTATGTACCGGCCGCTTTCGTAGATCTTCACCTCATCTATCTCATTCTCCAGAGTAAAGGCCGCTTGATCACTACCCTTGTTCACGTACTTACAAATATATTTGATTGACTTAACAGAGTTGCAGTACTCAACATTAATATGAGCATTGAAAGTACGTGATAGAACAGGATTGTAAGGCACTACCCAGCGGTTGTCCAACTCAATTTCCCTAATTTTTATTGTGTGACCACCGTCAGCTGGAGACCTCCTCCTATATTGCGGATATCCATCGTCTCCTGTCTGGGTGTCCTTGAGAAGTGGTCGAGGGTACCTCTTAGTGCAGCTACTGTCTTTCATGCAGGGTGATTTGTAGTTTAAACTACCGCAAGGACCATGTATCATGTTGGCCTTCACAGTATCGTAAAGGAGAGGGTCTTGCTCAGGGTCAGGTATTTCTGCACAAATAACATTGTCGATTTGATCTGGGTTGATACGTTGCTCTAGCCATAGCAAGATGTGGATGTGAGGAAGACCTCGTTTTTGCCATTCCACTGAGTATATAAAGCAAAGCATCCCCCCAAACAAATTGCCTTTGGTTAGAAGAGCCATCATCTTTTTCACCTTTAGGTGGAATACCCTGGCAATAATGTCGTGGCGATCGTGTGACTTTTGACCAGGTAAAAGTATATCTGTGATCTCTTTCCATCGGGGATTACATGTGAATGTGATAAAGAGGTCAGGACGGCCGTATTTGCGCACGTATGTCATGGCGTCTTGTGTACGCTCGTGCATATAGCGTGGTCCCCCGGTAAAAGATGACGGGAGTACCACCTTCTGACCCAGGTGCTCACCCTCAACGTCCTGCCTCCCTATGGCATCCCTCAAGTGTATATAACTGTCAGCCCTCAGCTGCCCCTGATTGTTCCTGATATAGGTCAACCTTTCCGTCTCTATTTTAGCGTACATGTCAACCAAAAACTGACTAAAAAGGGAGCGGAAATAGACCAGGTGATTATTTTCTCCTGGTTTAATCATTATGCGAAAAGAATAGAAACTCGCAGCGGAGACTGTCTTTTTAAGTGTTAATTTGGTTTTAGGATCACGCTGAGGTAAAGAAATAGAGTACCCATCCTCGCCACGGCAAAACAAAAGCGGATACTGCAGGGCATCGTACGAACGGTGGATAGCACTAATGCGCTGCAATGAGTTATTGTGGCTTTCAAGGATAATGTCTCGGTTCTCAAATTGCTGACCAACCATTACTAAGGCCACCTCATTTGTAGTAGGAGCATTGAAGCAACCCCTGTGGCTGTCTGGCGGCTTCCTCTCAGAATTAATGACTACTTTGAATGTTTTAGTTGTTGCAGGCACTTTGTCCAGGGCGACCTTAAAGTCTCTTATATGTATAAGCATTAAACGTATGTAGCATTCCCTGTAGTTGTCTGACTAAGCCAGGTTTTACATCGGGAAACTTACTGCACCTCAATTGTACTTCACTATCATCTTCGCCAACAAAATATAATTGTAAGAATTGTGGTTCCTTTTGAGGTGCTGGCAGCAAACTTCCAATCAAGTGGTATACTTGTCCCTGAACTTTAAAAGTAGGCATAAAACCATCGTTTATTATCATTTTAGCTCCAAATGAAGTCATTTGAAAACAGTTATTATATTTACGAATACCTTTCATAAAATGGTTATGTTCTGGATGTAAATTCATTATCAAGCTGTAGAGAGGCTCGGGTAGCTGTTCATAAGGCGGGAGCTGCACTTTACCAGCGCTACAGCACATGCCGGGTGCCTCATCCTTCCACTTGAAAGCATTGCACCATCGGCACTTGTTGCTCATGGAACCCAAGGCCACAGTGCTGTCAATTGCATACTCTGTGTCGATATCATATGCCATGCCGGAGTAAGCCTTTATTTTCCAGGAACGTCCTTTTCTTTCTACTCGTCTTTCAGGATTATTTTGATCATATCGAGACTGTGACGCCTTATGTATCTCAGGGTGAGCTTGCTGGTACCTAGCCACAGCTTGTCTATGCACCTCAGGCTGAGTTTGCTGGTACCTAGCCACAGCTTGTCTATGCACCTCAGGCTGAGTTTGCTGGTACCTAGCCACAGCTTGTCTATGCACCTCAGGCTGAGTTTGCTGGTACCTAGCAACAGCTTCTCTATGCACCTCAGGCTGAGTTTGCTGGTACCTAGCCACAGCTTGTCTATGCACCTCAGGCTGAGTTTGCTGGTACCTAGCAACAGCTTCTCTATGCACCTCAGGCTGAGTTTGCTGGTACCTAGCCACAGCTTGTCTATGCACCTCAGGCTGAGTTTGCTGGTACCTAGCAACAGCTTCTCTATGCACCTCAGGCTGAGTTTGCTGGTACCTAGCCACAGCTTGTCTATGCACTTCAGGCTGAGTTTGCTGGTACCTAGCAACAGCTTCTCTATGCACCTCAGGCTGAGTTTGCTGGTATCTGGCCACTGCTTCTATGTGCACCTTACTATTTTTTTTTTGATACTTGGACACAGCAGCCCGATGAATAGACGGGTTTTTTTGCACATACTTTTTAGAAGCTTTTTGAAGTTGTTTTTTCCGAGTAGCGTCGGTGCATCTAGCACGACGTTTTTTAGAACATTTGGTAGGAACGGTAAGAGATAATGATTGATACAGAGATAAGTCGCGATCTGGTTCTGATAGGGGCGGTGAGATAGTAGGCACTTCACTTCTTCTCTTAGTAATCTTCTTGGCGGCGACAGGGATAAGTGAGGAAGGGGAGGCGGGCTCGGACATTATTGCGGTCTCACTACGTACGTATACATCGAAATGGCCACGTGACAGATCATGAGAAAAGCGTAGCCGTCCCACGGGGTTACCTGCAGTACCAAAACTTGTATACAGCTCACCGTTGCGGTAAACTTCAAAGACCCACGAAAAGAGTTGACCTGCCGCCTCCAGTTCACATAAACTACCATAAGTAAAAGGGCGTGACATGTCAATGCAGTATTCAGCGGCGCAAGAATAATTGTCCCCGTTACTATCGTGGGACATAATGGCAAACTGTTCCTAGTTGGCCGCCACATGGCTAACGATTTGCTCGCGTATCTCCCTGGCCATCACTTGTGTGTCATACAGTAGATAGGAGATGGCTCGAAACAGACAGGCTCCATCCCCAATTATAGGAACTATGGTATGAGGCACCATAATCCCGTCAATTATTAATGATTCAACAGCCATTGTAATAGATAGCAAAACGTAACTGTTGCTTTGTGTTTAACTAAGTCAGGGTAAAGAAAATTTAAAAATGGTAAAGAAAAACAAAGATAAGACAAAGAAAAAAAATATTTGAAAAGAGTAAAGAAAAACAATTTTGGAAAGTTAGAAAACAAAGAATTGCGCTGAAAAGCACAGTTTTTAAAAGACAGTTTTGCACTCAAAAGTACAGTTCTGTTGTATCGTAAACAATCGCTCTGTTTGCGCTAAACGTGTTATCTTGACAAAGGTTGCATTTATAATGAGTTGGCCTGCCTTCTTGCACTGCTTATATAGTATCCGAAGTGTTTTGTTTTTTTTTGATTTTAGAATAACTAATGTGTTTTTGGCGATGGCGAAAGTTGAGCTGAGCGATGATGAGTTAGTAAAAGGTTTTAACCGGGGATGATTTTTCAAAAACGTCAAAAAGCTTTTAATACCAATTTTATGGGTTTAATTTTTCATCCCCTCTTCTGGGATGATTTTTCAAAAACGCTGATACATGTAATTATGAATTACCAACCAAAAGTCTTAATACAAATTTTCATGGTTTGAACTACAAAACTAACGGGTTTGCCATTTATACTTCCATCCTCTATTTAACTCCCTTAGGGGTTGAATTTCGAAAACACTAAAACACGTGGTTTTTAATTTTTAACCAGAATGGTAACCACCAATTTTTATGGTTTAAACTACAAAAATGATGATTTTCCATACAAACTTTCATCCCCTATTTAAATCCTTTAGGGGTTGAATTTCGAAAAATACTGAAACACGTGATTTTTAACCAGAATGATAAACACCAATTTTCGTGGTTTAAACTACAAAGATGATGATTTTCTATACAAACTTTCATCCCTTATTTAACCCCATTAGGGGTTGAATTTGGAGAAACACATAATGATAAACACCAATTCTCATGGTTTAAACTACCATAATGATGATTTTCTATACAAACGTTCATCCCCTATTTAACCCCCTTAGGGGTTGAATTTGGAGAAACACATAATGATAAACACCAATTCTCATGGTTTAAACTACCATAATGATGATTTTCCATACAAACTTTCATCCCCTATTTAAATCCTTTAGGGGTTGAATTTCGAAAAATACTGAAACACGTGATTTTTAACCAGAATGATAAACACCAATTTTCGTGGTTTAAACTACAAAGATGATGATTTTCTATACAAACTTTCATCCCTTATTTAACCCCCTTAGGGGTTGAATTTGGAGAAACACATAATGATAAACACCAATTCTCATGGTTTAAACTACCATAATGATGATTTTCTATACAAACGTTCATCCCCTATTTAACCCCCTTAGGGGTTGAATTTGGAGAAACACATAATGATAAACACCAATTCTCATGGTTTAAACTACCATAATGATGATTTTCTATAAAAACGTTCATCCCCTATTTAACTCCCTTAGGGGTTGAATTTGGAAAAACACTGAAACACGTGGTTTTTAATTTTTAACCAGAAAGGTAACCACCAATTTTTATGGTTTAAACTACAAAAATGACGATTTTCCATACAAACTTTCATCCCCTATTTAACTCCCTTAGGGGTGGAATTTCGAAAAACACTGAAACACGTCGTTTTTAATTTCTTAACCAGAATTGTAATCAGCAGTTTTCATGGTTTAAACTACAAAAATGACGATTTTCCATACAAACTTTCATCCCCTATTTAACTCCCTTAGGGGTTGAATTTCGAAATATCCTTCCTTATTCCTTGTCTACATTATAAATCAAACCTCTGTGCAAAATTTCAGCTTTCTAGGTCCAAGGGTTTGGGCTGGGCGTTGATGAGTCAGTCAGTCAGTCAGTCAGTCAGTCAGTCAGTCAGTCAGTCAGTCAGTCAGGACTTCTCTTTTTATTTATATAGATTAGACCATCACAAGCACTTTTGAATGTCAAAAAAAACAAAAAAGAAGCGAAGCTACAGTCACAGTGACAAGGCATAATAACTTGAGAAAGTATTGTAGTTGCACATTCCAAAGCGTAGATCTCTATGGAGAAGAATGGGCAAGAAACTCCATGGACACTCTTTTAAATCAAAATATTGCTACAAAATCTTGGTTACATCATTCATTATGAGATTATTCACTCATGATCAGCAGTCGCGCGTACGACTTAGTGGTCTCAAATGCGACTACTGGTACTGAACTGGTGCAGACTTAAACAACCAGCGAAATATGGGTGTGTAATATTACCTTTGTAAGTACACCCCTGCTTCACTCATTGGGGAGACATTGGTACCTACTTATTTTATGTGTTATGTTCGGTAATTACCTAAAACAGCACAAAGCGGTTCGTCCCGCATAAAAGTTTCTTCCATCATGTCTAAACATATTTTTCTTGTGCTCTCATCCATATCTCTAATTTGGTACCTGAAAACAAGAGAACAGTTTCTTCAAATAATTTCAAGGTCCCATTAAAGAGAGGAGATCCGAGATGGTAGATGGAACAAAGCTTTGGCCGAGAGGTGGCCAAGGTAAGGCCTAAGAAACCAGAGACGTGCAAAATCTCGTTAAAGTCGCGCGAAGAACCTGGATGAGGGACCCACAGTACCAGGAAGTGTGGCAGAAGAAAGGGGAGGCCTATACCCAGCAGTGGGTGGTTCCGGTCTGACATGATGATGATGAAGAAGAACCAGAAGAGAATGCTGATGGAAAATTCAAAAATGTATTAGTTTGACTTCAGTTATCGAAGCAGGTATTGCACGGACCACCTGCTGTACGAAGGGATGTCGCATGCGCGCTGGAAAAAAAAGAACCAAGAATCCGATTCCCAACATCCCCTCTACGACCACAGAACTATCCCGGGCAGTCTAAAAAGCCGCAAAAGCTTACTACGCTCCACTCAGGCAATCCAAGACAGGCCACATAAAGTACGAAGCAAGTTATGGCAAGAGAAGTGTCCACCATTACAAGAACACCTGGCTCTCGGCAGTGAACTACAGTGAACTATTTGGAAACCTCTGAATCGATTGCGAACCCAAGTAGGCCGCTGCAAACATAATCTGGCAAAATGGGGTATTATTGGTCCCTCCAACACCGAGTGCGAGTGCGGCGCTCCGGATCAAACTATGCCCCACCTACTGGAGTGTCCCAGGTGTCCGTTTACCTGCACTCTTGACGACCTGAATAGCGCTTCGGCCGCTGCAATAAACGTTGCCACCTACTGGGCCCAAATCGTGCAATATGGAAGGAACATCGATAGGAAAAGAAGAAGAAGATCGAAAAGCTAATGTCAATCCTGTAGAACGTTATTGTAGAAATACTTACACTTCGTAGAAATGTCATGAAAGCGATTACCTAGTCTGAAAATTCTGTCACCAATATTTAGGACCTCTAGAGTGGACTTCGGATGACAAAGATAAGATGGATGGATGGTGTGAGGAATGCTATGCAAGTGAAAGGAGTAAATGATGCCGTTACGTCTGACAGGGGAGAATGGAAGAAGAAAACGTTAGCACCGACCCCGAGTAGAATGGGGCAATGGCAGGAATATAGTGATGAGAGGTCTTGGGATACTTTCTACTGGGTCACGTTATTCCGATAGTAAATCTCTCTGGATTAGTTTCCGACATAGACGCGGGCAAAGCCACAGGAAGGACCTAGTATTTTGTGCATTCCCCCTGGTCACGACCTGCAGTGGGCGATATGGAAATCTTTGAACCGACTACGGGGTCAAGATGGCTGCTGCAGATCCAATTTGGCACGATGGTGTATAATCGACCCATCTTGGACACAATGCGAGTGTGGAACCCCAGCACAGGATATGTCACACCTTCTCTCCTGCCCGTCGTGCACATAATTGCATCCTACAGGATCTTTATTAAGCAAACGACACAGCTGTCCAGGTCGCTACCTACTGTTCGGACAAAATTTGAATCATTTGGGAAGAAGAAGATTACTTTACCAGTCTTACCAAGAGGTATTGTGTTACCCTGTACTAACTGGGTTGTGGAGGTCAGATAGGCAGTCGCTCTATGTAAAATACTGGTATTCAGCTGCATGCGGTTAAACTGGAAGCCGACCCCAACATAGTTGGTAAAAAGCAGGCAGATGATGATGATGAGATTACTTTGATACATACTTACATTACCTAGGTGGACCGATGACCTGGTAAAGGTTGCAGGGATCGGCTGGATGCGAGACGCACGGGACCGGTCAATGTGGCGACACTTGGGGGAGGCCTATGTCCAGCAGTGGACGTCTTTCGGCTGAAATGATGATGATACTTACATTAATGCGGGCTTCCCATTTCTCTCTCTACCCTTGAATCTGCTCCACACCTGGCCCACCGGCACACTAACTGGTCTTTCCCAAGGCATCTGAAAAAATAAAACAATTTTAATTTTAATTGAGTCGTCACGCAGTGAGTGCCAGATGGCGGGCATCGTCGCTGAGGAAGGCCTAGAAAACGTTGCCGTGACGACTATAGGCCGACCGCTTTAATGAGTCCTCGCGAAGGCATCACCTGTCTGGCATGAATGCTGAAATGGACCTTTTTGGCGCAGCCGTGAGGCACACAGCACATGTACCTATTTTCTCATTTTTTTTTTTTTAATTTGTTATTTAATTTTTTATTTTATATCTTTTTTGTTATGTGTGCTTGATGAACTGACGTCAAATAAACTTTATTCTTTCTTTCTTAGGTATCAATTTAAATGGAATATTTTGAAGGTTGCTCACGTATTGGTTTAATTAGTATCGTAATACCTACGTGGATTATGGTTATTTTAAAGCAAATAATCTGTGGGATATTGTTAATACTTCGTGGACGTTTAATGTGCCTTTGACGGGGCAAGGCAGAGGACTCATTGAAGCGGTCGGTCTGAGGCGTTTGTGAGAAGTGAGAGATTGGCCGAAGAAAACCGCACGGAGAGAAGAGTCTCCCAGTCGCCCAGCAGTGGGACATTAGAGGTTACGAAAAAATCATTGAAGACAGACCCGGCAAATGTGCATTGATCGGTAAAGACAGTTACCTAATTGTTATTCGGTACTTCATAGAGAGTAAGGTAAAGCCCAATTGGTCACTAAAATCGCAATATTTTACTGTACGATAAAATAAAATAAACTTTCTTTATTTATTTTCTTTACATAAAATTTACATTTTTAAATATTTCTATACAAAGTAATATAAAAAAAACATTAAAAAATATAAAAAATAGTAGCCCACCAGCATCGGGAACAGGGTCCGAGCTACCGGTGGTCAGGGAATATTCTTTATTCTAATATCATCATCAGCCTAGCCTTTTCCCTAATATATTGGGGTCGGCTTCCAGTCTAACCGGATGCAGCTGAATACCAGTATTTTACATGGAGCGACTGCCTATCTGACCTCCAACAACCCAGTTAGTACTAGGTAATACGAAACCCCTTGGTAAGACTGGTTGTCAGACTTTTTGGGCCACTGACTACCTGTAACGACTGTCAAAGATCTTCAAATGACAGCCGGGACCAACGGCTTAACGTGCTTTCCGAGGCACGGAGGAAACTCGGTATGTAATGGACGGTCACCCATCCGCAGACCAACCTAGGCAAGCACGGCTTAACCTAAAGATCGACCCGAGCGGCTGTTATTGTTTAGCCACGAGCTCCTCTTATTCTTTTATTCTAATATATAAGGGTTATATAGGGTGACTGGTAATTAGTGACCGATATTTAAACACGTGATTGTACTCATGATAATAAACAACTTTCCCAAAGAAACATTCTTTTTATACCTAGCCGTTTACATTTATCCCAATAACAGCCGTATGAAATTCGAGCGCTCCCGCCTTTGACCTATCAGCTGTTAGCCGCGTGACGTTCTGTGTCATTACTATCGTACCGTACAACAGTGGGAGACAGAACGTAACGTACATTTCACATAGGATGACACAATGGATGGTCATATCACTACTGAAAATAGTAGTGTTTTTCACTATTTTAATGCTCTTTTTGGAAGTCGGTTATTTTTTGTTGCAAAAATGTTTTTTTTTATTACAACGAAAGTCTTTGTGATATGAAAACTTGAATAGAAGTTCCTCAGTTTTGCCGATTTGAGATTCCTTTAGGCACGCGGCTTGTCTATCAATAGCTGTATTAATAGATTGGCAGAATTGAACTGTTCTCAATCTGGCATATGTTTGATTGACAGCGTTCCAATAAATCATTTTTTATACTCGCTTTTCCCGCGGCTTCGCTCGCGTGGTCAACTGCCTGCCTATTCACAAAACGTTGGAGTCGGCTTCCAGTCTAACCGGATGCAGCTGAATACTGGTATTTTAAATGCCGCGGCTGCCTATCTGATTTTCATAAATCATATTACTGGGTAATACGGTACCCATTGATCAGACTGGGTTTCAGATTTTCTGGGTACTAACTTCTCGTAACGACTGTCAAAGATACACAAAAGACAGCCGGGACCAACGGCTTAGTGTGCTTTCTGAGGGACTTAGGGTACTCGGTATGTAATGGTCACCCATCCACGGGCCGACCTAGGCAAGCACTGCTTACCCTTAAAGTCTTAGGAGTGGGCCAGTTAGACAGTGTTTTATTCAGATATTAAAGATATGAATAACGTGTGAAATTACTATGTCCATTATCCATGAAAACTATAATTTTCCATATCGGTTATGTTCAATGTATTAAACATAGTTTTGTTGCTATTAAATTTGTTTGTAACTTACTAAGCATACTGCAGCTATGAATTTGGCAACCATAGTCATTCATTAACTAATAATTATAATCTGAATTAACTTGATTTTTTTAATTAAAGCCTATTATTATAAACCACTTCAATTAATTTATAAACAAAATCTACAGTAGGTAGAGTTATTTGAAAAAAATTTCAACAGAGTTCAGAGGTAGTTTATTTAATAATAATTTAATAATAAGAAAAGACAGATTTCGCGCCTTTTGAATATACAACTACATTAAAAAACTATACGATTATATAAATTTTTTACACTATTTAATTCATTATTTCACAAAAAACGCCCGCGTATTATTAATCCTGCTATTATTTCATCGTATTATTATATTTACTTACATTAAATAATGTGTAATGTGTTCACTAGTTGAGTCCTACCACGTGACTGTCAGACGAAACGTCAAATTCAAGAGAGCTTCATATACCAACTTATATACACAATACACAATCTAAAACCAACCTTATCCTACAAAGATAAGGATGGTATCGATAGCAGTTGTAACGCGGTAAATTTAGATGTAAATATATCAGTGGTTTGTATGTATGTGTGTGAGTTTGTTTCCATTGTAAACAGATGATTCATAATTTATGTTAATTGATTTGACATTCTTATGCATGTGTTTTAACTGTGGCTGCGTTATTTGTTTTTAACCGACTTCCTTAAAAAAGGAGGAGGTTCTTTTGTGTGGTGTACTACAACTAAAAAAGGTAAAATAAAAAACTTTCTGCGAAAAAAAACCGACTTCCAAAAACACACTAAAAAAGTCTAAAATAACTTTACTTTCGGAAGTCGGTGGTAAAAAAGTCAATGAAACACACAAATTCACCGACCACTAATGAATTAGGATCTTAATCTAATTTATTTGTGGTCGGCGCAGTTTTTCACTACAGGAGAATGATGATAACGTTCCCACCGCTACAGTACTCTTCCCTGTATAAGGAACTGTATCATAAATCGTAATCCACCACGTAAGAACAGTCCAGGTTGATTGATGTCACAAATGTCTTCGAATTTTGAGAGAGCAAGCAGCTTTACTAACTTCTAAGTGCTACTACTCACTTCACTTACCTAATCTCAATGGAGCTGTCGCCATTTTGTTTTTCATTACCAACAAACTGCGATATAACAATTCTCCGCGTTGATCTGCTCAGTCTCTTAAAGATGTGAAAGCTTGCTGCTTTCAAATCTGAAACATGAAAACGACATTATTAACAACGAAACACAAAAACGTAATTTACAGTTTGAAAATTAATCCAATTTTATTTTAGTCTAAAAGTCTGACAACCAGTCTTACCCAGTACTAACTGGGTTGTGGAGGTCAGATAGGCAGTCGCTCCATTTAAAATACATCCGTGCATAAGCTGTATACGGTTAGACTGGAAGAAGACCCCAACTTAGTTAGGAAAAGGCTAGGCAGATGATGATGAATCAGCATCCGTCAACCAAAATATTATCGTATCGTAAACACAACGGACACACACACCAGACCACCACGTAGTACAAGTACACACGACGTAATACCGATAGATATCTATTTTATAATGTTTTTATCTCTTTATCATTGCATATTATGCCAAAAAAATATCGCACATGACACAATCAGTCCATAAGTTCGGTTGTGGGTGCTTATCTCGGAAACTGTTGTGTTGTTTTTTGGTAATTCCGAAGATGATTATGATAGCCGCATTGGTCGGCCTTCAGGTTAAGCTGCGCTTGCCAAGGTTGATCCGTGGATGGGTGATCATTCATTACATACCTACAAAATGTAAACAGCCCTTTCACAAAACATTCTGTACATAAAACTAAGTAAGTTTACGCAAAAATAATTGCTGGGATACGACTTTTTTATTATCTACGGTTTACGGTAGGACTCAATGTAACGCACTCAAAACATTGTGCTGATGGATGCATTGAACAGTACAGAGGTCATGGAGGTATTTAAAGTAAAGTTATAATATTTGTCGGATCCGGTCGTTAGTACGAACATAAAATGAATCGGAAAGCGCGTCAGTGTGCAGTGGTGACATCACGCGACCCAGTCTACCCACAACACAGCGTGCTTCTACAGAGCCCTGATGTTCAACTCGAGAAGAGGGCGACAGTCAATGTCTGATCGCGGCGGAGTTGAGACGTTTTGGAACTCTACCCAATTCATTGTGCCCCGTGTTCTTGTGTTAAGTTGTAATCTCAAGTAATTCGTTAGTTTGCTAGAAACAGTGTATCGCCAGTGTGTTGTCATAGCACGAAACCTATGATCTGCCCACATGATGTACGAGCCTAACGGAGTAAATTCTGATAAATCCAACATATTAATACTTGTAATCACTCCATGCAGTCGCTCCATGTTAAACACTGGAATTCAGCTGTATGCTGCATCCGGTTAGACTGGAAGCCCACCGCAACATAGTTGGGTAAAGACAAGCAGATGATGATGAAATTACCGCACCGTATTCGTCACGTTACCGGCTCATATCCATCACATTACCGTAGCGTATGCACCAATGAACACGCAAAAATCAACTCAAGTATAACGTGTTACCGATGACGTACGGTCTACGGTAGGTATCTATTTGTAATTTATCTTAAGAACATGACTATTGGTGTAAGTACATTGCAATTTACATACTTACATAAACTTACGCCTTGTTCTTATGGGGTAGACAGAATTTAAAGAACACGACGATCATTTCATACATGAGTATGTCAGGGTATTTCAGTTAGCGTATGAATGATCATACGCTAACTGAAATAATTAATATAACATGTGAGATGTGGACTCAACAATCATTGTGCCGATAGTTGTATCAGCCCATGGCTTAATTGCCAAGAGCCTCGACCTACACCTGAAGAGGCTCTCGTTAGGTAGCTGGATCAAGGGCTTGATTCAGAAAGCGGTACTTCTGGACACGGCTCGTATTGTTAGGAGGTTCCTCTCTCTGGAGCCCTGACCACCGGTAGCTTGGACCCTGTTCCCGATACCGGTGGGCTACAATTTTTTATATATTTTAAATGTTTTTTATATTGTTTCTAAGGAATATATAAAATGTTAATAATTTGTAAAAATATAAATAAAAGAATAATATAACGTAACATAACATAACATCACGCCTGTAATTCCCGAAGGGTCATGAATATAAATACTTAATAGTACACACACAATTCGCCAGTTTTCTTTCAGCTCTATGTAAAAGGGGCAAGCCTATTGCCATCAACCGGATACAATTCTAGACTCCGTAGACGCTACGGAGAAATTCCTGATGGAAAAACTCAGTAACACTTTGCCCGACCTGGGAATCGAACCCAAGACATCATGGTCATCAGTCGCGCTTGCGACCACTAGACCAATGAGGCAGCCTTCAAATTCTCGTCAAGAATTAATCTTACATTGTAACTTGAAGTTATTAGAAAATCATCAATAAAACCTTCAAGTTCATATTTAACCCCATTGAATGACTTTTGTTTAATTATTATAATTATGTAACTATATACATGTTACCTACGGGAATAATATCTTTATCAGCATACAACCTGGCACTGACCTGCAAATTGCAAAAAACGTCAGAAAATTTGAATTTTGCGGACAACCCTGGCGCTTCTACCTTAAATCGGACAAATAAACACGGAGAAATCAGTGTAAATCATTGAAAAAAAAAACATACTGGCCGAATACATAACCTCTTCCTTTTTTAGAAGTCGGTTAAAATATACACACATTTTGATGCAAGTGGGGAAATTTTGTTATTGCAGCCCAGGCGAAATGCACGCCCGAGCTGCAGGCGAGGGTGTTATGGAGCCGACAACTGCAGTAACAAAATGCCCGCGTGTATCAAACGACTTTTCTCAATACACTTTCGAAGAAATGGAATGATAGAACGAAAAGATGAACGAAAGTACGAAAAGTGTGATTAATTTTTTTTTTTTCGCTCTTTGCTTTATCAGGTTGAAGGAAAAGCAAAGCTATGAAGCCGCTAAACAGTCTAATATGAAAAATAGAAAATAGAAATTTAAATATTTTTGAATTTGTAACAGAAATAAATGTTACTTTGCTCATAAAAGCAAATATATATATTTTTTTAAATAATCATGCTTATAAATGATATTCTATTTACAAACACAATTTAAACACAAAACATTTTTTACGCCGTAAAGGCGCATAATATCTCTTTGGAATTAAACCAATTTGGACCTAGTTTATGTATCTGTGAAAATTTTATTTCCGCACTAGTAGAAATAAATGACAAAAAACCACGAGCGTGAAATACAGTGCATATTGTAACTAATCGTAGTGTGATAAGAGCCGGTTTTCGAGGAAGTGAATTGAAAATTATATTATCAGGTATTTATCAAGGGTTTTTCTTGATTCAATTTTTGAGTAGATAACAATGCATCATGACTTGCCCAGTACACGTGTAGTGTCCTTCAAATAATGCACCCACCGGTATCTATTTGTGAGTTATCATAAAACCCACAGCTACTGATATAATTATATCGGTAACGATAACGATTTTTTTTTCTTTTCTTTTCTTTTATAAAAAAACGTTGCCCCACACTAGGAATTTCTCCTGTATCGTGGGTGCGTTTACGAAAATTTGAACTCACATACACAAACAGCCAGACCCGGAACAACTACCTGTAGATCATACAAATAAAAAAAATTCAATAAAAAAATAATAAATAAAATATTTTTTTTTATGAGTTGCATTCTAATTTATTGTCAAGTTACACGGGGACTTTTGTTTCTGATTACTGGCTCGTATTAATAGTGTGAAATTGCCACCACAAACCCGCACTGCGCCCGCGTGGTGGACACAGCCCACTCCCTCTCATAGGGCGGAAGCCTGTGTCCTAGCTGTGTGAACGTTCAAACTCAAACTCAAAGCATTTATTTCAATTAGACCATCACAGGCACTTTTAAATGTCAAAAAAACAAAAAAGAAGCGAAGCTACAGTCACACTCACAAGGCATAATATAATAACTTGAGAAAGTACTGGAGTTGCACATTCCAAAGCGAAGATCTCTATGGAGAAGAATGGGCAAGAAACTCCATGCACACTCTGTATCGTTACCGTTATAATGCTGATTAAATATGCTAGTACGCGATAGTTTACTATTAATAACATTATGTCATGTTTATAAGTTACTGGAATTCCAATAAATCAGCAAAAAAGACATGCTTCATAGAAAAATGTCGAGATCACTGCCAAAATAATCGTCATTACTAGTAAAAATCCGTTATTCTTAGATTTGCGACCACACACATGGGGCTTCGACATAACTGTCGAAATGAGGGTTTACCTACTATTGGGTACACCTCTGCCCAGCCATTCGGGGCTTACAGGCCACCTTCGGCCAACTATGTTGAGATCGGCTTCCAATCTAACCGGATGCAGTTGAATATATCATCATCTGCCTAGCCTTTTCCCAACTATATTGGGGTCGGCTTCCAGTCTAACCGGATGCAGCTGTACCAGTATTTTACATGGAGCGACTGCCTATCTGACCGCCACAACCCAGTTAGTACTGGGTAATACGACACCTACAGTAAGACTGGTTGTCAGGCTTTCGGGTCACTGATTACCTGTAACGACTGTCAAAGGTCTACAAATGACAGCCGGGACCAACGGCTCACGTGCTTTCCGAGGCACCGAGGAAACTCGGTGTGTAATGAGTGATCACCCATCCACGGACCAACCCAGGCAAACGCTGCTTGACCTAAAGTTTGATGCGAACGGCTGTTATTATTCAGCCATACTTGTAGGTTATATTACTACACACCAGTAGCGAAAGGTTATCTTTTATGTGGTTATATTATTTGTCTATAGAATACTGACTGTGCCATTTTTCAAAGGGAAGCCGGTAGGAATCGAGTTATATGGAACCTTCGCCACTGCTACACACCTGATCTTTCTGTTACTCCTTCAGAAAGATCAGGTGTGTAGTAGCACCTGATCTTTCTGAAGGAGTAACTAAACAAAGCGTGTCGTGACATGCTCATGTCGCGGGTTCGATTCCCGCACGTAACAAGTATTTTTATATTTTATTTTTTATTTTTTTATGGTTGTTGTTCCGGCTCTGGTTGTTTGTGTACGTGAGTTTAAATGTTTGTAAACTCACCCACGATACAGGAGAAATTCCTAGCGTGGGGTGTATTAAAGTAAAAAAAAAAAGCTTAATATCATGGTCCAATTAACGACCTTCGAAGCTCATCCGTTTCTTTGATGCCTCGTTGAATCTCACAAGCAATCAATAAAGACATTCAGTTTCGATCCATTACCTCTCTTGATTGATTCAATAAAAATTTATTGATCAATACATACTGATGGCAAGACAATTGACTTTCAATAAGGACATTTAAATTTTGCGTCTCGAGAATATTCTGTCTGATTGCTGAGGCCGTCTGCTTCTAATGTATGTTATAAAACTCTTAACGAAGTCGAAAGGCACTTGTTTTCCCCGTCATTACGATATTTTTTTTGTTCTAGACCATACCTGGGAACCTTCTATATACGGAGATATTGCGGGGCATAGTTCCAATATTTCAGTGCTGTAGTTACGCCCACTTTGAACAAGACCCTTTCTCAGTAGCAACTGGCCACTAGGGTCGCCAATATTGCGTTATTCAAATGTGAGTGTGTTTTACAGCGTGTCAACGGACCCTGCACGAAGCCGTCAACCAAGCATTTAAAAAAAAAAAATGGTAAAATCATCAAATGAGTCCTCCCACCCAGGGCAGAGCGGGAGGGACTGTCAGACTTGTACTGACTAAAATCTACGGTGTCCTTCAGTAGCCCTTTATGTTCCAGGGTCACGGTAATTCTATGAGTCCCGCGACCCCGGCAGGCTTTGGCCCTCTAGAGGGGGGGGCCCCGTCATTATGCTGACACTCTTTGAGGCGCGCGTGGAACACAACGCGCCGTCGACCCGGGCATGGTCCATGGTCGGACAGCGAGTCGCCCATTACTCGCCGCCCGCATGCCCGCGCCTACGGTGGCCGGAGACCGTCTGCCGACGTCCGGCGCCGTGGGCGTCTACCACTGCTGCTGGTGTGGAGGGAGGACGCTGTCCTCTCCCTCACGCGGCCCGCCTCCTCCTTCACGAGCATGACTGCTTCGCAGAAGGAGGCGACCGCTTCCCACTCCGTCTCGCCCCGCAGCATGGCCTCGACCAATGCCGGGTGCGAGAGGTCTCCGCCTATCGCCGCCGTGAGGACACGGCGGCGATAAACACTCTACGCAAAAATTATTGCTGGGAAGTGACTTTTTTTGGACTGAAACGTTTCACGGTAGAACTCAATGTAACGCACTCAAAACATTGTGCTGATGGATGCATTGAATAGTACGGGGGTTGTGGAGGTGTTGAGGTAAAGATCTAACATAAAGATCTTATGAAAAATTTGTAACTTTGACCCCCAATATCTCCGTGACTAGAAGGTTCCCAGTTATGGTGCCTTTCGGCTTCATTAAGGGTCTTTTACAACCATTAGATACACCTCTGTCTAACTGCGCAGGATGTCATAAACAAACAATGTTTATTTTCTTCATAATTACAACCTACTTAGAGCACAAATAATGCACAGTGCAGACGCTAGTTTTATTGTGTAAACAGGAGTTTCCTTTTCAATTTTCCTTATCATCGGTAGCTGATGACGAATATACATTAACTGTATGTTTGAAAATAGAATAAACTACGCCAAAGAAGGTTATTCAGTGGTGACGTAGCATTTCAATGCTGTTCCTGTGTATTTCCGGTTTTGAGGAAATGCTTGTCATGCTAGATGGATGAATGGATGATGGATGGATGGATGGATTGTTTTTTTATGAGGAGCTCGTGGCTAAATAATAACAGCCGCTCGGGTCGATCTTTAGGTTAAGCCGTGCTTGCCTAAGTTGGTCTATGGATGGGTGACAGCCCATTACATACCAAGTTTCCTCTGGTCCTCGGAAAGCACGTTAAGCCGTTGGTTTTGGATGTCATTTGTAAATCTTTGACAGTCCTTAGGTAGTCAGTGGCCCAAAAAGTCTGACAACCAGTCTTACCAAGGGGTATCGTATTACCCAGTACTAACTGGGTTGTGGAGGTCAGATAGGCAGTCGCTCCATATAAAATACTGGTATTCAGCTGCATCCGGTTAGACTGGAAGCCGACCCCAACATAGTTGGCTGAAGGTAGCCTGTAAGCCCCGAATGGTGAGCGTCAAAATGACGGGATCAAGTCTCCAATTTAAAATGTATCACATTAAAATATTTGTACTACATATGTACTAATTGTACCCTAAACAAGACATTTGTACCTCTGAAGGTAAAGGAAGTATGTCAGGAAATCCCTGGTCCCGCTACTTTGACGTCAAAGTGGCGGTACCTTCTGGAAGCGCTACTCAGAGGTAGGTAATTCACACCTGAAGACTTAGTACTACATATGTACAGGTATATACTCAATTTTCAATACAATTGTAAGTGCAAAAATCAAGTTGTTGCAAAAAAATTGTGTGGTCTAGTACAACAGCTTAATCAATCAATAGCTAAATCTGCTAAATAATAAGGATTACAAGAATACTGTTATTATATCTTAATTTTAGTGGTGTAATAGTAGTGATAAGGTACAATGGGGTTGACGTATCCATGTGGATAAACCCCTATTAATATTTAAGAAAAAAAAAAAAAGTTATGTGATTAAAACATTGGCCCCGCCAATTTAAAACATTGGTCCCGCCAATTTAAAACATTGATCCCGCCATATTGATGATTCTAGGGAGAAAGTCCTACATGGAGCGATGACCATCTGACCTCCACAACCCAATTATTTGCTATAAGGTTACTCCGTTCCAAAACAATTAAACATACAAAAGAGAGTAGCAACAAATAAACCTGTATACATGTTGTTTCTAAAACAAAATATACATGATGTTTCTAAAATAAACAATCGGTTCTGGGAACGTGCCGGGCAATGCCAGGTGCTAGACTTTTAGGGATGGGACGTGTCGATAGATTTTTTGTCGATAGTTAGGTTGATAGATCAGTCATCAGTCAGGTAGTCCGTCAGTCAGTGGATCAGTCGTTATAGGTAGTCAGGTAGTCAGCGGCCCGAAAGTCCGACAACCAATCTTACCAAGGAGTATCGTATCACCCAGTACGAACAAGGTTGTGGAGGTCAGATAGGCAGTCGCTCCATGTAAAATACTGGTATTCAGCTGCGTCCGGTTAGACTGGAAGCCGACCCCAACATAGTTGAGAAAAGGCTAGGCAGATGATGATGAGTTAGTTTGATAGGTGATGATGAGATAAGAGCTCAGATAGTGTTGATGTCAGTGATCCCCAAACTAGACAGTTGTAGTCTGTATTTTGGGGCTCAGTATTTTGTTTCCAGAGTAGAGAATCTGAGTATAAATGTAAATGGCTATAAGAATAGAGGAAGACCAAAGAAACGATGGATGTACTGTGTGAACGATGATATTATTTTTCAAATCATGCCCCATACTATGAATTTCTCCTGTATCGTGGGTGCGTTTACAAACATTTAAACTCACATACACAAACAGCCAGACCCGGAACAACTACCTGTAGATCACACAAATATTTGTTTCGTGCGGGGATCGAACCCGCGACAAGCAGCGCAGCAGCCAATCGCTCAGCCACTGCGCCAACCGTGCCGTCATTATATGACTAGAAAGGAGGTGACTGCTGAGATGACGAGTAATAGAGAAGTATGGAAGAAGAAGACATGCTGCACCGACCCCAAATGAATTGGGATAAGGGCTGGAGAATGATGATGGGTAGAGAATAGAGATGTGACTGTGATGATCCATCGATATCCCCTGACCCCATCCCTATAGAAGTAATTTTATATTTCCCCAATTCTCTTCAGTTCGGGAGTGTAGTTTCAGATGTATTACAGCCGGAGCGCGAATCGGTCGCGGCCGGCTATATTTACTTCTCTCTTCGTTCGTAATTCGTGATATTTCAAGTTAAAAATATACATTCGTTTCTATTTCGGAGTTCTGTGTTATTTTTTGTATGTGAGTGAAATATGATTTTGAACTGGTAAGTAAGTAGTTTTTCTTTTTTTAATTTTATTTTCGGTCGTTCTATATGTAGGACATAAAAAACGATTATTGTTTCGTTATCAGCTGTTACTAGCGGGAAATGAACTATTCTGTGTCGACGTATTTTATGCTAGCTTTTGCTGGTGACATCGATACATAATTATAATAGTGTAGCTTTCACGAAACATATTTTATCCTATAAGCACTCGGTAACAGTGGAGCTTTTCATCAAAAACGAATGAGCAGTTTCGGAGATAACCTCGTAAATACAAACTTTACTTCATAAGATTGAACTTTTTTTAAATGATCTTTTTGTCTGTGTAGATACTTGTATATTTAATGTTCTTTCAAAAGCTAAACGATAACTCTTTTAATATCTACTAAAGCTTTAGTTATTCTTTACAGACGAAACCGTCACTATGTCTTGCACACGGATCTCTTTCACACGATGAGACTTTTACGATTTTCCAAATATATTGTGTACACACAGCTTGTGTCAGAACCTGATGTAATTAACGGTGTGGTACACACCTACTTTCTCTTCATAATCAGGACAAATGTATCAGCTGTCCCATACAAAACTTCAATATCTACTGTACCTGGATGTATGGGACGACTGATTAATTTCTCACGATTCATAGTCAAAGTCATGCCATTCAATTAGGCCATTAAAAGATACGTTTAAATGTCAAACTTAAGAACAAAGTATATTGAACCGTTTATTCTTGTTGCCCTTCGCGTGTGAAGTCTCTCCCTTCTTCCATCGGGAGTCCAGACGTACTGCAGGTTATCACCCATACCTTGTCGATGTTCCACACATTCGCACGAAGCGCTATTCTAGATCGTTTATTATGCGCACAGCCAAGGAGAGGAATTCCCTGCCTGCGTCGGTGTTCCCAAGTTCATATGACCCCAATCTATTTAAGTGGCGAGTTAATAGGCTTCTTTTGGGTTAGCTCGATCCATCGTCGACCTCATCTCTGTCCTCAGGACTAGATTGAGGTCAAGAGTAGGCCCATTAAAAAAAAAAAGTTTCGTATGGAGATGAATGGGCAAGAATCTTCTTAGAGTGTCATCGATGACGATCTTTGTCCCATAGAGACAGTTTCAAGCTTTCACGGTTTACAACTAAACTTATACTGTCACTTACGGGATATCTTCCGTGATTGTTCATTATTTTGAGCTCCCTCGCTCGCTTTTCACCCCGCGATCATGGCGCTTGCAACACCGCCGAAATATCGGGAGCTCAAAATAATGAACAATCACGGAAGATATCCCGTAAGTGACAGTATAAGTTTAGAGACAGTTGTTCATTTTGTTGGTCTTTGTTCTTCTTCCTGCCCTTATCCCGTTCTATTAGGGGTCATAGCATCTTCATCATCAGCTGACCTTGACCCATGTTACTTGAGGTCGGCGCAACACGTGTTCTTCTTCCATTCTCCCCTGTCAGACGTCACGGCATCATTTACTCCTTTCTCTTTCATATCATTCCTCACATAATCCATCCATCTTTTCTTTGGCCTTCCTCTCCTTCTCCATCCATCAACATTCATGTCCATCACTCTTTGATGTCCCTTAAATATGGCCAGATATTTCTGATGCACGCTGTATATTATGTACTTCTTATACAGGGTGGCCGGAACATTGACGTCCAAAAATAAAATTTAGGTCCCTCGTACCGTGGGGTATCCGAATCACCCCCATGTATGTTCCGCGACTTTTCATAGTTTTCGAGTTATGATTTTTTTTCTGATTTTTTGAGAATAATCGTTAAAAAATTACGTTCGGTAAATTATGACTTAAATTTTCAACTTTAAATGACAAATTGAAACATGAGTGACATCATGGTTCCTAAGCAGGCTTCATAATTCAAAATGGCGACACGCGTATAGCAGAAAACACAATGTGAGCACGACTGAGGTACTTGTTTTGCGTTGGCTTCGGTTGCGCGCCTTACTATCTCTGCTATCTCTCTCACTCTCGGTGGCGAGAGGGTCACCCCTCGTCACCGTTTACCGAACGTAATTTTTTTTACTTAAATAATCAGCTTCGTAACTTTAATCACAGTTACGAAGCTGATTATTTTATGCATAAAAGTACTACTCATGAAGATTCAGTTGCAAAAAAAAAATCTCGACAAAGTCTTGTACTTTTTTGTCAGTTCGATCATTCTCAAAAAATCAGAAAAAAATTCATAACTCGAAAACTATGAAAAGTCGCGGAACATACATGGGGGTGATTCGAATACCCCACGATACGAGGGACCAAAATTTTATTTTTGGACGTCAATGTTCCGGCCACCCTGTATAACAAAGGTAATTATTGTGTAAAGTTGAAATTTGGCAAACACTGTTTTAAGCTTTCACGGTTTACAACTAAACTTATACTGTCACTTACGGGATATCATCCGTGATTCCGCTTGCAACAGCGTCGTAATATCGGGAGCTCAAAATAACGAACAATAACGGAAGATATCCCGTAAGTGACGGTATATAAGTGCAATTTGCCACTTTGTTTTCATGTAGGGATATAATTTATTCCCTTCGTAATATTATGAAGACACTTTTGGCATGAAAACTTACGCATTAAACACATTTTAAACGCATTTTCCTTGCAAGTGTCAACATTTGCAAGGAAAACGCGTGTTTTTCAGCTTGAAACTTCAGAGGGATTTCTCGTATTTTTAAAATGTTTACATTCTTATATCAGTCTCAACTCACCAAAGTTATAATCGTTAATTTTAAATTTGACAATTAAATTCTTAACACACCACTAAAGTTTCTGTATTATTATAATTCAATCATGATTCGAAAGACACGTGGCGCCATCTATTATCATAAGAACGTTATTGTTGTTTTCCTCGGGAACAGTACTTTTTTTCGGGATGAAAGGTACCCTATGTCCGTTTCTGTACACCTGACAAATGTATAATAGGTATGAAAAATATCAGGATGATCGGTTCAGTGGTTTAGGCGTGAAGAAGTAACAAACAAACTTACTTTCGCATTTATAATATTAGAAAGGATTAGGATTTACGAGTTTTCATAATTAATTGTTACTGAGATGACATTATGACTTGAATTAGAATGATTTTTAAGTGCGAGAATTTTGACCTTCATTTTTAAACAAAGAATAGCTTTTTAGTGCGTTTTGTTTAAAAGCGCTTGTACAGAAAGTGGGCAACGTCGCAAACAGCTGTCAAATTTTTCGCTGTTTTGGTTAATTTGGCAATATTACTGAATGGAAATAAGAAATATGGCTAACTAGTGAACTAAAGTATTGATTGAGAAATGCAATAATTAATATCGTAACATCAAATATTTAGTTTTAGGCGTAAAAAAAATATTTGGAAACTTTCTAAATGCCTTTTTTACACCTAAAACGGTTACAACATCAAATTAAGTGTTTTAATTGCAATTCATTATTCATATTCCAGTAGTAGTAGTACAGTAATATTGCCAAATTAATTAAAACAGGTAAATATTTGACAGCTATTTGCGACGTTGCCAACTTTATGTACAAGCGCTTTTAATGTTACTTTGAAAACAAAATATATGGCGTATACTTTAAGTGTTAGATTTGGAGAAAATTCATGTGTTTTGAAATCGTAAATTCGAAGCATTTTGTGTTCGTTTTTACAATGATTAAGGAGACGCTCCATCTTGTTTAATCGACGTGGAAACTCGTAAGTTTTGTGTTTACAAAATGCAATATATCTAAGGAAAACTGCATTCCAACGCATGAAGAAAATCGTTTCAAGAACTTTATTTGTCTGCATAACAACATCACGGCTGTAATCCCCGAAAGGTTCGGCAGAGGTGTACCTAATAGTACACCCACACTTCGTCACTTGTGTTTAAGTTCCCTGTAATAGAGGTGGCAGTGGCGAAGGGTCAATTTTTGTAAGAGGTAAGCCGGAGTACATATTATCTTTACTGTATAGAATATTATTGGCTATAGAATACTGACTGTGCCATTTTTAAAAGGGAAGCCGGTAGGAATCGGGTTGTATGGAACCTTCGCAACTGAGAGGTGGAGCCTATTGCCATCAACCGGGCACGAATCCTGATCCCGGCTCTCGTTTGTTGATCTTTGGCAGTCGTTACAGGTAGTCAGTGGCCCGAAAGTCTGATACAAGTCTTACTAAGGGCTTTTTTTTTTTTTTTTAACGTGGTAAAATCATCAAATGAGTCCTCCCACCCAGGGCAGAGCGGGAGGGACTGTCAGACTTGTACTGACTAAAATCCACGGTGTCCTTCAGTAGCCCTTTATGTTCCAGGGTCACGGTAATTCTATGAGTCCCGCGACCGTCTTACTAAGGGCTACAGTATTACTCAGTACTAATTGGGTTGTGGAGGTCAGACAGGCAGTCGCTCCATGTAAAATACTGGAATTCAGCTGCATCTGGTTAGACTGGAAGCCGACCCCAACATAGTTGGCCCAAAATAAGGACATGATTATGTCAGTTCCCGGAACTGTGCTATACATAACAACTATATTTGTTTGGTTTTATGTGTACATTTACCTCGGCGCGGGCGCAGATTTGCGTAACACTGACTATTTGTAACATATTATTATGATATTCGGTTCATTCCTAGAATAGTCGCTATGCATGGTTTTAAACGAAAACAACGTTACCGTCGACGCCTAATTACTATTGGTAGTCTATACTTATATAATATTATAAAGCTGAAGAGTTTGTTTGTTTGGTTGAACGCGCTAATCTCAGGAACTACTGGTTCGAATTTAAATATTCTTTTAGTGTTGGATAGTCAATTTATCGAGGAAGGTTATAGGCTATATAACATCACGCTACGACCAATAGTAGCCCAGCAAAAATAAAACAAGTCAGAAGCGGCGGGTGAAAACGCGGGGCACAGCTAGTAATTAATATTTGTGCGTTCATTTCGTTTATTCATTTTTATTACATACTTTTTAAATTTTAAAATATTCCTTTATAATCAATTAATAAAAACATTTAAAAATATTAAAAAAGCCCCCCGGTATCGGGAACAGGGTCCAAGCTATCGGCGGTCAAGGCTCGAGAGAGAGGAACCTCCTAACAATACGAGCCGTGTCCAGGAGTACCGCGCACTGAATCAAGCTCCTGATTCAGCTGCCTAACGAGAGCCTCCTCAGGTATTGGTCGAGGCTCTTGACAATTAAGCCATTGGCTGATACAACTGTCGGTACAATGATCGCTGAGTCCACATCCCACATGTCGACAACCTCGCGAGCCAAGTCAAGATACTTGATTTGCTTATCTTTCTCAGCTTTCACGAGGTCATCGTCATGCGGTTAATTAATTATTATAAGTCCGGTAATGAGATTGTGTTCGTCGTTATTTTATCCAAGAAGGTAGCTTCGTAGGGATTTCATGGTACTTTTCATTCAGAATTACTTTTCAAAGCACTTTACAATTTCAGTATTTCATGATTTTCAGTATTTATAATAATTATAAATTATCAATTCTACTAAATGGTAAACAGAACTCACAACATTTCATTTTCATTTTGCAATTTATCATGCTGTGGTTCCGCGTAGCACTTCGTAACGCGTCGTAGCAAGCGCGTCTACGGCGTCTACGACAGCCCCCGTAGCATGACCACCGTAGACAAGGATTTCTTTGACCAAAGAATCGACAAAGTGACAGATAGTGCAAATAAATCTGTCAATGTGTCGACACAATCTGTCATTTTGTCGATTCTTCTGTCAAAGAAATCCTTGTCTACGGTGGTCATGCTACGGGGGCTGTATTGCATAAAAAATATAAAAATGTTTGCATTAGTAATTTTTACTTCAACTTAAGTAATTACTTCAACTTGACTATAAAGGGTGTAACGAGACCCTTAATAAAGCCGAAAGGCCCTTGGTTTCCCCGTTTTTTTTTTGTTCTAGGCCATACCTGGGAACGTTCTAGTTACGTTGGTCAAAGTTTCAACTTTGCCACAAGTTTTTGTTTTTTAATACTAGTTTTTAAGGTTACAACTTTACTTTAAATACCTCCACGACCCGACTATTTATGCATAGACTAATACGGGTTTCTATGCTTCCACCAGCACAATGTTTTGAGTGCGTTACATTGAGTTTTACCGTAAAACGTGATTTTTCACCCAAAAAAAAGTCGTTTCCCAGCAATAATTTTTGCGTAAAGTTACTTAGTTTGATGTACAGAATGCTTGGTTGACGGCTATGTGAAAGGTCCGTTTTCACCCTGTAGATACGGGTGTAAGAGGTTAGTTATCAATATATCATTAATTTTAGTTGGCCGGAATATTGGAATGCTGTCAATCAATAATATGACGGATTGAAAACATTTTTTAACAAGTTTGTGGCCACAACGCTCCACGTGAGTTTGTGTGTATGTGTAGGATATTCAGAAGAACG
This sequence comes from Noctua comes, assembly GCA_963082995.1. Taxonomy (NCBI): domain Eukaryota; kingdom Metazoa; phylum Arthropoda; class Insecta; order Lepidoptera; family Noctuidae; genus Noctua; species Noctua comes. The sequence goes on along the minus strand of OY720295.1, from coordinate 907,582 downwards.
CCTGCATTCTAGTTAGAACATTGGCACATTGGGAGGTCATGACGTCTTGCAAACACCAACATTGCAGGTTGATCACCCAACCACCCACGATTCCTATTAGCTTTGGAATGATTCATAATTTCCGCCCTATATCGTTAAGATTTTTTGTAAATGAATGGAGAGTGAAATTATTTGTGAAATGTTAGGAAAAACTGAGACTAAAATGAGAAATTGGCTGCATACAGTATTTTAATTCAACCCCATACACAGAACACAGAACGCAGAACGGATGGCCGATGGGGCCGAAAAGTTCTGGAGTGGCGACCGCGAACCGGAAGACGCTGCGTTGGAAGGCCTCCCACTAGGTGGACCGATGGATGACCTCGTAAAGGTTGCAGGGATCCGCTGGATGCGAGTCGCACGGGACCGGTCAATGTGGCGACACTTGGGGAAGGCCTATGTCCAGCAGTGGACGTCTTTCGGCTGAAATGCTGATGATGATGATGATGACACAGCATTCCTTGGCGACACATAACACAAGAAACTTTCTGCAAAAAAAATCCGAAAATAAAAAACATTAAAAAGTCTAAAACGACATTACTTTCGGAAGTCGGTGGTTGTTTCATTGACTTTTTTGCAACCGACTTCCGAAAGTTATGTAATTTTAGACATTTTTACTGTTTTTTTGGAAGTCGGTTTTTTTACAGAAAGTTTTTTATTGTACCCTTTTGAGTTGTAGTGTACTACACAAATTCTTGCCATGAATTTATTTTTACCTTGTAACTAGAAGTTATTAAGGGATTATCGTGTCATCAACATAGCCCAGGAAGAAAAAAAAAACAAATTACTGAACCGGGAAGTATATCCTATCACACAAAAAAAAATTCAAATCGGATCATAAATGACGGAGTTAAGAGGTTACAAACATTTAAAAAAAAATCGGTTGTCTGCAAAGTCGGTTTACTGACGATAGTTGAACGTGACAACGTCATAAGAAAATACTGATGGAATGGTTGCATTTTTCAAAAAATAAATGTGCGTTGAGCAATTGTTTTATGGAACGCCTCAGAGCGAGGTAACGCCTCATACGTCATGTTTTTTCGTGCGTGCAGCCGGCTCCATCGAATTATAAGACGTTGTCACGTCAAAAATACAACCGAATTGAGAACCTCCTCCTTTTTTTTGAAGTCAGTTAAAAACAACAAGGAAAATGCATCTTCAGAACTATCAAAAACTCACCTACTTTCACAATAAATAACAAAAGTTTTAACATTCTAAAACGGTTTTAGCTAGTTTGTTGATCTATTTTAACATGTCCGAAGTCGCTTGTTAAATGACTTTTGGCAAATAACACATGTTTTTTTAGTTTCTTGTATCATTCACCACGTCTTTATTATGAGGCAGAAATAGGTACAATTCCTACAGGAATTTAGGTAGGTAGGTAAATGATATATTTCTTCCGTATTGTTCTGCTTTGTTGCCAATATTATTGCAGGGCATATCGTCCACGATGCTTCTTAAAAATTACCTGTAAAAAAGTCAAATCAATCAACTAGTTAGACAAAGAGTAGCCGGAATGTCACATCACTAATATTTCAATGTACGGACGTACACGACACGATATTAACGCTTCATGAAATAAGTAGGTAACATGTGATTGGTTGAGTCGTGTCTCTGGTCAATCAAGAATTTTTTTTTTGGCTTGCGTGTGGCCATAACTTGCCTGATGTGTAGCGAGGATGCGGTCTTGGAGCTCGTGAAGAGATGCAGATTATAATGATCGGGAAACAGAGAAGCCGGCCTTGTGTTCCACAAACTGTCGGTTCGCAGAATAAATGTGGAGGCATAGCGCTTTGTTTGGGCCTGTGGAACTTCAACCATATATAACGGGGACGCTTCGATCTCGGCTCGTCCGATGATGGAATGGGGATGGGGGAATTAGATTGTGTAATACCAAAGCACACTCTCCGAAACGTAACCGATAAAAAACCGATAGGCTGGCGACTTTGCGGCGATGTTCTTTGTTCGATGTTCTTCGGAGCTTGGCTTTGACAAGACAGTCGTTGTCAGTGATTAAAACATGATGCAGAATCGGCTTGAAATTCCGTAATCCACAACGTGTGTGTGACATACGTGTTGCGTCAATGACAAAAAAATATGGTGGTCAGGAGCTCATTCGTTCTCTGTATGAAGAGACCTTTGACCTGCAGTGGGACAGTAAATGATTCAACGCTTCGCAGACACGTCTGTTGTATTATTTACCAACACGATGACGTGTCAGCCATCACACGTAAGACACAACAAATCGTACTGAATTTGATAGATTGTCAGCAGCTGAGCTTTCAATCGTAGCAACAGACGTAAGAACCGAAGTTTGGCTTCATAAGTAATAACAGGCACAAGCAAACAGACACATCATACGCTCGGCAATCAGTCTAGCAGCGTTCGCGACTAAGTTTCGATAATTACAAATAAATATAACACGCTGCATGCTATCAAGTGACAACTACCACTAGTGCGGACAGAGGTAGGAGCAAATGCGACTGAACAGACGCAACCACCACCAGAGGTGGTAGATGCGACAAATAGTTGCAACTATCCCGTCAAAATCGTTCCAGCCGTTTCGGAGATTAGCTGGAACAGACAGACAGACAAAAATAAAAAAAAACAGTTTTTCGTTAATGTACCTATACTTTCATATGCAATCTGTAAAAAGCTGTTATTTTGAAATTACAAACAGACATTTAATTTATTTGCATAGACAAGGCTTAGAATAGCTCTATAATATTAAACACACACACATAGTACATACGGCGGCAGCGATCTCAAACAAATGCCGGTCGCAAGTGCGCTTGCACTCGCTGTACGTGAAGTGTGTATATGTGTGCGTGCGTTATTGCTCTTAATATGGCGTTGAGCTTCTGTACTCCTATTTATTCTTTGACTATGCTGGCTTTAAAATATTTTTGTGAATTATAGAGCTGTTGTGTGTTGTCTGAAGCGAATATGACAGTGATTAAGTATTCGTGATTTCGTTTTGATTTATTTTGATTATCGTTTTGTTTTGGATTCCTTTATAGGAATGGTATTTTGCGTCTTATTTTGACAGTTTATTTGGAAGCGTTACCTGTTGCATGTATTAAAACTCGACCGGTTTCATCTTTCTGCCAAAAACAAAGACAATCTCTGCAGAAGGCAGTTCATGAACGGCTCCACGGTCAGATCTCAGGTGCATTTGCGGCGTCTCCCCACAATTTGAACTAAACATAATTTGAACTTTTTGCCATCGACACTAAGAAGAAGAAGATCTCTGCCATCAGGCAAACTAAGGCGCGAATTACACAGAAACTGCGTAAGGTGAAGGCGCGGCGCAGGCATGATGAGGCTTCAAAACGTTTTATACAAAGTGTACGAAAGCGACGTGTCGTGAATTACACTCAAGCAGCGCCGCGCAGGCACGACGTTCTTTCGTTTCCCTATAAATTCCAGGCCTGCGCTACGCCTGCGCCGCACCTTCACCTTACGCCGTTTCTGTATAATTCGCGCCTGAGATAAATGTCCCTCTACTTTTTATGTTTTTGTGACATCAAAGGTAACTCTTTTCTTGGTAATGATGAGCCTTTTATCATCCAATCTTTGTGAGCAAATCTAAATTAAAAAATGCTTTCTTTAAAATTTAACTTACTTATGACAGACCCCCAAAGCGTAGTGTTTTAGCTGGACTAGTTGCAGAAGAAACCGCCCAGCAACACATCTCTCTCGTATGTTTCTCTCTGTACGGTTGTAGACTGATTCAATGCTAATGCTGTACATATTAGTATATGTAGTAAGGTACAGATGCAACATTAGCGCGTACTATCTCAGCCACGAATCAGTTTTAGTCCCGTGTTTTTGCCAAAACTACGAACAGCCGCGCTTCCATTAATTATAAACGTTATGAGCGACTTTTTTCGACCCTTTCTCAAAACCTTTTGATGTTTTATCTCTGATATAAAATCTGTTAGACTTTGTTAGTTATTGGACACTTTTAGCAGTTTAGTTTGATAAAGAAAGATGTTTTGGGTATGTCACAAGCGGTGACTTTGGTCTGGACTCCTCCAAAGCAGGGACGAGCGGGGATATGCGAAGCGGAGGGGGGAGAAGATGCGTCAGAGCTATGGTGTATCCACCGAAGCTGTGTGGAGATGTGCAAAGAGAAGCGCAGAGGAGATGGTGCACCGCTCACCGCACGCCACACACAGTACACACCGCTCACCGCATGCGACACACAGTACACACCGCTCACCGGACGCCACGCACAGTACACACCGCTCACGCACGCCACACACTGTACACACCGCTCACCGCACGCCACACAAAGTACACACCGCTCACCACACGCCGCTCACGTCTCTCCTCGTTTCCGCAGCGCGCTTGGCCGCCGAGTGCGCAGACTGGCCTAAACAATTACGCGACATCTCTTCTCCTGTCTGCTCAACTGTTCCCACTAAAGCCAAGCGGAGACGAGAAGTGTAAATAACGAAATCCTAATGGTGGTTTACAACACATCGCATCTCCTCTCGTCTCGCCGCTTCGGTGGAGTCCGGCCCTTAGTTGTGTGTCTGTTTTACGTACCTATCGCTAAATTCGCTAGGCCAAACGCAATTGCAGAGAAAACAAATGAAAGAACAGTCGGTTCAGAGCATCCCACGTGTCACCGCGACGCAACGGTGCTCACGCGCAAGAAACAAATGACGCGAGTGTGTCGCTTGGCGGAGCTTCTAAACAGACAATATAGTTGCTGGCAACTTGGGATAAGGATAGAAGAATGATGACCTTTATTTCTAATCCGTCGAGAGTTGATAGTTTTTAATTATGCATGTCCACTAATTTTATGAATTTAATTTTAATGTTATTTCCTTTATTTATATTTTTACAAATTGTTTACATTTCTAAATATTCCTTAGAAAAAACAATATAAAAAACATTTCAAAATATAAAAAATTGTAGCCCACCGGTATCGGGAACAGGGTTAATGTTATGTTTGTTATTATTATTGCATTTTTATTTCTGAATAATTTTATCATAATGAATTATAACTTGTGTCTTGCTGTGCTGTGTCACACTGAACATTCGAATCCAATCTGCCTTAACTGCTAATATTGGGCCACTTAGATACAGTCTGTGCCTACTTTGGGGCCCACGGCTACTTCTATTTATTTTTGTTCTCTTAACTTTGCTCATGTATCTTGTTTTACTATGTTTGTATGTTACCTAACTTGTGTGTCAATAAATATCATTTAATTTAATTGTATTGTTGGAATTTAAATTTAATTTAGACACTCGTTTAAGTGTCGGTTTGAAAACGGGCATAAGTCGTTGGCTTATGCTGCTATTTTGTTTATTTACAAACGTACACATCAATTAATCATATCAAATACGTGTTTAATCTTCCAGCCAAATATTATGATATTTCATTACTCTTCTACGTTTCAGTGCGTAGTAGATATCACCAAATATTCATTTAAATATACCACAGAGTTTGATATTACATGACGGACAATCTACAAATTGCGAAGGAAAAACATTAAATCATGATCATCTACCTGGCCTTGCCCATGAATTGGAGTGTGAGGCACAGTAGCGAAGGGTCAATTTTTGTAAGAGGTAAGCCGGAGTCCATATATTTACTGTATAGAATATTATTGGCTATAGAATACTGACTGAGTCATTTTTCAAAGGGAAGCCGGCAGGAATCGGGTTCTATGGAACCTTCGTGACTAGTGAGGCATTATATTTAAAAAAATACGGGATGGAAGGGACACCGACGCGAAACCGGTTACCACGTATTCAGTACTTCATTCTGAGCTGGCCACATAGAAATTTTTCTTCGGTTTAAAAAAAAAACAGCTAGAGCTACAAGAGTGCAATACCTACACGGTCAAAATGTATGGAACAGCTGCTTTTTTTTAATAACAGATGCAGAATTTCTATGTGTGGGGGCTCAAAATGATGTACTGAATACGTGGTAATCGTTTTCGCGTCGGTGTCCATTCCACTCTGAATATTCTTTAATTTACACAAAATGACCTGTTTTCACAATTTTATAATAAAATGTGTAAAGACCATTAAGCCCTTAACGAAGCTGAAAGGCACTTGTTCTCTCCGTCTTTGCGATTATTTTTTTGTTCTGGACCATACCTGGGAACCTTCTAGTTACGGAGATATTGGAGGTCTTTACTACTTTTTCACTATACGAAAACAAATACGGCATATATTTATTAAGCATTAAACTAACTTTTTTTTTTTTTTATTTATTTATTCAAAATCTGTAATACACTAACATATAAAAAGTCTGCCAAACTGCAAGACAGTTTGTCGGCAGTTGTTCTCGTTTCACAATATAAATTAAAACAAATTTCGATTTTTTATAGAATAACTAAAATAAAGTATTAAAAAAAGGAAGTGAATTTACAGATTACATGCAAAATTAGCTATGGACACAATGAGAGATAGTGTTTTTTAAGAACCTTTTTAAGTTGGTTGGTTGATTTGACTTGCGATATCAACTGTGGGTGTAGCTCATTCACTAATGTCGGTACTACATATTTTCTAGTGCGCTTACCAAAGTAGTTTGTCACTTTGGGAACAGCAAGTGTCTTCTTTCTGGATAAACGAGTTGGGTACATATACCTACGTAACCTAACCTAACCTAACCTTTTTTTTTTTTTTTTTTGTCGGGGTGGAAAATCCTCACGGATGTCCTCCGCCCTGGGGCGAGCGGAGGGGTCTGTCAGACTCAAACTGACTAAAAACCACCCCGGTGTCTCCTCGCACGTGCGCGCGGGGCCGCGGGAATCCAGATTCTTCCGCAGCCCCACACTAGTGCTGGCCCGGTCTGTCCGGGCCTCGTCTCCTGCACGGGGTAGTGAGGCGTTCGACTACCCCGTGCATCGCCTCAGAGGCGCGCGCCGACACCCGCGCGCGCCCGCCGACACCCGCGCGCGCCTCCGCCTCGGGTCCATCCAATAGGGGGCGGGGACTTCCCCAAGTCCCGCGCCCCTGGACCCATTCATGGGGGCCGGAAAAGGGCGTTGTCCGCCCTTCTCCTGCGCCCGGTGCGTCTTCTGCGGCCGGGGAAGGGAGTCGAGATCTCCCTCTCCCGCTCCGCAGCCTCCTTCTGCGACATCACGTCCTCGCAGAAGGACACCACCGCGTCCCACGACTCTGCGCTACCGACCATCCTCCGCACTACGGCCGGCAGCGACAGATCGCCTCCTACTTCATTTGCGAGGACACGGCGCTGCTCCTCCCAAGCCACGCACTCGGCGAGCGTGTGTTGTGCCGTGTCCTCCCCGCAATCGACGCAGTGGTGGCACCGAGCGTCCGGCTCCCTGTCTATGCGGCACAGGTACTTGCCGAAGCAGCCGTGCCCCGACAGCACCTGCGTCACCCTAAACGACAGGGAGCCGTGCCTTCTCCCGAGCCAGTCGTCGAGTACTGGCCGGATCGCCAACCTAACCTAACCTAACCTAACTAAATACATAATTAATTAAAAACTATTAAATAAAATAAAATAAGAAAACTAACAACAAACTATAAAAGGGCATCAAAAAAGGAGTTTTTTGATGCCCTTTTATAGTTTGTTGTTAGTTTTCTTATTTAGGAGGAGTCCTCAACGCTGTCAGCTGGTAATGTGCCCAAGAGACTGGCGGAAAGTTATAACCTTAAAACAAATGCTAGTTTTTAGGGTTATATCTTCACTTTAAATAAAAACACTTCCACGACCCCTGTACTATTCAATGCGCCCATCAGCACAATGTATTGAGTGCGTTACGTTAAAAAAACTCGTTATCCAGCAATAATTTTTGCGTAGAGTTACTTAGTTTGTTGTACAGAATGCTTGGTTGGAAACTAAGTAACTCTACGCAAAAATTATTGCTGGAAAACGATTTTTTTATTGGGGTGAAAAATCACGTTTTACTGTAGGACTCAATGTAACGCACTTAAAACACAGTACAGTCACAGAAAAAATAATTATGTTTATCTTTCTGTCATCTTTTCGTCAGCTTTAGTATAAAAAATACCGTAATGTTAATCAATCTTGAATTTCGTTTACCTTACCTGTGTGACTGTGTGCTTCCATCCAAATCTATTGTAGAATGTAGGGGATCGGTGAAACTAGCTATGCTATCCATTGTACCACATTCTGGACGTTCGAAACAAAGTGCATTATATATTTTCAGCTAGATATTCAAAGCATGCAGTTTATTCTCGATATAGATTTTATATATTTACGTCAGTGATGTGCCGTTATGATTTTATGTCTCGTCGCTCGTGTACCGTTAATTATGTCTTAATTGAATATTTACTATCTTTATAAATTAGGAATATTGTTTGCTATTGTTTATCTACAAGCTGATTCCCGCTACTTCCCCCGCATGTAGTGCGATTAAATAATGTCCAATGGGATCGTACTCATCATCATATGCCTAGCCTTTTCCCAACTATGTTGGGGTCGGCTTCTAGTCTAACCGGATGCAGCTGAATACCAGTATTTTACATGGAGCGACTGCCTAGCTGACCTCCACAGCCCAGTTAGTACTGGGTAATACGATACCCCTCGGTAAGACTGGTTGTCAGACTTTCGGGCCACTGACTACCTGTAACGACTGTCAAAGATCTACAAATGACAGCCGGGACCAACGGCTTAACGTGCTTTCCGAGGCACGGAGGAAACTCGAAACTCGGTATGTTATGGGCGGTCACCCATCCACGGACCAACCTAGGCAAGCGCGGCTTAACCTTAAGATCGACCCGAGCGGCTGTTATTATTTAGCCACGAGCTCGAATAGTTGTACAAGATCGTACTAGCGGGACAAAAAGTATCCTGAATTAATGTGGGTTATAAACTATCTCAATGCCTTTAATGTTATTTAATTTGAATGGTTAATAGACTTACAGACAAAACTATAAAGGGTGTAAATAGACCCTTTTTTTTTTTTTTTTTTTATCGTCCTAAAATCATCAAATGAGTCCTCCCACCCAGGGCAGAGTGGGAGGAACTGTCAGACTTGTACTGACTAAAATCCACGGTGTCCTTCAATAGCCCTTTATGATCCAGGGTCACGGTAATTCTATAAGTCCCGCGACCCCGGCAGGCTTTGGCCCTCTAGAGGGGGGCCCCGTCATGATGCTGACACTCTTTGAGGCGCGCGTGGGACACAACGCGCCGTCGACCCGGGCATGGTCCATGGTCGGACAGCGAGTCGCCCATTACTCGCCGCCCGCAAGCCCGCGCCTACGGTGGCCGGAGATCGTCTGCCGACGTCCGGCGCCGTGGGCGTCTACCACTGCGGCTGGGGTGGAGGGAGGACGCTGTCCTCTCCCTCACGCGGCCCGCCTCCTCCTTCGCGAGCATGACTGCTTCGCAGAAGGAGGCGACCGCTTCCCACTCCGTCTCGCCCCGCAGCATGGCCTCGACCAATGCCGGGCGCGAGAGGTCTCCGCCTATCGCCGCCGTGAGGACACGGCGGTGCTCTGCCCAAGCGGGGCAGTCCTGCACCGTATGCTCCACCGTGTCCTCCGGGCGGTCCTCGCAGTGGTGACACCCAGGCGTTTCCTCCTTCCCCATCAGACACAGGTACCTCCCGAAGCTTCCGTGTCCGGTGAGGACCTGTGTCATGCGGTAGGTCAGGACGCCGTGACGCCTATCCAGCCACTCCTCAAAGAGGGGTCTTACCGCAGCGATTGCGGCGTGCCCGTAAATAGACCCTTAACATAAAAGAAAGGCACTTGTTCTCCCCGTCTTTGCGATCATTTTTTTGTTCTAGACCATACCTGGGAACCTTCTAGTTACGGAGATATTGGGGGTCAAAGTTCCAACTTTTTCACAAGTTTTTTTTTTAATATATGTTTTTAATGTAAGATTTTTACTTTACTCACCTCCACGACCCCCGTACTATTCAATCCATCCATCAGCACAATGCTTTGAGTGCTTTCCATCGAGTCCTACCTTAAAATGTGATTTTTCACCCCAAAAAAAAAAGTCGATTCCCAGCAATAATTTTTGCGTAAAGTTACTTAGTTTGATGTACAGAATGCTCGGTTGACGGATAAGTGAAGGGTCTGTTTACACCCTGTAGATACCTAGAATAACACAGGCGCCATACTAACTCCTTGTCGAAAGACAATCTGGCAGAAATTTCAGCGTAGTGTACGCTATATTTAGATTTGTTATTGACATTTAAAAAACAATGATTTGTTTGTAGAGATACTAGCTTCTGCCAGCGGCTTCGCCCGCGTGCCCTAAATGAAACAAATTTTCTAAACAAAAAATTCAGAAACAAACATTATAAGCGCTCTCAGTATCTTTGACTCTGTTGGGGGGTGATTTTGGAAAAGTTGTGATACACGTGTCTCATCATTTTCATTGAAGAGTATGTACACCAATTTTCAAGTCAATCGACCCAGAGAATCCAGTCTTACCAAGTGGTATCGTATTACCCAGTACTAACTGGTCAGATAGTCAGTCGCTCCATGTAAAATACTGGCTTATTTGAATTGATTTTCTTTTTTTTTTTTGAATTGTTTACTGTGGACACTTTTAACGTACACATCTTGCTACATCGTTCTCACATAATGTACCATCTCAACATGAATAATGTAACCAAGAGTTTGTAAAAGTATTCTGATTTAAAAGAGTGTCCATGGAGTTTCTTGCCCGTTCTTCTCCATAGAGATCTACGTTAGGGAATGGGCAACTACAGTACTTTCACAGTTTTTATGCCTTGTGACTGGGACTGTAGCTATTTTTGTCTTTGTTTCGACAATTCAAAAGTGCCTGTAACTGGCCTATTTGAAATAAATGCTTTGATTGATTGATTGATTGATTGATTGGCATTCAGATGCATCAGCGGTTAGACTGGAAGCCGACCCCAACATAGTTGAGAAAAGGCAGATGATGACACGTTACAAGGAAAACGCGTTTACCAGCAATAATATTTTGTGTTTAGACTAACTTACTTAGATGTACAGAATGCTTGGTTGACGGCTTCGTGAAGAGTCCTCGTGTTAATCTTCACCAGGCTGCCTTTTCCCAACTTGTACTGCAAAAATAAGATGGTTTCGACTACGGGCACACGCCAAAAGACCCATGCAACACTACATATCCGTAATTGCATCTCAGTAATTCGAGGCATCTTAGTAGTAACCTAGCTGTCTATTTATATCGCGGCCTATATTTGTCAGTGCGTCGACCTTTAATGATGGATCGTGGCAACGTGTCAAATTATTTCTCGTTTCAATTATGAGTGATTATTGATTTAGTTGTTCTTAAATAGATGTAGTATCATGCAGGGCCGTAGGTAGGGGTCCAACTCCTTCGAAATCTCGAACTTCTATAGAGAAACCAACGCATCCGAAGGCAGAATGCTAAAGTTTACTTGCTCGCTTCGCTCGCTTATACATCCTATGCTTTCTGCTTTTTGTATAAGTTGACAGTTTCTACTATCCTCATTTTTGAATTAATGAAAAAAAATAAACTAAAATCCAAGGAATGCTAAAATTTTCGAGTTAGCTACGCTCGCTCTTGCAATCTCTTCATTCTCAAAAGTTTTCTGCATTTATCGCCAAAGAAACTATATAACTTGTATGAATATATACCTAACATATACATAAATAAGGCATAGTTATCAGTAGCGAAGGGTCAATTTTTGTAAGAGGTAAGCCGGAGTACATATGTTTAATGTGTTTATATTATTTGTCTATAGAATACTGACTATGCCATTTTTCAAAGGGAAGCCGGTAGGAATCGAGTTATATGGAAGCTTCGCCACTGATAGTTATGTATGAAATATGAAAGCTCCAAAAATCTAACCTAACCGAGGTTGTGCTAATTTCGAGCGAACAAAATTAGGTTGGCAGTCGCTCCTTGTAAAATACCTGTAGCCAGCATCCGGTTAGACTTAAGCCGACTCCAACATATTTTGAAAAAAAGCTTCACAGATTTAGTCGGAAATGACGCGGTCGATAACGAAGGCACCGAACCACATCACAGAGCTTCCTACCTGTCATCAAAATTTCTGGAAAACGACACATGTTTTTAAACAAAGCATTGTTTTGTCCTAGATTCAAAACGAGGTGTTTCCTACTTCGGTCACCTGTAAGGTCGTTGCCTTTCATTTTGACACAATAACTAAAATAAACGTCTGGAATCATTTTGAGCGTGAGTGTGCGGTTTTCCAAGCATTTTTTGTTAGCAGAGCTTTTAATTGCTGCATTGCGGTCGCGATTCTGGTCTCCAGGAACAAGCTAATGTGTCACCTCTTTGATAAGACTGGTTACGTTACTGGTTACCTGTAACGATCAACGGTCAAAGATCTTCGAATGACAACCCGGACGTGCTAAACAGCTTTCCGAGGCATGGTGGGGTTCGCGATATTGAATGCATGGTCATCCATTCACGCAACGATTTCGGCAAACGTTGCTTAGCTTTGAAGGTCGACCTAAGAGCTGTCTTAGGACATAGGATACTTTACGTCCCCGTGGTATCATCATCTCCCTGCCCTTGTCTGATGTTACTTGGGGACGACGCAACACGTTTTTTTCTTCCATTCTCCTCTGTCAACCGTCACGCAATCATTTACATCTATCTTCTATCTATACATATAAAATTCAAAGTCCTGACTGACTGACTGACTGACTGACTGACTTATATATCAACGCACAGCCCAAACTGCTGATCCTAGAGACATGAAATTTGGACAGTGTACTCTTTGTGACGAGTAGGTATCCACTAAGAAAGGGTTTTTCGAAATTCCACCCCTAAGAGGGTGAAATGGGGTGTTTAATTTTCTGTGAAACTTTTTAATCCCTGAGTCGATTGGCTTGAAAATTTGTTTATTTACTCTTCAGTTAAAATTATGAGATACGTGTATCACAGTTTTTCCAAAATCATCCCCCAATTTAAAATTTAATGACCTGTCTGGCTGACTGATATAATATCAACGTACAGCCCAAACCACTGGTCCTAGAGACATGAAATTTGGACAGTGTTTTCTTTGTGAAGAGTAGGTTTCCACTAAGAAAGGGTTTTTAGAAATTCTACCCCTGAGAGGGTGAAATGGGGTGTTGAGTTTTCTGTGAAACTTTTTATTCACGGAGCCGAATGACTTGAAAATTTGTATACATACATTTCAGTTAAAATTATGCGATACGTGTATAACAGTTTTCTAAAAATCATCCCTCAATTTAAAATTCAATGTCCTGTCTGGCTGATTGATATATTAACCCACAGCCCAAACCACTGGTCCTAGAGACATGAAATTTGAACGGTCTATTTTTTGTGAAGAGTAGGTATCCACTAAGAAAGGGTTTTTTGAAATTCCACCCCCAAGAGAGTGAAATGGGGTGTTGAATTTTCTGTGAAACTTTTTATTCTCGGAGTCGATTGACTTGAAAATTTGTGTACATACTCTTCAATTAAAATTATGAGATACGCGTATCACAGTTTTTCCAAAATCATCCCCCAATACAGTCACATAGGGCTTCGAAGCTCACGTAGAAAGGCGCTTGTCGCGCAGTGTTGCGCGGGGCGTGCGGGGCGCGGGATTATTTACCTATTACTAAGTAGGTAAGATTTTTCTGATGTCTTTTTATTACTTTATTATCCCAGAAGTAAGATTCCGTGGGCAATTCCCGAACACCACGCGGGCGAAGCCGCGGGCAGAAGCTAGTCTTTCATATCATTCCTCACACAATCCATCCATTGTTTCCTTGGTCTTCCTCGATGGACTGTGTGAGGTGAGAAAAAGGTGTACGTCCCGTGGTATATGGATTATATATATTATTATTATTATTATCACCGTGACTTTTTAGTCGTCTTACAAAGTGGTCAACCCAATGTACCCGACATAAAATAGCTCGAGGCACGATTTTATTTTTTTACCTACCATAATAGGTCAAACATCCTGTTAATGATGTTTACGTGTCAAACGGCAGAACATATCTACCCAGCGCTCGAGTCCAGTAGATCATCGCTCGCCACAGGGTGTTTTTATCTACGTAATGCGTCATAATAATACTGATTAATATTTTTATTTTTAAATTATTAAAATCTCATAAATACCTATTTTCTTTTTGTGAATGTTCAGTAGTCATTGGATACATGAAGTGGGCTGCCGTTGTAAGACGACTAAAAAGTCACGGTGAAGATTTTTGACCGCTCGTCTCAAAGGAAAAACAGTCTTGGTTTACCCCCAAAAATACATCCAGCTTTCGGAAATATCTTGCTCACTAATCCCACGGTCCTTTGGCAATGTTTGTGCCCAATTAACGCCAGCATTGCCCTCGAAGTCTTGCCAAACAATACATTTGCTCTTAACGTGGACTGTCATTGCTTGACAACCGTTGACAAACTGATTGCATTGTCTATGGGGTTAATGACTTCAGTTTTACAGACCCATGGTTCACTGAGGGCGTAGATAGGTACAGGGATAGCGAACCAATGGCACGCGACTAAATATTTTTGGCACGCCACCAGTGGCGAAGGTTCCATAGAACTCGATTCCTACCGGCTTCCCTTTGAAAAATGGCAAAGTCAGTATTCTTTAGACAAATAATATAATCACATTCATGAAAATATGTACTCCAGCAAAAATTGACCCTTCGCTACTGCACGCCACCGACTTTAACCATATTTTCATCTACCTATGGTCTCCGAGTCATTATTTCCAGAGATTAATATCAATATAGTATTCGGTTATCATGGTATGGGCATAATTATAATGCGGAGGAATGAGGAAAATGTCGTGAGGAAAGTTTTGAGTATGGATGTAGATGGCTATAAGAGTAGAGGAAGACCAAAGAAACGATGGATGGACTGTGTGAAGGATGATATGGCTAGAAAGGGGGTGACTGCTGAGATGACGAGTAATAGAGAAGTATGGAAGAAGACATGCTGCGCCGTCCGCTAATGAATTGGGATAAAGACAAGAGATTAATGATGATGATGAAGTAACATTAAACATAACAAACCGTTTGGCAGATGACTCCAGTTCAGGATGCATTTAACTAAAAGTAACCTCTGACAATGTGGCAACACTTGGGAGAGGCCTATGTCCAGCAGTGGACGTCTTTTGGCTGAAATGATGATGATGATGAACCTCTTACAACTGTTACCATCATCATCTGCTTAGCCTTTTCCCAACTATGTTAGGGTCGGCTTCCAGTCTAACCGGATGCAGCTGAATACCAGTATTTCACATGGAGCGACTGCCTATCTGACCTCCACAACCCAGTTAGTACTAGGTAATACGATACCCCTTGGTAAGACTGGTTGTCAGACTTTTACAACTGACTGACTTCTGACTTTTTCTCTTTACAACCGTAATATAATTCACTAGCTTTTGCCCGCGGCATCGCCCGCATGGATGTCGAATAACATCTGATTACTTACCTTCATTCCCCTTTTTACCCCTTCAGGGGAAGAATTATCAAAAACGCTGACACGTATAAGTTAATTTTCAATGGTCAGCCTAAACACAAAATTTGAAGATCCTAACTTCAAAACTGACGGACTTTCATATAAACTTCCATCCCCTATTTCACCCCTTTAGGGGTGGAATTCTCAAAAATCCTTTCTTAGTGGATACTTACTCTTCACAAAGAACATACCCTCCAAGTTTCATGCCTCTAGGACCAGCGATTTGGGCTGTGTGTTGATATATCACCCAGTCAGTCAGTCAGTCAGTTTACCATTTTATATACTTAATATAGATTAATTAGCTCACACTTAAATATGTATCTACCTCTGCGTAATATCCAGTTAGCAGTAGTACAGTGACCCAGTGGTATCGGCCCCGACATTACGAGTTTGTAGGTCGTCAGTTCAAACTCAAGGAGGCACTTGACTTTGAGTAATTTATTTCATCTCCTAATTTTCAAACAAAAACATAGTGAGAAATGCGTTTAACAAGACAATATGTAACATCTACCAACCCGCACTGCGCCCGCGTGGTGGATACAGCCCACCAGTGGCGAAGGTTCCATACAACTCGATTCCTACCGGATTCCCTTTGAAAAATGGCACAGTCAGTATTTTATAGACAAATAATATAATCACATTAAAGATATGTAATCCGGCTTACCTCTTACAAAAATTGACCCTTCGCTACTGCAGCTCACTCCCTCTCATAGAGCGGCCTGTGTCCCAGCTGTGGGAACATTATAGACTGACTAGGAAATCTGTTTCCACCGACAACACCAAATGACTGCCTCGTTGTTCTAGTCACAAGCGCAACTGCTCAGCCATGAGGTCTTGGTTCCATTTCCTAATTGCATTATTCTATTTGGAATTTCTAAGTAGCAGATCGGAGCCAGGTTTTGTGCTCAGTTGATGGCAGTAGGCTCGCCCCTAATTACTTGGAACTTTAATATAACTGGCGAAATATGAATGTACTAGGTACAGTCACGAGCACCAATATGTAAACACTTAACATCTTTTAAAAGTGTTTTTCACCTACTGTTCTGATTAAAATTTCATGTTGTTACGAACATAGTATTCTGGAAAAACATTTTAATTGAAAAGAGTGTCCATGGAGTTTCTTGCCCATTCTTCTCCATAGAGATCTACGCTTTGGAATAGGCAACTACAGTACTTTCACAAGTTATTATGCCTTGTGTCTGGGACTGTAGCTTCGCCTTCTTTGTTTTTCTGACATCCAAAAGTGTCTGTTATGGTCTTATTGAAATAAATGTCTTTGAGTTTGAGTTTGGAACTCATATTTTTATGAAAAAGATCCTATCTCCAAGTTACAATCGGTATTTCTCGCGAAAATCGCTTTTAAATTTAGGAAAGTGTCTACATATTGGGGTTCGTGACTGTACATCTCTGCCTAGCTGTTCGGGGATTACAGGCGAGATGTTATGTTCAAGGTCTATCCCCAGAATGCACTGCACTGCAAGTCAATCCCCCCGCCACACGGGTACGTAACCCTAGTCAAAACTACACTTGCATTCTATTTTAAACCGAAGCCCACTATCCAAACATTGGTTTTGGCACGAACACAATCCAACGCTAAAGACGACATTTGTTTGAATCAAAATAAACGTAAATTGCTTTCATAATTGAGCTTTTTTAACTGTTGTCTGCTGCAATTTTTCTGGTAATTTTGACGAATTTTGCAATTTAAGAAAAGCGAATGATTTTGACTACAGAAATCGATTGCTAGACAACCCGTTAGAGTTGTATGCCGCCCATGGGCCTCTGATTTGGCTTTGCAATCTAGAAATATCTGTCAGGCATGCCGATTTGGTTTCCTCACGATGTTTTCCTTCACCGAAGCAAGTGATAATTATACAATACTCACATGAATCCGAAAAATCAGAGGTGCGTGCCTTGGGTTCGAACTCGAGACCTATGACTTGGTAGTCTGACAGTCACACCACTAGGCTATCACTGCTATGGTTATTGGTTATTGCTGTCGTAATTTTGTCCATCGAATGCAGTTTTCATTTTTGCTCCGAGGAACTTTGATTACATTAAAGCTTGCCTAGTGTTCAGTACAATCTTCTTGATAATTTAAATAATTGGTTTCTTACTGGCCACTTTGTGATCTATCGCGGAACCAACTTTTTATTTTTCTGCTTTCTGCAATTTTCGCTTTTTGAAGAAGCACATTTATTTATTTATTTATTTATTTTGTTGTTTGTTTGTTTTGTTGTTTATTTGTTTTGTTGTTTGTTTTTGTTCTTGTTTTTAGTACAACAATTTATTTATTTTAACATTCCCATCAGTATTCTTCCAGATACCTTTGCCCAGAAGTGGGATTACGTAGATTACAGCAACAGCATTATTTTTATTTCCTACATGCTGTTTGCGGTCCTTCGAGCCGGATACGAACCAAACCTATGATAAATTTATCATAGATAATACAGGTCGTATCCCACGCAAGCAAGTGTTACAATGCCCCTAAGATATTATGTCTCACCCGACACCCGTACACCTACTACGAATCTGTCGTGTGCCAACAAAATGATAGACTTAGTACGCCGTAGGAAATAGAGTGATACTTCCTGACTTTTTTTGAACGGTTTTTTCTAGTCTAGGCATTACTTTAAATCTGTGCTAGATTTTGTGGCCTATTTGGCTGGTAACTGAAAATGCAACGGCCAATAGAGAGATCTTCCTGATGGAAAAAATCAACATCGAGTGTTGTTGGGTTTCTCCAACATGAATTTCGTGGAAGCAGCCCAATGTCTGAATTTGTTGATTAGAACCGGGTAATGTGATACCCCTTGGTAAGACTGGTAGTAAGACTTTCGGGTCACTGACTACCTGTAACGACTGTCAAAGATCTACAAATTACAGCATGGACCAACAGCTAATCCAAACTCATTACATCACCCAAAATAATTACTAGATAATCCTCAGCTCATTTACATTTCAAATCTGACTTTGCCAATTTATCTATCTACAAATCAGCTGTCATGTATTCTCCATCATTCTTCCTCTTTTTAAGTGTATTGGCGCCAGACCATTATAGATAGTTGAAGCTTTGTTTTAGAGCAGTGGGTGGACACCAGTGGCGAAGGTTCCATACAACCCGATTCCTACCGGCTTCTCTTTGAAAATGGCACAGTCAGTATTCTATAGCCAATAACAGCCAATAATAGCTATACAGTAAAGAAATGTACTCCGGCTTACCTCTTACAAAAATTGACCCTTCGCTACTGGTGGACACTGGACTTTATCAAAGCGTTGCCTTTATTTTAGGAAAACATTTTCATTATGCGATTCTACTACTGTACCGCGCTCCGTCGCGTAGAGCGGGGTCGCAGATTTTAACATTGTACGCAAGTATCTGAATTTGTATAGAAAACACGCCTAGGACGACACACTGACAACGCGTCGGCATACAATGTTGAAATCTGCGGCGCCGCGCTACGCGACGGAGCGCGGTGCAGTTGGAGAATCGCTTCAAACAAAAAATACATTTAACCACCATCACTGTATTTTCCAATACTGGCCAATGCCAGCTTACCAGCTGTTATTTAACAGATTGTCGATGGAGTTTCTTGCCTGTTCTTATCCTATAAGATACAAAATTCGATGACAGCAACTGCAAACGACAGCGGCAAAGTCGCTCAATGGGTTTGACTGACCGCAATGACACTACTTGTTTTGACGCTGCCTTATCAGCCGATTTGAAGTGGGCTTAAACTTCAACTTTCGACTTAATGACACTGACATTCGCCCTAAGCGTAAGAGACTATACAATCGAGGGATAGGTATCAGTGGCGAAGGTCTATCGCGACTATCAAAGATGTACAAATGAGAGCCGGGACCAACGGCTTTTTGTTCCTTACTCAGTTGAATTTTTTTACCTTATCACTTATCAGACAACATCTTTTAATGTGTATGTATCAATAGTGAGTACGCACTGTTAAAGGTTATAAAAGAGTCATTGTATTGGAAGCAGTGGCGAAGATTCCATAGAACCCGATTCCTAACGTCTTCCCTTTGAAAAATGGCACGTCAGTATTCTATAGACAAATAATAAAATCTCATTAAAGATATGGAGTCCGGTTTACCTCTTACAAAAATTGGCCCTTCGCTACTGGTAGGTATTATAATTGGTACCCCCAGCTTCGCCAATAATGTGTGAGTGCCATATAACAGGAGGTGAGCCTAAAGACATCAACCGAATCTAGCCTACAGAGTTCTCCTGTGAACGTTGTGATGAAAAAACTGTTCTGCAGCATCCACTATCGTGCTCGTGGCTAAATAATAACAGCCGCACGGGTCGATCTTTAGGTTAAGCCGTGCTTGCCTAGGTTGGTCTGTGGATGGGTGACCGCCCATTACATACCGAGTTTCCTCCGTGCCTCGGAAAGCACGTTAAGCCATTGGTCCCGGCTGTCATTTGTAGATCTTTGACAGTCGTTAGGTAGTCAGTGGCCCAAAAAGTCTGACAACCAGTCTTACCAAGGGGTATCGTATAACCCAGTACTAACTGGGTTGTGGAGGTCAGATAGGCAGTCGCTCTATGTAAAATACTGGTATTCAGCTGTATCCGGTTAGACTGGAAGCCGACCCCAATATAGTTGGGAAAAGGCTAGGCAGATGATGAGCATCCACTATCATAATCTTGCTACCTGAATCTTGGTCGAGTACCAACGAGGCAGTCGACTAAACTTTATGATAATATGTAGTTTGCCGGCATTTCTTATTGAAACATATATTCTCCCTGATGGCTCTTTCGTTTGTTTTCAAACGTTGAATGTAACATTCTTAGAATAGATCGGAATGCCAGGAAATTAGAAAAAGTGAATGTTTTGAAATTGTGTCGAGATTCTGTTTCGAATGGAATGAATTTGCGGTCACCAACCTGGTTTTTTGACCGTGGTTCATTTGGTGGGTGGTGCACAGTGTCTTGTTTATGCTTTCATTGTTATTTTATCTCTGATTTTGCATTACAATGACGTTTTTTCCTCTTTGTCATAAGGCTTTATAAGTCGATGAGGGCTTTCTGTAATGAGATCCACGAGGTGGCAGCACTGTAGCGTAAGGTCTAATCTAATCTAAGCGTCTTGTAGTTTACGATTATTTTTTCATTTAATTATCTTTTAAATCATTAAACAGAGGAAAATTCTTTCATAAAATGCCACAGACAGTTGTGCAGTACCTTTGTGTGCAAAAAAAACAGAATGGCACAACTTGCACTTGGCCAGTTTATAATATTACATAAGGCTAGTATAATGAGACACCGCCACACACCCTTCCCTCACCTGCCTTCACTGCCAGACACTTTGTGTGGTGGAAAACCCCTGCCAGACACATTCAAAGTATGTTGATCTCCATACTTTCCATCAAACCTGACCTGCAAATTGAAAAAACGTAAGAAAATTTGAATTTCGTGGGCTACCCCGGCGCTGCCGTAAACAAATTGTCAGCATGGTTGTCAGACTTATCAAAAATCTTATAGAGAGACTTCTCAACACTGAGTGTTTTTTGTTCTTTCAATGCAAGTTAGTCATTCAATGTTAAGTTTGATATACTTTTTCCGTACATTCAGAAAAAGAGTTTCTTACACATCAAAATCCAAATCATCAAGTCTAATCGCATAAATTAGTAGATACTACACATTTTCAAAATCAATAAAAACTTTCAAAAACCTAAAAAATCTAACCTCCACACCGAGTACAGAGTAACGCAATTACATTAAACTTTTCCCGCGTATTTTGGTCGATTTAAGATGGCGTCCGTGAAGGTCAATGTCAGGTTAAAAACGTTTGAGTTACGCATAGACTGTAGATCAGGGTTGTCTGTGGTTCAGACGAATGATTTTGCCTTGGAAAGAAAGTAAGTAGGTTTGACGTTTTGTCTTTATTTTATTTATTTGGAAGGATGAATAGGCTTTATCTAAGTGAGGTTAGGTTATTTGAAGCAAAATCGGTGATTATAGATATTGCTAGATGTGTTGCTATCGCAGTTGCAGTAGGCATCAGTAGATCTGTGTCAGAACTAAAGCCATCGCCTCGCCCTCATTGCTGAGATGATTTTTTACTAACTGCTTAATGTTTAGGTACTTACTACGCATTACTCTTAGGTAGGTATTTAGTATTATTATGTTAAAAACTGCTTCGAAGGTCTAATGATCGCAAATGCAATTTCTGACCATGATGAGGTCCTGGTTTCGATTCCTAGGTGTTATCGGGTTTGTATGAGCTCAGGTATTTCCCAATAGCAGCCACGGAGTCTGATTTAGGCCCGGTTGATGGCAATAGGCTTATAACATGGAACTTAAACATCATCATCTGCCTAGCCTTTTCACAACTATGTTAGGGTCGGCTTCCAGTCTAACCGGATGCAGCTGAATACCAGTATTTTACATGGAGCGACTGCCTATCTGACCTCCACAACCCAGTTAGTACTAGGTAATACGATACCCCTTGGTAAGACTGGTTGTCAGACTTTTTGGGCCACTAACTACCTATAACGACTGTCAAAGATCTATAAATAACAGCCGGGACCAACGGCTTAACGTGCTTTTCGAGGCACGGAAGAAACTCGGTATGTAATGGGTGGTCACCCATCCACAGACCAACCTAGGCAAGCACGGCTTAACCTAAAGATCGACCCGAGCGGCTGTTATTATTTAGCCACGAGCTCCTCATGCAACTTAAACATAAATAGCGGAATTCGACTGTACCTCTGCGTAACCCTTAGGGGATTGCAGGTTAGTGTAAATATTATGTTAAAAGTGGTTGTATGACATAACTGGAGCCACTTTTTTCTCGATTTCGCCAGCCCTGTCTCATAGAACATCTTACATATTAGTCTCCCTGATTTATTCACTTCTCCGTAAAAAACGTTTATAAATATAATGATATTATTGTTTTTATGAACATTTTCCTAAGACACTTCTATAAATCTACAGTTGAAAGAACTGTCGTAAGCGACATGTATCAAGCTTTCGGATTTGCAATTCTCAGCACTGAAACTACGATTGAAAATTCAAAAACAAGCTCGATGTCGCTTACGACATTTAAAATTTCCACCGTCGATATTTCTTTATTTTAGTTCAGTTTCCTGCTGTCCACACCTTGAGTGTTATCTTGTATTTTAGAACTTAAATAAATTGTACAGACGACATGTCTGTCCTTTGCGATTATATTTTCGTTTTGTTTTAATGTAGTACTTACTATAAAGACTTCTTTCATGACGCATCGAGTTTAGTGCGTCGTCTCCATTCTCTAATATAGTCCAAGATCCCGTGATCGCCACACCTTTAATTCAATGATAATATTAGGGGTTAAAATATGAAATTGCCGATTGACGATTTCGTTAAAAGTTCCATACTAACATTTTTTAATTTTTCTTGGATTAGGTATGTATCCGATTATAAAACGTGTAACAGAATAAACGTAAGACCTCTCGTGTGGTGTCTCAGACCATGAAACTGAACAACTTTTGTTCTATGACTTTTGGAAATTCATAACTTTTTTTTTAGTTTTACCATGTGGATCAGCTGTTTGCGTCCGTTCCTATAGAAAGTATTTTTTTTTCCGAATTTCAAGAACTCGTAGAACAAAAGATGTTAAGCTTCATGGTACGAGAGACCACACGGGAGGTCTTGCGTTTATTATGTTACAAGTTGTATATGACTATGTAGGACAATTGCAAACTATAGCAGTCGGCAGTCGCTCCATGTAAACTACTGGTATTCAGCTGTATCCGGTTAGACTGGAAGCCGACCCCAATATGATTGGGAAAGGCAGATTATGAATTGCAAACTATAGAGTGAAAAAAGTTAAATTCTCAAAACACAGTCTATGACATAAATATACCTACTTGAAGTAGTGAAACCGAACAGGTGTTTTGACACACTACCCTGAGGAAATATGCAACTAGTACGGTGTTTAAACTCTAAAATGTACGTAATTTAACAATTAATCCAATAAAAATGGAATTTAGAAAAAATAAAACCTAAGTCAAAGTTACAAACAGAACAAACTGTCAGAATGAGACGGCAATTTCATAGTTAAAGACCTATTAAATTTAAATTTAATTTGATTTTATTTTAAAGTATAATGAATTGTAATCATGCTTTAAAGGTGTCTGGCAATGGATTGCCCCCACACAAAGTGTCTGGCAAACACTATACTCATGGTGCCAGGGAGGTGAATCATCATACTACCTTTATGGATCACAGAAGGTTATGTGACAATTTATCCTGTAGAGGGGTTAACTAGGGGGATGAAAGTCTTTCCAGTGGAAAATCACATCTTGGGAAACGAACCCTGTACCTCATGCTGAGCAGTAGCGCTTAAGACCACTAGACCAACGGGGTCTATACAGGGTAGTACAAAAAAAAACTGTTATTCATAAAAAAATGCTTTTCAAACATGCATCGAGTTAATCTGTATACCCTTGTTTGGGAATAATTTTTCTTTCTGAAGAATTTGATATGAGTTTCTTTGAAAAAGTTGTTTAATATGACGGGTACTAGGCTCACCTCAATCGCTAACTTGTATAAAACTTGGTGAAATTAACGATCCGTTATACGTCGGAAATACCAGCCGTCTGCTGAAGTATGTTTAAAAATTCGTACTATGTGTTATTCTGCCGTTCTGTACGAACATAAAAAATATTAATAGAATCCACGAGTTTGTTCACCAGATAAATGTAAATATTTCTCTATATATTTTGTGTTTATGTTTTTGGTACAAGATTGATGTCTTATGTTGTCTCATGTCTTATCTGTTGCATTTTATTGTAAGATGAAAGTAAAGATTTTTTGTGTAACTTTTGAGGAAAGTGCAGCGGGATCAGCACAATGAAGAATGTTACTAGGTATGCCAAATCGCTTGAAATTTTGTCTCAGTAAAGCCTGTATGTATACAAATACACTAGTTTTTGTTGTAGTTAAAAATACCTAGGAGTTTTGATTTTATAGGCATTCAAAGTTTCGAAAAATATCGAGTCCCGCTAAGTCGCGTGACCGCTTGTGACGTCATATCACAACGCGCCGCGCAATTGGTAGTTGTATTTTTTTACATTTAGGCACAACACATGACTTCCTAGTATTTGGATTGGACATTTTTAAAAGTATTTAGGTATTATTTGGAAGGCACGGGCGCGCGACCGTGAGCGGGCTGAGTGAGCCAGACTGAGCGTGTTGTGCGATGACGTCACACCGTCACCGGCAGCCCGCGTCGTGCGGTTACAACTTGTTTTACTTCTAAATCGGAAACTAATTGACGTATCAAAGTAATTCTTTCACTAGAATTTTTATTTTTGACAGAGAATATGGAGTGCTAACAATCAAAATTAGTTAACATTCTTCATTGAACTGCGTTCAAGCACTGTGATGTAAATGTCGTCATGATATTGAATATTGGCACTCAGCTCTTGTAGTTTTGGACTTTGGAATCTGCCCTTAGGTTAGGGTCGTGGATATAAGCGTGACAGAATCACTGCAGGACAAATAAGTCCACTTGTTTATAAAGAAGCAACCAGCCAGCTATGAGGTAGCTGAATTATTTTGAAGAAAACTCCATTTTGTGTATCAGCTACTTTTTTTTTTTTGTTCGTGGTAAAATCATCAAATGAGTCCTCCCACCCAGGGCAGAGCGGCAGGGACTGTCAGACTTGTACTGACTAAAATCCACGGTATCCTTCAATAGCCCTTTATGTTCCAGGGTCACGGTAATTCTATAAGTCCCGCGACCTCTATAAGTTCCGCGACCTCTATAAGTCCCGCGACCTCTATAAGTCCCGCGACCTCTATAAGTCCCGCGACCTCTATAAGTTCCGCGACCTCTATAAGTCCCGCGACCTCTATAAGTCCCGCGACCTCTATAAGTCCCGCGACCTCTATAAGTCCCTCGACCTCTATAAGTCCCGCGACCTCTATAAGTCCCGCGACCTCTATAAGTCCCGCGACCTCTATAAGTCCCGCGACCTCTATAAGTCCCGCGACCTCTATAAGTCCCGCGACCTCTATAAGTCCCGCGACCTCTATAAGTCCCGCGACCTCTATAAGTCCCGCGACCTCTATAAGTCCCGCGACCTCTATAAGTCCCGCGACCTCTATAAGTCCCGCGACCTCTATAAGTCCCGCGACCTCTATAAGTCCCGCGACCTCTATAAGTCCCGCGACCTCTATAAGTCCCGCGACCTCTATAAGTCCCGCGACCTCTATAAGTCCCGCGACCGTGTATCAGCTACTTCATACCCTCTAAGTTCATTTCACCCCAATGAACGACTTTTTCATGAAATAATTATTGAATGGGGTTAAATGATTATTGAGAGTTGTATTGACGAGTTTAATTAATATAACTCTGTAACTAACAGTGGCGAAGGTTCCATACGACTCGATTCCTACCGGCTTCCCTTTGAAAAATGTCACAGTCAGTATTCTATAGACAAATAATCACATTAAAGACATGTACTCCGGCTTACCTTTTGCAAAAATCGACCCTTCGCTACTGGTAACTACATATGTGTTACTGGCGCGATTCATATTTTCATCAACATACAACCTAACACTGACCTGCTAATTGCAAAAAAACAACATGGACAGCAACATGGTAAATATCCCGTTTTCAGTGATAACCAATGATATAAAGAAAGATACGCTACGTTCATACTGAGCGGCGTTCAAATATCGTTGCGTTGTTACGACTGCGATAGACAATACGGAACGTATGACACAAAAAGAGATAGCTATTGCGCTTGATGAAATTACGACAATTGTCTGAATTTGTCTGCAACAATTTGCGCGCGCAATTGCGATATCTTCCACTTTTCATTTGTCATATCATTGGTGATAACGTTGTATTGTGTAGAAAGCAGACTAAATGAAGCGGCTGGAACGCTGAAAATACGAATGCACTGTAAACAGAAAAAGTACAATGACCTAGCCAGAGTGCTTCTTACCACGGCTACCACTTATTACTAGCTCAGAATGAAATCTAGTAATACAATGGCTAACCAACTTGTAAAAAAAATTAACGATCGTGACACCGCGATGTTTGGGTTTCAGTGAGCGGCACTATAAAATAACTCAATAAAACATTCATTTAAACTGTTCTTTACGTTCATACAATAGATTTCTAACTCTTGGCAGTAGTTGAGAGAAATAATGGAGATAATAAGCGGAAAAAACATATTTTATTTACTTTGATTAGGTAGTTAATGTCGACTTTTTATTTTCGTTTAATTGTATTTATGTATTTAGGTCAACAAACCTAAAATATTAGTTTGTAAATAGTCAGATATAAACTGTTAAAACAGTACCTACTGATTAAATAAAAACTAGGAAGAGAAACTAAAATAATTGCTGTGGAGTTTGTTCCACTTCTTCGTCCCAGCTTTTTGAAGTACGGGCTTTTTGGGAGACAGTCTCTTGTTTTTGACGTTTAAAAAGTGCTGATTTTATCAGCCATAATGCCATAATATGACATAAAATTATTTGCAAAATTTGCACGCCAACATTAATAACAGAATAAAAGATTACTTTACTTACTTTATCTTTAAGATCCCTCTGTATCTTAATGCAAATAAATGATTTAGATTTTTTGATTTTGCCTAATTTAAATAAATGACTTTTGATTTTCTTTTAATGAATGAATTTGAGAAATTTAGCAAAAGAAACACTAAAACACCGGGCAAGTAGGATTCTGACCCGCGCATGAAGGGTTCAGTACCATCGTGATAGGGCAGCCCCCTTTAATTTAATTATAAATAAATATAATTTAAAAATAAATAAAAAAATATTTTTAAATTTGTTGATAAAGAGGCAACAGAAAAATACATTCTGTGAAAATTCTCAGTAGCAGCTGCAGAGTCTGGATCCTATGCCCGGTTTTTAGCAGTAGTGGCTCCCTAATACATGGAATTCTAAAACATTACTAGCGAAATGTGGGTACTAAATGTACTAATACGGACACGGTACACCTCTGCCTCACCCTTCGGGGATTACAGACGTAGACGTAGAAAAAGGAGGATCATCGGACCATACGGGTGTTATATCTGGTGGGCTACTGCGCGACAGTTGTCGGGTTTTTCTATACAGTCTTCAAGTCGCGGATAACTATAGCGCGATTCTGAGTTTTGATGTTAGTTCTTCATTGGCGACATAGATGGCGCTGTAGTATTTTTTGCAGAATGTGCGTAGTACTTTTGTTGTTGCTATGTAGCAACAACAAAAACAACATTGTACAATGTTATGTTGTTTGTGTTCTGCAAGATTGAAGATATTTTCATGAAATTGCGTCTATCGAATGATGCGTTTACATAACAAGGACAGTTGAAAAAAAAAAAACAAAATTAGCTGAAATTTTAATATCGCTAAAATGCTGAGTAAAACGAAAATCAAAACAATTATGACTGCATCCATCGATTGCATTGGCATTAAAACAAACTAAAACCGTTACCTGATGAGATGATCTCACAATCTGTGTTGTACAGGGAAAGTCGCGATTAAAATCTTTATTCCATTGGTACAGACGTCAGCACATCAAGCTACCCGAGACTGTCAAAATGACAACCAGTCTTACCAAGGGGTACCGTATAACCCAGTACTAACTGGGTGTATTATTAATACTCGAAACGGGATATTTACCATGTTTACTGTTTCTTATGAGTTCCCGATATTCACAAGAAACAACTCTTAGAAACAGTTAATATATTAACATTAATAGTAAATATCCCGTTTCGAGTATTAATAATAAAGTTAGTGATAGTCACTAACTTTATTATTAATAGTTTAAAATCTTATACTAACTGGGTTGTGGAGGTCAGATAGTCGCTCCATGTAAAATACAGGTATTCAGCTGCATCCGGTTAGACTGGAATTCGACCGCAACATAGTTGGGAAAAGGCTCTAGGCAGATGATGATGAGTTCGTTTAATTACTTAGTATCCATGATTACCTTTGCCCTATTTCCCGCCGATTCAGCATAGACAGCAACCCTATTTTAATGCTAATTCTTTGAAATCTGCGCGCTACGCTGTGGTTTAATTATAAAACTATAAATATCTCGCGAAGTCATTAAGAAGATAGGCAGAGCAATGTTTACGTATGACGTCTCATGTGGGTCTGTTTACGTTGTTCTTGCTTTGGAAAAAAACAAGATATTTTACCGTAGTAACTAGTATAGCGGAGGGACTCGTGGCTGAATAATAACAGCCGCTCGGGCAGTGGCGTAGCTAGGCGGGGGTGGCGGGGGCGGCCCGCACCGGGTGTCACCCACTTAGGGATGACACCCGACCGTGAACATTAGTAGTGCCACCTATAAAATTTCGTAAAACTTTGGCAGATTGCATAACCGCCACTATAGTCCTTTCGATGTAGGAAGGTGCAGGTGACATTAGATGTACCTACCGTTCCTTTTCAATCTTGAACGTTACCTTGATTTATTACTTTAATTTTTTATTCATTTTTGGGGTGACACCTACAATATCCGCACCGGGTGCCACCCATGCTAGCTACGCCACTGCACTCGGGTCTATCTTCAGGTTACGCCGCGCTGACCTAGGTTGGTCCGCCCGTTGGTGAGCCCGGACATCGCCAAAGGAGTTTGGTGCCGGCGGGTTGCGCTGGATGGGTCGCGAACGTCATGCGTAGCAGTTCTCGCGACTCATCTACCAAGGCTACAGTAGGCTCGCGGCAGTTAGTAGCTTCATCCTTTTGTTTTTGACATTCAAAAGTACCTGTAAGGGTCTAATTGAAATAAATGCTTTGATATTGAGTTTATTTCCAGCTAATACATAGAATATAATGTAATTGCAGAAAGTACAAAGCAGGTAAAACATCTGAAAGTGGTGAAGATCGGGAGTTTTGCGTTTTGAGTTTTGGAATTGTCTTCTGTAATTTCAGAAACTGCTAGTTAGCAGCCTAATTTTGATTCATCATCATCATCATTTCAGCCGAAACACGTCCACTGCTGGACATACGCCTCCCCCAAGTGTCGCCACATTAACCGGTCCCGTGCGTCACGGATCCAGCGGATCCTCACAACCTTCACCAGGTCATCGGTAGACCTAGTGGGAGGCCTTCCAACGTAATTTTAATTATTGACTTTGAATTAGAGTTTGTACTACATACCTGAATTTAACAGACCTCCTTAAAATAATCAGCCAATTCAAAATGGCGCCCTAATAACTCAATTTAACGAAAACACGCTCGTTGCTTACCAAAACAAGAACGAGGAAGTAATTTATCAATATTATCAGCTGCTATTACATTATATTATCACAATCAATTTATATAATAGTCTCTTATCAAAATACTTAAAGTTTTGACATGCAATTTATATAAAATGAACGCGTTGGAATGAATCCAAGATGGCTGCGATTGTTACTAGCTGTTGTTTATAGTTTGTCGGGAGAATATATTGGGAAAGGTGAGATTATTTCAATAGTTTAACGTGTGTTCATATATATTATTGTATCTTATTTGCGAGCAGTTGTTTCTTGTACAATTATTTTGATGTTTATTATATTGGGGTTCAAATTGCGCGGGAAAGTGTGCAGTTATGAGATTCAAAATGGCGGAAATGACTAACAAGTTTTGTAACTTCATGTTTCTGATTTCTCCTTGATTTTCTTTAAGAACATTGTACTTTTAAATACTTCTTTTAGAAAAAGCAAATTGCTGTGGCTTGTCCGCTGAAAAACCTTAATTTTCATTGGGTCGACTTGAAGGAAGGTCGTTCCACAGCAGGCGCGTTGCGGCCAACGCAAGCCAATTTATTGTGAAAAAAAAGAACTAAGAAACAGTGATCTGGACTTTTTCTTAGTCTTATTCTTTATTGCACACAAAATAAAATATGCACATACAAATTGCAATTATATAGCTTGTGCAATGGCGAGCTTAACCCAGAATTGGGTTATCTTACAGCAAACCTTATTTCGATTGCGAGATTTGCAGATTTAGAGGATGCATTTTATTACTTAAATTAATTATTTTATCAAGTAAACTACTAAAACTCCATACATTTATTAATATACTTAGTACACACAATATAGGAGAAAGTCGATCATATTTTTCTCTGGACAGCTTAATATCTGTCACGTTAGGTTCCAAATTGTTGGCATGCTCCTCAGTGACGTTTTAACGAATTGCGCTTTGTGACGATGTAAACAAAAACATCACCATTGTGTTCTCCGAAGCAGTGGGCAGGTATTTATGGCGCAGGAAGATTTCGCCAGTTGTGTTTTACACGCATTTTGTTAGGAACGAGCCCTGACAATAATCAGCAGGAATCGCTATACGTACACACAGTTGCTTATAAAAGGCATTTGCATGTGGCTGAGATGAGAATGCTAAAGCTGACTACATAAGAGGAAGTCCGAAAGTGGCGCTGGTGACTGAAAAGTTGTGTGGTAATCGGTTGTCGTGGTATGGACATGTGATGCGGAGGAAAGGAAAATGTATTGAGGAAAATGTTGAGTATGAATGTAGTTGGCTATAAGAGTAGAGGAAGACCAAAGAAACGATGGATGGACTGTGTGAAGGATGATATGGCTAGAAAGGAGGTGACTGCTGAGATGACGAGTAATAGAGAAGTGTGGAAGAAGAAGACATGCGCCGACCACTAATAAATTGAGATAAGGGCAGGAGAATGATGACGGTGACTTGCTTTAACTTAAGGAAGTGAATAACATGTAGATAATACCTCCTTACAAAATCCTGGAATGATTTTTAAGTTCGAAAAAAAGCTGTTATATTAGAGGGAGGTATTATCCACATCATGGACCCTGACACTGGAGGCTGTGTACAGACACAGAGTAGCATAGAGAGCCATGCTATCCATGGTTGGCATAAAACTAGTAGACCGAGTTCCAAACGCCGAAATCCGAAGACGTACAAAGGTCTTCGATATTGGAAATCGTGTTATGGAACTGGAATGAAGTTGGGCAGGACACTGAGGACACCTAGCAAGTGGTGGTACTGGCAGGTGGAGTAAAGGTGTGACTGAGTGGTGTCCAAGGAATGGAAAGAGTAGTTTTGGTCGTCCGGCGGCGAGATGGGCATACGACATTGTTGCCATTGTGGGAATATCCTGGACGAGGCTGGCACAAGAGCGTGAAGCTTGGCACAAGCGAAGAGAGGCCTATACCCAGCTGCAGTGGGTGAAATAGGGCTGTGGATGATGATGAAGATCATCCACATTGACTTAATTCCTTGATGTTTAGTTAAATAAACTTTACCAGTTTCTGGGATAGCATAATTAGCCTTCATCGTCATCGTCGCGTGCCAAGCCATTAAGTTCTAAAACAGCTGGAACGCCTGACGGTGACAAGAGCTCATCGGATATGATCGCGTCCCTCATTTCGTCGGCTGCATGACAAGGCGTAATGTCCGAAACTGTTAACAGCTTCACCACAGTGACAGCGGTGAGGAGAACAGCAGGCGGCTCCTAAGCGTTCTAATTTAAGTGAAAATAGGCGTAAATCTCATATTATTTTAAGAGAGCCTCGACATTAATCAAGCTCAAAGCCAGGCTCTATGCTGCTACTGACAAAATCCTGATCAGAAAACCACTTTGCCCGACCCAGAAAACGAACCCACACTCGCCAGTTACGCTAAAGACCAGTAGCACAGAGCATCATATTTACCACTAAAGACCGACCGCTTGAATGAGTCCTCGGTGCTCGCGAAGTTATCAATATAAATGGAATATTCTGAAGGTTGATCACGAATTGGTTCAATTAGTATCGTCATACCTACGTGGATTATTGTTATTTTTAAAGCAAATAATCTGTGGGATATTGTTAGGACTTTGTGGACGCTTAATGTGCCTTTGATGGGGCAAGGCGGAGGACTCATTAAAGCCGTCGGTATGTAGACCACCGAGGCATTTTTTTGGCAATGAGATCTGTCATAAATTCATTCCTTAATCCCTTGATATTTTATGACCCTTAACTTCGTAAACAGTCTAATCACAACATTAATAATTGTCTATGACTCTTGCTTCAAATAAAATTTAAAGACAATTTTTATTAACTTGTTTTATAGAAAAACATGAACATGTCACTAATAAACTTGTTTTCTATTAAAAAGCACGTGTTCTTTTTGGCATGTAACACAGCACGTGTATTTTGACTTTTAGTTATGATTATCAAGAAAAATAGTGCATCAAATGTTATGACGGCAATTCACATGCATATGTACACAGAAGAAAGAAATAACTGTCCTTTCATGTTATTTTACTTCTGAATTTGAAGTTCTTTTATTGTCGTTGCCTGTCAAAAGTGATTAATTTAAATAATTAGCCTGTGAATAAGCACTTTCTGAACGTCAAATTGATATAAAGCGATACCAAAAGCCACTTCTGAGTATTTTAGCAGAAGAAGAACAAACTCCTCGCCTGCCTATAAAAAACAAAATTTATTTCAGACAAAAAATCCATGCAAGGCAAGTTTGTTATGCCAAGAAAATGTAGTTTAAAAAGTAGAAAAAATATTTCAAATTCAAATAAGTTTATTTGTATTTTGTGGTTTTTAAATTTTCTCCCCGTCATTCCGATATTCTTTTTGGTCTAGACCATACCTGGGAACTTTCTAGTTACGGAGATATTGATGGTCAAAGTTCCAACTTTTCTTTCTAAGTATACCTAAGTTTGAAATGTTATTACTTTACTTAAGATACCTCTATGTCTCCTGTACTATTCAATACATCCATCAGCACAATATTATAAGTGCGTGACATTGAGATTTACCGTAAACCATGATTTTTCAGACCGAAAAAAAAAGTCGTTTCGCAGCAAAAATGTTTGCGTAGACTTACTTAGTTTGATGTACAGTATGCTTGCCTGACGGCTTTGTGAAGGGTCCGTTTACACCGTGTAGTAGTGTAGTAAGCAAATCAGCAAGCAAAAACTTGTTCCGAAATTGCAATAGACTAAGGAATGTTACGCCAACGATATTTTACGCGTTACAAAATAGAACAGAATTTATTTATGTCTTCTTATAAGTTATTGTCTCTGCCCGTTCTATCATTGATGCTTGTTTTGAAAACGTGATCTTTTGAGATAAACAATTGTCTATGATGTAAGAAGTTGAATAATGTTTTCAGTGTGGTCCGCTGGTATTAATAGATTTAGTTCCCGTGGGTGAACGTAACTACAGTATGTTTATGAATTTTGTTTTTTTTTTTTTGTGTGTTTAGAGTGGGTTATCTGTGGTCGTAGGGTACAGCTTTCGACACAATGGCCTCTTCCTAAAACAATGTAGTTTTAGAGAAAGTATAACTAGTAAAATCAGGTCCAGGAAAGTAAAAAGTGTACAGGAAAACGAATTGTTAACCATTACGCTTATTTTATACAACTGTCAAACAATGACAGTTGTTTAAAATTGGAAAAAATTGACCTAAAGTCCGTCTTCAGTTCGCATTATATTTTAAACATTTTCTGTAAAAAAAAACACTTTCGTCGAAAAGTCCGACCTTGTTGGTGAGGTTCTTCAGAAAGGTCAGGTGCGTAGTCACCGCAACCGGCGAGCGTGTATGACCAGATGTATGAACGTAGATGAGGCAAAAGGAGTATGTAAGGATCGTAGCTGGTGGCGTTCTGTTCTGTCTAAACCCATGGGAAAAAGGCGAGAGTTTATGTACCTATGTACAGTGTGTAAACAGATCCTTCACACAGCCGTCCACCAAGCATTCTGTACATCAAACTAAGTAGGCTCTACACAAAAATTATTGCTGGGAATCGACTTTTTTTTTGGGGTGAAAAATCACGTTTAACGGTAGAACTCGATGGAAAGCACTCAAATCATTGTGCTGATGAATGGATTGAATAGTACGGGAGTCGTGGAGGTGTGTAAAGTAAAAATCTTATATTAAAAACATGTATTTAAAAAAAAACTTGTGGAAAAGTTGGAACTTTGACCCCCAATATCTTCGTAACTAGAAGGTTCCCAGGTATGGTTTAGAACAAAAAAATGATCACAAAGACGGGGAGAACAAGTGCCTTTCGGATATGTTAAGGGTCTATTTACTTCCTTAAGCCGGTGCCACGTCCAGTCAAATCCGGATATGGACGATAACCAAAGCTGCCGATGTTTTTACAAGCACATAATAATGAGTCATCCAATTGGCCTCGGAAACCGCGCACTGGTAACTGCAACCAAAGTGGAGCAAAATAACAACATTACGCGAATCCAATGACCTCTACCAAAACATTAAAGGTGAAATCTCACGATTAGTTTACGATAAACCACCATCTGTTACTCTGCAGTTAGGGTTAACACCAGCCGCGATTTGTACGGCTTCTTGACCGGCAGGACTTGTTTGATTTTTAGACTGACGACACTATGGATTTGTTTGATGAGTAATAGAGAAGTATGGAAGAAGAAGACATGCTGCGCCAACCACTTATAAATTGGATTAAGGGCAGGAGAATGTCAGAATGATGACACTATGGATTTGCTTCTGGCAAATTGATGCCGTTGCATATCAGTGGCGAAGATTCCATACAACTTGATTCCTAATGGCTTACCTTTAAAAATGGAACAGTCAGTATCCTATAGACAAATGATATAATCACATTGAAGATATGTATTCCGGTTTACCTCGTACAAAAACAGAAGCACAATAAATTATACAAATTACACGACTATAATATAACTATACTACTTTGCAATGCACTTTTTAACCTACCCTAGCTACCTACCTTACGTAACTACCCTACCCTACCTACCCTAGCGGTATGAAAAATAGATAGTAGCCGATTCTCAGACCTATTGAATATGCATATAAAATTTCATAAAAATCGGTCAAGCCGTTTCGGAGGAGTATAGTAACTAACATTGTGACACGAGAATTTTATAAATAAGATAAAAACAAGGTGCCAATTCAGAAAAAGAAAAACATATTTACGAAAAAAGTATAGTAACACCATGACATATTTGAAATAAAATAACGAGTATACCGATGTGATCGTGTGGGGCTCGCATCCACTAAAAACTACGCCGTCTTCGCCAACTTCCCGCTTCTTGGAGGGGCTCCGACTACTGTGTTGCGTTCGGGACTCCTAAGTGATGTCCAGCCCCCGTATCATGACCACCGTAGACAAGGATTTCTTTGACGGAAGTATCGACAAAATGACAGAAAGTGCAAAGAAATCTGTCATTGTGTCGACACAAACTGTCATTTTGTCGATTCTCAGCATTAAAGTGGCGTGAAGCCACCTGCTCCCACCCAATCTCCACGTTTCTGTAGCATGTGTCGGCCCCAGCCAGGTCTTCGACATAATATTTGGCTTTTTGTCCGGACTGGTAACCCTAGCAGCATATAACACACTAAGCATCGATGGACGAGAATCAGAAACTAATATTTAATGCTGGCAAGGTTAAGAAGTGTTGCCAGCTATTATTGGTTCATAATCAGGTCATTGTATTAAATTAGCTGTTGAAAGATTGATGATATTCTCGCATTCTTGAGACGTTTGGCGATGTTGGTCGACATTCGATTGTCTTTTAACACTTTTTGCTATGATAACAATGTGGCTATACATAGCTACATATTAAAATAATTAGTGTATTAGTATTTTAATGGCTTTTATTGTCCGTGGACGGAATCGCGGCTGCTGAGCGTAAGGGCCCTAGGTTCGAGAAGCGGGATGTCAATAAATCACTTACATAGTTTAAAAAACTGATCCATATTCGTTTTATGAATAATATTGTTAAAAGTATGCACAGCGCCTGAATAAGCAACATGAGCAATGTTTACACAGAGAATTTACTGAGGAATGAATTTACATTTTGCATTTTTTTGTAAATAATAAAAAAATGCTGTGTATACTCGTATTTATGTCCTGTAAATGGAAATAAGCTTTGAGGAGCTCGTGGCTAAATAATAACAGCTGCTTGGGTCGATCTTTAGGTTAAGCCGTGCTTGCCTTGGTTGGTCTATGGATGGGTTACCACCCATTACATACCGAGCATCCTCCGTGCCTCGGAAAGCACGTTAAGCAGTTGGTCCCGGGTGTCATTTGTAGATCTTTGACAATCGTTAGGTAGTCAGTGGCCCAAAAAGTCTGACAACCAGTCTTACCAAGGGGTATCGTATTACCCAGTACTGACTAGTGGAGGTCAGATAGGCAGTCGCTCCATGTAAAATACTGGTATTCAGCTGCATCCTGTTAGATTGGAAGCCGACCCCAGCATAGTTGGGAAAAGGCAATCATCTAGGCAGATGATGAAATGGAAATAAGCTTATTCCTATATTGTAACTGAAAAATTTAGATGCAAAGACCAAAGAGTTACACTTCAATCGATTTGTTTGCGCAGCTCGCAGGCGGGAAAACACAGAATTAAAATAAACGTACCCAGTTTGACGTTAGTTAGTTTGATGTACAGAATGCTTGGTTGACGGATATGTGAAGGGTCTGTTTACACCCTGTAGGTATTAGAAATATTTTGACTCGGTGAGTCGCGAATATTTCTGTTGGGCCACGACTGCTCCAGTACTCGGGTAGTTAGCTAGATTTATACATCTGTATGCGTCTTTTTTTTTTTTTTTTTTAACGTGGTAATATCATCAAATGAGTCCTCCCACCCAGGGCAGAGCGGGAGGGACTGTCAGACTTGTACTGACTAAAATCCACGGTGTCCTTCAGTAGCCCTTTATGTTCCAGGGTCACGGTAATTCTATGAGCCCCGCGACCCCGGCAGGCTTTGGCCCTCTAGAGGGGGGCCTCGTCATTATGCTGACACTCTTTGAATCTGTATGTGTCTTGAATTAAAACAACAATAATAATTGACAAAAATAACACTGGGTGCAAAAACGAAGACAATAAAAACCATCTAAAATTAAAAAAAAACAAAGCCCTATAAATATTACTAAAAAAATCTTTAGAAAACACAGAAAGACACAAATCATTTTATTTTCATCCATAGTTCAATCATCCCAGAAATGTCAGACGGGAATCCAAGATGGCGACGATAGATCAAATAAATTATGATTATTGCACGGAAAACATGACAAATATACGTTTTCACAAACGGCAGACAGGCAGACTGAAGATATCATTATTTGAATTTCAGTTATTCTTAATTTAAAATTCATAAAGATCTTGGTCAACGAACTCAGTTGAATTTTGAGAAAGATAAAATTAAAAACCGCGATTCATTTTCAGGAAATGTCTTTTTTATTTCAAGTGAAAGTAATTTTAGCACGTATTTGGGACCTTTATTGGTTTTTATGTATTTTTTAAAGAAAAAACCAGTGTACCTTTATTATAAACTAGCTGTGCCCCGCGGTTTCACCTACCGTTTCTGGCTTGTTTTATTTTTGCTCGGCTCCTATTGGTCGTAGCGTGATGTTATATAGCCTATAGCCTTCCTCGATAAATGGACTATCCAACACTAAAAGAATATTTTAATTCGAACCAGAAGTTCCTGAGATTAGCGCGTTCAACCAAACAAACAAACTCTTCAGCTTTATAATATTATATATAATAGTATAGATGTATAAATGTGTTCTTAAATGATATACCTACCAGACCTAATGACAAACAAGGCTATGATTAAACACTATATTTATCCTACTACCATTTCAAGGAAAAAAAACCGTACTTAGAGTAATTTACATAGACGTATGCGCAGGCAATTTGCGAAGTGTACAAAAACATAATTTTGATCATCAAGCTTATTTAAAAAGCGATCTTCGTGTGTACTGACTCCGAGGCTGCTACTGAGAAATTCCTAATGGAAAAACCCAATAACACTTACTTGACCCGGGAATCGAATCCAGGACCTCTTGTTCAGCAGTCGCGCTTGCGTCTACTAGACCAACGAGGCAGGATAGAGGTTAAATAGTAAACCAATTACGAAGTTACATTTTTGCACACAAATTAAAAAAAAGCGAGCCAAGTATGGGAAACTCCAAATATCTTAATTTTTTTTTTCTTTTTTTTTTTGTATCTTTTTTAATATGTGTGCTTGATGAACTGCCGTCAAATAAACTTTATTCTTTCTTTCTTTTCTTCTTTCTTTCCATGATCACATTGATCACCCACTTAAAGTGCACTTAAAACCATAAAAAACAAATCATCCCCCAACATTCCCACTGCTGGGACACAGGCCTCCTCTCTGAGGGTTACTATGACATCTTAAAGCAGGGAAAGAGACAGAGCTATACAGGTCGTCTAGCGCCATCTCTTTCTCACACTGCTATAACACGTCATTGTTGGCCACCTGATCCCTCACATTAACCCCTACACCACCGTTGGTGGATGTCACATCATCACATGTCTTCGAATGTTTGGTTCTAGTACATGCTGGTTTCATCACGATGTTTTCCTACAATGTTTTTACAATATTAATGTTAAAATAATGAGTAGGTACGGTAAATACACACCAGTAGCGAAGGGTCAATTTTTGTAAGAGCCGGAGTACATATTTATTTTTTTAACAATTTATGTACACACTAAATACAGAAAAGAAGAAGCGAACAGAAAATAGTACAAAGACATTCTTTAATGTGATTATATTATTTGTCTATAGAATACTGACTGTGCCATTTTTCAAAGGGAAGCCGGTAGGAATCGAGTTGTATGGAACCTTCGCCACACACCTCTTCTAATGGGTGTAAAAGTACCCTTATCGAAGCCGAAAAAAACCTGTTCTCCTCGTCTGGGACCCTCCTGGTTACGGAGATATTGAAGGTCAAGGCTTCAACTTTTTCACAAAATTCCAATTACAAATAAAACAAAAAAAAAAATTTGTTAAGTTCTAATCTATTTGTAGTCTGTATACCGGGTGTAAACAGACCCTTCACATTTTCCCTTCAACTTCAAAAATTATTGCTGGGAATCGACTTTTTTGTTTGGGGTGAAAAATCACGTTTTACGGTAGGACTCGATGGAAAGCACTCAAAGATGGTACGGGGGTCGTGGAGGTGTGTAAAGTAAAAATCTTACATTAAAAACATGTATTTTAAAAAAAACTTGTAAAAAGTTGGAACTTTGACCCCCAATATCCCCGTAACTAAAAGGTAAAAAAGACGCAATGACGGGGAGAACAAGTGCCTTTCGGCTATGTTAAGAGGGTCTATTTACACCCTTTAAAATGTAAATAAAAATAATGTTTTACTATAAAAATAAAAAAAAATAAAACAATATAAACAAAAAATGTTGACTTCGACGCCATCTAGCGGGAAAATGGTCACGAGCAGACTGTAGGAACCACTTTAAACACGAGTTTTTAATGCAGAAAAAAAAACTAAACTTTACTTTAAATACCTCGAATAACCCCTTACTATTCAATCCATCTAACAGCACAATGTTCTTAGTGCGTTACATTGAGTCCTACCGTGAAACGTTATTTTAAAAAGTCGTTCTTGCTTTTGCAATAATTTTCGCATAGACTTACTTAGTTTGATGTACAGAATGCTTGGTTGACGGCTTCGTGAAGGGTCCGTTTACACCCTGTATATCATAATAAAGCAAACGCTTTAATTCCAAAGTAACTCTCTAAGAACCCTTCTATACAGCAATTCCTTTACATCATTTGCGATAATAAAGTCTATGTGATTGAAAGACTTATACGGAACCTTATAGAAACCAATCACATTTTTTAAACTATTGAATAGTGTAAATACGTCTAAAGGATGAGCTAACCAGTCAGACTCGGCACAAAACATTACCACCTTAGTGCTTACATCCTCCAAAAAATATTTCGGCGGAACTTTCTTGCCATATCTCACCAAGTTTTCTTTCTCGCCGTAGTCGAACTTCCTGAATTCATTCGACAATATTCCCTGGCCATAGTGCGCGAACTGTTTCATAGACGCTCCTGATGGTACATGTCGAAGAATGACGGGTAGATTTGTCACATTCAATTGGGCAAAGTCAAACCCGGACAAAAGAAATAGCGTATTGCTGCATAGAATCTCTGCTACAGGTCCTGTTCCGCAGACAAAGAGTTTCAAAGTCCGAATTAAATTGTTATCAGGTAAAAACTCGTAGAGACCTAAACTCTGCGATATTCCATACAAAAGGTAGGTTCCAGGAGACATCAACCGGACTATAGGAGATCTAATATTTGACATGTAAACTACTGGAGACAGTGCGACCATTAAGGATACTTTCTCATTATAATCAGGTTTTTCCGAAGCCATAACGAAGAATGTGGTCGTACCTTGTGAATGACCGATGTATTTCAAAGATTTCGCATCCGTCTTGTTTAACACGTAGTCAATCATTGCTGGTAGATCGTAGATACCAATTTCATGCCAAGAGAAGTCCCAAAATTCAGCTTCTGTCGGGTCCAAAAAAATATGCTTTCTTGAATGTTTATTGCCACGAGCATTGCCCATCCAGACGTCATATCCTGCATCAGATAGCATATACGCTAGAGCACTTTGCCTACCCGCTATCACGAAATCATCAGCACTACCTAACAGCCCATGCATTAAAAACACAGCCGGCCCATTCCTGGGAATTCTGAACATCGTCAATTCATAGCCATCTTCAGTTTGCACTCCATGTATTTCGACAGGAAACCCGTATTTGTATATCAAAGCAACTATTCCCAATCTCGCGTCTTCGTTCAGACTTCCTTCATTAAAGTCAACCATGAACTTGTTAATTTCATCTGGATTATTCGCGTCACTAGTGAGGAAAGGTTGTACGGCAGATCCTATTGCTTCTGCTATGGCATGAGGCATCCAAGTAGCCGTATTGACTGCTGCTGCAAATGCATTTGTGTAAGCACGGGTTGTTAAACTAAGGACAGGATCCTTGATGATTCCTTCAGCTACCGTTGATGTTCTTTCTAACACTGGCAGGAAGAATTGATCATTTATAGCACCGTTACTGAAGTGTAGCACTGCGATTATTATGAATTGTTTATTCGCCATTTTTGACCGACGAGTTTTCCGGTTGCTGACTGGTGGTTGACTGAAGAGTATTGTGATTATAGTATTAACCTTAGGCCCGTTTTTGCTAGCTCATCTTCCAGTTGTGTGCGGTTATTGTTAATGATATACAATGAATAGGTGCGTCAGCCTCTGTTGTGTTCTATTGTGAATGTGTTTGTCAAAGTTTTTCAATGTAACTACGAAAGCAGTGAAGGATGATATAGCTATTATCACCCTTCACAGAGTCCATCCATCGTTTCATTGGTCTTCCTCTGCTCTTATAGCCAATCATATTCTTACTTAAAACTTATCCAACTTCCTCCGCATATGCTCATACAATGATAACTGCCATCTTCTTAAGTGTCACATTATAGGTACCAATACATGACTGTGGCGGTCGTTACGGTTAGTCTGACAACCAGACTTACCAAGAGGTATCGTATAACCTAGTAACTGTGTCGGGGAGGTCAGAT
Source organism: Noctua comes (assembly GCA_963082995.1). NCBI lineage: Eukaryota > Metazoa > Arthropoda > Insecta > Lepidoptera > Noctuidae > Noctua > Noctua comes. Next base: position 865,770 of record OY720295.1, on the reverse strand, counting down.
AGACAGACGCTCCATTTAAAATACTGGTATTCAGCTGCAGGAAGCCGACGCTGATATAATTGGGATAAGGCTAGGCAGGTGACCAAAATCAAAGCATTCTTTTGAAATAACTAGTTAGAGGAACTTTCTGAATCTACAGTCCTAGTCGGGAGACATTGTAACTGTGAAACGACTGTAGTTGTCCATTTCATGGCCCCCCTATGGAAAAGGATGAAGAAGAAACTCCGAATGATAAAGATGGCTAGATATAAACCGAAAAACCTACATTTGAGCACCACTGGCCATTGATTCATTCCTACCTATTAGATTCTGCATGTTCCATGTTTACAAATATTTGTTTGACTATTTTTGTGGCGAAATACTAATACAATACCTTATTGTTATCAGCCGCGGTCCCAGCCTAAGTCTTTTGACCCCCCGCGGCCCCGGTCACAAGGGGCCATAGCCAGGAATTTGGTTGGGGACCGATTGGGGGGGGGTTAAACTATTATTAACAACTTTTTAAAAACAAAATTATATCTACCATCTCTGGATTTAAATAAACAAAACAATCAAGGGCGCCTAAGGTTTATTTCTGGGGAGTGCATCTTTAGCTTTCAGAAATTGTGTCAGTTTATAAAGACATACTAAATAGAACGCAGAATGTCAGAGCGAACTCGAAAATTTTAGCACTACATCTGGTCGGTTAGATTTTCTTTTGACCATTCATACAGGAATTGTGTAGGTATTCAGACGCAAGAGCGAGCGAAGCGAGCTCGAAAATATTTTGCACCCTCCTCCTAATAAGTTATTTTCGTTCATTCATACAAGAATGAGTATAGGAGGAACTCTGTCAACTTGTGGAGAATTCAAAAGTACAGGATGTATTAGCGAGTGAAGCGAGCTGGAAAGTTTTAGCACCACTTCTTTTTTTAATTTATACAGAAAAGTGAATAGGATCACTCTGTCAACTTTTGCAGATTTGAAAAAGTATCTTGATACTAATAGAATGCAAGAGAAGAAGAGAGCTCAACATTGAAGCAGCCCGCCTCCGCCCCGTGTATTAGGTTCTATTTGTTCATTCGTACAGAGATGAGAATAAAAGTAACTCAGATGCATTAGCGAGCGAAGCGAGCTCGAAAATTTTAGAATTCTGCCTCGAAAAAGTTTAGTTTCTGTTGTTGAACGATTAAGTAGGAAATTAGGTAATAATTTATATCTGAAAAAAACAATTTTAAGAAGATTTATCAATTTGGCGTGTATGATTTTGGGGGGGGGTCATGACACCTGTGACCCCCTGAGGACCGCGCCTGTATTATTATTACATACCGGTTGTAAAGTATTCACTGCAATGATTACACCAAGATACACAATCATGCATCATGCAAACATTTTTTAATCTGCAGTGACTAAGCAATCATGAATTTCTCGATCATCATTTATTTGGGGTCGGTGCAGTATTTCTTCTTCCATACTCCTTGCTCCTTCCTATTACTCGTCATCTCAGCAGTCACCTCCTTTCTATGCATATTATCCTTCACACAGTCCATCCATCATGTCTTTGGTATCCACACCACATTCATACTCCCGAGTCCCGACACGTTCCTGATTTAAATTTCTCCGAACCACATCACCGACCAATTTCTCATTATGACATTTAAATCGTTCGCTCCCTTTCATAGAGAACAATGCAAGGGTTAGGATCATAGCAGGTGGCCCACTATGACGTCCTAAAGCAGAATTCCTGTGTGGGAAAGAGATGGCGCTGGACGACCAGTATAGCTCTGTCCCTTTCCCTCACTGGAATTACTCCTGCTTTAAGACGTCATAGTAATCCCCCAGGTATCACTCTGTAGTTTCTACCTACTCTCATTGACAAAAAGGCGTAGGTACGTTTTTGTACATATACTGATATGTACATACATACAAGGTGGAGACGACAATACGACAATTTTGGCCAAGGTTTTTGAAGTAGCGAGTTGACAACATGTGTTTAACGTTTATACCGATGCGGGATTCTTTAACCTGTTGGTGGTAGCCTCTTATCTACACTATGTAGAAAATGCTAAAAATGAAAAATAACGTCCTGTGAATAAACTTGGACTTCGGCTCTGGTCGTGTTGGCGGGTGGACGTGTGCTAATTTCTGATTCTGTTTGTAATTTTAAATTATTCCAATTGGCTACTGCGTTAAATTTGAATTTTTTGTCACTCTTGTGGAGTTTATATGGACTAACTCCGCCTTGTAGGCGGGCTGTGAGAGGGACAACAGCATTTAACTTGAAAAAGTGTTTTTGATTGGCCGGCGGCCGTTGAGATTTGAACCTGAGACGTGCTGCGTGGGACGTCGATGCTTGTGCCGCTGCGCCACCGTGCAAGTGACTGTGAGTGTGGAATATTACTATCTCCTACGGTGCGCGCGGCGTAGCCGATACTGATTGCCGCTACGAGTGACCTACAGCTGTGCCACGAGTGCTACGAGTGCTACGCTGTGTCTAATATCGCTGTGCCGTAGCGGATAAAGTCGCATGTACTCATTTGTTTACTACTCAACTTAGCACGCCCTGATATTTAACATGCCTAACGTGAAAAAGAGTTCACCATCAAAATCTACGAATGTAAACCTAACCAGGGAGCCCTCACACTCTGACTCTGAAGTGACTCCCTCTCCGCAAAGGAACATTACTGCGAGAAATAAGCGGGCGCGCATGGAATTGTCACCTAACAAACAGGAATCTTCGAGCAATGTCTCACTTGAACTTATTATGACTACTTTGACCGCTATGAAAACACAACAAGAAGTTACGTTTGCCAAAATTTTCTCTGAAATGTCTGATGTAAAGGAAAAAGTGCATCAAATACAAAAAACAAACTCAGAAATCGAGAAATCGATGGAATATATGTACAATCACTATGAGGACCTGAAGCTTCAAATCCTGGACCTTGAGAAGACCCGAGATAAAAATGCTGAAACAATCAACAAGCTCGAGAGGCAACTTCAAGATATCAAACTGAGTTCGAGGTCATCTGCTGTCGAAATTAGAAATGTCCCGAACAAAGAAAACGAATTAGTCGAGGAGATGATCAATATCGTGTCTCAGATCGGGAAAAGTATCGACTTCGAAGTCTCAGCGTCCGAAATACGCGATATATATCGTTTACCGGCCAAACCTGGGACGAACAAAACCATTGTGACCGAGTTTTCTTCTGTGCACACTAAAACCAACTACCTGTCGGCAGCTCGCAACTTCAACAAAAGCCGAAAATTAGAAGACAAATTGAATACAAAAGTAGTAGGCTTATGCGGCGATAAGAAACCGATATATGTCGACGAATATCTTCCCGGATCAATGAAGAAATTATTCCTGCAGTCTCGAGACTTTGCCAAAAAGAATAGTTTCAAATTTTGCTGGATTTCAAATGGCAAGATTCTACTACGAAAAAGCCCGGAGTGCAAAGAAACTTACACTGTCAGGACGGAAGACTGTCTAGCGAACATACTGAAAAAAATGTGACTATCCGACCTGTGCTACATAATTACCGTGTCCCGCTTTTTGGCTATCTACTACTTAAAAATAGTATGTAAATGTCCCGTAATTATAATTATAATTGTAGAAACTATTAACATAACAAGCGAACTTCGCACACATAACATTTTTCTTACACACCGCTTAGCTTACAATTACGATTTATCTTATATTAAGCCCTTTTTAATTTTACTTATTTTACTAATTTCACCCGTACTTTTTTCTTTACAGAAACTGACGCAATTACCTCCACACTACACTAAATCAAAAACATTAATTTCAAGTATTTCCACAAATCAAATAGACTTTTCTTTACACCTATCTTTAAATTTTATTATTAATTATAAATGGCTTGTATAAATAATATCCTTGATGAAATTGATCAACACAGTGTTGCTACTTTTCAAGTCTGTGCCCCACGCGCATACACCTCTTTACAAAAGGTAGCACAATCGTCATTATAAATTATTCACATTAACATTCGTAGTGTTCACAAAAACCTTAACAGTTTTTTAATTGTTCTTGCCCAGATGCCTATTCAATTCGATCTTGTAATACTGACGGAATGCCGGCTGAAAAATGCTGGTCCAACCCCAACTTTGGATGGATATACCGTGTATTCCACTATAAAAAACCCAATTCAAAATGATGGTGTAGTAATATACGTTAAAAATAACCTACAATGTACTGTAACAGAACCGTCTTTCTTTGTGGACGCAAATTGCTTAATTTGTCGCACTCAAGACACTGCAATCATTGGTATATATCGTTCACCTTCATATACTAACTTAACTAATTTCTATAATAGCTTGGAAACTGCTGCGTCTGCTTTAAAAAGCAGCAAATCTGTTATAATAATGGGAGACTTTAACGTTGATATTAAACCTAACAACAAGGACCCACATTCACACGATTATCTTCTACATACAGCGACACTGGGTTTTTTGCCAGCTTTTCTACATCCCACTAGACCAAGTTCAAATACTTGCCTAGACCATATTCTGCTCAAATCTAAATCCTCATCAAACTCCTTCGTATTAGAAACAAGTATTACAGATCATCATGCTACGGCCTTATGTTTAGATAAAATTAAAGTGAACCGAAAATTAGTTCCACAGACAATCACGCGTTTAAATTATTCTAATGCTGTAAAGGATGTAGAAAACGCTGACTTAGCCCCAGTGATGAACGCTACTGATGCCAACATTGCTGCAGATAATTTAATCACAACACTCAAAGACATTGTTCTAACTCATACCTCACTCATCAAAACTTCAAGAAAGGCTAGAATAATCAAGCCTTGGATGTCACCCGGTCTCTTCAGGTGCATCAAAAACCGAGATAGCATGCATCTTAAGCTTAATTCAGATCCACAAAACACTACTCTCAAAATTACTTACACAAGATACCGAAATTTTTGTAATCGTCTTATTAATAAACTTAGACGTTCTGATGAAAAACTTCAATTTACTAGAGCTCAAAATAATAGCAAAGAAACCTGGAAGGTCATTAAAAAACTCACTCATACAGAGATAAATAAGCAGCCAGCCACGAATCTCTTAACATTGTCTACGGACCCGGTATCCTCAGTTAACGTAATAAATAATTATTTTGCTAATGTGGGTAAGACGTTGGCATCCAAAATAATTACTTTCCCTACAGACGGAGACCTAACATCCAAACACAGCACGCTAAACTCGATCGCGCTTCTCCCGGTTAGTGAAAGTGATGTGGAGCTAATTATAAAATCACTTCGGGATAATTGTGCCACGGGATGGGACAACATTCCAGCCAAGTTAATCAAAATGGCTCGAATCGTCCTCGTGCCTCCCATCACTCATATCTGCAACCTTGCCATATCACAAGGGGTTTTCCCGAGGGCCTTTAAAACGGCGTTAGTAACACCTGTGTACAAAAGTGGAGATAAGGATCAGATCTCAAATTATCGCCCCATCTCTGTCTTAAGCGCTTTGTCTAAAATCATGGAGCGAGTTCTTAACAACTGTCTAACCAATTACTTAACGAAATTTCACATTCTCGCCAATAATCAATATGGTTTCCGACATGGCATCTCTACGGAAGATGCAGTAGTCGACCTTGTGCAGTCGGTAGCTGACAAACTGGACCAAAAACTGAAATGTTATGGTATTTTTCTAGATCTCAGTAAAGCGTTCGACACTGTTTGTATTTCCAAACTAATAGAGAAAATGGAAAATGTAGGTATACGTGGTCTGGCTCTTGAAATCTTTAAAGATTATCTCTCTGACCGTAGACAATCCGTCAAGATTGACAATACAATTAGCGCAGAGGAACGAATAACCTTCGGGGTCCCCCAGGGAAGTATTCTGGGTCCAACCCTCTTCCAAGTCTATATAAACGACCTTTGTAATCTGCCTCTAGTCAACTGTGATATTTTCACTTACGCAGATGACACTGCACTAGTGGCATATGGTAAGAATTGGGATGACGCTAAATTGCATTCGGAAAACGCATTGCGGAGAGTAATGCATTGGTTAGCAAGTAATCTTTTAACCTTAAACGTTGATAAGACCAAATTTTTACGTTTCATTCTACCGCATACATCAAAACCAGCTGAAGAAACCGGAAATTTAAAAGCCCATAACTGTCAGCAAAAGACAGAATCTTGTAAGTGTCTTTCATTGTCTATGGTGGAATCCATAAGATATCTCGGAGTGTTCGTCGATGAGAAACTAGACTGGACCACTCAATTGGAGTCATTAACCTCTCGCACCAGAAGACTAATTTATATTTTTAAAAATTTAAGGCTTTCAGCGGATAATAATACTCTCCGAATGGTTTATTTGGCTCTGTGTCAAACAATCCTGATGTACTGTATCCCTGTGTGGGGAGGGACTCATAAAACTGAGCTATTAAAACTAGAAAGAGCTCAAAGGGCTGTGCTAAAAGTAATTCACTTCAAACCTCGTGACTACCCTACACATATGCTATACTCCGAATGCAATGTCTTAACTGTTAGGAAAATGTACATCTTAAGATCCATCCTCTACAAGCACTCTATGATCTCGTTCAATAAGCAGCTTGTCAGTCAGCGGCGTCGTGGCTTCCCTTTATGTCCTGCTGTCTCTTGCAGGACTGCCTTCGCAAGACGTCAGTTTAATGGCCTAAGTGCTAGGCTGTATAAAAAAGCCCACAAACAAATAAATATTTACGCCTTGACTAAGGGCGACTTAAAAAACAAGCTAAATTCCTGGTTACAGACATTGACATATAGTGATACCGAAGAGCTTCTAACCACTGTACAGTAAAGAGATAGGTTTCACACAGAACACATCCACTTACTCATAAACACAGCCATGTAAGCACTCCCACATACACACGCATGCGCACACACACGCATACATCCAAACACACACACACATCCATACACATACACCCGCACACACTCAAGTTTTTTTATTTAATTTTTTGTTCTTTTTTATTTTTATTTTTCATACTTTAAATTAACATAAGTACTTTGTTCGCCTACTGCACGTACCAATATTTTTGTAACCGTAATAAGACTCACTGTGAAAGGATACTCTTCCCTAAGATACAGACAGATTTTCTGCCTAGTTTAGGAAAGGGAGTCCTATGACCCATTTTATATGTGTTGTACTGGTTTTATTTATTTATAACATCTAACTATTTAAGACAACTTTGTATACCATGTACAAACTACTTATTGAATAAAAAATTATTATTTTATTAAAAATATTATTATAAAAATTATTATTATTATTAAACAGCACACAAAATTCAATCGAAAATATCCAATAATTTTTGATTGAATTTTTGTATGCACACTGGGAACATCATGAGGTACATACAGTTTAATTTATTGTCGCATTGTCGTCTCCACCCTGTATGTACAATCAGACCCTTCACAAAGCCGTCAACCAAGCATTATGTACATAAACTAAGTTACATTATTGCTGGGAAACGATTTTTTTTTTTGGGGGTGAAAAAACGCGTTTTACGGTAGGACTCAATGTAACGCACTCAAAACATTGAGCTGTTGGATATATTATTGATAAGTACGGGGGTCGTGGAGGTGTTTAAAACAAAAATCTTACATTAAAAAAATTTAAGTATTTAAAAAAAACTTGTGAAAAAGTTGCAACTTTGACCACCAATATCTCCGTAACTAGAAGGTTGCCAGTATGATCTAGAAAAAAAAATTATCGCAATGACGAGGAAAACAAGTGCCTTTCGGCTGCGTTAAGGGTCTTTTACACCCTTTATACTGACTGATATGTACTTGTACATATTATGTAATGTTATAATGCTTCATCATATCGTTAACATACTTTCCAATCTCCTTTATTTATCCCAAAATACAACTTACAGTTTTCTTGATCCATTCTGAGAATAATGATTGTTTCTCAAAAACGTGTTTGTAACTGAGTTTACTTGGAAAAAAATAAATGAATCACGTCATGACACGTTTTATTTTATAGTGTACCAAACAGATTTTATTTTTGTTAGGTACTTATTTTTGCGGAGCGCCTGGCAATTTTACACTGCAATAATTTTTTTAACGCCATTACGCTGTGCTGTAAATTGTAACAGGCGTTTAACTAAACAATCATTTTTTCGTTAAATTTTATGCTTTAGAAACGATTTTATTCCAACTTTGTCCATTACTTAACATAAAAATGTCTAAAAGCGCGCGAAAAGACATTATTATTGCTGTGAGAGCGCCATTTTGAAATTTTGACATAACACAGAACGTTCAGAATCATTTGTAGTCAATTCTATTTGCGTTTAGCGTAGGCGTCACCTGCTGGAAACTAATGCAAGAATAGTTCGTCCCAAATATTTATATTGTCCTAAATATCTTGACGAGTTTGACTGCTGTTTGTGTGTTTAATCCATAAAAGAATGTCTGTAAAATTAAATAATGTGGTTCTCGTCAATAAAAGCCGCGTCGTTAGTGGTGATGTTGTGCCACGTTTGAAGGCATTTGAAGGGTTAGGTAAAGATTTAAAGGGAGCACACCACACCCACTTTTCGCCAGTCATCATAAAGAATAAAGAAGGCTATTGCCATCATTCGGGCTCAAAAACAGACACATGTAGTTTAATTTCTTCACACTAGAATTCGTGATGCTCATTTGGACAATAGGAAAGGCAACGGTGAAACTAATGGCGCTAACATAGCTAGTTCCAAACATCGTCTTTGGTTGAAATTCTGGTAATATCATTTGAAATTTCAAAATACTTTGACCCGATTGGTCAGAATGGGATCCAGCTATGGTCACGCCATCTACAATGAGCTTTGACCGACCTTCCCCATTGTCGGACTACGACAGGAATTCGAATTTCTTTTAAAATTCTTCGCATAGTCATAGAAAAATGACTGCAGTCTCTCTACCCGACCCGCTCAACAACTTGACCAACGGGCAATGAGGCTCTTAAAACAAAAAAGCATTTTTGCGCACATCAGCCAAAACCTATTAACTAAAAATATTGCTTGTATAATTTGCGTTGCCGAATATATGATGACATTGACATGATTGTAATATTTATTTTTTCAACAGCTACTAGACTAAATAATATTGATATCCTTTGCAACACTGTAATATTATTATTCTAATACCAAAATGAAAGACTTTTTCATGAAATAGTCATTCAATGGGGTTCAAATTTGAATTCGCGGGCTACCCTGCATTGCTATTTACAAACGCTTCAATTCGATTTCGATTCGACAAGTCGTATGTCTATCTTTTTATGGCATTATGAAAGCGAGCGAGGTAGACATACGACTTTCCGAATCGATATCTAACCTTTAAGGACTACAGGCGTGAGTGATATGATGATAATTAACTTTTTTTTGTTTGTTACAGGTATGACTGATCGACCAAGCATATTCTTTCGCGCCAAAAAATCAAAAGAACTACTATTTAGTAGAAACTTTAACTAAATACATAAGCATTTAAATATAGTTAAATACATGTATGTAAACGAAAATAAATGGCATTTCGAAAAGAAATATTAATGTAAATAAGTGTTTGTGCGCAAGAAATAGATATTTATTGAGTGTGGCTGACAGAAAAAGAGAGAAGATGTCGTTGGTTGCTCCGAGGAGAGTCCAACTGGACTGGGCTCCTTCGATTATCCCATGGTAAGATTCACTTATTTTTTAACTGAGACAGTTAAATAGATAGAATTATCACATCAAAATCCACTACCGGACAGTTAAGCATGGTTTTTTAGCTCTTGAAAGATATCTACAGGAGGTCGCTGTTAATAAACATTTAGTAAAATTGTGTTGATAAAAAAATAGCTACTTTAGTTCTAAGCATGGCCACGTGCCTAAAGAACCATACAGTAGTCTAGGTCTAAAACCCTACCAGATGCTAAATAGTCCGGTCATTTTAGACATAAAAATAGTGATCAAATAAAGAAAATTCCGACAGAGCCAAATCTTCGTAGAGACCTTAGGTTTACCACAAGGAATAAAGTGTCAAAAGTCCCCATCAGTCCCATGTGAGCTTTGGGACTTATTCGGGGCCCAAGGTCAAAATTTTAGGTTTTTTGGATTTTTCTCGAAAACGGTAAGTTTTATCGAAAAAGTACCTCAGAGCAAAGTTGTAGATCTTAAAATTCTCTATAAAAATGGTCCCTATAATTTTTTCTCTAAGACCCACTATTTCCCAGATATTGCGCTTGTAAGAATCACGTTCGAACTGCTCATTCAACACTAAAAGAAGCAGGTATACGTGAACGACACCACATGGACAAAAGAATAGGCAGATGTTTTTCAAGGCCACATGTTATTCAAGTAGAGGGGATTCGGTAAGGGACCGGCGGTCATTTTAGAGTAAATTTTCTTAGAATAGTATAATGTATACATAAAAGAGACACGAGTAGGCATTTTTGCTTGCTTGAGTACCTAAATATGTATGTACGTGGCATATGTGTGCATACTATGTAGAACATGATTCTTACAAGCGCAATATCTGGGAAATAGTGGGTCTTAGAGAAAAAATCATAGGGACCATTTTTATAGAGAATTTTAAGATCTACAACTTTGCTCAAAGGTACTTTTTCGATAAAACTTACCGTTTTCGAGAAAAATCTAAAAAACCTAAAATTTTGACCTTGGGCCCCGAATAAGTCCCTAAGCTCACATGGGACTGATGGGGACTTTTAAACTTTATTCCTTGTGGTAAACCTAAGGTCTCTACGAAGATTTGGCTCTGTCGGAATTTTCTTTATTTCAATTGTCTAAAATGACCGGACTAAAAGTGCTTGTACAGACGCTATCACATCGAACTACCTACAATCTGTCTTTCTCTAATAGATTTTCAACTTATGGCTAAAGGATTAGGTTCAAGGTTGATTGGGAAAATTTGACAGTTTCGGGTAGCTGGATGTGCTCGCGTCTGTATTGTTTCTGAACGTAACTAAAATATTAATTATTCTCTTCTTCGTCGTGTTGATGATTCTCATAATTATTACATAGACATTAATGAAAGAGAGACAGTTTTGCAGAGTTTTCTACACTCGACTTCATTTATTGCGATTTATTGGGAAGTATAGTCCTAAGATTTAAAAAAAAGTGATGACTAGCGCCATCTGTCTTGATAAGATAGCACTCAACTGGACTGTAGGCATGTTGTTGTATTTTTGCCCACAGACTTCTTTGTTGTGAAACTGGCAATTTTGCTTGATGTTTTTCTGCCACCTATTGGCGGTTTATAATAATTTTCAATTTTCGAAGCAGTAAATTTAGATTTTCTTTTTTCTACAAGTCATGTGCCCGGTGTGATTTCCTGCAGGCTAATATGACGATCTTCGAGACAAAATGAAATGTTATCCCCTATTTTAGTTATAAGTTTATAAAAATCCTTCCTTAGTAGTCACACTGCATTTACATAATAAAATAAAATAACTCCTGTGCATTTCGTACTTCTAGTCCCACATTTCAGGCTGTGTTCTTGTGTATTATCAGTCAGTAAATGACATCAATTACACTGATTTTTATATTTTTTCATGAGTACATTAATAAGTGGCTTAATTGAACCAATCCAAGCACCATTTAAAGTTTTACTGACGCTCATAACACAGCTGATCGTCTACTGTTCCCACTCTTTTACATATTTTGCTTGCTATTTGTTTCTATAGATATCGAAGTCTATGTAAAAAGAGATCATGATGCTTCAATAAGTAGAGTAAAGATAGCATATGAATGCAGGAGTCCAGCATCAACAGGGATATACTTTTCCAAAACGAACCCCGAGGAATAGTTAGCCACTACCACAGACGGCCATCGGGTCTTCAAGTAAAGTGGGTCAAGGTATCTCTTGGTTTCCTATATTAGTCCCTGTGCCTGGACATGCGCAGTGGGTACGTAGGGTCACTTTCAAAAGCTTTATTTGGATCAGGGTTGAAAACTTTAAACTGTTTATTTATTTTTATTAGTTAACAAGTCTGAAAGTGGCGTCGGTGACTCAAAAGTTATCGTGGTAAAGGCATGTGATGCGGAGGAATGAGGAAATGACAATTTTCGTGAGGAAAGTTTGAGTTTAAATGTGAATGGCTATAAGAGTAGACGAAGACCAAAGAAACGATGGATGGACTGTGTGAAGGATGATACGGCAAAAATGAGGTGTCTGATGAGATGATGAGTAATAGAGAAGTATGGAAGAAGAAGACATGTTGCGCCGATCACTAATAAATTGAGATATGGGCAGGAGAATGATAAATTAAGCACAATAGGAAATAACATTGTAAGTTTGAGTGGCCACTAGTCCTGAACTACGCGAAAGTAAGGAAAACAAAGTCGAGTTAAGAGGTCCCTCGGAAACTCTGACAACTAGTGTTGTTTATGGTCATTTTTTTTACTTTCTAGTCTTCTAGTTTTTTTAAAACCGTAACACATACCCAATGTTTAATTTTTTACATCACATCACTGCATAATATCAAATCACACCATGTCATAAACCTTGGCCTATCTGTTAAAGCAGTATATATATAGTAGTCTATGGTTAAAGCCAATAACAACCGTCCACACACGACATACCTACATACCTGTAAGACTACTACGACACACTGACCCACACCTTTTTCCCATGTGGGTAGGCGGAAAGTACAACAGAACGCTACCTTCAACGATCTTTACATAAACTCCTTTTGCTTCTTCCACTACTGTTCATACACGCATGCCCGACAACCATCCACTGCTGTAGGTAGCCTCGGATCTCAATGTCATTGCTGACAACAAACCCACGGCCCCTGCGACGAAAGACAAGCGCTCAGCAGCTGATTGTGTCGATGGGAAACAAAATATCATTATTTTTGGCAAAACAATTTATATTTACCGTCTTATCTAATGGCCAAACGAAAATAAAACTTCTTACCATAACATTACGCAAATCAAACTTACATAATTATGCACAAATGTCACCTGCAAACCATACATTGCGGTACCGTGTGGAACCCTAAAATTACACCGCATAGGTCACTAACCTCCTTACAGCTATCCCCGCTCACTTCACTGCGTCAACCAGAAAAAAAAACTTGTCCGTCAGCTGAGCGACCGAGACCAACTTCATTCAGTTGAAAATGTATCTGTCATGGCTACGCGATCGATGCTAGTCCCCAGTTAAAACTACTGGAAAACATAAAAAATATGTCGCGACAAACGCTGAAGGACGTCGCTAGCGCCTTCGCAAAATTATAATAATTATATTTAACTTTTAGCTGCACTCGTAAAGTGTTTATTGTGTGAATTTCGAGCGTATCTAAATTTGTTCCTTGTCAGACGGGACCAGTCGTGAAAATTTTCACGGTGAGTATTTGTGTTTTTTTGCGACACTCACATGTGCGTAGGCGGTCATTTTTAAAGATAGTAATGTGTTTTATTTGTAAATACGTGTGTATAATTGAGAAAAAAATGTCTTTTGCTTGAATAAAAATCGATTATAAGTGGGTGGGATTGCTGGGACCTGTCCCTGTCTCACTTCTGTATAACCCGACTGCGTGCGAAAGTGACGTAACAATGCGACGTCTGCATCGCGTCGCAGTCCATTCAAATCGGCCGGGTAACCATCTCCGTTCCTTTCTAGCGTAATGTCTTATTAATTTTAGTTATTTTTTTCGGGATTCTTTCACAGTTTTCTAAGTAAAACTCAAATGAATCACGTTACGAATGTATTCTACGGGTGTTTGCGCGTCATTCGCGGTAGACAGGCAGACAGGTTTCTTCTTAAATAGTGTTGTATTTAATCGATAGTTAGTGGTGTACATCTAATCGGACGATACACCCGTAAGAGCGAAACTTGCGTGATATTTTTAATATTGGAAAATGTCGCGAGTGCTTCAAGCAATAAATTGTAGATGGTTTTGGCGTCGAATTAATTAATTTGCGGTGAAGGAGTGTCGTATATTACAGGTGTGTCTCTCTCCACCCTTTAGAAATAACAATAAAGTATCCGATAAGATTCCAATACGAGTTTATTGGCTGTATACACCCAGTTGCCTTGTCCTGTTTGATTGGAACTGACAATAAATAAATGTCAAACTCAATTAATGCATGCAAAAAAGTTCTGTTTTTGTCGATAGAACTTAAAATAAGAAATAAGAATGATTGGGCCTGTCTGCAAGGTGAATAAGGAAGTAGTTTGACACAGTTTTTCTAAGTTTTTTTGTAGTTCAAAACTGTTAGCTCGCATAAAAGATTTTTTTATCAATGCCTCGCATGTTTGGTTTGTTGATATCCACTGAAATAACTGCTTTGCTGACCTTAAGATTAAAAGGTGACTACAGTAAGATGTCTGCAAACATAATAATCACAATTTTTTTTATAAACACCTAGAAAACTATTTTAATGACTTGTTCTGGGCTTTGTTTGCCTTATTCATCAATATCTCATTGTCTGCCAGCCTTAGTAGATGCAGCATACCAGTATGTTATATGGAGCGTTTCTCCATCAGACTTTAACAGCCCAGTTGCTGGACACTTCTCGACTAACTGTAACAACTGTTGTAATGAAACACACGTAGGTTAGTTAACTCTGATGTATTTACAGACACCCTCACATACAATTATAATCTTATGTTGATTTACCCCCAACTACTTAATATACTACATCTCTTACCTTCTAAGAAAACAAAATAAGATATTAAAACAAATTAAAGAAGTAACTGTAACTGAGATGCATGTTGTTTACTGAACATATGGTGATGATGCCATCTAGCTGATTTCGGTCACAGTGACTGCATTCATTGGCTTTCTAGGGTGGTTGTCGAGAGCACTCAAGTGGCTAGCATACCCAAGTTTGGCCGAAAAACTGAGCACAAAGCGGGCAAGTCAGAACACCATTGACAAAATTATAGGGTATAGCTGCAGGTGGCCTAGCTTTAAGGTCATCACGCTTTAAGTCTAGCTGCAACCTTCTTCTGTCTTCAAAGGCGTTAACCTGCCGATGCACACGACGTCTCCACAGAACATATAAACTACTACTAACTATCACTACTAATTATTAATTACATTTATACTTATTTGCTATTTTATTGTTACCCAGCCAATTGTAACCCATCCTAATCACAACCTAATAAAAGATTGGTCAGCGTTCACACAGTTCTTTCCTTAGACCTCTTAATAGGAACCGGTAGTGGCAAAGTTGTAGAAGAATGATCACGAATCTCACCTGGACTTTCACCACTCTCGAGCAGTACCGATTGATTGTTGCTATATGAGATTTAAACTATCATGGTCACTAACATTACTATTAATACTAACGGGATATTTACCATGTTTACTGTTTTTTAAGTTATTGCGGGTGGTTATTGTCTGCTCATAAACACCCACCCGCAATAACTTCAGTTTATCCGTGATCATGGTGCTTGCAACAGCGCCGAAATATCGGGAACTCATAAAAAACAGTAAACATGGTAAATATCCCGTTAGTATTAATAGTAATGATTGTTGCTAGCTGGACTTGTCTGTGCTTGGGTTGGGACTTCTCTGGTGACATCTCTGTCTATGGATACCGGACACCGTCACCACACTTGGTGTCTTGCTACTACCTACACTGTCTGTTGGTTGTCTCGCTGACTTCCCTACTCTTTCTGTTGACCCTGCCGTCAACTACTTAAGATACTACAACTGTCAAAGATCTACAAATGACAGCTGACCCAATATCTAGCTTGCATAAGCAGTCTATAGCGTTCCCTCTGCTGGGTCGCAGACCTCTTTGTAAGTTAAAAGTGGCCAGTAATCCCCCAGCTTACCAAGCGCAGACTGTTAGGTGTCACATGCCTTTGAATTTTTGGTTCTAAGTCAAGCTGGTTTCCTCACAATGTTTTCTTTTACTTTTTGAGAGCAGTGGTGATGAAATTAATTCCTCAAAAGTATGTGGCTAAGAGGAAGAGTATCACATACACTGAGTTTAATGGTAATGTTCTTCAGATAGGTCAGGTGCGTGTGTGTGATCAGATGCATGAACATGGAGGAGCTGAAACGAGTATGTATAAAGGGGTAAATAGACCCTTAACACAAACGAAAGGCACTTGTTCTCCCCGTCTTTGCGATCATTTTTTTGTTCTAGATCATACCTGGGAACCTTCTAGTTACGGAGATATTGGGGGTCAAAGTTCCAAATTTTTTATTCATCTCATAACTTTTTTTTTTTAATTCATCTTTTTAATGTAAGATTTTTACTTTACACACCTCCACGATCCCCGTACTAATCAATCCATCCATCAGCACAATGCTTTGAGTGCTTTCTATCGAGTCCTACCTTAAAACGTGATTTATAACCCCAAAAAAAAAAAGTCGATTCCCAGCAACAATTTTTGCGTAAAGTTACTTAGTGTGATGTACAGAATGCTTTGTTGACGGGTATGTGAAGGGTCTGTTTACACCCTGCAGATTGTGTAGTTTCTGCTACAGAAAAAAAACAAAAAAAAAATCCGTCGACTTCATAACCTCCTCCTTTTGGAAGTCGGTTAAAAAAAGGCATGAATTTATGTATGTACTAGCTTTTACCTGCGGCTTTTTAGAATTTGACAATCAATTCTGGTTGTACTCTGCTTGTAATAATATAATTCAAAGAAAAAGACACGTCGTGCCATCTATTATCACAAAAACAATATTGTTGTTTTCCTCGGGAACAGTACTTTGTTTCGGGATGAAAGGTACTCAATGTCCGTTTCTGTACACCTGACAACGTATATGCAAAATTTCAGGATGATCGGTTCAGTGGTTTAGGCGTGAAAAGGTAACAAACAAACTAACTTTCGCATTTATAATATTATTAGTTAGGGATGTGGCTAATATGTAATTGCCATTAAACACATCAAGCCAGTGACTCATCCATAAATAGTAGACTTAGCTTACTCTGCTGTAAAGCTGACCTTTTAGAAGGGCAACACTAACGGTCTTGTATCTCTTTGTTGGTATACTCTCCTGGTACTTTAGCAATATTTTTTTACATATAAGAAGGTATGATTCATGATAATAATATATTAGAAAGAAAGTGGCTCCATGAATGATGACTAATAGAAAAGTGTGGATGAAGAAAGCAGGCCTGTATCTGATAACCATTTTTTTCTGAACACTGTTTTAAGCTTTCACGGTTTACAACTAAACTTATACTGTCACTTACGGGATATCTTCCGTGATTGTCTATTAATATTATTGTTCCGTGTTTGTTGTTATTTATCACGGAAGAAATCCCGTAAGTGACAGAATAAGTTTATTTTTTCTGACTTTGTATCACACCTGTAAACTCCGCAGGGTTATACTGAGGTGTACCTAATAGTAAACCCACATTTCGCCAGATATGCTTAAGTCCCATGGAATGGGGGCAAGCGTATTGTCATCAACCATGCTCAAATCCAGAGTCCGTGGCTGCTAATGACAAATTCCTGATAGAAATATCCACTAACACTGCCAAACCCGGGAATCGAACCCAGGCCCTTATGCTCAGTAGTCGCAATTGTACCCAAGAGACCAACGATGCAGTCATGAAATTATCATATTATTAATTGCTAGACAAAATCTGTGAAGAAAGTGAAACTGAAAAAGTAGCTAAAATGCAGTTCACTTGTAAAAATAAAAATGTCACCATAACAACTTATAACTTATCAGAATGTTCGGCCACAAAAGGGATGAATGAAAGACATTTGCATGTGGCTAAGATGATAATGCTAAGGGGGATGGATGTGTGGTGTTACGCGAATGGATAAAATAAGGAATGGGCACATAAGAGCAAGTCTGAAAGTGGCGTCGGTGACTGAAAAGTTGTGTGGTAATCAGTTATCGTGGTATGGACATGTGATGCGGAGGAATGAGGAAAATGTAGTGACGAAAATGTCGAGTATGAATGTAGATGGCTATAAGTGTAGAGGAAGACCAAAAAAACAATGACTGGATCGTGTGAAGGATGATTTAGCTAGAAAGGAGGTGACTGCTGAGATGACGAGTAATAGAGAAGTGTAGACAAAGAAGACATGCTGCGCCGACCACAAATAAGTTGGGATAAGGGCAGGGGAATTATGATGAACCAATTATTACTTAGACGAATGGAGTTGCAGACACCAGCCCGTTATTCAATACAATACAATACAATCACTTAGACGAAGTGGCAGAAAAAAAAACACCTGCAAGAAATCTCTGCAGAATTACAAATAAACTTTTACCGTCCCACTTTTGGGAAAAAGTCTCTCCTACAACATCACACACACACACATACTCTTACACACACACAAACAAACACATGCTGTCATATCGTCGGGGATAGTGCAAATCCGCGAATCTACCATACGTAAAGTGCGCGTATCTGCACTACGTGTAGGTTTACAGGGGAATAACCTTCCCCACGTTTATATTTTTTATTTATTTTTGACCTCATTTTTACAGGAATAGTAACAATTCATGTGTTCTATGAATTGGTAACAGTTACGACAATGCGTAATTGAAATTGGCTACATTTTTCAGATACGCGGAATTATCCAATGCTAGTTCTTATCCCCGACGATATCCAGTTTATTCTATCATAATTTCCATACCGCAATAATTTTGCAGACAATAAAAGAACTTCACTTATAGCCCACACAAATCCAAACAGAGCTTAAGGCATATTACTTTTTGTTTTGGGCCGCTCTTATGCTCTGGGTCTCTTAATATTTGTATTCAGACGATATCTTTATGTCAAAGGTTATGCCGGGTACACATTGGTGTAACGTAACGTGAAATGTAACTTAAATGAGCCGTCCAGACTTATGCAATGCAACATGAATAGTAACCCAACAACAGGCGAATTTGTTTCAGCGTGTGTTACATTACGTGTTACGTTTCACCAATGTGTACCCGGCATAATATGCCAGTATGAAAGAGAAGTCTGACTTCATACTGTGTAGGCACTAGGCACAGTAGGATTGTCAAAATCAGCACCCTGGTGAGGTCTGAAGGCCACATACAAGGTGTAAACAGACCCTTCACGAAGCCGTCAACCAAGCATTCTCTGTACATCAAACTAAGTAACCCTACGCAAAAGTTATTGCTGGGAAATCAAATTTTTTTTGGGATGTAAAATCACTTTCTACGGGAAAACTCAATGTAACGCACTCAAAACACTGTGCTGATGGATGCATTGAATAGTAAATGGGTCATGGATGTGTTTAAAGTAAAGTTATAAACTTAAAAACTAGAATTACAAAAAAGAACCTGTGAAAAAGATGAAACTTTGACCTCCAACAACTCCGTAACTAGAAGGTTCCCAGGTATGGTCTAGAAAAAAAATGATCGCAATGACGAGAAGGACTTCGATAAGAGCCATGTCAGTCATGTAAGAGATGTCTGATTTCATATTGTGCCTATTTTAAAAATCAGCACCCTGGTCCCTGGACTAGGTCTAAAGGCCACATATACACACAGAATCTCAAGCTTTTTTCGCATTGGGCAGAACCTACAAAACACCATCTGCTACCTTACAACCTCCTTTTGTTTTGTCCATGTTCACATAATTATCTAGTCAGTGGATCACTGAATATATGTTGTCTGAATAGTTCGTTAATTTTTGTTAAAATATTTAAATTCCAGTCGTAATGTCATTTCAGTGAAAATCAACAACAACAGCTTAATGAGCTTTCCGAGGCACGGAGGAAACTCTGTGTTTAATGGATGGTCACCCATCCACAGACCGACTTATCGGCTTAACCTCGAAGTTCGACCCGTGCGGCTGTTATTGTTTAGCCACGAACAATTAAAAAAAACAAAATTAAAATCTACATGCTCTAATGACTCAAACAATCTCTGATAAAATCCTCATAATAGGTTATTCCTCAAATGCACAATAGCCTTAAACAAATGTATGTTTTTGTGTACGCCAATGGGCGCATTTTTTGATCAATGAGCATGGAATAATGTTTATTTATGCACAAACCATACAGTGCCCGATTTCATCATCATCTGCCTAGCCTTTTCCCAACTATATTGGGGTCGGCTTCCAGTCTAACCGGATGCAGCTGAATACCAGTATTTTACATGGAGCGACTGCCTATCTGACCTCCACAACCCAGTTAGTGCCCGATTTGCTATTGGTAAAAATGGTAAATAAGAAACAGATATAAGTTCATCTTCTATTCAAAACCGACTAGATCTGGACTCCACCGAAGCAGAGACGGATCGAGATGTGTTGTAACCACCAATAGAATTTCGTTGTTTACACTTCTTGTCTCCACCTAGCTTTAGTGGAATCGCTGGAGCAAAAAGGAGATCAGATGTCTCGCAATTGCTAAGGCCAGCCTCCGCACTCGGCGGCCAGCGGTGTGCTGTGAGCAGCGTGCCGCTTTGCACATCTCCGAACAGCTTCGATGGATACACGCTAGCTCTTATGCGTCTCCTCTCGTCTCCGCTTCGCACATCTCCGCTTATCTCCGCTTTAGTGGGGTTCGGACCCCACTAAAGCGAAGCCTTCTAGACCCAGCATCTTAGGCTGCGCATTAGCTGTCAGCCTGAAGACTCTGGTTTTTACTACAAAGAAATTCTTCAATAAAAGTCCTACAACTCTGCCTTGTATCGAACTTGGCCTCTACCCTCAGCCGCCGCGCTCGCGCCACTATAGACCGACCGCTTTAATGTGTCCTCGCGAAGGTATTAATTTAAATGGAATATTCTGAAGGTTGATCACGTATTGGTTCAACTAGTATCGTAATACCATCGTGGATTATGGTTATTTTAAAGCAAATAACCTGTGGGATATTGTTAGGACTTTGTGGACGCTTAATGTGCCTTTGATGGGGCAAGGTGGAGGACTCATTAATGCGGTAGGTCTCAGGGTAAACTAAATTAAAACTTACCCCATTTATTATTGTTGTCAAAACACAATCACAGAACTAAATAAATCAAAACAATTTTACAAGAAATTACTTTGTTCTTGCCAAATATTTGTTTATACTCTTTCATTTTTCCTACGGCATTTCAAGGGCACTTATTTTCTATGCAGGCTTTAGCTGATTGACCTTGAAACGAATTGCAATGAAGTTATTTTAATTAGCTTTCACTTCTGTCAGCTCAACAGAGAAGGAATTCATTGTAAGGAAACGACATACAATTCTAATGACATCTACCAACCAGCACAGGACCTGCGTGGCGGATAACGTCCTACTCCCTGTCACCACACACACAACTGTATAGCTTATTCCCAAGTTATCTTTGGGTCGGTTTCCAGTCTAACATCATCACTCTCGTGCCCTTATCCCAATTTATTTGGGGTCGTCGCAGCATGTCTTCTTCTTCCATACTTCTGTATTATTTGTCATCTCATCAGACACTTCATTATTGCCATATCATGCTTCACACAGTCTATCCATCGTTTCTTTGGTCTTCCTCTACTCTTATACCCATCTCACAACATTCATACTCAAAACTTTCCTCACGACATTATCCTCCATTTCCAGTCTAACCGGATGCAGAATGCCAGTATTTTACATTGACCGACTGTCTGTCTGACCTGCGCAACCCAGTTACTGGGAAAAATACTTTTCAGGCTGAAATACTGCTACTGTTAGCCTGTGTCATCCCACTGCTGGGCAAAGGCCTCTATGGATTCCAAATTCTTCGATCCAGGGCCAATGTGGACCACTGGTCGTTAGTTTTGTCCAGCTCATCCCGCCATCTCCTGCGAGGTCTACCGCGTCGCCTTTTGGCTGTGTCAGGGCTCCACATCGTGATTATTTTGGCTCACAGCTCGTCGGGCATGCGCCAGTCATGGCCAGCCCAGTCCCACTTTAGCTTAGCGGCATTTTTAGCAACGTCAGTAATTTGTGTTTTGGAGCGCAGTGGTGTTGCGTACATGGTCGGTACGTTTGACGCCTAAGATAATCCGCTCCATTGCACGTTGGCCTCGATCCCAAAATGTTCAGAAAAGTCCTCTTCTCGTGCAGGTAAGGAACCTTGATCACAAGTCTTGTTCACTGCGTGTTGACGATTGCAGATCATCATAGTTCCAGGTTTTGCTGACTGCCTCGTTGGTTGCAAGCACGGCTGTAGGCCTTGAGGTCTTGGTTACAAATCTGAGAGCTGGCACAGTATAATTGGGTTTTTCCATTAGTCATTTTCCCAGTAGAACCCTGGAATCTGGCTCGCCTCATTTTACATGGTACTTAGAAATAACGTGTACTGTACACTCGTGCATAGAGGCTATGATATGTTAATTTGCAAGCGACCCTGTTGTCCTCATTTCCTTGACAATCAAATTCTTATAAACATGCAACTCCATTTTAAATGCGAACCGATGTCCCGTCTCGATATGATTTTACGAGCGCATAACCAAATCGATTGTGATATTTGTCAGATTGACTTTTGTAACAAAGGGTAATAGGTACCTTGTTACAATTCTTGGAAAATTGAAGTATTGAAACGCGATAGTGGAGATCTTCTAACTTAACAGACAGGCGTGCTGCTGGGGAGTTTCTTTCGCCTCTTCTCAGCTCAAACACAAGGAGGTCGTGAAGGGCGGGCGTTTTGGGAGACGTCTTGTAACTTTAAAGTTTAGTAAGTGTTGATTCTTAGCCAGATAAATGGATTTTGGTAACGTTAAAAACGTCTTTCTCTCAGAAACCGAAATGTGTGACAATCAAGAAGTGTCGTGTTATCCAATTGCTGTGGAGTTTTAATAGGCAGTCGCTCCATGTTAAACGCTGATATTCAGCTGCGTTCGATTAGACTGGAAGCCGACTCACATAGTTGGGGGAAAACGCATGCAAATGATGATACTTCGAAAGGATTGTCGCTAGGCCACAATTCGCCATTAAATTCAAGTACCCTGTTACAGGGGGCGAGCCTATTGCCATCAACCGGGCACAAAGCCAGACTTCAGGCTTCTACTGGGAGATTTCTATAAAAAATGGATCCACATGCATTTGCATTTCTGCTAGTTAAAAATTACAAACGAACAAGATCTTTTGTCCGCTCGGCTTCTAAACAAAATTTTGTTCAGCGAAATGCAATGAAACTTACGAACTTGTTGTAGGACTTTGAAAAGCGGTTTGTGTTCAATTTATATTTTACTTCTGTAAATACGGGTTGAGAAATGAATCGCAAAGGTTTCTTTACGATTATTATGAGTTATTTGTGTTACTTTTCTTTATACAGGGCGAATTTAGCAAAACTACGCAGACGATATCGTGATCTGTACGTGATAAAATAACAAATCGAGTAGTGATCCAAAGGGATATGTCCCACTGCTGGCCGAAGGTCTCGCTCATAACCTTCCACTCTGTATGTTCATCCTGCTCTGACACACGTAGAATTTGCCAAGTCGTCTCGCTTGCATTTCCTAGGCCATCCTTGGCGATGATAACCGTTTTCCGCGCGATTCGTACATATATTATTCAAACACTGTTTTAAGCTTCCACGGTTTACAACTAAACTTACTTACTGTCACTCACGGGATATCTTCCGTGATTGTTCATTATTTTGTCAACCCGCGATCATTGCGTTTGCAACAGCGCCGAAATATCGGGAGCTCAAAATAATGAACAATCACAGAAGATATCCCGTAAGTGACAGTATAAGTTTATATATTATTCACTTTTGAATTGTCAAAAAGAAAAATATGAAGCTACAGTCCCAATCACACGGCATAATAACTAGTTACCCATTCAAAAGCGTAGATCTCCATGGAGAATAATGGGCAAGAAACTCCACTTACAGTTCAGACTCGTCATCATCCACAGCTGTCGTATGTCTATCATGCCGCCCGCCGACCAGCACCTGTTTTCCCATCCTAATAGTATTTTTTCCCCACATAAGCAGTACCCGTGGTACTGATGAATTCAGTCTGAGAAAATTTAAATCTCACCTTGGCAGTCAGCATCCGTACATTGTCAATTTGTCTTACGCTTTGTGTCTAATTATGTCTTGGCCCTTGACTTCTTGCTACTTTGGTACTAGAAGGAGTCTTTAATAGGCGTATAATATTTAAACCCTTATTGTTAAAATACATCGGAAATCGATCTTTTGCCTCCTCGTTCCATCAGAAAAAGTGGGTCATAATTTGTCTACAAGCCCTTTAGCAGAATCTACTGACAACATCAAGACATTTTTAATTATGCATCGACAAAATTACGCGACATAGCTTGTCACAACAGTAGGACACAAGGACGAGATAATATAATTGTCATACACCAGCGTGGGGGTAACGTAGGAGGAATTTCATGGTCATGACGTAATGAACACTTGATTAGAACTAGTTTCGCTATGGTCTATTTTGTGACCGACATCGTTACTGCTCTTAGCATAACTATTAACCTATCAGCGGTTACTTCCATTACCCCCATTCCTCGTAAAAGCTCCGTGGATTTGACGGTTATACAGGGTCTAAATGGATCCTTCACGAAGACTTCAACCAAGCACCAAAGTTATTGATTGCAAAAATTATTGCTAGGAAACGACTTCTTTATTTGGTGTGAAAAATCACGTTTTACGGTCGCGCTTAATGTAACGCCCTGAAAACATTGCTGATAGATGTATTAAATAATAAACGCAGTATGGAGGTATTTACATAATACCGCCAAGGTGAAAAAAAACTGACCTTATTTTTACTATTATTTCGCCATCTAGACAAAATTCCCATTCCTCAAAACCGCCCCATATATCCCGAAGGCATTAACCCCCCAAGGTAATACATGCCTATGATTAATAGTCTCACGACAGGCATCCTAACGATATTACCTATAAAGACTATAATGCTATAAACAGACCATAACGAAAACTAGATTAGACCATTACAGTCCATTTACTGCGACTAGGTTTCAGGAATTTAGGGCGATGTTAGGTGGCTAATGTTACCTAGTAAGGTTCTTGTAATCAAAGATTTGAATCATTCTTATTAACACTAGAAACGGGATATTTACCATGTTTACTGTTTTCTATGATTTCCCGATATTTCGGCGCTGTTGCAAGCACCATGATCACGGATAAACTGAAGTTATTGCAGGTGGGTGTTTATGAGCTGACAAATCGGTCTACCCTCTGTCTTGTTCGTTCTAGTATTAATAATAATTAGTGACCATGACAGTTTAAAATCTTATGAAGATTTGAATCTTCAGACGTGTTCACATTTTTTTTTACGTGTTAAAATCATCAAATGAGTCCTCCCACACAGGGTAGAGCGGGAGGGACTGTCAGACTTGTACTGACTAAAATCCACGGTGTCCTTCAATAGCCCTTTATGTTCCAGGGTCACGGTAATTCTATGAGTCCCGCGACCAAAACGTGTTCACACTTTACTAAGGTCGAGCGAACATGAAAGATGGGCAGTGGCGGGGCAAGACCACAATTTTATGTAGGCAAAGTACATTTAGCGAGGCCCGGAATCGGCATCGACTCGGAATTCACATGTATCATTCAAAGGCCATAATTTCAGGAACAAAATGGTACATAATATTACGTACCAAACAAAACTCCAACAGCTTTCACTTCAACCACAGAAAAAATAAACTGCAAATAATTCACTTGAAATCCCATCGCGGAAAACATTTTTAGTAATCCTATACGAAGCAACGCCATCTAGCTTAAAATATCAGAAACTACAATGGCTTTCTGTCAGTACAAGAACGAATGATGTCGCTGTGTTAGAAAAAAATAAAACAGAGTGCGCTGTCAACAAAAAATATATATTGGCCAAAATTGGCCATGTACAGTTTGGAGATTTCGTTCCGGTCCCAATTTTGTCAATGGGTTTTTGAGGTGCAAGGCCCTCGTACCGCGAGGCCGTAGGCGGTGGCCCACGTCGCCTACGCCTTGCGCCGCCTCTGAAGATGGGGACAGATTCTCGGAATGATTGAGCAGTACAATACGATTCTAAAGTAACTGCAACAGTAGTGAACATTTTGACGCTGCAGCGAATCTAAAGCAAAGAGAAAACGCAGCCAAGAGTACCTTTGCCGCGTAACTGGACCACAGGACATCATTCACCTGCCCTCATTCCAATTTATTTTAGGTCGGCGCAGCATGTCTTCTTCTTCCATACTTCTCTATTACTCGTCATCTCATCAGTCATCTCCTTTCTTGCCATGAGTACCTTTGCCGCGTAACTGCAATGAAGGACCACGGCGACCATTACCATCATTCATATGCCCTTATTCCTATTGATCTGGTGTCGGCGCAGCATGTCTTCTTCTTCCATACTTCTCTATTACTCGTCATCTCAGCAGTCACCTCCTTTCTTGCCATATCATCCTTCACACAGTCCATGCATCATTTCTTTAGCGACTATATTGGTTTCTACATAAATGTAGTTAGAGAACGCTTCCGTGGATAGCGACACTGCCGTCTGCTGCTGCTGTAGATGACTGCTGTGCTCGGGCAGTGCTACTGATTTTTTTCTCATGAAAATACTCAGTTTTTTGTGTTTCGCTTCGGGTCGCCCCAACTCTCAGTAGATGTTTTGTAATAATTTTGTGAGGTTTACCTTGCAGCATCCAGAAATATTTAAGTAATACTTGATTGATTTTCAAAAATCTAATGATGTAGTTTTAGTTTTCATCAAAATCCAGCTCGCGACTCCTTTGAGTAATTTTCGCTATTCCTCATAGTTTCAGATTTGGCCATCCACGCCCTCTTCAAAAATTCACCCTGTATATAAAAATCTCGTGTCACGGTGTTTGTGGTCGCACTCCTCCGAAACGGCTCGATTGATTCGACCGATTTTTATGAATTATCTATACATATAAAATTCAAAGTCCTGACTGACTGACTGACTGACTGACTGACTGACTGACTGACTGACTGACTGACTTATATATCAACGCACAGCCCAAACCACTGGTCCTAGAGACATGAAATTTGGACAGTGTACTCTTTGTGAAGAGTAAATATCCACTAAGAAAGGGTTTTTCGAAATTCTACCCCTAAGAGGGTGAAATGGGGTGTTGAATTTTCTATGTAACTTTTTATTCTCCGAGTCGATTGACTTGAAATTGTGTCTACATATACTTCAGTTAAAATTATGAGATACGTGTAGCACAGTTTTTCCAAAATCATCCCCCAATTTAAAATTCAATGACCTTTTTTTTTATTTATTTATTTATTTATTTATAACCAACTTATACTTACAGTTTACACCAAACATACAAGTTATTGGTTGAACATAAAAATCAGAATAAAAAATAAAAAATAGTAATACAATTATAAAGTAAACAATATGGTAGACGCGAAGAATAAACAAAACATTTTTTGTAGACAGAATAAGCACAATGAAATAACAATAAAAATGAACAAAACTCGTGGCATCATAAAACTGTATATACATATATATTTTTATTTTTATTAGGATATAATTTGTTTACCCCGAGGAGATAGTACTGGGAGTAGCAATGGACTCCAGGTATCGAGAAGCAGTGTTGAGGAGTCTCAGTTCAGTACTTGCAAAAATATCCATGGATTCGTCAAACATTAAAATGTTATTAATATGGGTAAGAGCTAGAAATAGCGGGCTTGTCATAAGGGTTACGGTGCTGGTTTGAGGAATTGAAAAAAGAGGACGTGGGCGTGGGCGAAGAGTGTGTCTGATAGGTAGTGGGATGTTAAAGGAGATATATTGTAATAAATGCGAATTAAAATGGGAACCACGAATTAGGCGGACGACATATTTAATGAGAGCAAGATTTCTCCTGACTTCTAAGCTCTGGTATGTCACCATACCTAACACGAATGGCGTAGGGTACATATATGGGTAAAACCCATATAATTTGAGGTAGAGGAAGCGGATAAAAGACTTTTGGACCTTTTCGATTGTCAGTTTATAGCCTTTTTCATGAGGGCTCCAAATTGCACTGTTGGTTTCGAGCAAACTGCGGACGAAAGAGTTATAAATTAGGGTTATGGCTTGCCGATTATTAAACTGACTGGCTGGCTGGCTCCTGACTGGCTGACTGATATATCAACGCACAGCCCAAACCACTGGTCCTAGAGACATGAAATTTGGACAGTGTACTCTTTGTGGAGAGTAGGTATCCACTAAGAAAGGGTTTTTCGAAATTCCACCCCTAAGAGGGTGAAATGGGGTGTTGAATTTTCTATGTAACTTTTTATTCTCTAAGTCGATTGACTTGAAATTGTGTCTACATATACTTCAGTTAAAATGATGAGATACGTGTATCACAGTTTTTCCAAAATCATCCCCCAATTTAAAATTCAATGTCCTGACTGGCTGACTGATATATCAACGCACAGCCCAAACCACTGGTCCTAGAGACATGTTGGACAGTGTACTCTTTGTGGAGAGTAGGTATCCACTAAGAAAGGGTTTTTCGAAATTTCACCCCTAAAAGGGTGAAATGGGGTGTTGAATTTTCTATGAAACTTTTTATTCTCTGAGTCGATTGACTTGAAATTGTGTTTACATATACTTCAATTAAAATGATGAGATACGTGTATCCAATTTTTCCAAAATCATCCCCCGATTTAAAATTCAATGTCCTGACTGGCTTACTGATATATCAACGCACAGCCCAAACCGCTGGTTCTAGAGACATGAAATTTGGAGAATGTACTCTTTGTGGAGAGTTGGTATCCACTAAGAAAGGATTTTTGAAATTCCACCCCTAAGAGGGTGAAATGGGGTGTTGAATTTTCTGTGAAACTCTCTCGGGGTCGATTGACTTGAAAATGTGTCTACATATACTTCAGTTAAAATGATGAGATACGTGTATCACAAAATCATCCCCCAATTTAAAATTCAATGTCCTGACTGGCTGACTGATACATCAACGCATAGCCCAAACCGCTGGTCCTAGAGACATCAAATTTGGAGAATGTACTGTTTGTGGAGAGTAGGTATCCACTATGAAAGGGTTTTTTGAAATTCCACCCCTAAGAGGTTGAATTGGGGTGTTGAATTTTCTGTAAAACTCTCTCGAGGTCGATTGACTTGAAAATGTGTCTACATATACTTCAGTTAAAATGATGAGATACGTGTATCACAGTTTTTCCAAAATCATCCCCCAATTTAAAATTCAATGTCCTGACTGGCTGACTGATACATCAACGCACAGCCCAACCCGCTGGTTCTAGAGACATTATTTTGGAGAATTTACTCTTTGTGGAGAGTAGGTATCCACTATGAAAGGGTTTTTTGAAATTCCACCCCTAAGAGGTTGAATTGGGGTGTTGAATTTTCTGTAAAACTCTCTCGAGGTCGATTGACTTGAACATGTGTCTACATATATACTTCAGTTAAAATGATGAGATACGTGTAGGTATCACAGTTTTTCCAAAATCATCCCCCAATTTAAAATTCCACGCCCTGACTGGCTGACTGATATACCAACGCACAGCCCAAATCGCGGGTCCCAGAGACATGAAAATTGGAGGGTGTATTCTTTGTGAAGAGTAAGTATCATTTTTTCGAAATTCCTACCCACTAGATGGTGAAATGGGGTGTTGAATTTTCTGTGAAACTTTTTATTCTCGGGGTCGAATGTCGATTGACTTGAAAATTTGTGTACATACTCTTCAGATAAAATCCAGTAAATCCGATGTCCAATCTCAAACCAAGGTATCAATATTTCACGAATCTAATTTAATTGATATAACTTTAAACTAATATTTGCAAGTTATAAGCAAGTACATGTAAATCTATGTAAGTATGTATTATAGATAGATACGTAGATTACTTATTATCCCAGGAGTAAGATCCCGTGGGCTATTCCCTAACTCCACGCGGGCGAAGCCGCGGGCATAAGCTAGTTTATGTATAGGTCGTAAAGTATATTTCACACCGCTAAGAGATTAGGGGGTAGGTAGGGCAAGGTAGGGTAAAAAAGGTGCATTGCAACGCATGCCGGGCACAGCTAGTTGTAATAGTATAAAAAAGATGGCCATAAAAAATGTTTTAGCACTCTTTTTTGGGCAGTTGTGTAGAAGTTAGATGCAACCTTCTGCTATCATCTCCCTGTATTGTATTCAGTATTGATCTGTGTGAAGCTGGCTCTCAGGCTGTCCTTGTACCGACCTAGACCGACGCAAGGACGTCCTAGCAATCTAGCTCGGTCTCGATTTTAGCCTACTTTGTTTAGGTAGTGTTAGTTCTCGGTGTTAGTTTCGTTTTGTTGCTGGATTTGAGATTGTTTAAAAGTTTTAAGGGCATGTTTTAATACCTCCAAGTAAGTTGCAATCAGACTCAGAATATTTATTTTTGAAACTTAGGTATTTGCATAAAGGTCTTCAGTGGCGAAGGTTCCATAGAACTCGATTCCTACCGGCTTCCCTTTTAAAAATGGCAGTCGGTATTCTATAGACAAATAATATAATCACATTAAAGATATGTATGTATTTGTGTGTGTGTGTGTGTATGTTTTAAGTTACTTTGTCGCTTTAGATTTAATCTGTAATGGCAAAGGAAATATGTCATGATTAAATAAATGTAGTCCAGCTTACCTCTTACAAAAAATTTACCCTTCGCTACTGGGTCTTAGGTTAAATAAATGGGCGCTATGTTTTGCTGTGAAGGTGTACAAATATTATAGAAAATAAAAGTAAAAATAAAATAAAACTAATAGAAAAGTCAAAAGAAACAAAAATAAACAGTTGGGCCGATTTTTCAATCATTAGATAACTTTTACCTGAAGAGTAAATGTGACGTTTTGACATAGTGTCAATACAAAAACTGTCAAAATGACAAACTTATTCTTCGGATAACTGGCGATTGAGAAACCGGCCCTTACCAAGAAAAAACCCGTCAAATAAAAGTAAGAGCCAACCGTTAAATAAAAGTAAGAGCCAACCGTTAAATAAAAGTAAGAGCTCTGAAAATCAGCGTTATTTTCAATCTATACTAATATCAGAAAGCTGAAGAGTTTGTTTGTTTGGTTGAACGCGCTAATCTCAGGAACTACTGGTTCGATTTGAAAAATTCTTTTAGTGTTGGATAGCCCATTTATCGAGGAAGGTTATAGCTATAAAATTGCACGCGGACGAATCGGATCGCGGGCAACAGCTAGTGTTTTAATACAGACGAAGGACAGCGCCGCTAAAACGGTCACCACGTATTCAGTACATCATTCTGAACCCCCCACATAGAAATTTTTCATCGATTATTAAAAAAAATCAGCTGCTCCATACATTTTGACCGTGTAGGTATTGTACTTTTGTAGGAAACAGCCGATTTTTTTTTGAGACAAAACTTTTCAAGTGATGTTAACGTTGAATTAATATAAAATGTTACCAGCAAGTACTCTATTTTATTAACTTAATTACTTAGAGACTTTATTGGCAACGTTACACATACATTAAATTCAACGTAAAAATACCTTTCAAAGTTTTGTCTCGATTCTTCCCTGTGCTTCTATTCGCCCCGTTATAGGTAGATACCATCTTTGGTCTTCAACAACATAGTTGGAAAAAGCAGATGATGAGCTATGATTGTAAAAGTCACGTTGAAATACGAACTGAAGACTTAGGGCTACAACAATTTGTATAATCGATGCGTTTCATTCACGTGGTTTTATGTTAATTTAACCGAGGTAGGAGAATATTAAGTGGTACGTACAAAACCCTCGTCAATTTGAAGACGGATATAGGTCATCCGTATGCTAAGAATTTTATGAAGGAAGTTTCTGAAGTAAGCTCTTGAAAGAACTCGTCTGGTGAAGGACTACCACCATCATCATCATTCTTCTGCCGATATCCCAATTTATTTGGGTCGGCGCAGCATGTCTTCTTCTTCCATACTTCTCTATTACTCGTCATCTCATCAGAAACTTCCTTTCTTGCCATATCGTCCTTCACACAGTCTATCCATTCTTTGGCCTTTCTCTACTCTTATACCCATCCATATTCATCATACCCAAAACTTTCCTCGCGACATTTTCCTCATTCCTCCGCATCACATGCCCATATCAAGCCAACCGATTACCACATAACTCTTCAGGTACATTACTACCACAAAATATATTTCTGCCGGCAAGAAGATAGGGTAGTTACATTACCTAAGGTCGTTGCAACTGTTTTTCGTTGGACGTTGAAACTGATTTAAAGATCTGTATGTTTTTTTTTTCAATTTTTGAACTTCGTCTTCAGAATCAGTAAGTATAGGAAACTTCTTCTAATTTATTTTGGTCCTTCGAGCCGGATTATATATATAGTAATTTGTTAAATATACAATTCGAGAATAAGTGCTGCATTACTTATTTTAGAATAGTATATTTAAGAACATCTTCGAAACAAGTGAATGTAGGTCAGACGATTATCGGGCAGCATCTTTTGGAACGAAACATATCTGACATTTGATGTACTTTTTGTTCTTAGATTTTTAATAGACTTTATATTAAGAACTGCCTCGCTGGTCTAGTGAGCGGAAACGCGCATGATGAGTGGGGGCCTCTGCAGCAAAATGCTTTCGTGTTTTTCCATCAGGAAATTCTCAGTCAGTCATATCTTTTTACATAAAAGAAAACTAGAATATTATTAGACAGCCATGTTTTTTGTTTATAACGCACGCATATGACTCGCATTTAAGTTTATCGCGTAGTGGAGAATGTGGGTGTTCCTAATGCATAGTAATTTAGTTTGTGCTATTAAAAGAAAATGCTCAAGATAGTGCTTCAGAGAAATTGCGAATTTTAGAGCCACTAGACATAAGGATAACAGAAATTGATAGGAAGACCCATCGTCGAAGCTACGTTTGTCGATGAGGACAACTTTTCAAGATATCAATATTTTGATTTAAAGAATCAGACAGGAAGACAGAGCTAGTCTCCCATTCCTAAGCGAGGTCAGTATGGAGATGACCGGACAACAGACTCCATGGACAGTCCCATGAGATTTCTTACCCGTTCTTCTCCATAGATACCTACCCCGTTTTGGAATGGACTAGCTTCGTCTTTCTGAGCGACTCCTCAACTACTCCCTATTACTGGTAATTTAGTACAAAGTCGGTAGTATTGAAAGGCAGACCAGATGCAGCTGTCTACCAGTATTTGACATGGAGTTCACAACCCAGTCACTGGATGACATGAGATCCCTTGGTCAGGAAGGTTGTCAAACTTCGTGGCTTCTGATTTCCAGATAACTATAAAGGGTGTAAATAGACCCTTAACATATCCGAAAGGCACTTGTTCTCCCCGTCTTTGCGATTATTTTTTTGTTCTAGACCATACCTGGGAACCTTCTAGTTACGGAGATATTGGGGGACAAAGTTCCAACTTTTTCACAACAAGTTTTTTTTTTTAAATACATGTTTTTAATGTAAGATTTTTACTTTACACACCTCCACGACTCCCGTTCTATTCAATCCATCCATCAGCACAATGGTTTAAGTGCTTTCCATCGAGTCCTACCGTATCACGTGATTTTTCACCCCACAAAAAAAGTCGATTTTCCAGCAATAATTTTTACGTAAAGTTACTTAGTTTGATGTACAGAGTGCTTGGTTGACGGTTATGTGAAGGGTCTGTTTACACCCTGTATAATATCTTCACAACAGAAAGCAAGGCTTTTGCCATCAAACGGACACAAAAACAAAATTGGGATGCTACTGAGATATTCCTGATGGTAACCCAATAAGTACCCTGCAGAAAAAAAAAACTTCATTTAATCAATTTGGCTGGCCACGTAGCACGAATGCGAATAGAATAGAATAGCACGAATGCGAATAGATGAGCAACGATCGTCACTCACTGGACGACTGTCGGAGGAAATCGCCGTCGAGGTAGACCGCAGCGAAAGTGGTGTGACGATCTGATCTTGTTTGCGGGGCGAACATGGCCAGATATTGCACATGATAGAGGTTTGGATGGAGAAATGGCCTTTACCTATCAGTGGGACACTCAATGGGCAAACTAAAAAATAAAGCCCAGAGAGTTGCCTGCAGAAAAAAACTGTATTGAGAGATATTGCCATGCCAAAATAATAACACAAACAAACAGGGGTTATCGTTATCAACCGTGGCGCATTATTAATTGGTAACTGATACTAATAAATTGTGTACTCTGTCGCTAACTGATATTAATTATTTATTACTGTCAGATCAGGGTTGGCATGATTAAAACAAGTTGTTTTAAAACACATGTTTCAAACAGTTTGACTTTAAACCATGTTTTTATCACACGTTTAAAAACACAGATTAAAAAAAAGTTTTAAGCATTGTCTATGGTGGGGGCGGTTTCATGCCGTAATTTAAATTTTGTTTTGCTCATACTAACGTTAGTTTTTTAAGTACATTGTTACTAACAAAATATGGACCTAGTCTGAAATAAATGTTTATTATTATTTCTTTATTTATTTTCTATATATTGTTTACATTTTTAAATATTTCTATACAAAGTAATATAAAAAAAAAAAAAAAAAACATTTTAAAATATAAAAAGTAGTAGCCCATCAGCACCGGGAACAGGGTCTGAGCTACCGGTGGTCAGGGCTCTTGTCTTGCTCTCATTTATTATTATTATAAAACAATAAGAAAAAAACAAGCTTTACAACTAATTTTCATGGCGAATGAATGGATATAAAATGAAAATAAATTAACATTTAGAAAGTCTAAATATCTTGACATAAAAACCAGTTGAGTCTATTGCTCTTGCTATGTTATATTTTTGAACTTTTATTGGCATTGTAATTAAATAAAACATTATTTTTGTGATAAGTAATTTATTCAATCCAACAAAGATCTAAGTACCAGGATTTATATGGGACAAGATAACACCTATTTTTGAAACATGCATTAGAATATTCAAAATTTCAATTTTAAATCAATCAAAATTATAACAATTTTGATTGATTTTTATTGACGTGACAACGTCTTATAATTCGATGGAGCCGGCTGCACACACGAAAAAACATGCGTTACCTCGCTCTGAGGCGTATAACCATAAAACAATTGCTCAACGCACATTCATTTTTTGAAAAATGCAACCATTCCATCAGTATTTTCTTATGACGTTGTCACGTTCAACTATCGTCAGTAAACCGACTTTACAGACAACCGATTTTTTAATCAATAGGCTAGCCCCTATTATGTGGGAGTTAAACATAACTGGCTAAATGTGTGTGCACTAATAGGTATACCTTTGCCTAACCCTGCAAGGATTACAGGCGTGTGTTATGATTTTTTTTTTTAAATTGTTTTTTTGATATGATATGAAAGATCTAGTCTAGAAATTAAGCAATAAAGGTCGAATTAATTTGAAATAATGCCCTAAACTAAGAAAAAGAAAAAAAAACACTTGTTTAAAACAATTGGAACTGTTTTTTTTTTTATTAAAAAATAACTGTTTTTTTTTCCAACCCTGCGTCAGATTGATGATAAACAGTGTTTTAGATACTTATTCAAATTGGCTGCGAATCAAGCACCTTTTGAACGTCGAAATTACATAAGACTCCCAAATGACCTCCGCCCTTCACCAGTTCCTAGCTAGCGTTTAGCTGGAGTGAAGAAATGCTGGAAGAAACTCCCCAGCAACACATTTATACACCGTGACTTTTTATTCGTCTTGCAACGGTAGCCCACTTCATGTATCCAATGACTACTATACATTCATTTTAAAAAAATAGGTATTTATGAGATTTTAATTATTTAAAAATAAAAATATTATTCAGTATTATAACGCATGGCGTAGTTAAAACACCCTGTTGCGAGCGATGATTTCCTGGACTCGAGCGCTGAGTTCTACTGGGTAGGTATGTTCTCCCGTTTGACACGTAAACATCATTAACAGGATGTCTCATAATTTTATTCTAATGTAATATTTATTTTTGTTTGTACCTAATATGGTAAGTTAAAAAAAAAAACGCGCCTAGAGCTATTTTATGTCGGGTACATTGAGTGGACCACCTTTCTAAGACGACTAAAAAGTCACGGTGTATGGTAGTTTGAGTTAAGAAATGAGAGGTTTCAGCTTTGCTTAGTTCTAAAAATAATAAATTAAACAGGTATTTTTTTTTAAATAAAAAAACAAGCTTTTATTAAAATGAAAAAGAAATTAAGGTTTATCATTTAAGAAGATGTTTATTATTTATTTAAACTTCATGTACAAGAGTGGTACATAGGCGGACTTAATGCCACAAGGCATTCTCTACGGGTCGCGGGACTCATAGAATTACCGTGACCCTGGAACATAAAGGGCTATTGAAGGACACCGTGGATTTTAGTCAGTACAAGTCTGACAGTCCCTCCCGCTCTGCCCTGGGTGGGAGGACTCATTTGATGATTTTACCACGTTAAAAAAAAAAAGGCATTCTCTACCAGTCAACCTTTGGGTCAAATAGGACAGCATTGTGATAGAGTACAAAAAAAAAATAAGAAAAATACCATTTTGTTAACATAAATTTATTTATTTTATTTATTTAAATTGATGAAAATGTAATAAACTAATACATACACATAGTCCAAAATACGAGAAACGTTATAATAATTACTATGACTACTAATATCTAGCTTGTGAGCAATTTAGTCGCGTTCAAGAAGATTTTTCACACAGTCTATTCCATCGTTTCTTCTGTCAATGAAATACCAGACAGGTATTTATAATCAGCCTATAATGTAACCGTACTGGTAAGATCCAGGCCTCCTGTCTATTAGAGCAAATGGAACCAGTGCAGTTTGATATCTAATTCAATTAAATAACACAATAAATTACAAATAGTTATCGTATTTCTACAGTATCTATTAAGGCCAAATTAATTGATTAATTGATTGTTATTCCTCTTATTAGCTGTGAACCATTTTATTTGTGCTTGGTAGTGCATAAGCCAAGCTCTTGCTAATAGTGGAACATATTTAGTTTAGAAAACTAAAAAAAAAAAAAAAAAAAAATAAGGTGAGGGTAAGGTAGGGGTGGAGGGGGTGGTGGTAAGGTTTAAAATTAAGTAACACCATTTAAAAAAAAAAAGTTTTTTTTTTTAAATTGAAGTGACGTTTTAAGTAAGTACATAACTTTTGATGTTCTGTGTATAAATAGTTAAATTGCCGTTTAAGTTCTGACACCACGTAAGTAATTTTTTTGCGGTTTTGACATTTTGATGCCGTTTGCTACAGAATCGGGAGACGCGTTGTTTCAGCCAATCAGAAACAAGTAACGTCTCTATCTAATTTGAAGTGAACACAAATTATAAAATGTGTAAACGTAGGTAATTGTGCATTCTTCTGTAAAGTTGCTATTTTTGACGTACGTGGTGTTAGGTTAGGTTAGGTTGGGTTGGTTTAGATATCTCCAACAAAAGATGTACACAAAATAAATAATCGACGACAAAAGTATCACGTAGGTGTACTCCTTCACTTACAGGAGACCACAGCATGCTTAATAAAATGTATAACTAAGCTAACAAAGATATAGTAGCATTTAAAAATTAAAATCCAAACATATTAATGTAATAAAATAAAATTTAAAAAATTTAAAATAACAAAGTCATAGTAGCAATTAAAGAATCAAAACACTTGGTAATAAAATTAAACTTAAGCGGCGAAATACTGTACTCTATTTAATATGGCATCAAAAAGTGCCTATATGTACAAAGTATGACTCGGATAACGACGGAAGCATTATGGATAAGATAGCAGCTTCAAATGGGTTTTTTTTCTCTTATACTAGTATTTATAAATGCGAAAGTCTTTGAGGATGGATGGATGTTACTCTTTCTCGCGAAAACTACTGAACGGATTTGGATCAAATTTGGCACATACATAGTTTATAACTTGGATTCACATATAGGATTTTTATCTCGGTAGTATATCATGGGGCACCTTCAGGTGGACGAAGCCGCGG
Organism: Noctua comes; assembly: GCA_963082995.1. Taxonomy (NCBI): domain Eukaryota; kingdom Metazoa; phylum Arthropoda; class Insecta; order Lepidoptera; family Noctuidae; genus Noctua; species Noctua comes. Next base: position 828,025 of record OY720295.1, on the reverse strand, counting down.
GCATAAGTTAGTATTACAAATGCGAAAGTAATTCTGTCTGACTAATAACTTTTCACGCCTTCGGCTGAACTGATTTCGATCAAATTTGACACCAGGTTAGGTCAGGGCCAGGTTAGGGTATAAGATCCTTTTAACCCCAGTAGTACGCGTCCGAGGGATAATTTTCGACCTCTAGACGGTGGAAACCGCGGACGAAAGCTTGTGTTATATGAAATACAGAATAGCTCTGCCATCGGCAAGTGTTTGATTTGCCGACACGGAAAATACATTATTACTAATGCAATTATCTGGTTCCAAATCGAGTTTAGCAATAATACAGGGTGTAAACGGTCCCTTCACGAAGCCGGCAACCAAGCATTCTTTACATCAAACTAAGTAACTTAACCCAAAAATTATTGCTGGGAAACGACTTTTTTTTTGGGGTGAAAAATCGCGTTTTACGATAGGACTCGATGTAAAGTACTCAAAGCATTGTGCTGATGGATGGATTGAATAGTACGGGGGTCGTGGAGGTGTTTAAAGTAAAAATCTAACATTAAAAACATGTATCTAAAAAAAAACTTGTGAAAAAGTTGTAACTTTGAACCCCAATATCTCCGTACTAGAAGGTTCCCAGGTATGCTCTAGTACAAAAAAATGATCGCAAAGACGGGGAGAATAAGTGCCTCCCGGCTTCGTTAAGGGTCTATTTACACCCTTTATAAATGAATGGCGAATTACTTTATAAGGACTCCAATCAGAGGAGCTCGAGGCTGCGAACTGCGAACAGCCGCACGTCGGTCGAAGGTTCAGCCAAGCTTACCGAGGTGGTCCGTGACTATTGGTAATCATTCATTACATATCGAAATCTGCAGATGGGCTCTCTGTGACTTGGAAACCACGGTCAAACCATTACTACCTCCTAAGTCCCGGGTTATCATTTATAGATCTTTGACAGTCTGTATGATAGTCAGAGTCTGTCAAACTGTAAGTGGGTGACCTCCACAAGGTTAGATAGGCATTCGCTCCGTGTAACATAGTGGTATCGGCTGCAGTCGGTTAGATTTGCTTTCCATCAGGCGTGGTCGAGGTCAAGAGCAGGACCTTTATGCAAAAAAAAAAGAAGATTGTAAATCGATCCCAGCATAGAGAAAAAGCTAGGCTGCGTTAGGTTTAGATTAGTGGCTAAATAGCCCGTGGATGGGTGGCCACCCATTACATACCGAGTTTCCCCCGTGTCTCGGCAAGCACGTTAAGCCGTTGGTCCCGGCTGCCAATTGTAGATGTTTGACATTCGTGAAGTAGTCAGTGGCCAGAAAGTCTGACAACCAGTCTTACCAAGGGGTAAGTAAAAGTATACTGATTTAAAAGAGTGTCCATGGAGTTTCTTGCCCGTTCTTCTCCATAGAGATCTACGTTAGGGAATGGGCAACTACAGTACTTTCACAGTTTTTATGCCTTGTGAGTGTGACTTGGACTGTAGCTATTGTTGTCTTTGTTTCGACAATTCAAAAGTGCCTGTAACTGGCCTATTTGAAATAAATGCTTTGATTTTGATTTTGATTTTGTATCGTATTGCCCAGTATTGTTGTCTAGATTGTGGAGGTCAGATATGTAGTCACTCCATGTATAATAATGGTATTCAGCTGCATTCGGTTAAACTAGAAACCGATCACAACATTGTTCCGAAAAGGCTAGGTTGATGCTAGGTTTGAATGGCGAATTCCTTACTTTATTAGAAAAAAAGCGAAGCTTCCATGAATAAACACGACTAAGTATGGCAACTAAAAACAGCCGTGTTAAAGAAACATCCAAGGCTGTTTTGCACAGCTGGCTGAACACCTGATAGATTTCACGTGACTGGGTCTAATAAAAGGTTTATAAAGGCTTAGCGACATTCAAAGCATAAGTTTTACCTACTCTGAAGTAATATTAACTTTGAAAGCCTCAAATTTTCTATCAAGTACCTGTTAAGTGACAGCTTTCGAAACTGTCTGTCTTGTCATCATTGTTCATGTTACTTGGTGTCGGCGCAAGACGTTTTGTGCTTCCATACTCCTCTGGCCCCCGTCTCACTATCATTCGTTCCTTTTTACCTGACTACGGCGAAGCTAAAAGGAAGGGTTATGATTTTAGCAGTCTTTGTATGTATGTATGTTTGTATTTACGTATGTTCATCCGTAGCGCCTAAACTATTCATCCGATTTTGATGAATAAGGTGTCAATCAATTCGTTATTATGGCCCGGGTAACATAAGCTACACTTTAACCGACTTCAACAATAGGAGGCGATTTTACCTAGTAAACCCCGAATTTAATTAGAGCGTGATTTTTCAGTAGTCGGGTTTTTTAGTTGTAGTTATACCACACAAATACTTGTTGTTTATCATTCCTCACACGATCTATACATATTTTCTTTGGCCTTTAGAAAAAATGCTGGTCACTAACAAAAGTATTTATACTTTACATACTCAGCAGTTTAGGCAAAGCGTTGTCTGTCGGTGACTGAATTTAAATTTTGTTTTATGAAGACTTTTTTCTCAGCTCCCCGCATTCGTTCGGGGTATAATTCTAGCCACCGTTATCCTGCTTGATGATGCAAGCTAACACTAGTAGTAGATTGACGGAGGCGCTTTTGCTCAGCAGTGGGATACTACTGCTGGGCAAATGCTCTCCATATCCTTTCCAGTTCTTCCGGTCCAAGGCTCATGTGGACCGCTGGTCGCTCGTCCAGGTCATCCCTCCATCTTGTACGAGTTCTATGTCTATAAAAACATAATTATATCATGCATCCATTATCTATTAAGTCGACGGCACTCCTTTGTGTGACCTTTTGAGGCTCACAAGCGTAACGATCGACTATATGTATATCATTATGCATCTAGGATGACACAGCTTACTATATTAACCTATATGGATAGACCCAGCTCGTGGCTACATAATAACAGCCGCTCGGGTCCATCTTTAGGTTAAGCCGTGCTTGCCTAGGTTGGTCTGTGGATGGGTGACCACCCATTACATACAGAGTCTCCTCCGTATCTCGGAAAGTACGTTAAGCCGTTGGTCCCGGTTGTCATTTGTAGATATTTGACAGTCGTTAGGTAGTCACGCGCCCAAAAAGTCTGACAACCAGTCTTACCAAGGGGTATCGTATTACCCAGTACTAACTAGGTTGTGGAGGTCAGATAAGCAGTCGCTCCATGTAAAATACTGGTATGCACCGGCTATCAGTGAGATTGGAAGCCGGTCACAACACATTTGGGAAAAGGCAGGCAGATGACGATTTATCTCCATGGACAGATTTGTCAAGGAGATTTATAACGGAGAAGAATTCGTCATCGACAGCTTTTCGGTAATAAATGTTTTAAACCGTTCCGGTTCGTTCAACGAAAACTGTAAATAAATTGGGCATAAAATTATCGAGATCCTCAACGTACTTTTTACTGACTACTCTTGGCGCTCAGTCGAGCCTTGAAAATCCGACATCCGAGTGAGCTTTTAGTCATTAACCTTTTGAACGCCATTGTCACATATACAAGGTGTAACATAATAAATGCAAGACCTCTCGTGTGGTGTCTCAGACCATGAAACCGAACAACTTTTGTTCTATGACTTTTGGAAATTCATAACTTTTTTTTTAGTTTTACCATACATGTGGATCAGCTGATTGCGTCAGTTCCTATAGAAAGTTTTTTTTTTTTTTGCGAATTTCAAGAACTCGTAGAACAAAAGATGTTTAGTTTCATGGTGCGAGACACCACACGAGAGGTCTTGCGTTTATTATGTTACACGTTGTATACAGGGTGTAACAGAAAGGGTATAGTCATATGAAAGGATATGCTGCAGACCATCAAACTGAATAACGTCCTCCATGGGTCCAATACCGTAAATGCGAAAAAATTATCAGCTGTCCCATACATTTGGGTCGAGTAGGTATTGAAATACTGTATGATGTTATTTCCCAAACTTGGCCATATTTTTTTCAAACTCATTTATTTGTCCGAATATGGTACAATACATGGTCTTAAATTAATAATGGTCTCATCGCGTTCTGCCACGTGGGGCGCGCGAATATTAGGTACACAAATAATATTATTTCAATACAGAAATAAAAATATTGAATTAATAAGTACGAATTAATCTTACAATATGAGGCATGTTAGTTAAAATATTATCTAGGTTAATGTCATAGTATTATTCTATGTCAAACTATCAAAGAGAGAATTCAGTCTAAAAGATTGCAATTAGATTAGAATGTCAAAGTATCATTCAAAAAGTCATTTAAAATATAAATTTTAACGTTCTTTTTCATTTTGTTGCAGGGAACAAGAGCCGACGTGCGAGAGAGACGCATCTTTCAAACAACAGGCGCCGCACCAGTCTAACAGATCAGGTAAATTTTGACAACTATTAGACATTGCGTGATCAAATCAGAAATGAGGAGATCCGCAAGAGAACCAAGGTTACCGACGTAGCCCGAAGAATAGCCAAACTTAAGTGGCAGTGGGCAGGGCACATTGCTCGCAGAACGGATGGCCGATGGGGCCGAAAAGTTCTGGATTGGCGACCGAGAACCGGAAGACGCTGCGTTGGAAGGCCTCCCATTAGGTGGTCTGATGACCTCGTAAATGTTGCAGGGATCCGCTGGATGCGAGACGCACGGGACCGGTCAATGTGGCGACACTTGGGGAAGGCCTATGTCCAGCAGTGGACGTCTTTCGGCTGAAATGATGATGATGATACACAAAGCACGGCCTAAAACACTGATTAGCTTGAAAGTTCGATGTTCCTTCCACCTTGTTTAAAAATAATACCACCTTAATGTCTAATCGTCATCATCATCATCATTTCAGCCGAAAGACGTTCACTGCTGGACATAAGCCTCCCCCTAGTGTCGCCACATTGACCGGTCCCGTGCGTCTCGCATCCAGCGGATCCCTGCAACCTTTACCAGATCATCGGTCCACCTAGTGGGAGGCCTTCCAACGCAACCTCTTCCGGTTCGCGGTCGCCACTCCAGAACTTTTCGGCCCCATCATCAATGATTCTGGTGTACTTTCAGCAGCCACTCTCTTCGGTTACAGAATCCTCCACATCATCAGCTGACACTGCGTCGCAGGGTTCCGGGTCGGCTGCCCCCGTACAGCGAGTAAGACGACATGAACCACAGGTAACCAACCTTAGACCAGCCTATACAACGTGTAACATAATAAACGCAAGACCTCTCGTGTGGTGTCTCAGACCATGAAACTGAACAACTTTTGTTCTATGACTTTTGGAAATTCATAACTTTTTTTTAGTTTTACCATACATGTGGATCAGCTGATTGCGTCCGTTCCTATAGAAAGTATTTTTTTTTTTGCGAATTTCAAGAACTCGTAGAACAAAAGATGTTTAGTTTCATGGTGCGAGAGACCACACGGGAGGTCTTGCGTTTATTATGTTACACGTTGTATTGTTCCCACTGTTGGGACACAGGACTTGAGACTTTGCCCGCGTTATGATTCTTGTTTTTACCTAAAACATATGCTATGGCCCACGGCAGTGGTGTAGCTGTCTATCAGCAGAGACTTTTTTAAATCAGATGAGAGATTAGTTCTACATCCAAACTTTACCTCTTTGTAATATTAGCGCACTATACAGGGTGTAAACGGACTCTTCACGAAGCCGTCAACCAAGCATTCTGCACATCAAACTAAGTAACTTGACACAAAACATATGGTTGGGAAACGACTTTTTTTTTGGGGTGAAAAATCACGTTTGATGGTAGGACTCAAAACATTGATCTGATGGATGCTTTAAATAGCACGGGGGCCGTTGCGGTATATAAAGTATAGTACTATACAACGTGTAACAGAATAAACGCAAGACCTCAGACCATGAAACTGAACAAATTTTGTTCTATGACTTTTGGAAATTCATAACTTTTTTTTAGTTTTACCATACATGTGGATCAGCTGATTGCGTCCGTTCCTATAGAAAGTATTTTTTTTTTGCGAATTTCAAGAACTCGTAGAACAAAAGATGTTCAGTTTCATGGTCAGAGACACCACACGAGAGGTCTTGCGTTTATTCTGTTACACGTTGTTTATAAGGTCTTATCTTTTCATACACGAAATATTTTAAGGGTAACTTCTATAAGTCGTAAAGTCGCCATAGCAACGAAAAAAAACTATCTTGAGTGTTTTTTTTTTTACGAAATTATTTTAATTCTAAAATTTTTTGAGACTTCATGCATAAAACCATTACTCCCATATTCTAACAATGACAGTAGGTAAATACGACGTAGTAAACTAGCGTAATGGATGTTCAAAAAAAGGAGCTATTATTTATTTTGTGGGTCAAGTAATTTTAAATTATTTATTTTTCTTAAAATATACTTAGATAAAAAAGAAATTCTCTTGAAATGGCTTCGTTATAGCCGTTAGATGATTCCCTGAAAATATTTCGTGTATGAATAGTTAGACTTTATATTTTATTGATTTAAGTGAAGAAAAAATTACATGCATATTCCCTATTGTTGACACTCGCCGTTGACTGACAGTTATTTCCAACAAACAAAAAGTACTTTTTAAAACAATGATGGTTCACTAACCGAATTACACTCATAGATCGTTACCCGATGATACATAACTATAAAACATATAGGTACGCGGGAGACATACTAATTCAACGAGTATTTCCATTCTATATAAGGAGCTGTCAAAAAGTATTACTTCAGTATTTGGGAAATTATCTGAGTCAAAAAACGTGTCTTGAAAAATTGTGTATTTATAGTGTTTTAAAAGTATTGTGATCTTAAATTTAACTACTAGCTTCTCCCTGTGACTTCGCCCGCGTTGGTTCTTGCTTTAACCTAACATATATGCTATGGCCCACGGCAGTAGTGTGGCTGTCTATCAGCTAAAGAGATTAGCTCTACACCCAAACTATACCTCTATGTAATATTAGTGAGCTATAAAGGGTGTAAAAAGACCCTTAACGAAGCCGAAACGCACTTGTTCTCCCCGTCATTGCGATCATTTTTTTTGTGCTAGAAGACCTGGGAACCTTCTAGTTACGGAGATGTTTTTTTTTCAAAATACATGTTTTTAATGTAAGATTTTTACTTTAGACACCTCCACGACCCCCGTACTATTGAATCCATCCATCAGCACATTGAGTCCTACCGTAAAACGTGACTTTCCACCCCCAAAAAAAGTCGATTCCCAACAATAATTATTGCGTAAAGTTACTTAGTTTGATGTACAGAATGCTTGGTTGACGGCTTCGTTAAGGGTTTTGATGCACCCTGTATGTACAGATAGGGATAAACAACGTGTAACATAATAAACACAAGACCTCTCGTGTGGTGTCTCAGACCATGAAACTGAACAACTTTTGTTCTATGACTTTTGGAAATTCATAACTATTTTTTTTGTTTTACCATACATGTGGATCAGCTGATTGCGTCCGTTCCTATAGAAAGTTTTTTTTTTTTTTGCAAAATTCAAGAACTCGTAGAACAAAAGATGTTTAGTTTCATGGTGCGAGAGACCACACGGGAGGTCTTGCGTTTATTATGTTACACGTTGTATATAGATTTCGCACAACTGTTAAAAGAATTGTGCATAGTGATATTTTCATACCAGTGATCTTAGGTTTAAAAACAACTTCATTCATAAGAAAGTAGCCTTAGCCAATAATAATGAAGTCTTTAGAGCAAGCCGTGTTGCAGATTATACAGTGCGTCACTGTCCCAGTAAGTGAATAGAATAGAATAAGACATTTATTTCAGCCGTAGTCCTATACTTACTGTAATAAGTCGAAAAGTGCTTACTATTCGACTTAGTACAGTAGGCTTTTTTTTTTTTTCTGATGGGAAATCATCAAGTCCGCCCACTCTGGGCGGAGCGGAAGGGAGTGTCAGACTTGTACTGACTAAAACGCATCCATGTTCCTTCTTAGCCCTTTGTGTTCCGGGGCCAAGGTATCTCTTTCGAACAGTCCCGCAGCCCATTACAGTAAGCTTACATCTCAGGAATTTGGTGGAGCTCGTGGCTAAATAATAACAGCCGCTCTGGTCGATCATCGGGTCGCCATCAACTCGAAAACTTAATTAATATAACTTAGCTTTTAAAATATTACTTCGTATTCTTTTAACATAAAATTTGCAACTGCATCGATAGAGCGAGACGGGCGCCACTACGTGCCACCACCAATGAGTGCCCTTCGATTCACGTGGGGACAATTCGTTTCGTGTAATCAGAACAATAATAGTCCACTAGATTGTAGATCTTTTATTTAGTTAATATTATGATAATAATTAGTTAATATTATGATAATAATGTATTCTATTTTTTGGTCGCAGAGGGAAGAGCGTCGGCAGGAAGCGGCTAGCGCCCCGCGCATACAACCCAACCCTTTATTGAGGTGAGTGATACATCATCATCATCATCATCACCATTTTATTAGTACAGATCTTTGTGGAGGACCTCGAGTACTACCACCGTACCTATTGCGATGTGAGGAGCAGGGTGTGAAGCTCCCCGTCCCCCAATGAAAACGGCAAATCATTTGACTTGACGGGTGAACACGTGCTGAATTCATGGAGACAGTTTGCGTGTCGAAAACGCACTGGATCAACTCAGGATGGATGAAATGGTGACAGGTCACTGGAACAACTTGCGGCCCACGGACGCCCCTCAAGTTAAAGGCGAAAATATACAAGTCCGTGATTAGGCCTGTCGTACTGTATGGATCCGAATGCTGGGCTGTGAAGACGATGGATCAAAAAAGGTAACATGTAGCGGAGATGAGAATGTTGAGATGGATTTGTGGAGTGACGAGAATGGATAAAGTAAGGAATGAGTATATTAGAGGAAGTTTGAAAGTGTCCCCTGTTACAGAAAAATTTAAAGGAAGTCGTTTGTCTTGATATGGACATGTAATGAGGAGGAATGAAACGCATGTGACTCAAAAATCAAAAATCAAAATATTTTATTTCACATAGGCCTCGATGGGCACTTATAAAAAGTCGACAAAAAGGTGCACGGTTCGGGTTGGTCGTTTCCTATGGAGAAGAACCGGCATGAAACTCCATGGTTACTCTTACTACGACTAAAAGAGTGATGGACATGAATGTTGATGGATGGAGAGGGAGAGGAAGGCCAAAGAAAAGATGGATGGATTGTGTGAGGAATGATATGAAAGAGAAAGGAGTAAATGACGCCGTGACGTCAGACAGGGGAGAATGGAAGAAGAAATGTGTTACATTGAGTCCTACCGCAAAATGTGATTTTTCACCCCAAAAAAAAAGTCGCTTCCCAGCAATAATTTTTGCGAAAAGTTACTTAGTTTGATGTACATAATGCTTGGTTGACGGCTTCGCGGAGAGTCCATTTACACCCTGTGTAGACCCACTGAGTTTTGCCTCGAGGTCTCGCTTTGACTCGACAAACGCCGCGTTTGAAAAGCTTCCATGAATAAATGACGTGAGGTGTTGAAAGTGGCACATTGCGTTCTATAGGATCTGCATACCCTTTGTGGCCTAAAGTCGAGCGACCACTGCTTTTTGGAGTAACGGTGGCAAAAAGTTCAAACATGTGTAATAAACTTATACTGTCACTTACGGGATCGCGGGTTGACCCGCGATCATGGCGCTTGCAACAGCGCCGAAATATCGGGAGCTCAAAATAATGAACAATCACGGAAGATATCCCGTAAGTGACAGTATAAGTTTAGTTGTAAACCGTGAAAGCTTAAAACAGTATGTGTAATAAAACTCTGGACTCAATACTTTCTAATTATAATTTGCGGGCTGCCTGTGCGGCAGGCCACGAAGCGCATTCACGAAACATAGCAACATTATATTTGCCCAAACAAAATCTTGTTGCTCTTAAAATATCATTGAGAAGAATAGGGGTGGTTTTATTAATAATCTCATCACTTTAATGTGTAGTTGAGCGTTAATTTACGGTCTCTTGGGCACAAAATGATAGACGCGCAGAAGGCTGCCTTCATACGACGAGCGAAAACGCACGCATAAGCAAGCTGTAGGCAATAGGCTGGTCAGACTGAACTCCCAATTTCATTGTTGCCCTGGAGTAGGCTGATGACGGCCACCTGCTTCAAAGTTACACTAGCTTAAGCACTCGGCTTCGCACGCGTGGAGTTCGATAATTCTGCCACGAAATAGTAGTACCGATAAAAAAGTATCTTTAATTGTTAATCCGGGTTATAAACTGTTTGTCTGCCCAATTTCATCCAAATCCGTTCTGTAGTTTTTGAGAAAAGAGTAACAATTATACATCCTCACAAATTTTCGCAGTAATAAGTTTTGCCGGCCGACTTGTATGCGGCGAAGAACCTGTGAATGGTCGTTGGGGTAGATGTGTACTTGAGTGGAGACCGCGAATCGGCAACTTCACCTAAACCCTTACGCTAAGTCAAGCGTGGCCCTTCGCAGGGTGATGCAAATCACAATTAGCTGGGTGAGAGTTCCCGAGTATCGAGTTGAATAATTATGTCGTGCGAAAGTCATCCTACTGTCCCTGTGCCATGTTACTTGGGGTCGGCGCAACACGTTTTTTTCTTCCATTAACCGTCACGTTATCATTTATTCCTTTGTATATCATATCATTCCTCACGCAATCCATCCATCGTTTCCTTGGTCTTCCTCTCCCTCTACAACATCCATCCATCCCTCTCTTTATTCTTTATTTCACACAAAAAACAAATATACATACAAATTGCAACAATATAGCATCCATCAACATTTTAGTCACATGCGATTCGTTCCATTCGAATGTCGTGCGAAAGTATGCTGAAAGTTAGTATCAGCTTAGTATATCGGAATTTTTCAGAAAAAGTTTTGTTGAGGTCAAACGACAGCTCCCTGTAATAAAACATTGATAAATTCAGCCGTATCTGCGTAGGAGGAGCGCTCATCATTATATTAAACCGAGATCTCTCCGGTGAAGGTCAGAGGTGGAACGTGCTACCTGTTTGAACTTTATCGAGTTCATGTAATAAAGGTTTAACATTTTATTAGGTTATGCGACTGAACTAGCAAACCCTGGCCTTCGAGGGTTAATATAATGAACCTGGTTTAATGGCAGTAGTATTACGGATTTTGTTAACGTCAAAAGTATAAAGTAACAGCTTTTGCTCGAGACTTCGCTCGCGATAGTTGGAAATTATCTCTTTGTCTTTTTCTAAAGACCACACTAGGAATTTCTCCTGTATCGTGTGTGCGTTTACAAACATTTAAATTCACACACACAAACAGCCAGATTCGGAACAACTACCTGTATACAAATGTTTTGTTCCTTTCCTGGATCGAACTCGCGACATGCAGCGCAGCACCCAGTCGCTCAGCCACTGCGCCAACCTGCCATAGCCTATAGCACTCGGGGACAATGTAGCTTCCCATTATGGAAAGAATTTTCGGAATCGAGTCAGTAGTTTCGAAGATTACCCAGTACATACAAACTTACATACGACCTCACAACAACCAAGTTTTTGCCATAGCTAGCTGCTAATGAATGTCATTTAACTTTGACCCGGTTTATCTAGCCTAGTGGCTCACCATTGCTATGCACGGGTGCAATCTCAAAAAGTGACCTGACAATACATACAGACGAAAGAAGTATGGAAGGATCACTGTTTTAAGCTTTCACGGTTTACAATTAAACTTATACTGTCACTTACGGGATATCTTCTTCTTTTCTTTTTTCTTCTTTCTTCTTCTTCTTTTCTTTTCTTGCAACAACGCCGAAATATCGGGAGCTCAAAATAATGAACAATCACGGAAGATATCCCGTAAGTGACAGTATAAGTTTATGGAAGGATCGTAGCAGGTGGCGTTCTGTTGTTTCTGCCTACCCCCATGGGCAAAAGGCGTGATGTCAATACAGAGCTATATCTAAGTTAAATAATTATGGATGTATAATACTCATCAACTTCCCGTAACAAAACATCTAATAAGGTGCTTGAAAACTGCATAAGAATCTGCAGCTGAGAAGATCTAAGTGATCACACAAACAGACACGAATACTGTTTATATCTGACTCCTCACTTCAACATTTCAGGTCCCGAACCCTTCCGAATTTCGGAGGCCGCCAGTCCCGCGAGGCGTCGAGGTGTGACACCTCCCGCCGCGCTCACCACATCACCATGGCGTCCGAGGACCTGCTGCAGCCGGGCCACGTGGTCAAGGAGCGCTGGAAGGTAACACCTAGACCTAGTCATCATCATCATCTGCCTAGCTTTTCCCAACTATTTTATGGACTTACAGTCTTAACCGGATGCAGCTGAATACGAGTATTTTACATAAAGCGACTGCCTATCTGACCTCCGGTTACTGGACCTTTTAAGACCAAATAAAGTATTAACATCCAAAATCATAAAGTTATACTTAAAATAGGAAAGGACCTAAAATCGAATCTTGTGGTACACCCATTTTTACTCCTAAACCAATTAACTCAACATCATACTTAAACTGCAACCAAGCTTCAAGCCATCATTTAAATTAGATGTCGCTAAACGAAGCGCAAGTTTAACTAGTCCGTACTCATTTGCTTAAGTTTCAAGAGCTAGGTTTCGTGATTTACACAATCAAATGCCTTGGAGAAGTCACAGAAGATCCCATTATAAAACTATATTACGCCAGCATTGTCTGCATAACTGGTCCCTGAAAAGAAATTCCGAATTGTACTGGGAGAACAAGGTCTCTTAAGAAATGGTTTTAAACTTGAGTCTGTTCTCTTCTTCAGGTTGTAAAGAAGATCGGTGGCGGTGGCTTCGGCGAGATCTACGAGGGTCTGGACTTGGTGACGCAGGAGCAGGTGGCTCTGAAGGTGGAGTCTGCGCGGCAGCCCAAGCAGGTGCTCAAGATGGAGGTGGCAGTGCTTAAGAAGCTGCAAGGTGGGTCGTTGGGATATATCTATAGGTGTGAGAAGAGTGGTAGCGCCGCTGACTTCCGCGTTGTAGCTCAAGTAACTCAGAGCTGGAGCAGCTGAAAAAGTTGTAACGTAGACGGGACTGTTCTACAAGGTCAAAATTAATTAGATAGCGAAACTTTATGAAGTGATATGTCGTCCTTCATCGGTATGTAATAAGAGTGAGATATTAGAGATGCGAGATAATTTATGTGAATGGTTAAAATAAATAAATAAACATTTATTTCAGAATCACTTCCATATTTGTTAGTAACAATGAAAATGTATACACTAGTGTTAGTAACATTTACTATGCTGCGTGAGGCACACCGATCCTGGGGAATGTCTACTTGACTGCGTGCAGTCGTATCCACCGCCCCGAGATCGGAGAGTCCCACCTATCAGCCAACGTTCTTAGAATGGTGTTGGGGCTGGCGCGAACACGGCGTAGCAGAGATGCGCATCTCTTGCGCATGATGACCGAAAAACTATCAACGTCGTTAAGGGTTATCCATAAAAATTTGCTAGCGAGATCACTTTTCGACACATTTCTAGCTGTCAGTTTTTTTGGAGGCTTTCATATTGATACTTGAATAAATTCTGTATGTCTCAGGCAAAGAACACGTCTGTCGCTTCATCGGCTGCGGCCGCAACGCGCGCTTCAACTACGTGGTGATGCAGCTTCAGGGTCGGAACCTGGCTGAGCTGAGAAGGGCGCAGCCTAGAGGCGCCTTCTCTCTGTCTACTACTCTCAGGTATACTTTGAGGCTGATACTACTGGATAGATGGTACCTGGATGAGGCAGGCACCACAACGTGGAGCTTGGTACAAGCAAAGAGAGGCCTATACCCAGCAGTGGGTGAAGTCGGGCTGTGGATGATGATGAAGCTCTCGTACTCGCCAAAAATGAGTCAAAATCAAAGCAGTTATTTCAAATAGGCCAGTTACAGGCACTTTTGAATGTTGTCGAAACAAAGACAACAATAGCTACAGTCCCAGTCACAAGGCATAAAAATTGTGAAAGTACTGTAGTTGACCATTCCCTAACGTAGATCTCTATGGAGAAGAACGGGCAAAAAACTCCATGGACACTCTTTTAAATCAGAATACTTTTACAAAACCTTGGTTACATCATTCATGTTGAGATGGTACATTATGTGAGAACTATGTAGCAAGATGTGTACGTTAAAAGTGTCCATAGTAGTTTTCTGAAGACTCTTGTTTTTCATCCAGCCTTGATCGTGGTGCCGGGGCCGCAGAACTGTTCGAAAGAGATACTGCGGCCCTGGAACACAAAGGGCTAAGAAGGAACATAGATGGGTTTTAAGTCAGTACAAGTCTGACACTCGCTTCCGCTCCGCCCAGAGGGGGAGGGTCATTTGATGATTTCCCATCCGATAAAAAAAAAAATGATTGTGGTGATAAATCTTGAAGAAATTCATACTAAAATGTTTTTGTTTGTGGTTTCAGACTGGGACTACAGATACTCAAAGCAATAGATTCTATTCACTCCGTGGGATTCCTACACAGAGATATTAAACCTGTAAGTGTGACTATTTTTACCCGACTGGGGAGGGTAATGTGTTTATCAGCCTATACATGTATGTTTTTTCCTTTGTGGCACCCGCGTGGACCGATTTTGATGATTCTTACGTCACTCGATTTGTCTTAATCTTGCAAGTGTCACTAATGACATGACAGTAATCAAAATTCAATATGGCGTCTGGTCGACGCCATATTGAAAAAAAAAACAGGTTAAAAAAAAACTTTTTCTAGTACTAATACTTGACTACCTTCTAACACTCGTTCGTGTTTGTGTTTCAGAGTAATTTCAGCATAGGCCGTCATTCAACGAACTGTAGAAAAGTATATATGTTGGACTTTGGTCTAGCTCGTCAGTACACCACCAGCAACGGGCAGGTGCGCCCACCTCGCGCTGCGGCTGGGTTTAGAGGTATGTCGAGATATAGGCTCATCCTTTTAACTCTAGATATCAAACTCAAAGCATGTATATCAATTGGACTATTACAGGCACTTTTGAATGTCAGAAAAACAAATAAAGCGAAGCTACAGTCACAGGCACAAGGCATAATAACTTGTGAAAGTACTGTAGTTGCTCATTCCAAGGCGTAGATCTCTATGGAGAAGAACGGGCAAGAAACTCCATGGACACTCTTGTAAATCAAAATATTGTTACAAAACCTTGGTTACATCATTCATGTGGAGACTACATTTATGTGAGAACGATGTATAAAGATGTGCAAGTTAAGAGCGTCCAGAGTAAAAAGATATAATCAACAGTTAAAAAATAAAAATAAACCATGGCAGCTAAGAGATGACCAGTCCCTACTGACAGCACCCGTTTACGAACATGACGCATGGATCAGATGTATTTTTATGCTAGAATTTACACATTATCTGATGCTCCTAGACATTTTAGGCTTCGTCATCCATAACGCTTCAAAAGTCATTTATTAACACTATGCTGATAAACACAGAACAGAAAAAAACAGTAGAAGTCGCATGTGGGCGGGGCGCGCGTACCCCGAGGTTTGCGCTGTTCCGCAATCTGTTACCCCCACGCCCACGCCACGCACATCAGTCGAGATAGAAGCGTCACAGTGACAATAACTTTTATAAAACCTATTTTAATGTTAAAAAAATACTAAAATGCCTTATTGTGCTGTTCTAGAATGTAAAAACGATAGCAGAACCAAAAATGTATCAAATGGTGGTATATCATACCATCGGGAAGTCTTAATTTACTTTATTTCGATTAAATTTGAAAAACATTATTTTATTATACAAGACAAGTACAAATAGACTTTATTGTTTATTGTATAGGGTCTACTTTCTTTTAACTCAAACATATTATTCTCGAAGATTCCAACTACGCACATGTCACAGTCCGCTACTCAATTAGAGATTGACGTTATCGATAATGAGTTATCGATATTTTAAACTTCAATGTTCTATGATGTATGGGCGAAAAATTAACCTTGTGTGCGTTTTTTATGATGAACTCTTCTACCCTTTTTTTTTAATTTTCCTTATCCAGGATTGAAATAAGTTTAAAACATGGATACGGGGAATCTATTCGTAATATTCAAATTGAGAAAAGATTTATCTCACCCTATGTCATTCCATAAAGTCTCGAACCTATAAAAAAATGGGTTTCGTATTATTTTATGGCTTCAGATTTCCTAAGGATCCAGATAGAAAAGAATATAATAGAATATAATAAGTGGCCTATGTGTTAGTCTGAAACATCAAAGTTCGCTAAGGAGTTGGTCGAGCTAAAACATACTTAAAACGAGTGTAGCTGCCGGCGAAATCGAAGGGTATATATCAATAGAAAGTAGGTACTAGGTACCCGTAGTAACCAATCGTGTAGTTTATTCTGTTACCTTTCTATCAAATAGTATAATTTTCGAAATCAATCAGTAGTTTAACATGACAATATTAACATAACAATAAATTCTTAATTATTTGTTATATAAATCATAAGCATTATTATAAATTTGTAACACTTGATTTCAAACATAAGTGCTTAATTCATTTTTAAATTTAAAAATATTTATCGACTCTTGAATTTTGTTTGAAAATAAAACGCAATGTCGATAAAAGGGCAACGACAGTGGTACAACCCTAGAAAAGTCGAATAGCACACAAATAGTAATGAGCTCGTTACGGGAAATATTAATCTTATTTCTAAACAAATAAAGGCTTATTAAATGCATTTAGTGTAGTGACATCTATGGGCGAGTAGCAGAACTTGCTCGTAAAACTATTCCGTATGGGCTAATACGTAAACAGAGTAGATAATAAACCACTCTATTAACATGTAATTATGGTTTATATTAAAAAAAACGAAGACTAATATATTACTTTCTTTCATTTAATATTAAATTACCAATCACACCACGCTTTTCTTAGTGTTACGAAATACAATTAACCTGTTTATGTGTTAGTTTGGGGTACGCTGGTTCCGAAACTAATAAAGCTCTATGCGATTTCTACTGTTTTTTTCTGTTCTGTGCTGATAAACTGCACTTTTCGAACGTCAAAAATACAAAACATAATCTTGATCAGTGGCGTGCCTAGGAGCCAACAATACGGCAAGCCCACAAGGCAAGCAGACTGTTCAGAAATCTTAACATCATGAAGAGTAGTGGGTTATAAGGGCAAGCCGGGCTTTTAGGCTTGTATGAAAGTACCGCCACTAATCATGATATAGCCTTCGTTCCGAATACTCTCTCACTGCAAGATGGAGTCGGTCGTAATCTGCCACGCAGGCAGAGCGCTAGTTGCTAAAAATAAATGACTGAAATTTAAAGCAATTTATAATTGACATAATTTATGAAAATACTATATACTAGGGATCCGCTGGATGCGAGTCGCACGGGACCGGTCAATGTGGCGACACTTGGGGGAGGCCTATGTCCAGCAGTGGACGTCTTTTGGCTGAAATGATGATGATGAAAATACTTGTCCACCCGAATTCGAGGGGTTCTGGGTGACACAATGTCCCCCGCCAGTGTGTAAAACTCAAGGCTGGTCATCACCCAGTGTATTAAAAAAAAAACTTAATTTTTCCAGGAACCGTCCGCTACGCCTCGATAAACGCACACAAGAACAAAGAAATGGGCAGACACGACGACCTTTGGTCGCTATTCTACATGCTGGTCGAGTTCGTGAATGGTCAGCTGCCGTGGAGGAAGATCAAGGACAAAGAACAGGTGAGTACACCGCCAGTAGACCGAGTAGACCGCAGTCTACTGCACACAATAGACCGCAGCTCCCGATTCTGTATGCTAGTTGATCGACAGCTGCCGTGGAGGAAGATCAAAGACAAAGAGCAAGTGAGTAGACCGCCAGTAGACCGGGTAGACCGCAGTCTACTACACACATAGACTACAGCTCCCGATTCTGTATGCTAGGGGATGGGCAGCTGCGGTGGAGGAAGATCAAGGACAAAGAACAGGTGAGTACACCGCCAGTAGACCGAGTAGACCGCAGTCTACTGCACACAATAGACCGCAGCTTCCTATTCTACATACTAGTGGATGGACGGCTGCCATGGAGGAAGATCAAAGACAAAGAGCAGGTGAGTAGACCGCCAGCAGACCGTAGTATACTGCACACAATAGACCGCAGCTCCCTATTTTACATGCTAGTGAATGGACGGCTGCTGTGAAGGAAGATCAAAAACAAAGAGCAGGTGAGTATACCGCCAGTAGACCGAGTAGACCGCAGTCTACTGCGCACAGTAGACTGCAGATCACCGCCTAGGCTTTCCCCAACCATGTTGAGGTCGGCTTCCAGTCTTTAACATGGGTCGATTGCTTATATCTGATCTCCACAAGCCACTTACAGGGTAACACGATACAGCGGGATGAGACTAGTGCTGGCTTCTGACTACCCGTAAAAACTGTCAAAGATCTACAGATGACAGCCGGGGCCAATGACTTAAAAGTGCTTGTCTAAGCACAGAGGAGTCGTGCTAAGAAATGGATTGTATCTATCCAAGGTCTGATAAGAATTCGGGGACGACGTGGTGGTTCCCGGCCACCTGCGGGCCTGTGGCGGTGATTAATGGGCTAGCTCGCCGTCAGGTCCGGCTTATGACGACAGGCCGCGCCTCACAGAGATGTGCAACCAGGGACGGGTCCGCAAGGGCCGATGTCTGCCAGGGCTGCGGGACTGTTCGACAGAGATACCGTGGCCCTGGAACACAAAGGGCAAAGAAGGAACATGGATGGGTTTTAGTCAGTACACGTCTGACACTCCCTTCCACTCCGCCCAGAGCGGGAAGGGTCATTTGATGAAGTGCTAGCCGAAAAAAACAGGTCTGATAAGAATAACTGTGTTAAAAAATGCCACCCATCTCCAAATCAACCTCAACAATCACCTAACCTTACTATCATCCACAGGTCGGCCTCATGAAAGAGAAATACGACCACCGTTTGCTCCTCAAGCATCTGCCATCAGAACTACGCCAGTTCTTAGAGCATGTGCAGCAGTTGGAGTACGCCGATACGCCAGACTACGCCATGCTAACTTCTCTGCTGGAGCGGTGCTGCAAGAGGAGAGGCATCAGGGATACTGATCCTTATGATTGGGAGAAAGATGTGAGTTACTATATGGTTGTAGAATTTCTCGTGGAAATCAAAACTATTATATGTTTCTGTTTAACGGTACGTCCATACCGAAGATATTTTTTGTTGAGCAACGTAACATAAACCTTCTGTAAACGCACGCGCGTGCCCTCCACGCCAAGCCACAATTTCATTTTGCCACATATCGTCGGGGACAGTGCAAATCCGTGAATCTACCATACGTAAAGTGAGCGTATCTGCACTACGTGTAGGTTTACAGAGGAGGGTTAGAAGTTTATGATTTTTTTATTTCAACGATTTTTGACCTCATTTTTACATGAATAGTAACAATTCATGTGTTCTATGTATTGTTAACAGTAGAAATCTATTAAAGTCATTAATTTACTCGCTACGACAATGCGTAATTGTAATTGGCTACATTTGTCAGATACGCGGAATTATCCAATGCTAGTTCCGCGGATTTGCACTATCCCCGACGATATTTATGTCGTCTGGCGTACAGGGCACGTGCTTGCTTGTCACGTATATGTGACTATGGTAGTCAAAAGATTAAGTAACTTTACCTTCTGCGGCTTTTGCTTTAGCGTTTTGTTATCTATTATATTATTTGTTTAGATGCTAGTTTTTACATTTCGACACTGTTTTTTTTTTTTAAAAGAACGATATCTGCAGAATCATTGTTACAACAAAAATTCAGTTCAGTTTGCAGTGATGAGAAAAGAAATTATATGTATTTTATGTGGAACACACACAGTTTGAGCGCATTTTACTCCGGTGAAATCCGGTGTCAATAACAATACAAGTATACAAGGTGTAAACAGAGCCTTCACGAAGCCGTCAACCAAGCATTCTGTACATCAAACTAAGTAACTTTACGCAAAAATTATTGCTGGGAAACGACTTTTTTTGGGGTAAAAAATCATGTTTTACGGTAGGACTCATTGTAACGCACCTTAAACATTGTGCTGATGGATGGATTGAATAGTACGGGGTCGTGGAGATTTAAAGTATAGTTATAACATAAAAAAAATATTTAAAAAAAAAGTTGAAACTTTGACACCCATATCTCCGTAACTAGAAGGTTCCCAGGTATGGTCTAGAACAAAAAAAATGATCGCAATGACGGGAAGAACAAGTGCCTTTCGGCTTCGTTAAGGGTCTTATTACACTCTTTATACTAGGAATCTTACAATTGGATGCGAATATGACAACAAATAAACGCATTTTAGTTGTAATTTAAAAAGTATAATATGATTTAGCTCAGTAAAAAATATTGGCGCTTAGCCTTCACGATAGAAAGATAGAAAGATTTCCAATCAATTTATAAAGTTACAAAATTATATTTCAGGCATATTTGTTTTGACAACAACTTTAAAATTTAATAGGTGAGAATAAAACTTTAAGATCAAGGTTTATAAAATAAGCGTTAGGTATGTCATTATTATGTATTATATGACATTTTATGTTTTTAGTTTACATTTTGTGATGTCGTAAATGTCTGGATGTATATGTTCATTTTATTGTGTTTGGATGGCTTACAGCTAACAATACAAACAAACACACACACACGTTTTTAATTTCATCTTAAATTGGTGTTGGAAATTGTGAATTGTCTGTTTTTATATGTTAAACATTACAATAATGGGATGAAATTTCTTACGGGTAATTTTTTATAGTTTGGGCGGTGTCAGTTTTTAATAGATTAAGAATGTTAACGAATTACGGCATTTCATACAAACTTTCAAGTCCTTTTTTTCGAAATGACTGGAACTGATTGTAATAATCAAAAGGATACATAGCTGTAAAAAGTTTATACAGAACATTTTCGAAAAATAGTGTTACAGTTAAATTAGACCGATTTTAGATTTTCCATAGAAACAGAATCAATCAATCAATTATCTTTTTTTTAAAAAGACATTTCGAAAAGTTCTCTGACAACTTTTTAGACTTATGTATCCTGTTTATGCGTATGAAGTTTCATTAAAATCGGTTCAGTTATTTCGAAAAAAAAGGACTTGAATGTTTGTATGAAATGCCGTAAGTTGTTAACGCTCTTACCGCAATCACTAGAATTGGTGAATATACAGGGTGGAGACGACAATGCGACAACAAATTAAACTGTATGTAACTCATGACGTTCCCAGTCTGCATACAAAAATTCAATCGAAAATTACTGGATATTTTCGATTGAATTTTGTATGCAGTTTATTCACAGGACGTTATTTTTAATTTTTAGCATTTTCTACATAGTGTAGATAATAGGCTACCACCAACAGGTTAACGAATCCCGCATCGGTATAAACGTTAAACACATGTTGCCAACTCGCTACTTCAAAAACCTTGGCCAAAATTGTCGTATTGTCGTCTCCACCTTGTAGAATGAAATCTTGGTATTTGTTCATGAGTGGTCTAGGATATTATATCTGTTAAGAATTGACTTTAGTTTATCTTACATATTTAAGTTTGGTACCATGGGTTATGCATTCGATATGGAGTTAATTATTATCGCAGGGTCAATTCTTTGTTAGATGGCGTAGAACTAAAAAATATATAAAATACTTACCAGAAATCTTGTTTGAATTTAAACTAATCAGATTCCAACAATATTACTGTTAAATATTTTTCATAGTAAATAGGCTGTGGTGAATCGGGTGGATTTTAAAATAATGACCATTAAACATACAATTACCATGCTTAAATACAAAATCAAAGCATTAATTTCAAGTAGGCCGTTACAGACATTTTTGAATTGTCGAAACAAAGACAACAATAAAATGTAGCTACAGTTACAGTCACAAGGTATACAACGTTTAACAGAATAAACGCAAGACCTCTCGTGTGGTGTCTCTGATCATGAAACTGAACATCTTTTGTGCTACGAGTTCTTGAAATTCGCAAAAAAAAAAAACTTTCTAGAGGAACGGACGCAATCAGCTGATCCACATGTATGGTAAAACTAAAAAAAAGTTATGAATTTCCAAAAGCCATAGAACAAAAGTTGTTCAGTTTCATGGTCTGAGACACCACACGAGAGGTCTTGCGTTTATTCTGTTACACGTTGTATAATAACTGTGAAAGTACTGTAGTTGCACATTCCAAAGCGTAGATCTCTATGGAGAAGAACGGGCAAGAAATGAAATCCATGGACACTCTTTTAAATCATAATATTGTTACAAAACCTTGGTAACATCATACATGTTGAGACGGTACATTATGTGAGAACGATGTAGCAAGATGTGCATGTTCCAAGTGCCCCAATAAACCGTGGCAGCTAAGAGATGACCAGTCACAACTGATAGCGCCCGTTCACGAACATGACGCATGGATTAGCACCATTCAACTCAACCACACACCCATCCATTGCATTTACACATAAAATAAACTGAAACTAAAATTGAGTTCAGCGCCATCTACCGGAGCAAACCGTGTCGATAGAGTGCACGTTGTGTATAGTTCCGTACTAAGACGTGCGTGTGCCCTCAGGCGGTGTCGGTGTCCCGCACGCGCGCCGCCGTGCACGCCGCGCCCGACCACGTGGCGCCGCACGACGCGCTGCCCGACACGGTCAGTAGCTGCACTTCCTATCTCCCTCGCGGGGAATCCCCCCGGGGCCTGGCAGACTCTTTACTAACATTTGATAACCTAAAAATGTCAGTGATGCCGCAATCAACTCAGTTACCTACAAGGATAACTACTACTAAGGTTTTTGAGTCCCGTCAAGTAACATTTAATGAAAAAGGTTCAGTTTTACAGTCAAGTTTTAACATTAATTTTTTAGTTACATGATATCAATATCATCCATATACCCAGGCCTATGTCCAGCAGTGGACGTCTTTTTTCTGAAATGATGATGATTGTGATGTTGACCATAAACCCCATATTTCAACTGTGTTTTTACTTTTTATCCACAGACACGGCGACGTCTAGAAACAGAAGCAACAACAGCAGTAGCAACAGACACACAGACAGCCGCGCACAAAGACAAGCTTACAGACAAGAGAGCACACCCAGCTTCACCGAGGCACGCGCCTCACCATCTGAACGGATATGTAAGTATAGCCCACTACCCACTGCTGGGCAAACGATACTACTATAGCAGTAACAATAAACACGCAGACAGACGCGCACAAAGACAAGCATACAGACAAGAGAGCACACCCGGCTTCAGAACACCCCGACAGCAAAACTGTCGGGCAGTAGCTCATCAGACACGACTACCATCTGGTCGAAGGATCTTCCCTTTTCTATGGGGGATGAAGAAGTTAACACCCTGTTCTCCATAGCCATAGGTGTAAACAGACCCTTCACGAAGCCGTCAACCAAGCATTCTGTACATCAAACTAAGTAACTCTACGCGAAAATTATTGCTGGGAAACTACTTTTTTTTGGGGTGAAAAATCACGGTTTACGATAGGACTCGATGTAACGCACTTAAAACATTGTGCTGATGGATGGATTAAATAGTACAGGGTTCGTGGAGGTGTTTAAAGTAAACTAATAACATTAAAAACTTGTGAAAAAGTTGGAACTTTGACCACCAATATCTCCGTAACTAGAAGGTATGGTCTACAACAAAATAATGATCGCAATGTCGGGGAGAACAAGTTTCTTTCGGCTTTGTTAAGGGTCTTGTTACACCCTTTATAGTGTAAACCGATCGGACAGTAGCGAGTCAACAGTCACTGTCTAGGATTTCGCCACTCGCTGCTGCACTTCACCAATGTAAATCGGTGCTAAGTGATACGGATTAGGTAACGCCCAGTTACGGAGACTTTTTCACAAGTTTTTTTTTAAATACATGTGTTTAATGTAAGATTTTTAATTTACACACCTCCACGACCCCCGTACTATTCAATACATCCATCGGCACAATGCTTCTGAATGCTTTCCACCGAGTCCTACCGTATAACGTGATTTTTCACCCCAAAAAAAAGTCGATTCCCAGCAATAATTTTTGCGTCAAGTTACTTAGTGTGATGTACAGAATGCTTGGTTGCGGGTATGTGAAGGGTCTGTTTACACCCTGTATATTCGCCCGAATCTACGGGTTTCGTGCTTTGAGCGTAGGACTCCTGCTCTTAGGGTGAAATCAATATATTAATTTTAATATTTTTTTTGTCAACAGTCTACCACAGACAAGCCAGTCACGGACAAAGAAGCGGAACCTAGGACGACGCCCGCGCCCTCTCCCGACAGACACGCCAAAGTTAACAATGTAAGTATTATATTAAACTAGCTATTTCCCGCGGCTTCGCTCGCGTTAATTTAGAATTTGACTATCAATTCGGGGTGTACTTTGCTTGTAATAATATAATTCAATCATGTTTCAAAAGACACGTGGCGCCATCTATTATCATAAGAACGTTATTGTTGTTTTCCTTGGGAACAGTACTTTTTTTCGGGATGAAAGGTACCCTATGTCCGTTTCTGTACACCTGACAATGTATATGCAAAATTTCAGGATAATCGGCAAACAAAAAACAAACTTACTTTCGCATTTATAATATTAGGATTAGGTTTTAATTTGTATTAAACCGCCACATTTGTCCACAGCAACAAGAGACAAGCAACTCAGCGGTCACCGGCACCACCAACCGTCCCGAGCGGCAGAGCGTGCCGCCCTGCAAGCCCAGGCCTCCTGCACCCGGTGAGCTCAGATATTCATTGTATAACTTCTCTTCGCCACCTGCAGCCAATTTCGTCCATAGTGATCTGATATGTCCGCTTTGTGCTCGGAGTTTTTCGGCCAAAGTTGGGTATGCTAGCCACTTGAGAGCACATGATAGAGCAGCACACCAAAGCTCTCGACAACCTCACTAGAAGGCCATCGAAGTCGCTGTTGCTGAAATCGGCTAGATGGCATCATCATCATCATCATCATCATCAGATTCTCTTATAGGTTACAAGAATTGTAATCGAATCTTTAAGTAGGAAGCTCCAGGGTAGCCTGCGAATTTCAAATTTTCTTTCGTTTTTTGCAATAAGGGCTAGACCAGCCAGCTGACCAGATGGCGCCACTGGCTAGTAAGGTCTTGACGTTAATACTTTATAGTACCAATAACTTCATAAAATGTTTATTTTGTTACGTATAACAGCATAGTGTTAACTCCAGAGACGTATTTACAATGTTGTTCCTAAAATAAGCTAGCATGAAACATTTAAAAATCATTCTTCCTCAAAGTACTAACAAAGATTGTAACTTGCTATTTAAAATCTTCGAGTCATAATTAATTAGGAATAGCTCAATCTAGACCACAATCCTGAATATTAGTAAAAACACATGATATCAAAGCGCACAACGCACGAACTATATGAGATCTAACATTTCTGAAGACCTTACTCTACACGAACGCCTCTAGCGGCCAATTCATGCACGATAGCCGCCATTTGCTGGTCAATGTCAGGTTGTATGCTGATTAAAATATGATTTGCGGTTGTAACAAATATGGCTTTACAGAATTAAAATCACTTAATCCGATTGAATGACTATTTCATGAAAAAAACATTCAAAGGGATTAATGAACTTAGAGCAGGCATGTCCAACATACGGCCCCCGGGCCACCTAGCGGCCCGCATAGGTCTTTCATCCGGCCCGCGAGCTATTTTAAATTTTATAGGACATCAATAAATATTGAGCGAATATTGTTTAAAAAAACGAGGTCACTTTAAAAAAAAAAATCTTTGCATTTCATGGCCATTTTTATATTTCTTTTGGCCCGCTTCCTAAAATTATGTTGGACACCCCTGACTTAGAGGGTTGTATTGATAATATTTTTATGATATCTTTATTTTATCGTGTGGTTAGTGCCTAACCTGATGTCAGAGTTTATATGACTTGGCTTTACATGCCGTCGTGAAATATCACTCAGACATGCTGGTTTAATTTTCCTATAGAATAACTATTTCATGGAATTATGACATTTTAGATCATAATTAACTTCGAAAATTGTATTGATGATTCTAAATTCTGCAAATATATAATTGTTACGGCCGCAAATCAATCAATATGTAACCTTATATTGTCCTGCAAATGTCAAAAAAAAATGAATTTCGCTGGCTGCCCTGACGCTGTATCTTAAAATGTAGAACGAATGATCTCTAATAAAAACCCCCCCCCAGGCGGCGGCCCCACGCTGGCCCGTCTGCGCGTGGTGACGGCTCCGCCCACGTGCGTGCAGGAGCTGGCCTCCGCCTCGCCCGCCACACCAGGTAGCTACTGTATGTCACACTACTCTATTATATCTATTTATCATTATTCATCTTCATTGTCGACAAAACTATCTTCTACAGCCCGCTATACACGATAGGGTTATGCATGTACTCAACATTTTTTTATATACCTACTCGTTCACTTTTATGCCAGTAACACAACAGCCGTATGTAATTCGCGCTCGCGCGCGCCTTTGACCTATCAGCTGTTAGCCGCGTGACGCCGTTCTGTCTCCCACTGTGCTCTGCCTACCCACTATTGCACGTACGATAGTAATGAGACAGAACGGCGTCACGTAGCTAACAGCTGATAGTTCAATGGCGCGCGCGCACTCGAATTTCATTCGTCTGTTATTACGTGTGTTATTAAGATAAAAGTAAACGAGTAGGTAAAAAAAAAGTTACTTTGGGAAAGTTGTTTGTTATCATGAGTATAATCACGTGTTTAAGTATCGGTCACTAATTACCAGTCACCCTATATAGTCTTAAGTCGCGGATAACTTTACTTGCGCGATGTAGGATTTAGATCTATTTCGATGTTTAGTTCATCATCGGTGTCATAGATGGCGCTGTAGTACTTTTTGATCTATGTTGCTTAGTACTCTTTTAGTGCCGCTGCACTTTCAAATTCGCCAAAAATTCATGTAATACTTGACACAGAGCTCTCAAAATCATCATTGTACCTTTGCCATACTTGCAGAACACTTATAAGATATTGTTTTTTTTTTAACAGGTGAAGCGGTCAGTCCTAGGATAATGGCCGCCGATGTGGACAGCGTACATTCTGACACGCATTTCAAGAGAGGTCAGTTTTTTTTTATTTATACACCTAATATTTGTATAACACTGTGTATTCTAACCTAACACTTGTATTTTTTTTTTTTAAATATGACTAAATATAGGGATGCTTCCTGAAAAAATCTAATAAGTCCGTCAGTTAGATTTCCAAAAAATATTGGACACGTATTTTTACTTTTTTCACGAAAATTAAAAATGAAGACGTTATACTTGGAAGTAAAGTGTACTGACTTTTTTACCGAAACGTGACGTCACAGGCCCTCATGATCTTTGATGCGTTTTATCTTCGTCAATTTTTATTGATTTGATAAAACAAAAAATACGTATCCAATATTTTTCGATAATCTAACTGACGGACTAAATAGAATCATATTTTTTTACACAGGAAACATGCCTACTGTATTGACATGCTTCGCACAGGACAAAACAAAATTATTTAAACTGTAAACATAGAAAAAAAAATAAGACTACCTTAAACTAAATTGGACGTAGTTAAGCGAAAAGGATCCAATCCACAACATGGCCAAAAATGACTTTAGATCACAAACTGATGCTAAATGTTGATACTATAAGCCGCATGTACGTGTGGGTTGGTTCTAATGTTGATAAAAATGATAACCTATTGTATTTTGGTTGGATCTTTTTACTGGCTGATAGTTTCGATATTTAAGCATCAGTTTGATGCATTAAAGTAATTTTTGGTCATGTTGTGGATTGGATTCTTTTCGCTTAACTACGTTCAATTGGTCCTGTACAAGGCCAAAAGGAATATCAGCATGGTACTGCAGCATTTAAAAAAAATAGAGGCTTCCTCTGGCGGTACGACAACTCGTATTGTAGTAACTAAAATAAATACGATATAGAATCTTGTGTTTTAACCACGGTCACGGTCTATCCTTGCGACAAGTTTCATCTAAAAATCAGCTGTTAAGGAATCATTGCTTTACAAACAACCAAACACTCTAAAACTCAAATATATAAAGTTTACGGGGTGTAAGCGGACCCTTCACGAAGCCGTCAACCAAGCATTCTGTACATCAAACTAAGTAACTTTACGCAAAAATTAATGCTGGGAAACGACTTTTTTTTTGGGGTGAAACATCACGTTTTACGGTAGAACTCCATGTAACGCACTCAACACATTGTGCTGATGGATCGATTGAATAGTACGGGGGTCGTGGAGGTGTTTAAATTTAAGTTAATAAAAATAAAACTTATATTAAAAAAAAAAACTTGTGCAACAATTGGAACTTTGACCCCCAATATCTCCGTAACTAGAAGGTTCCCAGGTATAACAAAAAAAATATCATAATGACGGGGAGAACAAGTGTCTTTCGGCTTCATTAGGGTCTTTACCTATTATGACCAATTTTGTCAATTTCTTCAACGACATAATTAAAAAATCTACAGAACCCTTACTTTCATACCGACTTGCACTTGACCGCTACTGTCACAAATTTACGTGCTCAAATCAGTCATTTCGCTGACCTCGTTCTAAATAGACCTTGTTTATAAATAAATCACTCATTAGTAGAAACGAAGGTAAAACTGTCTATTGTGAAACAGTTAGTCGGCTAAGATGTTGAGTGGTGAGTGTGTTTGTCAAATAATTATAAGTAACTGCCGCAATTTCACTCGCTTTTTATGTAAATTCTTCATTTATGTACACAAATCCCCTCGTATTTTTTTGTCTGTAACATTATTATATTATTATAGCTAGCCCACATTGTCCCACTGCTGGGCAAAGGCCTCCCTCCACTCCTTCCAAAGGTCACGCTTCTGTGCTTCTTCTTTCCAATTCTGTAACATACAAGGTGTAATCGGACCTCACGAGCCCGTCAACCAAGCATTCTGTACATCAAACTAAGTAACTCTACGCAAAAATTATTGCTGGGATACGTTTTTTTTTTTTGGGGTGAAAAATCACTTTTTGCGGTAGGACTCAATGTAACGCACTCAAAACATTGAGCTAATGGATGGATTGAATAGTACGGGGGTCCTGGAGGTATTTCAAGTAAAGTTATAACATTAAACTAATTCACAAGTTTTTCTTTTAAATGCTGTTTTTAATATGAGTTATGAACCTGAAATAAATGAATTTTAATTTAATTTTTAAATACAAGTTGTATTTAAAAAAAAAACTTGTGAATAAGTTGTAACTTTGACTTTAAATCCAACAGAGCACTTCAATTTAGGTGTTTATTGATCTTCAAAAACACACAACAGACTTCTATATACCCCTAAAGAATATGCTGGTGACATATTATAATATCTAACATTTGTTATGTATGTCTTCAGGAGCGCGTCGCACAGCCCGCGCACGCGCCGACCAGAGCTACACACAGTTCGCCGTCATGGACGACGAGAACGTGTCGGCTTTGCAGCAGGTAAATATACTGTACAGATTACCTGGAAAAAGTTTGCGCTTCGGAAATCATCGTCTATTTTCTGGAAGACGATGCATGTATAAATCGGTAATTTTTTGTTTCTTTTTTAACCGACTTTCTTCAAAAAGGAGGAGGTTCTCAATTCACTTGATTTTTTAATATGTTTATTACCTCATAATTCCGTCATTTATGAACCGATTTGAAAAATTATTTTTTTTTTAGTGAAAGTATTTACTTCCCGATTGGTTCCATAGAAATTTCATCAAAATCGGTTCAGTAATTTGGTTTTTTCCTTTTTATACGTATTTTTTGTTATTGGGCTATAAGATAAGATATTTATTTTGCAAATATGGGTACAAACACGGTGACATAAAAATATAAATAGGAACAGCCATATTTTACCATAAGGCATGCAAAAGTACAGAATACAGTTGAGATGACATAATCAGAAACATAAACAAAACAATGTCAATACTTACAAATATAGTTACAATTTAATTATTAAGAACTTCATTAGTTATATATTTCTGCATTAGAATAAAATAAAATAATTGAATAAAAAATAAATTTAATTTAAATGTCATATTTTCCTAATTACAAAAAATTTCTCCATAACTTCCAGTTACAATGTAAAAATTAATTCATGACAAGAATTTGTGTGGTATACAACAACTAAAAAGGATAAAATAAAAAACTTTCTGCAAAAAAACCGACTTCCAAAAAAACACTAAAAAAAGTCTAAAATATGTCTAAAATATAATAATAACTTTAATACCTGAGGAGGCTCTCGTTAGGCAGCTGGATCAAGGTCTTGATTCAGAAAGCGGTACTCCTGGATACGGCTCTTATTGTTAGGAGGTTCCTCTCTCTGGAGCCCTGACCGCCGGTAGCTTGGACCCTGTTTCCGATACCGGTGGGCTACAATTTTTATATTTTTAAATGTTTTTTATATTGTTTTTTTTCTACGGAATATTTAAAAATGTAAATAATTTGTAAAAATATAAATATTAATAAAATTAAAGTTATTATTATTTATAATAACTAATAATTATTTTCTATTAATAATTAATTTGTAACAATCAATTTTGGCTATTTCTAATTATAGTCCCGCTTGAAATTGTAGTATGTAGTACCGATACCTGAATTATTTGGTTCCAGGTCACAAAGGGCGGAGCCCTCACTCTGGTATCACTATGGAAGTCACAGTTCGACGACTCTGAAGAGACCACAGACAACGAATGGAAACAAGAACAGTTACAGGTTAGTAATAAACAATGCATTACTTTTTTTTTCTTACATAGGTTTTAAACATGACCAATGAAATGTGGGTGTAGTTGTATAATGCTGGCTACCCGTTCGGGTGATATAGGCGTGGTATTTATAAGGTCTAACTATACATACACGAAATATTTTCAGGGAATCATCTAACGGCTATAACGAAGCCATTTCAAGGGATTTTTTTTTTATCTGAGTATATTTTTATAAAAAATTAATAATTTAAAATTTCTTGACCCACAAAATACATAAATACTAGCTCCTTATTTTTGAACATCCATTACGCTAGTTTACTACGTCGTATTTACCTACTGTCATTGTTAGAATATGGGAGTAAAGGTTTTATGCAAAAAGTCTCAAAAAATTTTAGAATTATAATAATTTCGTAAAAAAATAAACACTCGGATATTTTTTTTTTTTCGTTGCTATGGCGACTTTACGACTTATATGTAGAAGTTACTCTTAAAATATTTCGTGTTTGAAAAGATAGACCTTAAATATAGGAACCGAAAGACGTTGCTTTGGAAGGCCTCCCTCTAAGTGGAACGATGACCTGTTGAAGGTTGCGGAGATCCGCTGTATGCGAGTCGCACGGGACCGGTCAATGTGGCGACACTTGTGGGTGGCCTATGTCCAGTAGACGTCTTTCGGCTGAAATGATGATGATAAACAGGCGCGGCCTTTGAAAAGTTGATCGAAATGTTGCGCGCACTTTTGCTAATCAATGTATAAATGTGTGTAGTATCTAGCCCGGTTTTCGAATTGTTAATTTGAAGTTGTCAAACCCTATTTTATCATAACTTATGGTTTTTCCATTCGGGTGACATACAGAGTGTCTTCACGAAGCCGTCAACCAAGCATTCTGTACATAAAACTAAGTAAATTCACGCAAAAATTATTGCTGGGAAACGACTTTTTTTTTGGGGTGAAAAATCACGTTTTGCGGTAGGACTCGAAAAAAAATTGCTGTACACAATGTATGGACATTTTGACCGTGTACGTATTGCACTTTTGTGGGAAACAGCTGTTTTTTTTATAACCGGTTAAGCGTTTTCGCGTCGGTGTCCCTTCTACCCCGTATACAGACAAAAGCTTTGTTTTAATTTTTAAAATGCCATTAACTGCGCTTTCCAACTGGTGAAACGTTCACATAGCACGTGTTGAAATCTCATTTTTTTATCTCTTTCGTTATCATCTGCCTAACCTGTTCCCAACTGTCCTGGACTCGGCTTCCAGTCTTGACAGATGCTGCTGAATACCAGTATTCTACAGGGTGTAAACGGACTCACGAAGCCGTCAACCAAGCATTCTGTACATCAAACTAAGTAACTTTACACAAAAATTATTGTAATTGTCGTGGATGTGTGTAAAATAAAAAAGGTCTATTTACACCATATGCAGCGACTACCTCTCTTACCTCCACAACCCCTTGGTAAGACTGGTTGTCATATTTTCGACCCACTGACTACATGTAACGACTATCAAACATGTACAAATGACAGCCGGGACCAACGGCTTTTTTGTCCCATTCTCAGTTGAATATTTTTACCTCATCAGACAACATGTTCGAATGTGTCTGTATCAATAGCGAGTACGCACTGTTAAAGATTACAAAAGAGTCATTGTATAAGAAGCAGTGGCGAAGATTCCATACAACTCGATTCCTACCGTATTCCCTTTGAAAAATGGCACAGTCAGTATTCTACAGGGTGTTTGGTTAAACGTGGGCAATACTATACGGGACTAAAGTACTCATAAATATGAGCAACTTTTACTATGGGGCTAACTATGAAATATGACTTAAAAAATCTGCTGTTGCCTAGATTTTTTCGAGTTACGCGACCAATAATGTATGGATCAGCTGATATATTTTTTTCGCGATTTCATGGTCAGTCCCATAGTAAAAGTTGCTTATTTTCATGAGTACTACACGCCCCTAAAGTATTGCCCACGTTTTAAAAAACACCCTGTATAGACAAATAATATAATCCGATTAAAATGTACTCCGGCTTACCTGTTACAAAATTGTCCCTTCGCTATTGAGGATGTACTGAGGTAGGGAGTACTTGTCCAGCGCAGCACTGAAGGTAAGAGTAAATTGGTCTTGTCTTGGAATCACACAGTAAAAGCATGAAAAAGTGTAAGTTTTTGTGAAACATGATACCATCACCATCATTGACTCTAATTTGTCATTCCATAATTATAAAAAACTAGCTGACCCGCGCAAGTTCGTCTGCGTCACATAAGAGGGAGACATTTTTCATTGATGCTCCGCTCCTATTGGTCGTAGCGTGATGTTATATAGCCTATAGTCTTCCTCGATAAATGGGCTATCCAACACTAAACGATTTTTTTTAAATTCGAATTAGAAATTCCTGAGATTAGCGCGTTCAACCAAACAATCAAACTCTTCAGGATTATAATTTTAGTATAGATATACAGAAACATTCAAATAAATCTTATCATCATTTTACTAGAAAATTAAAATTTTCGGGGAATGAAAAATACATCCAAATGACCTAGGAAACTTTTAAATCATGTGAGTGCGTGCTAAAGTGATTCAGTGCCTGTCGATGAAAAGTTTGTATGGAACTTTACCATAAATACTACTTGGGCGTGTGACGTGTCATGTGGCTAGACAAGTATAGTCATCATTAGGGATCAGCCCCCGTAGCATGACCACCGTAGACAAGGATTTCTTTGACGGAAGAATCGACAAAATGACAGATAGTGCAAAGAAATCTGTCATTGTGTCGACACAATCCGTCAAAGAAATCCTTGTCTACGGTGGTCATGCTACGGGGGCACGTATTTATTCGGATATGCATATTTACCTAAAGTACATTTGTTCCCGCCAAAGGGTACAAAAGTGTGGAAGCGGCTTCACGAAGCCGTCAACCAAGCATTATGCACAAAATTGGTGTTGGGAAACGATTTTTTTAGGGATGAAAAATCACGTTTTACGGTAGGACTCAATGTAACGCACTCAAAAAATTGTGCGGATGGATTGAATAGTATGGGGGTCAAAGTTGGAACTTTGACCCCCAATATCTCCGTAACTAGATGGTTCCCAGGTATGGTCTAGAACAAAAACATGATCGCAATGACGGGGAGAACAATTGCCTTTCAGCTTCGTTAAGGGTCTTGTTACACCCTTTATAAGAACGGTTGCCCTCAGTCAAAAAACACCGCGGCAGCGTCCGCGGATATAATAGAAAACCACGACACGCTAGTCTTCGCTGACATTGGCCTCCATGACCGAACCGGTCGGAACGACTATACAACATTAGTTTTAGTATATGCGAAACCTGAAACACGTGTCGAGTATTTTTATGTAAAGAATCTATGTACAAAATTTCAAAACTGTATCATGAAAAATCACAACGTTATAAGCTTGTTCTGTTACCTGGTTGTCCGCTCAAAATCGTGGTCACCACGCAGCGCGCCCGCGCGCGTATCTCCAACGTCGTCTTGAGCTCATTGATAAACATAATTTGGCAGTAGGTACCTAAATTATTGCGATAGGCACTTAATGTCGTGTCCAACTTGTAACTTTTTAAAAATATTTTTGGGGCAAAATATAACATGGTTTAAAAATTATTGGAATCCATTCAGTTACTTATTCTGAACAAACTATATTCAGGTTTCGCATATACTAAAAATAATGTCGTATTGCGTGGCCGATATGTTATTTCTACCGCATAATGTAAAGAAGGTTCTAAGTTTTCATAGATAGACAATATTTATGTAAGGTGCAATAAAAAAAATCCTTACATTTATAAAGTCACTTGTCAGCTGACATGGTACCCCGGTTGCCTACAGTCACCAGAACACCGCGGCGCGCGCGCAGCCTCAGCCGTGTCGTCGTGCTCGCACGGCGCGCGCACGCAGCTGCACACGACCACCACCACTCATCACACGCAGCACACCGTGCAGCACGCACTTCACCAGGTATCATTACCATCACCATATGTGAACGAAGTCATCACCGAAAGATTATGCAGTCAAATCAAATCAAATCTTTTGATAAATGGGTAACATGCAGGTGTTCATTACATAATTATATAATATGTTCATTCCATGATCTGCCACTTGGGCATACAACACTGAAAGACTTTTAGCCATAGTCAACTTCTGTACCCGCTGGCTACAAACGTGCATGTACATCAGTTATCATCACCATTCAGGGTGTAAGGGACAGCCCTCCACAGACTGATGGGGTGAATTCAGTATATCAAACTAAGATGACCGGTACAAGAAATTATTTCAGGAATGTTATGGGATTCCAATACATTTTATTTGTTTTACGAAATATATCGTTACTGTGGCAAAACGCACGTAGCGAACGGCAAGCGCGACGACGAGTTCGATGAACTCGGTAGCTAGGCAGGAAGTGAACCACTGATTTCACGCGTCGTTCGTTAGTTTTTCAACATCCATTGTTGGATTTTTGATTTTTGCTGTATTATTTACATAAATGGAGTGCTGCGTACAGGGAATGTAATTTTACATTGAAATAAAGGAATAGTAACTGAAAAAAAAAATCCGGTGTGATACGACTCAAAATAAGGAGCTGAATACACCCTGCCAGTTTGTGGAGGGCTGTCCCTTACACCCTGTATACCTGAATTCATCTCCGGAATACTTCGTAGTATAATCAGTGTAAACACAATAAGGAATAACTATAGTTACTTGCTTTAGTCACCTACGGTAATCGCTACATACAGTTAAACAAGACAAGGTATGCGCTTCAGTAATATTTACTGCGTCTTCGGTAATATTCATCTCACGCAGCGTATCATGTAACGTGCACATCACCATTTATCACCAAAATCACCAGCAGAATATACCAAAAGATTTCACAGTCATCTATATGAACACTGAGGAATAATCATTGCCACTCACTGCTGTAATCACAATAACCGCTAAATACAGTTACGCCAGAAAAAGTATGCGCTTCGGTAATGTTCGCGCTGCGTTCGCGGCTTCATTCATCGCACGCAGCATACCGTGCAACACGCAAAACACCAGGCATCTTCACTAAAGTTGGAAGTCGAAAACGAAGTTCGGAAAACTCCGATCGGCATTAACCATCGCTGAATCAGCTCGGCACAATTTGAGCGGCCAATCTGGTTCTCCCGAACGTATGTGTACATTATAGTACATTATATTTTACCACCCGCCTGTGTCGAATTATACTCGTATCTACCCAAACATGCACCACTTACGCTTTTTCTGTCAATATGGTTTCAAAATAATAGGTTTTTAACTATGAAATTGCCGTTTTTTTCTCAAATTTTGTTGTTTGTAACTTTGACGTATAGTTATATTTTTTCCTAATTTCATTTTTATTGGATTAATTGTTAAATTGTGTACCATTTAGAGTTTAATCTTTTGAACGCCATTGTTACATATACGTGAAAAGCAAGGGCGTACCTTATACGCCAAATGACACAAATATGTGACAAAATGGAAGGTGAAATTGTGCCTTGGCGTGGAGGGCACGCGCGTGCGTTTATGCCCTGGGGTTCAAAAGGTTAAATACCATACTAGTTGTTGCATATTACCTCATAGAATAGTGTGTCAAACACCTATTTCAATGTGCCGTCGGTTTCACTACTTCAAGTAGGTATATTTATGTCATAGACTGTGTTTTGAGAATTTAAGATACGCTGTGCAGCAAGGCTTTTTGCACTCTAAACTATAGTTTCCAATTGCATCATGTTCGGTTCAGATTTTCGCAAGAAAAACAAAAAAGTTCGTATGGAAATATCGCTTTTCACGAAATCGTCCATACAAATCGGCAATTTCATACTTTAACCCTTAATATAAACAGTCTATAATAATTCTGTCAATCTAACCACATAAAAACTCTTGTTACAGGCCCCAGCCCCAACAGAAAAGACATCACCACCACCCACGACTTCAGCCCCACCACCCCCACAACCCACTCAGCCCACAGCCGCTGCGCCAATCCCACCGCCTCCATTCCCCTCCCCCACCCCTCCGGCCCCTCGCCCTGTGACTGCCAAGCAACAGAGCGAACCTGCCAAGAAGAGCGCAGAGCCGACTGCGAGGAGGAAACAGCTGCACTGTCTGTATATACCAGGGATAGATGCCTATCCGAAGTTGCAGCCCAGTTTGCCGAGATGCTGGTCGCTGCCCGCTATTGGTAAGTCTTATATCAAAGTCATCATCTGCCTAGCCTTTTCCCAACTATATTGGGGCCGACTTCCAGTCTAACCGGATGCAGCTGAATACCAGTATTCTACATGGAGCGACTGACCTCCACAACCCAGTTAGTACTGGGTAATACGATACCCCTTGACAAGACTGGTTGTCAGACTTTTTGGGCCACTGACTACCTAACGACTGTCAAAGATCTACAAATGACAGCCGGGACCAACGGCTTAACGTGCTTTCCGAGGCACGGAGGTAACTCAGTATGTAACCGGCGGTCACCCATCCACAGAACAACCTAGGCAAGCACGGCTTAACCTAAAGATCGATCCGAGCGGATGTTATTATTTAGCCACGAGCTCCTCAATCTTATATCAAAGTCAAAACATTTATTGCGAACTAAAGGTTCGCGCACATTATGTTGGGCCGCAGCAGTTCGGGTCTCAGTGCAAAAATCCGCTCAAATCGCTCGTGTGTAGTTAATATGAACTATCGCACACTGCTGGGGCGCAGCGGGCCGCATATTCCGCCGTGTTGTGCTACGTAAGCATTTTGCGCTGCGGCTCACTCCGCCCCTGGGGCATGGCGGAGGACTCATTAAAGCGGTCGGTCTATAGCTGTATCTGTAATTCTGTTATATTACTTTTTCTGTCTCATTTTCATCTCGATTCTGTCCCGAATTCTCTATTAAGCAAAGTTACGTAAAATAGATTCAGGGTTTTCTTTTTTGTAGCGTTTATAGTATTTGTTGGGAAACAAAGGTTCAAGAATCATTTGATGTATGCTACACAATTGTTTATCGAAATATTTGCTGCCCATACAAGTGTTTCACGGTGTACTTAACAACCCTTTCCACCCCCAGGTAGTCGGGTCCGCTCCCTCCGCGCACCCCTCCTGCAACAAGCGTCGTTCGACGGCAGCGGCGGGTCGGTGCGCTACCGGCTGGACGTCATGCGCGGCGTGGCCACGCGACACGACGACGAGCCCGCACCGCCGCACAGAGCGCTGAGCGCCCCTGTAAGTCATTACTACATACACTCACTACAGAACGCCACCTTCTACTTGTGACGATGTTAACAGATTTTAGGATTCGTTTAATAAAACAAATGTTCGTTCCAGAGTCTCAGTGCGAGCACGGTGAGCAGCCGCGCGCCGGCGCCCCCGCCGTCCCCGCCGGGCGGCGCCACAGTGTCTAGCCGGCTGGAGATCCGCGTGCGCCCGCCCGCTCGGGACGAGCCCCCCACCTCCGGTACAGCGTACACATTATACAACTAATCATAATACATAGGGTCTTTGATTTTGACATGTTGCGTTTTTAGCATGGCAATAGTAATTATCGTCAATTCACGAATCAAAAAAATATATACAATATTTAAAAAAAAACCTGTCTGATCCGTGAGAGTATTATTAGGAATGAAGATTAGATACTATTTATGTAATCCTTTTTGGAGAACAGCTAAAAAAAATACCCCTATGAAAATTGAATAAAATGTATTAAAATGAGGAAATGTATATGGCAACACACGGGCGCGAGCGGTCGCTTCTCGGGTAGTGACGTCATAAAAAACAATTGATGATCGAACATACTTATGCCGTTTTCACGTTTTGAAAGTTTATTCAAACTATGGTAATTTGGGACCAAAATCACGCATATTAAAAATAATTAATATTTTTACTTTCATTAATATTTTATGTTTCTTGTTTATTCGGCAATGTCATTGGTGTACCTATATGGCCTTTTCGGTTCGGACACATGCAACAACTATAGTTTCGTCCCGCAAATGCATTTTTCTGGCTTAAAAAAAAATATTCTTTGTCACTCACAAATAGTGTAACTTTCTGTCAGTAAAACAACTATTGAATTTGGCGAAATATTTGTGCTCTGTAAGGTGTACATAACGGAAACTTGAACTTTTTTAAGAATTATTCGGTGGCGAAATGCGCGTAGCTCTGAAAACATCTTACTGCTAATCAAGTACAGATTTCCCAATAAAAGTATGCGCTTCGAAAATCATCGCCTATCTTCGAAAATAAGCTCGATCATAAGCGTACTTTTGCGTCTATTCTGTGTCGTGCTAATTTGAAAACACGATGATTCAATTCAATTTATTCAGGAAACAATTCACATTATTTATTTATTAAAACTTTATGCACAAGTAACAAAACTGCTACTTTTTGTCGTCCAACATTGTGTTTGAAATCATAAATCTATAAATAAAAAAAATAAAATTACGTTCATTAAAATTATAAAACTAACACATTCATAGTACTATACAATAAATTAATAAATAATTAAATAATTCTCTTGTACTGTTTTTAAAACTTATTACTTTGTATCTCATTACAAGCGGACTGTATGTTCTTATGAGAAATAAATTTCTTTAAACCAAAATTATAGAAAAATAAAATAAAATTCAATAACATTACAAATTAAAAAATCAATACAAAAAAAAAAAGTGGATATGTCATTGTCTATCGATTTATCAGAGCGCATACTTTTTGCAGTTTAACTGTATACTGTGACTGACGTTACCTGCCTCCATACATGTCCCCCGTGTACCAGATTGTAGAATTTATAAAATAAATAAAATTAATAATGTTTGTTGCAGTGAAGATTCAATCCGTGATAAGCGGCGAGACGCGAGCGAACCACGACGAGGCGTCCGTGTACTACGACGCCACGGAACATCACAGGGACAAACGGTAAATAACTTGTTACAAGAACCTGGGTCTTCTTCGTCGTGTCGATGATTCATTCATAGAATCTTTGAATTTTTTTTTTGGCCTGATGTGTCCCACTGCAGGGCAACGGCCTTACCTTCCCTTTTTCCATCTCTGTCTGGCTATTTGGGCCCAATCCTTTTGATAAGAGTCCAGTAGGTAAGCCATCTCCTTCTGGGCCTACCGCATCGCCGGGTTCTGCTGTTCGGAACCCAATTGTTCGGGTCAATCACCGAACAATAATCAACATGTCAGCATAATTGCGCTCCGCGCTCTATGCCTTGTATATTTTATGTATTACCTATAAGTAAAAGAGTCAGTACGTCTCGGACAGTATATCGGGCGCGACTCAATCTCATCTCGTTCACCTCATTAGTTTTAATCGTTATCCTGCATTACCGAAATATAGTTATCTTTATAATCTTTAATCTTAGTTTATCTCGAACTCACCCCAACCCCGAACACCAATGTATTGCCACTTTGGCTCAATTTTGATGCGACATGAGGCAGATGTGGCCTGCCCAGTTCCATTTTAATTTGGCGGCTGTGTTGCAAACGTCTACAATTTGGGTTTTTGGAGCTGGAGGGCTCAGAATGATGTACTGAATACGTGTGACCGTTGTCGCGTCGGTGACCCTTATACCCTGTATAACTTGATTGAATAAGTTACGTCGATTAGAATGACACAAAAGAATGCTTATATTTATACAGTAGTGGTGGGATGGGTGTCTTAGGTTTATTCTAATAACCCCTTGTCTTTGGTTTCAGGTCATCGACCCGAAGCGGGGAGAAAAGCCAGAGTCCAGCAGTGGAGCGAACACGGCTAGACGCCATACCAGACAGGTAGGCACACTTTTATTCTACATATTTCATGTCTGGCTGAATAGTGGGTCAAGTTAAGGCATCTAAAATAGGCACTTTAGTGGCTACGGGTGTAATGACATGTTGGCATTGTAGCGGCTCTACAACGAGTACTACAGCAACATAAAACAAAAAGTACTACAGCGCCATCTATGACACAGACGATGAACTAAACATCGAAATACATCTAGATCCTACATCGCGCAAGTAAAGTTATCCGCGACTTAAGAGTATACAACATTCGTTTTAGTATATGCGAAACCTGAAACACGTGTCTAGTATTTTTATGTAAAGAATCTATGAACAAAACTTTCAAAACTGTATCATGAAAAATCACAAAGTTATAAGCTTGTTCTGTTACCTGGTTGTCCGCAAAAAAAACGTGGTCACCACGCGGCGCGCCCCTCCAGCGTCGTCTTGACCTCATTGATAATAATAATTTGGCAGTAGGTACCTAAATGATTGCGATATGTACTTAGTGTCGCTCGGTGTCCACCTTGTAACCTTTTTTAAATATGTTTGGGACA
Organism: Noctua comes; assembly: GCA_963082995.1. Lineage (NCBI taxonomy): Eukaryota > Metazoa > Arthropoda > Insecta > Lepidoptera > Noctuidae > Noctua > Noctua comes. The sequence goes on along the minus strand of OY720295.1, from coordinate 787,050 downwards.
AAATTAACATAGTTTAAAAATTATTGGAATCGATTCAGTTACTTATTCTGAACAAACTATATTCTGGTTTCGCATATACTAAAAATAATGTTGTATAGAAGAACCCGACATCAACTGTGGGGCAGTGGCCCACCAGACACAACACCCGTCTGGTCGTAGGATCCTCCCTTGTCTATGGGGGATGAAGAACTTTACACCCTGTTCTTCATACCCCCAAAGCATCATACCATATTAATCACCCCAGCTCTTGATACACCCCTGAGTCTATATTCACCTAGTTTTACCCGATCATCATCTGCCTGCCTTTTCCCAACTATATTGGGGTCGGCTTCCAGTCTAACCGGATGCAGCTGAATACCAGTATTTTACATGGAGCGACTGCCTATCTGACCTCCACAACCCAGTTAGTACTGGGTAACACGATACCTCTTGGTAAGACTGGTTGTCAGACTTTTTGGGCCACTGACTACCTAACGACTGTCAAAGATCTACAAATGACAGCCGGGACCAACGGCTTAACGTGCTTTCCGAGGCACGGAGGTAACTCGGTATGTAATGGGTGGTCACCCATCCACAGACCAACCTAGGCAAGCACGGCTTAACCTAAAGATCGACCCGAGCGGCTGTTATTATTTAGCCACGAGCTCCTCACTAAAACCTAGTTTTACCCGATAATAAATCAAAAAGAAAATGCTTCAAGATATGTATTTTTTAACCCCCGACGCAAAAAGAGGGGTGTTATAAGTTTGACCGCAATGTGTGTGTGTGTGTCTGTCTCTGGCACCGTAGCTCTTAAACGAGTGAACCGATTTGGATGCAGTTTTTTTTATTAATCAAGCTAGTTTCTTGGCGATGGTTCTTAGATACGTTTTTATTACCAAAATCGGTGCAGCCATTTACTAGTTATGGGGGATGAAAGTGTGTATGAAAAATCGAATATTTTCAAAGTGGGGTATCAAATGAAAGCGAAACACAGTGTAGTATCATTTGGATGTCTCATGTTGAAAGTGACGTGAATCACAATAGCCTTTTGTCTATACTTCTTTACTTTTGTTGTTACAGAAGCATTATAGCAATTAGTAAGAAAGAAATAAACAATGCTGCCGGCGACGGATCACAAAGCTTAAGAGATGTAAGTATATTTATCTTATGTAAGTCTTTATGCCTGCCGGTCTTTATGTCTTTGTGCCGGTCAATGTGGCGACACTTGGGGGAGGCCTATGTCCAGCAGTGGACGTCTTTCGGCTGAAATGATGATGATGATGATGAAGTCTTTATACAGGGTGTAAACAGACCCTTCACATATCCGTCAACCAAGCATTCTGTACATCAAACTAAGTAACTTTACGCAAAAAATATTGCTGGGAAATGACTTTTTTTTTTGGGGTGAAAAATCACGTTTTACGGTAGGACTCAATGTAACGCACTTAAAACATTGTGCTGATGAATGGATTGAATAGTACTGGGGTCATGGAGGTGTTTAAAATAAAAATCTTACATTCAAACTGATGGTTTAGGGGCGATTCAATAATACGTAAGTATGATTAAAGTAGATTTAATAGTAGAACAGTAGAAGAGCACGGATACATGTATCTAGTTTTGTAGACGGCCATTACCAGAGGGAGATATTGAAACGTCAAACTCAATTTTGACAGTTGACATACATAGACAACACAGGAATAATATTGTGTTCGTTTAGTAACGTTCCAATAAAAACCTAGTATTTAAAATAAAACTTGTGAAAAAGTTGGAACTTGCACCTCCAGTACCTCCGTAACTAGAAGGTAAGAAGGTAATCTTATATTGAAATAAAGGAATTTATAGTGACTGAAAAAACGATAAACAAAATGATTTCCTGAGAAAAATTCCGGTGGAATATGATTCAAAATAAGGAGCTGAATGCACCCTCCATCAGTCTGCGGAGGGCTGTCCTTCACACCCTGTATAGTTTCATAATATTTTCTATTTTGATACGATTGTTTCGTCGTCCCCAGCGTTCGACGGGCAGCGCCAGCACGTCCCGCATCCCGGTAGCGTGCGGCGCCGAGCAGAGACTAGCCAAGTGCGCCAGCTGGAGCGGGGACGGGCCCTTGTCCCCTGACGTGGCGGATCTTACGCCCGGTTAGTGCTATAATATCCTCGCGACTGAATATATCTTCTAAATTCCTCTCTGAATTGACACCGTACATGTTTCCAGTTTGACGTACTTAGTTGTCCCAAAAAGTGGATAGAAACGTTCCATTTTCTTCTACTATTTGGACAATTTGATGGGCCAGTGTGAATAAAGAGATTTTGCATATAATTTTTAGATAAAATTTGCTTCGCAAGCGCGACTGCTAAGCTCCTAGGTTCGATTCCCAGGTCGGGCTAAGTGTTATTGGGTTTTTCCATCAGGAATTTTCTCAGTAGCAGCCTCGGAGTCTGGATTTGTGCCTGGTTGATGGCAATACACTCGCCCTCTATTACATGGGACTAAAACATAACTGACGAAATGAGGGTGTACTATGAGGTACACCTCTGCCTAACCCTTCGGGGATTACAGGCGTTATGTTATGTAAATCAATAGTAAAAACAATAGACATAACAGTTACTTTACTGTGTATCAGTGGCGAAGGTTCCGTACTACTCGATTCCTACCGGATTCCCTTTGAAAAATGGCACAGTCAGTATTCTATAGGCCAATAATATAATATACTAGCTGTGCCCCGCGGTTTCACCCGCCGCTTCTGACTTGTTTTTTTTTGCTCGGCTCCTATTGGTCATAGCGTGATGTTTTATAGCCTATAGCCTTTCTCGATAATTGGACTATCCAACACTAAAAGATTTTTTAAATTCGAACCAGTAGTTTCTGAGATTAGCGCGTTCAACCAAAAAAACAAACTCTTCAGCTTTATAATATTAGTATAGACTAGCTGTTGCCCGCGTCCTTCGTTCGCGTGAAATTTTATAGCCTATAACCTTCCTCGATAAATGGGCTATCCAACACTAAAATAATTTTTCAAATCGAACCAGTAGTTCCTCAGATTACCCCCTACAAACAAACAAATTTTACCTCTTTTTTTTTTTTTTTTTTTTAATAAAACGTTGCCCCTCACTAGAAATTTCTCCTGTATCGTGGGTGCGTTTACAAACATTTAAACTCACATACACAAACAGCCAGACCCGGAACAACTACCTGTAGGCCATACAAATATTTGTTCCGTGCGGGGATCGAACCCGCGACACACAGCGCAGCAGTCAATCGCTCAGCCACTGCGCCAACCGTGCCGTTAATATAATATTAGTATAGATAATGACATTAAAGATATTATGTACTCCGGGTTACCTCTTAGAATAATTAACCCTTCGCTACTGCTGTGTATATACAAAAGATAAAGAGCTACGAAAGTCACATTGGCGCTTAAACTTAGCCAATTAAATTTTTCCAAATTTCCCTTCACCCCCGCCCCTCCCTGAACTCGTAACACAATAAAGACCTGCAGTCCTCTCCCTGCAGCACTACGTCGCCGTCGTCAGAACGCTGCCGACAAGTACGCTGTAGACCCGGCGCGGGAACTGAACCTGCGGTTCGCGAGGCCGAGGCACCGACAGCCGCCACACCATCATTCTAGGTAAGAGACTATAGACGTCATAGATAATACAGGGTGGAGGGGACACCGACGCGCAAACGGTTACCACGTATTCAGTACATCATTCTGAGCTCCCCTACAAAGAAATTTTTTATCCGTTATTAAAAAAAAAGCATCTGTTCCATACATTTCGACCGCGTAGGTTTTGCTCTTTTGTAGGCAACAGCTGATTTTTTTTTTTATAACCGATGAAAATTTTCTATGTGGCCACAGTAGTATGTACTGAATTCAAAATCAAAATCAAAGCATTTATTTCGAATAGGCCAGTTACAGGCACTTTTGAATTGTCGAAACAAAGACAACAATAGCTACAGTCCCAGTCACAAGGCATAAAAACTGTGAAAGTACTGTAGTTGCCCATTCCCTAACGTAGATCTCTATGGAGAAGAACGGGCAAGAAACTCCATGGACACTCTTTTAAATCAGTATACTTTTACAAACTCTTGGTTACATCATTCATGTTGAGATGGTACATTATGTGAGAACGATGTAGCAAGATGTGTACGTTAAAAGTGTCCATAGTAAACAATTCAAAAAAGAAAAAAAAACAATTCAAATAAGCCGTGGCAACCAAGAGATGACCAGTCACAACTGACAGCGCCCGTTCACGAACATGACGCATGTATCAGCACCATTCAACTCAACCATTTTGAAGGGAACTAAATGATCCGACACACGCGCCACCATCAGCGAGACATTTGAGTGAGCATGACACACTCCTAACCGCCAGGGCACATTCAAGTCAAGAAAAGACGTAGGTTTCCCGCGAATGACAGCTTTCTATTACATAGTACTCACACAATATGGGCTATGCGGCTATATAATACTAAAGAGATTGAATTTATACAAAGCAAAGATAGTTGTACAATCTTCAGCAGCTCCAACATACTATTTAATGCTTCTTCTTCTTAGCGTTTCGATGGCAAAAAGTTTAAATATGCTTAGCCCAAAAACTCAGCCACGTGTACCCCGCTCACTGATGCAGTAATGCTATTCATTTATGCGTCCCTGTCCTTGTGGAGCAGGACCGGCATTGAGCCAAGCATTTTTATCAACGATATAATCGTCCAACTTGTAATATGCTTGCCTACACAGTGTGCGTTTAATGCAAGTTTTAAATTTCGTTTCATTCAGTTCAAGAATACTTTGTGGAATTTTGTTATAGCATCTCAAACAGTACCCCATGAAAGATGAGTCTACTTTAGCGAGTCTGAAGCCTGGCTGAACTAATTGGTCTCTATTTCTAGTACTGTAATTGTGTCTGTCACCTCTTTTATTAAAAAGATGTAGATTTTTTCTTACATACATTATGTTTTCATAGATGTATTGAGAATGTACCGTCATGATGTTAATTTTCTTAAACAGTTCCCTTAGAGAATCACGCCTACGAAGATTATATATGGCTCTGATGGCTCTTTTTTGCAGAATAAATATAGACTCAATGTCTGCAGCCCGTCCCCATAGTAAAATGCCATAAGACAGTATACTATGAAAGTAACTAAAATAGACCAGTCTAGCGGTATCTACATCAGTATATTGACGGATTTTTCTAATAGCATATGCTGCTGAACTTAGCCGCCCCGCAAGAGATGTTAAATGAGAACCCCATTGTAGCCTTGAATCAAGCGTAATCCCCAGGAAAACTGTTTTATCTACAAATTCAAGCTTCTCTTTATTCAATACTATATCACAATCGCTACTTTTAACATTTGGTAGAGCAAATCTTATGCATTTCGTTTTTTTTCCATTTAACACTAAATTGTTTGCTGTGAACCAGTTATGGACCTGAAGTAGGGCATTATTCACGTCATCTAGATTTTGGGCCCGTCTATTTATCTTAAAAATAAGGGAAGTGTCATCAGCGAATAACACCATATTATGAGGTTGGTTTTTCAATAAATAGGGTAGATCATTTATATACACTAAAAAGAGGAAAGGACCCAATATTGAACCTTGCGGAACCCCCATTTTTACTTTTAAACCCTTTGAATTAACACCATTTATTTGAACTTGTTGTTTTCTATCCTTCAAATAAGATTTCATCAAACTAAGTGCAAGTTTACCTAGTCCGTAATGCTCAAGTTTCAAAAGTAATGTGTCGTGATTTACGCAATTTGTGTCGGTATCAGGGTGGATTTTGTGTATTTTTGTACAGAGTGGATTTTGTGTATTTTTTATACAGGGTGGATTTTGTGTATTTTTGTACAGGGTGGATTTTGGGTATTTCTATATAGGTTCGATTTAGGGTCTTTTTTATACAGGATGAATGATGGGTATGTTTTCATACATTGTGGATTTTGGGTATTTTTATACAAGGTGGATTTTTTAAATAGACTGGATGATGGGTATTTTGGGCTTTTTTTTAATACAGTGTGTAATTCGGGTGTTTATTATACGCAGCCGTAGCGCATCCCGAGGCGTGCCCGCCCTGCTGCTGTCGTCTCCGCCGGCGTCGGGCGGCTCGTCGTCGTCGGGCTCCCCGCCGCCGGGCGCGCCGCCCGCGCCCCCCGCCCCCGCCCCGCAGCACAACGCGGCGCGCGCGCGACGCTTCCGGCCGCTGTCCATCGCGCCCTAACACACATGCCATATCATGCCATGCGAGCGGCTCGTCGGTCGTGCTGCACGAGACGCGGCTAGCGCTCTATAGCTCCGTCTCGTACGCGAGGGGCCAACCCGCACGACCACATGTGAACGTTTATATTCAAAGTGTTGCAAGAAGTTCGTCGAGTAAATGGAAGCTTAATTGCTTGTGCCTTTTCTACTGAAGTTTTTTTGTTATATCACATCATTTTGTTACTTTTACTCTTAGATAGAACTTTCTATGACACTTTGTTTATAAAAACGTAAGAAATATGTAGAAAATGTAATTGCATTTCTTCTCCACTGTCAAGCCTTAAACGAGTCACCCTGTATATTATTTGTGTTAGTAATTGAAAAGTTTTAAATTATATTTTATTTTGTAAATATTGAGTTAATTTTAAAAAGCGGTGCATTATTTATTTTATTGTATGTGTGTTTTGTTATGTGTCGGTTTGGTACTTTTTTGTGACAGATTCACCTAAGTAGCGGTCATAAAGACACTAAAAGGTAAAAATACATCACAAGTTTAACTAAATATTCACTAAAAGTACCACATGAGGCACCTAACAGAACATCACTAGAACATTAATTTGCTATAAAATGCTTAATTTAGTGTTGTATCTCTTAATTATTTATTAGTTACATTAAAAAGGCCACGTTGACACTAAAAGTGTCGGCGCGCTATACAAAGTGACATTTGAGTAGGTATACTATATGCCGTGCACAACTTCTGGTGTTAGAGAGAGAAGGTTCGGTATATTCCGTATTTGTAGAGCGCTGTCTCTGTCCCACATTTTTTTTTTCTTATAAATTGGGATGTCTTTTATAGATTTTTGATAGTCGCATCCTGAAGTCTGACAACTAGTTTTTGCAAAGGGCATCGTGTTACCCAGCAACGGGTATTAGCCGACCCCAACATAGTTAGGAATAGGCTTGATTATTTTAATTATGTGGTTTTGAAAGCTCTCTATATTATTTTATATTTAAGTAAATGATTGTATGAGACAACGATCAAATCATGACAAGGAACGACAGAGAAAGCTAAACCTACAAATACGATTCATATGGCTATCTCTTTCTAAGAGCCGATGATTATTTTAATGTACGATGTAGAAAAGTAAAGTTTCATTGAAAATATGAAGATAAAAACAAGGGAAAATGTATAAAAGTCGCTTTCGACGATGGATAATGCTTAGAAAACTCAATAAAATATACACACATACTTTGTTCTTCAGTTATGTTTAAGTCCTATATAATAGAGGCCAGCCTATTGCCATCAACCGGGCACCAATCCAAATTCCGAACTAAAGAATTTCTGATAAAAAAATTCAACAACACTGCCCAACCTGTGAATCGAACCCAAGACCTCATGTACAGCAGTAACCCTTGTGACCACTAGACCAACAAGTCACAAAATATTTTTTTAAATGGTTTTTCTAAGCATTCTCGATAGTAAAATGTGACATTATGTATACAATTGTGAGAATATAGTGTCTCGCTTGGCTAAACATAATGGTGATCTGACGACGATGATTCTGATTATAGAAATAAATTCAAGCTGAAACTAATCGCTTGGAATGCAATGTGCTATAATATCTATTTTATCAATAACATAAGGACACACAGGGATATGTGTTTTTAACTAAAAATGCCACTTAAAACATGCATTTTAGTTGTCCTTTTTCAGAAACACTAAACAACATCTAAAGTAATGCCTAAAATACAGAGTGGATGGGACAACGACACACAAACGGTTACCACGTATTCAGGGCATCATTCTGAACCTCCCCACATAGATTTCACATAGGTCTCGGTTTAAAAAAAAAAAAACTGTTTCCTACAAAAGTGCAAATACCTACACGTTCAAAATGTATGGAACAGCTGTTTTTTTTAAATGACCAATTAAAAATTTCTATGTGGGGCTCAGAATGATGTACTGAATACGTGGTTACCGTATGCGCGTCGGTGTCCCTACCACCCTGTATAATTGCACTGTTGTAATTTCTAATATCAGTGTTTAGGTACCCATTTAAATGTTCATTAGGAGTTAGTGAAAATGATCAACTATACCGATAACTGTGAAATGATAATGTTCTCGTAATTATAATTTACGTCAAATATTGGCGAACTAGGATTTGAATCGAAGACCTTTCATATCCTAACTACTGAACTAAAGTGACATGTTATAGTTAAAAACACATGTTTTTGGTATACAAGATGTTTGGTTGATTAATGTCAATTCTTAAAAGGTTAGTGGAGGGGGTAAAACAAGTAATTTTGACCCCCAAAGTACCTTACATTGAAACATTTGGGTTAGAATTACCTTTTTAAGCCCAAACACCTTTTAGAATTGTGGTTAAAAGAACCACCCTGTATAATTGTTACATACAAATAAAAAAACGAGCATGTCATGTACAAAATTCGTTTCTACCCTCAAAAAAATTATGAATAATTTACAAAATGGGTGCAACATAGTTCAAAATTTGTTAATATATGTATGTATCGGCTGATTGGGAAATTATATTTTAATACTTCTCTACTCTTTACGTTGATATATCGATAGTTTGACGAGTATCCCGTAGTCAGTAGTACTGCATGAGATGGAGCTACAGGGTGTAAATGGACCTTTCACGAGGCCGTCAGCCAACCATTCTGTACATCAAACTATGTAACTCTACGCAAAAATATTGCTGGGAAACGACTTTTACGGTTTGTCTTAATGTAATGCATTCAAAGCATTGTGCTGATGGATGGATTGAGTAGTACGGGGATCGTGGAGGTATTAAACTAAAGTGATAACATTGAAAATAAGCAAAAAAAAAAAGTTGAAACTTTGACCCCCAATATCTCCGTAACTAGAAGGTTCCCAGGTATGGTCTAGAACAAAAAAATGATCGCAATGACGGGAAGAACAAGTGCCTTTCGGCTTCGTTAAAGGTACTTTTACACCAAGTATACAGGACGTCTACCTCCATGACTTGCTCACACTGAAGTAAGATTAAACCAATACATACTACAAGAGGCCATGGTCACCACTGGGCTGGGGAGTTGCAGGTCGTGGGTTCGAACCTAGGCAGGTTACAATGTGTAACTTACTTCTTCACCACTGCTCTCAAAACGGTGAAGGAAAAGATCGTGAGGAAACCGGCATGTCTTAGAACCAAAAATTCGAAGGCATGTGACATCCACCAAGGCCTGCGTGGAGTGCGTGGTGGATCTCACAGACTGCAAATGCTTGAAAAGTATCGATATATTGGTGTAGAGGTGGGATAGCGTAATTTTTAAAATACTTAGACATGGTTAAGGTACCTATAAGAATGTTTATGCTTTTAAACGTATCGACTGGGCAATTGTTAACATGTTATTGGTATTCAATGTTCGATGTGTTTTGTGTTTTAAAGTTGTTATTCGAAAGACTACTTTAAGAAAACATTCATAAGTATAGATTTAAAAATATTAATTAGGTACCTACTGTTTAAAGGTAGAATTTCGAAGGCGTCCTAGTTCCTGTGTAACTCTATGGTATCTCATCATCTGCCTGCCTTTTCCCAACTTTATGCTGGTCGGCTTCCAGTCTTACCGGAAGCAGCTGAATACCAGTATTTTACACGGAGCGACTACCTATCTGACCTCCACAACCCAGTTAGTACTGGGTAATACGATACCCCTTGGTAAGACTAGTTGTCAGACTTTCGGGCCACTGGCTACGACTCTATAAATGACAGCCGGAACCAACGGCTTAAAGTGCTTTCCGAGGCACGGAGGAAACTCGGTATGTAATGATGGTCACCCATCTAAAGACCGACCTTGGCAAGCGCGGCTTAACCTCGAAGATCGACCCGTTCGGCTGTTATTAGCCACGAGCTATAGAAGCGTTGTCTTAGAGTTACATAGATCCAGTCGGCCTTCGACACTACCTTCAGACAATCTATAATATCATATCAGTGTATTACATGAGCTACAGACCAGACAGCCTGTAGCAGTCCACTGCTGGGCAAAGTGGACCTAGCCCACTCCATGCATCCGTCACACTACATACATAATTGTTAAATATAATAAAAAAAACACATCATACATCGACATTTGAAACGTTTACTAAACAGACAACAGAATGTAATAGATTTATAAATGATTGTCTTATACTGGGATGGGAAACTGATGTCGATTTTTAAAGGGTTAATACAGGGTGCAAACAGACCCTTCACGAAGCCGTCAACCAAGCATTCTGTACATCAAAGTAACGTCCCGCGACGGCCAACTTTTTTTCACACTCAACTCAAACCATTGGATTTGAATGAAACCATTTACGAGTACTTGTACTATTTAGTTAATCAGAAAGTTGAATATATTAACCCGTTCCAAAACTTAAATCTCTATGGAGAAGAAACGGGCCATTAACTTCAAGAAAATTCTTATTTTTCTTCAACGTGAAAATGAATAATACCTTGAGAATATCCAGTTTTAGTAAAAGTGTTTCTTAGATTAAAATGATTTATTTCAAACAGCCTGTATACTCCCTCTAAAAATTGACATCACTAAACAACCCACACTGTATACATCGCTCAGAGTGAAACTAAATAATATTAGTTTAAAACAAGTGAATATGGTGTGAGTACTATCACATAAGTACTACACATAACATCACGCCTGTAGCCCCGAGGGGGACGCCAGAGGTGTACCGAACACACACATCTCGTTATTTAATAGTACTACACGAGTATGGACGAGTTCAAAACGAATCTATCAGGCGTATATTTAGTTTTATGATCTCGGCACGACTTTGTAAATGGTGTTATTGTAATATATTTCAGGTAACTGGCAACACTACGACATAGATCCCTATGAGGGTAGGCAGACACTACAGTACTCCACCTGCTACGAATTACGATCCTTGTACAAGGTGTAACATAATAAAAGCAAGACCTCCCGTGTGGTCTCTCGCACCATGAAACTAAACATCTTTTGTTCTACGAGTTCTTGAAATTCGCAAAAAAAAAAAAACTTTCTATAGGAACGGACGCAATCAGCTGATCCACATGTATGGTAAAACTAAAAAAAAAGTTATGAATTTCCAAAAGTCATAGAACAAAAGTTGTTCAGTTTCATGGTCTGAGACACCACACGAGAGGTCTTGCGTTTATTATGTTACACGTTGTATTCTGCTTTTGGTATCGTATTACCAAGTAACTAGGCTGTGGATGTCAGATAGGCAGTCCATGTAAAATATATCCTGTCAGACTGGAAGCCGACCCCCAAAAGGGTAGACAGATGAAGTCAGTATCTCATTCACGTTCACACACACACGCTGATAGCGAATACTACACACCCTTTTGAAGAACCTCACGAATAAGGTCAGTGTATGTCCTTCTAGGGCGTCCCCTCCCGGTGTTGCCACTCATATCTGCTTGCAGACAAACATGTCGATCTAACGTGGTGCCAGTTACCTATTGAGTATTATAATGATATCAATATGTGTGATGTAGTTTGTGTGCGTGTGTTTATAAATATACAAGGTGGAGGGGACCTCGACGCGTCAACGGTTAACACGTATTCAGTACATCATACTGAGCCCCCCACATTTCGTCAGTTATAAAAAAAAACAGCTGTTTTCTTCAAAAGTGCAAAACCTACACGGTCGATATGTATGGAACAGCTGACTTGTTTGAAACTACCGATGGGACATTTATATGTGGGGGGGGGCTCTGAATGATGTACTGAATACGTGGTAACCGTTTTAGCGTCGGTGTCTCTTCTACCCCGTATATTTGTGACGCTTGTGTCCACGATAGGGGTAGACAGAGCATTGTGTTGAACTCTTTCGTCATTAAGTTCAGTGCTTTTACAGTTATTTTATCAAAATCACAGTGATCTTTATTTCAGTAAGAATAAGGTTATAACTGACAAGTCTGTCAAAATTAAAGTATGCCGGATATACCAGGATTTATTCCGTTAGGCTCGTACATCATGTGGGCTGAAGATCGGTTTCGTACAATAAAAATACACTGGGTGCGATACACTGTTTCTATTAAACTAACAAATCACTTGAAATTACAATTTAACACAATAACTGGGGGTACAATGAGTCGGGTACAGTTCCGGGAGGTCTCAACTCCGCTGCGATCAGACATTGACTGTCGTCCTCGCCTCGAGCTTTAAACATCAGGGCTCTGTAGAAGCACGCTGTGGTGCGGGTAGACTTGTAAGTAGATCGCGTGACGTCACCACTAGCGTAATTGCGATTCATTTTATGTCCATACTAATGACCGGATCCGACAAGTATATCTTTATTCTAGGTTGCTCATAGATTTCAGTTAAAATGACTGTGAAAGACTGTAGGTAATCACACGCATACAACTACACACAATACTGTATAAACGTATATATATAAATAAATATATGTATTTAGTAGTCGCCATCGCCATTCAATTCTAGTCTTGCTGCTTAGTTACTGCTACGTAATGATTATTATTAAAATATTAATAGACATTAAGGATTACGATATTATTAAATATTATTAAAAAAAAAAAACCAGAATATCTGAAGCTGTGGCTCAGCTTTGCTCTTTGAAAGCGTGGGACACACTTGTAACGCGCTTGCACTGCCGTCGGGTGTCGCAAGTGTTACCAGACTTGTACAGGGTCGTGTTTAATTATCTAGCGAAACGCTGGAGACGTTATTGGTATCAATCTCAACGATAGTTCTTGAAACGAGTAACATTTAATTAGAAGTATCAAAAAACCCGACTACAAATTGCATTATGTACCGTGTACGCATGTATGTTTGATCCGAAACAGGATCGATTAACATCAAAATACATTTTTTGGTTTAAATTTTCAAATTAAATGTATGGGAAAAGTTTTTTTTGCAATTTCTTACCTTTTTAGTACTCCAACCGGGGTTGGTCCCATAGAAGTTTTTGAACAGTGTAAGAAACAGGATCGGTTGGCATCAAAAAAATGTTTTGTGGAAAATGGCCATTTTCTTGCTAACTGTACTTTTTTTTGAAAATCTGTGAATGGGGATCAAAATATCACGAAAAATTATGGATAGTCTCCTAAGACCATTTGCGTGTAGCTGCAACGGTTAAGGTCATAATACCCTACTTACAATTTAGCGCCAAAAACCCGCCATGTTTTTGAACACCTTTCTAATGACACTTTGATTTTCGAGACGAATCTAATGATACCTTAATCGTCAAAATCCATCCAGCCATTTGGAACATACGAGGTAATAAGAAACACAAGATACGCGCGAAAAACATAACCCTTCCTTGGCAGTCGGGTAAAAAAATCATTTGATGTTTTTCTTATGCAAGTATGAGTTTCGAAAATCATTTTGATTCTCATATCACATCAGTGAAGTTTACACAAATATATCTACTACGTACGAAGTAATTTGACTACCTAAGACCTAGACCTCAAAAAAAAACATCAAATCTTTCCTCAATCGTGTTCAGATATAGACACCCGTCACGTCTCCACAGTTCCGCTAGCTAATTCCCCGTGACCTCGTATAAGACACATTTGTGGCACGCGCCACTGTCCCCGGGTGTACAAGTGTCGCCTCGATCGCACCAATATAATATATAAACTATATATAAAGCTGAAAAGTTAGTCTGTTTGTTTCAAGTTATCTCTGGAGCTACCAGTCGGATTTGGAAAAATCTTTAAAACATTTGATAGCCCAGTTCTTGAGGAAGGTTCTAGGGTGGTTCACGTCACGCTACGACCTGGAGGAGCCGGGTAGTGGGTGAAACCGCGGGGCGCAGCTAGTAATATATAAAGTAAACACACATGTATCTAACAGGCCCGATGCCACTCGCACGCCTAACTATTATGTTAATTTGCCATTTATTTTATATCTACCGAATGCACAATGAATCTTTAATAAAAGGTAATTGTCCTTGGTTTGGTTTTTTATTTAATTATGGACTTATTTTAACACCTTTATAGCCCGAAGTGCCGGAGGTATAGCATACTCAGCCTATGGCGTTCCCACTGCTGGGACACAGGGCTCTCTATGAGAGGGAGTGGACGTGCCCAATTCAGGTTGGTAGATTTCACATCTTCAAATGTTTTCCTTCACCGTTTTGAGAGCAGTGGTCATGAAATAAACGACACAAAGTAATGCGCTTGCCTGTAGCAAGTAGTGCAAGTACTTAACCTTTTGGGTGGGTCAGGGTGAATTTTGGGTATTTTTGTACAGGGTGAATTTTGGGAATTTTTTTATACAGGCTGGATATTGCGTATTTTTTATACAGGATGAATGATGGGTATGTTTTCATACATTGTGGATTTAGGGTATTTTTATACGGGATGGATTTTGAGTGTTTTTTAGACAGGCTGGATAATGGGTATTTTTTTACAAGGTGGATTTTTTATACAGACTGGATGATGGGTATTTTTGGGTTTTTTTAAAACAGTCTGTAATTCGGGTGTTTATTGTACGCAGCCGCAGCGCATCTCGAGGCGTGCCCGCCCTGCTGCTGTCGTCCCCGCCGGCGTCGGGCGGCTCGTCGTCGTCGGGCTCCCCGCCGCCGGGCGCGCCGCCCGCGCCCCCCGCCCCCGCCCCGCAGCACAACGCGGCGCGCGCGCGACGCTTCCGGCCGCTGTCCATCGCGCCCTAACACACATGCCATATCATGCCATGCGAGCGGCTCGTCGGTCGTGCTGCACGAGACGCGGCTAGCGCTCTATAGCTCCGTCTCGTACGCGAGGGGCCAACCCGCACGACCACATGTGAACGTTTATATTCAAAGTGTTGCAAGAAGTTCGTCGAGTAAATGGAAGCTTAATTGCTTGTGCCTTTTCTACTGAAGTTTTTTTGTTATATCACATCATTTTGTTACTTTTACTCTTAGATAGAACTTTCTATGACACTTTGTTTATAAAAACGTAAGAAATATGTAGAAAATGTAATTGCATTTCTTCTCCACTGTCAAGCCTTAAACGAGTCACCCTGTATATTATTTGTGTTAGTAATTGAAAAGTTTTAAATTATATTTTATTTTGTAAATATTGAGTTAATTTTAAAAAGCGGTGCATTATTTATTTTATTGTATGTGTGTTTTGTTATGTGTCGGTTTGGTACTTTTTTGTGACAGATTCACCTAAGTAGCGGTCATAAAGACACTAAAAGGTAAAAATACATCACAAGTTTAACTAAATATTCACTAAAAGTACCACATGAGGCACCTAACAGAACATCACTAGAACATTAATTTGCTATAAAATGCTTAATTTAGTGTTGTATCTCTTAATTATTTATTAGTTACATTAAAAAGGCCACGTTGACACTAAAAGTGTCGGCGCGCTATACAAAGTGACATTTGAGTAGGTATACTATATGCCGTGCACAACTTCTGGTGTTAGAGAGAGAAGGTTCGGTATATTCCGTATTTGTAGAGCGCTGTCTCTGTCCCACATTTTTTTTTTCTTATAAATTGGGATGTCTTTTATAGATTTTTGATAGTCGCATCCTGAAGTCTGACAACTAGTTTTTGCAAAGGGCATCGTGTTACCCAGCAACGGGTATTAGCCGACCCCAACATAGTTAGGAATAGGCTTGATTATTTTAATTATGTGGTTTTGAAAGCTCTCTATATTATTTTATATTTAAGTAAATGATTGTATGAGACAACGATCAAATCATGACAAGGAACGACAGAGAAAGCTAAACCTACAAATACGATTCATATGGCTATCTCTTTCTAAGAGCCGATGATTATTTTAATGTACGATGTAGAAAAGTAAAGTTTCATTGAAAATATGAAGATAAAAACAAGGGAAAATGTATAAAAGTCGCTTTCGACGATGGATAATGCTTAGAAAACTCAATAAAATATACACACATACTTTGTTCTTCAGTTATGTTTAAGTCCTATATAATAGAGGCCAGCCTATTGCCATCAACCGGGCACCAATCCAAATTCCGAACTAAAGAATTTCTGATAAAAAAATTCAACAACACTGCCCAACCTGTGAATCGAACCCAAGACCTCATGTACAGCAGTAACCCTTGTGACCACTAGACCAACAAGTCACAAAATATTTTTTTAAATGGTTTTTCTAAGCATTCTCGATAGTAAAATGTGACATTATGTATACAATTGTGAGAATATAGTGTCTCGCTTGGCTAAACATAATGGTGATCTGACGACGATGATTCTGATTATAGAAATAAATTCAAGCTGAAACTAATCGCTTGGAATGCAATGTGCTATAATATCTATTTTATCAATAACATAAGGACACACAGGGATATGTGTTTTTAACTAAAAATGCCACTTAAAACATGCATTTTAGTTGTCCTTTTTCAGAAACACTAAACAACATCTAAAGTAATGCCTAAAATACAGAGTGGATGGGACAACGACACACAAACGGTTACCACGTATTCAGGGCATCATTCTGAACCTCCCCACATAGATTTCACATAGGTCTCGGTTTAAAAAAAAAAAAACTGTTTCCTACAAAAGTGCAAATACCTACACGTTCAAAATGTATGGAACAGCTGTTTTTTTTAAATGACCAATTAAAAATTTCTATGTGGGGCTCAGAATGATGTACTGAATACGTGGTTACCGTATGCGCGTCGGTGTCCCTACCACCCTGTATAATTGCACTGTTGTAATTTCTAATATCAGTGTTTAGGTACCCATTTAAATGTTCATTAGGAGTTAGTGAAAATGATCAACTATACCGATAACTGTGAAATGATAATGTTCTCGTAATTATAATTTACGTCAAATATTGGCGAACTAGGATTTGAATCGAAGACCTTTCATATCCTAACTACTGAACTAAAGTGACATGTTATAGTTAAAAACACATGTTTTTGGTATACAAGATGTTTGGTTGATTAATGTCAATTCTTAAAAGGTTAGTGGAGGGGGTAAAACAAGTAATTTTGACCCCCAAAGTACCTTACATTGAAACATTTGGGTTAGAATTACCTTTTTAAGCCCAAACACCTTTTAGAATTGTGGTTAAAAGAACCACCCTGTATAATTGTTACATACAAATAAAAAAACGAGCATGTCATGTACAAAATTCGTTTCTACCCTCAAAAAAATTATGAATAATTTACAAAATGGGTGCAACATAGTTCAAAATTTGTTAATATATGTATGTATCGGCTGATTGGGAAATTATATTTTAATACTTCTCTACTCTTTACGTTGATATATCGATAGTTTGACGAGTATCCCGTAGTCAGTAGTACTGCATGAGATGGAGCTACAGGGTGTAAATGGACCTTTCACGAGGCCGTCAGCCAACCATTCTGTACATCAAACTATGTAACTCTACGCAAAAATATTGCTGGGAAACGACTTTTACGGTTTGTCTTAATGTAATGCATTCAAAGCATTGTGCTGATGGATGGATTGAGTAGTACGGGGATCGTGGAGGTATTAAACTAAAGTGATAACATTGAAAATAAGCAAAAAAAAAAAGTTGAAACTTTGACCCCCAATATCTCCGTAACTAGAAGGTTCCCAGGTATGGTCTAGAACAAAAAAATGATCGCAATGACGGGAAGAACAAGTGCCTTTCGGCTTCGTTAAAGGTACTTTTACACCAAGTATACAGGACGTCTACCTCCATGACTTGCTCACACTGAAGTAAGATTAAACCAATACATACTACAAGAGGCCATGGTCACCACTGGGCTGGGGAGTTGCAGGTCGTGGGTTCGAACCTAGGCAGGTTACAATGTGTAACTTACTTCTTCACCACTGCTCTCAAAACGGTGAAGGAAAAGATCGTGAGGAAACCGGCATGTCTTAGAACCAAAAATTCGAAGGCATGTGACATCCACCAAGGCCTGCGTGGAGTGCGTGGTGGATCTCACAGACTGCAAATGCTTGAAAAGTATCGATATATTGGTGTAGAGGTGGGATAGCGTAATTTTTAAAATACTTAGACATGGTTAAGGTACCTATAAGAATGTTTATGCTTTTAAACGTATCGACTGGGCAATTGTTAACATGTTATTGGTATTCAATGTTCGATGTGTTTTGTGTTTTAAAGTTGTTATTCGAAAGACTACTTTAAGAAAACATTCATAAGTATAGATTTAAAAATATTAATTAGGTACCTACTGTTTAAAGGTAGAATTTCGAAGGCGTCCTAGTTCCTGTGTAACTCTATGGTATCTCATCATCTGCCTGCCTTTTCCCAACTTTATGCTGGTCGGCTTCCAGTCTTACCGGAAGCAGCTGAATACCAGTATTTTACACGGAGCGACTACCTATCTGACCTCCACAACCCAGTTAGTACTGGGTAATACGATACCCCTTGGTAAGACTAGTTGTCAGACTTTCGGGCCACTGGCTACGACTCTATAAATGACAGCCGGAACCAACGGCTTAAAGTGCTTTCCGAGGCACGGAGGAAACTCGGTATGTAATGATGGTCACCCATCTAAAGACCGACCTTGGCAAGCGCGGCTTAACCTCGAAGATCGACCCGTTCGGCTGTTATTAGCCACGAGCTATAGAAGCGTTGTCTTAGAGTTACATAGATCCAGTCGGCCTTCGACACTACCTTCAGACAATCTATAATATCATATCAGTGTATTACATGAGCTACAGACCAGACAGCCTGTAGCAGTCCACTGCTGGGCAAAGTGGACCTAGCCCACTCCATGCATCCGTCACACTACATACATAATTGTTAAATATAATAAAAAAAACACATCATACATCGACATTTGAAACGTTTACTAAACAGACAACAGAATGTAATAGATTTATAAATGATTGTCTTATACTGGGATGGGAAACTGATGTCGATTTTTAAAGGGTTAATACAGGGTGCAAACAGACCCTTCACGAAGCCGTCAACCAAGCATTCTGTACATCAAAGTAACGTCCCGCGACGGCCAACTTTTTTTCACACTCAACTCAAACCATTGGATTTGAATGAAACCATTTACGAGTACTTGTACTATTTAGTTAATCAGAAAGTTGAATATATTAACCCGTTCCAAAACTTAAATCTCTATGGAGAAGAAACGGGCCATTAACTTCAAGAAAATTCTTATTTTTCTTCAACGTGAAAATGAATAATACCTTGAGAATATCCAGTTTTAGTAAAAGTGTTTCTTAGATTAAAATGATTTATTTCAAACAGCCTGTATACTCCCTCTAAAAATTGACATCACTAAACAACCCACACTGTATACATCGCTCAGAGTGAAACTAAATAATATTAGTTTAAAACAAGTGAATATGGTGTGAGTACTATCACATAAGTACTACACATAACATCACGCCTGTAGCCCCGAGGGGGACGCCAGAGGTGTACCGAACACACACATCTCGTTATTTAATAGTACTACACGAGTATGGACGAGTTCAAAACGAATCTATCAGGCGTATATTTAGTTTTATGATCTCGGCACGACTTTGTAAATGGTGTTATTGTAATATATTTCAGGTAACTGGCAACACTACGACATAGATCCCTATGAGGGTAGGCAGACACTACAGTACTCCACCTGCTACGAATTACGATCCTTATACAAGGTGTAACATAATAAAAGCAAGACCTCCCGTGTGGTCTCTCGCACCATGAAACTAAACATCTTTTGTTCTACGAGTTCTTGAAATTCGCAAAAAAAAAAAAACTTTCTATAGGAACGGACGCAATCAGCTGATCCACATGTATGGTAAAACTAAAAAAAAAGTTATGAATTTCCAAAAGTCATAGAACAAAAGTTGTTCAGTTTCATGGTCTGAGACACCACACGAGAGGTCTTGCGTTTATTATGTTACACGTTGTATTCTGCTTTTGGTATCGTATTACCAAGTAACTAGGCTGTGGATGTCAGATAGGCAGTCCATGTAAAATATATCCTGTCAGACTGGAAGCCGACCCCCAAAAGGGTAGACAGATGAAGTCAGTATCTCATTCACGTTCACACACACACGCTGATAGCGAATACTACACACCCTTTTGAAGAACCTCACGAATAAGGTCAGTGTATGTCCTTCTAGGGCGTCCCCTCCCGGTGTTGCCACTCATATCTGCTTGCAGACAAACATGTCGATCTAACGTGGTGCCAGTTACCTATTGAGTATTATAATGATATCAATATGTGTGATGTAGTTTGTGTGCGTGTGTTTATAAATATACAAGGTGGAGGGGACCTCGACGCGTCAACGGTTAACACGTATTCAGTACATCATACTGAGCCCCCCACATTTCGTCAGTTATAAAAAAAAAAACAGCTGTTTTCTTCAAAAGTGCAAAACCTACACGGTCGGGATGTATGGAACAGCTGATTTGTTTGAAACTACCGATGGGACATTTATATGTGGGGGGGGCTCTGAATGATGTACTGAATACGTGGTAACCGTTTTAGCGTCGGTGTCTCTTCCACCATGTATATATGTGACGCTTGTGTCCACGATAGGGGTAGACAAAGCATTGTGTTGAACTCTTTCGTCATTCTTATGTTCAGTGCTTTTACAGTTATTTTTATCAAAATCACAGTGATCTTTATTTCAGTAAGAATAAGGTTATAACTGATAAGTCTGTCAAAATTAAACTATGTCTGATATGTCAGGATTTATTCCGTTAGGCTCGTACATCATGTGGGCTGAAGATGGGTTTAGTGCAATAAAAACACACTGGGTGCGATACACTGTTTCTATTAAACTAACAAATTACTTGAAATTACAATTTAACACAATAACTGGGGGCACAATGAGTCGGGTACAGTTCCAGGACGTCTCAACTCTGCTGCGATTAGTCATAGACTGTCTAGCTGTAAACATCAGGGCTCTGTAGAAG
The DNA here is from genome assembly GCA_963082995.1 of Noctua comes. Taxonomy (NCBI): domain Eukaryota; kingdom Metazoa; phylum Arthropoda; class Insecta; order Lepidoptera; family Noctuidae; genus Noctua; species Noctua comes. The sequence continues at coordinate 766,040 of OY720295.1, read as the reverse complement.
CACGCTGTGGTGCGGGTAGACTTGTAAGTAGATCGCGTGACGTCACCACTAGCGTAATTGCGATTCATTTTATGTCCATACTAATGACCGGATCCGACAAGTATATCTTTATTCTAGGTTGCTCATAGATTTCAGTTAAAATGACTGTGAAAGACTAGGTAATCACACGCATACAACTACACACAATACTGTATAAACGTATATATATAAATAAATATATGTATTTAGTAGTCGCCATCGCCATTCAATTCTAGTCTTGCTGCTTAGTTACTGCTACGTAATGATTATTATTAAAATATTAATAGACATTAAGGATTACGATATTATTAAATATTATTAAAAAAAAAAAAACAAGAATATCTGAAGCTGTGGCTCAGCTTTGCTCTTTGAAAGCGTGGGACACACTTGTAACGCGCTTGCACTGCCGTCGGGTGTCGCAAGTGTTACCAGACTTGTACAGGGTCGTGGTTAATTATCTAGTGAAACGCTGGAGACGTTATTGGTATTAATCTCAACGATAGTTCTTGAAACTAGTAACATTTAATTAGAAGTATCAAAAACCCAACTACAAATAGCATTATGTACCGTGTATGTTTGATGAAAACATAACCCTTCCTTGGCAGTCGGGTAAAAAAATCATTTGATGTTTTTCTTATGCAAGTATGAGTTTCGAAAATCATTTTGATTCTCATATCACATCAGTGAAGTTTACACAAATATACCTACTACGTACGAAGTAATTTGACTACCTAAGACCTAGACCTCAAAAAAAAACATCAAATCTTTCCTCAATCGTGTTTAGATATAGACACCCGTCACGTCTCCACAGTTCCGCTAGCTAATTCCCCGTGACCTCGTATAAGACACATTTGTGGCACGCGCCACTGTCCCCGGGTGTACAAGTGTCGCCTCGATCGCACCAATATAATATATAAACTATATATAAAGCTGAAAAGTTTGTCTGTTTGTTTCAAGTTATCTCTGGAGCTACCAGTCGGATTTGGAAAAATCTTTAAAACATTTGATAGCCCAGTTCTTGAGGAAGGTTCTAGGGTGGTTCACGTCCCGCTACGACCTGGAGGAGCCGGGTAGTGGGTAAAACCGCGGGGCGCAGCTAGTAATATATAAAGTAAACACACATGTATCTAACAGGCCCGATGCCACTCGCACGCCTAACTATTATGTTAATTTGCCATTTATTTTATATCTACCGAATGCACAATGAATCTTTAATAAAAGGTAATTGTCCTTGGTTTGGTTTTTTATTTAATTATGGACTTATTTTAACACCTTTATAGCCCGAAGTGCCGGAGGTATTAGCATACTCAGCCTATGGCGTTCCCACTGCTGGGACACAGGCCTCTCTATGAGAGGGAGTGGACGTGCCCAATTCAGGTTGGTAGATTTCACATCTTCAAATGTTTTCCTTCACCGTTTTGAGAGCAGTGGTCATGAAATAAACGACACAAAGTAATGCGCTTGCCTGTAGCAAGTAGTGCAAGTACTTAACCTTTTGGGTGGGTCAGGGTGAATTTTGGGTATTTTTATACAGGGTGGATTTTGGATATTTTTATATAGGTTCGATTTAGGGTCTTTTTATACAGGACTCGCTTTTGCCCGCGCCTTCGCCCGCGTGGATGTCGGGTAATATCCGATTACTTACCTTCATCCCCCTTTTTAACCCTTCGGGGGTAGAATTATCAAAAACGCTGAGACACGAATAAATTAATTTTCAATCGTCAGCCTAAACACAAATTTGAAGATCCTAACTTCAAAACATAGTGGAAACCTTCTCTTCACAAAGAACACACCCTTCAAGTTTCATGTCTCTAGGACCAGCGGTTTGGGCTGTGTGTTGATATATCACCCAGTCAGTCAGTCAGTTTACCATTTTATATAATTATATAGATGAATGATGGGTATGTTTTCATACATTGTGGATTTAGGGTATTTTTATACGGGTGGATTTTGAGTGTTTTTTAGACAGGCTGGATAATGGGTATTTTTATACAAGGTGGATTTTGTGTATTTTTATACAATGTGTAATTGGGGTGTTTATTGTACGCAGCCGCAGCGCATCGCGCGGCGTGCCCGCCCTGCTGCTGTCGTCCCCGCCAGCGTCGGGCGGCTCGTCGTCGTCGGGCTCCCCGCCGCCGGGCGCGCCGCCCGCGCCCCCCGCCCCCGCCCCGCAGCACAACGCGGCGCGCGCGCGACGCTTCCGGCCGCTGTCCATCGCGCCCTAACACACATGCCATATCATGCCATGCGAGCGGCTCGTCGGTCGTGCTGCACGAGACGCGGCTAGCGCTCTATAGCTCCGTCTCGTACGCGAGGGGCCAACCCGCACGACCACATGTGAACGTTTATATTCAAAGTGTTGCAAGAAGTTCGTCGAGTAAATGGAAGCTTAATTGCTTGTGCCTTTTCTACTGAAGTTTTTTTGTTATATCACATCATTTTGTTACTTTTACTCTTAGATAGAACTTTCTATGACACTTTGTTTATAAAAACGTAAGAAATATGTAGAAAATGTAATTGCATTTCTTCTCCACTGTCAAGCCTTAAACGAGTCACCCTGTATATTATTTGTGTTAGTAATTGAAAAGTTTTAAATTATATTTTATTTTGTAAATATTGAGTTAATTTTAAAAAGCGGTGCATTATTTATTTTATTGTATGTGCGTTTTGTTATGTGTCGGTTTGGTACTTTTTTGTGACAGTTTCACCTAAATAGCGGTTCTAAAGACCCTAAAAGGTAAAAATACATCACAAGTTTAACTAAATATTCACTAAAAGTACCACATGAGGCACCTAACAGAACATCACTAGAACATTAATTTGCTATAAAATGCTTAATTTAGTGTTGTATCTCTTAATTATTTATTAGTTACATTAAAAAGGCCACGTTGACACTAAAAGTGTCGGCGCGCTATACAAAGTGACATTTGAGTAGGTATACTATATGCCGTGCACAACTTCGGGTGTTAGAGAGAGAAGGTTCGGTATATTCCGTATTTGTAGAGCGCTGTCTCTGTCCCACATTTTTTTTTTCTTATAAGTTGGGATTTGATAGTCGCATCCTGAAGTCTGACAACTAGTTTTTGCAAAGGGCATCGTGTTACCCAGCAACGGGTATTAGCCGACCCCAACATAGTTAGGAATAGGCTTGATTATTTTAATTATGTGGTTTTAAAAGCTCTCTATATTATTTTATATTTAAGTAAATGATTGTATGAGACAACGATCAAATCATGACAAGGAACGACAGAGAACGCTTTACCTACAAATACGATTCATATGGCTATCTCTTTCTAAGAGCTCTTTCTATGATTATTTTAATGTACGATGTAGAAAAGTAAAGTTTCATTGAAAATATGAAGATAAAAACAAGGGAAAATGTATAAAAGTCGCTTTCGACGATGGATAATGCTTAGAAAACTCGATAAAATATACACACATACTTTGTTCTTCAGTTATGTTTAAGTCCTATATAATAGAGGCCAGCCTATTGCCATCAACCGGGCACCAATCCAAATTCCGAACTAAAGACTTTCTGATAAAAAAACAACAACACTGCCCAACCTGTGAATCGAACCCAAGACCTCATGTACAGCAGTAACCCTTGTGACCACTAGACCAACAAGTCGGCAAACATTAAAAAAATGGTTTTTCTAAGCATTCTCGATAGTAAATTGTGACATTATGTATACAATTGTGAGAATATAGTGTCTCGCTTGGCTAAACATAATGGTGATCTGATGACGATGATTCTGATTATAGAAATAAATTCAAGCTGAAACTAATCGCTTGGAATGCAATGTGCTATAATATCTATTTTATCAATAACATAAGGACACACAGGGATATGTGTTTTTAACTAAAAATGCCACTTAAAACATGCATTTTAGTTGTCCTTTTTCAGAAACACTAAACAACATCTAAATAAATGTCTAAAATACAGAGTGTATGGGACACCGACACACAAACGGTAACCACGTATTCAGGACATCATTCTGAACCTCCCCACATAGATTTCACATAGGTCTCGGTTTAAAAAAAAAACAACCGTTTCCTACAAAAGTGCAAATACCTACACGTTCAAAATGTATGGAACAGCTGTTTTTTTTAAATGACCAATTAAAAATTTCTATGTGGGGCTCAGAATGATGTACTGAATACGTGGTTACCGTATGCGCGTCGGTGTCCCTACCACCCTGTATAATCGCACTGTTGTAATTTCTAATATCAGTGTTTAGGTACCCATTTAAATGTTCATTAGGAGTTAGTGAAAATGATCAACTATACCGATAACTGTGAAATGATATTGTTCTCGTAATTATAATTTACGTCAAATATTGTCGAACTAGGATTTGAATCGAAGACCTTTCATATCGTAACTACTGAACTAAAGTGACATGTTATAGTTGAAAACACATATTTTTGGTATACAAGATGTTTGGTTGATTAATGTCAATTCTTAAAAGGTTAGTGGAGGGTGTAAAAACAAGTAATTTTGACCCCAAAAATACCTTACATGGAAACATTTGTGTTAAAATTACCTTTTTTTCAGCCCAAAAACCCTTTTAGAGTTGGCGTTAAAAGAACCACCCTGTATAATTGTTACATACAAATAAAAAAACGAGCATGTCATGTACAAAATTCGTTTCTACCCTCAAAAAAATTATGAATATTTTACAAAATGGGTGCAACATAGTTCAAAATTTGTTAATATATGTATGTATCGGCTGATTGGGAAATTATATTTTAATACTTCTCTACCTTTTACGTTGATATATCGATAGTTTGACGAGTATCCCGTAGTCAGTAGTACTGCATGAGATGGAGCTACAGGGTGTAAATGGACCTTTCACGAGGCCGTCAGCCAACCATTCTGTACATCAAACTATGTAACTCGACGCAAAAATTTTGCTGGGAAACGACTTTTACGGTTTGTCTTAATGTAATGCATTCAAAGCATTGTGCTGATGGATGGATTGAGTAGTACGGGGATCGTGGAGGTATTAAACTAAAGTGATAACATTGAAAATTTGCAAAAAAAAACGTTGAAACTTTGACCCCCAGTATCTCCGTAACTAGAAGGTTCCCAGGTATGGTCCAGAACAAAAAAATGATCGCAATGACGGCGAGAACAAGTGCCTTTCGGCTTCGTTTAGGGTACTTTTTCACCCAGTATACAGGACGTCTACCTCCATGACTTGCTCACACTGAAGTAAGATTAAACCAATACATACTACAAAAGGTCATGGTAACCACGGGGCTAAGAGTTGCAGGTCGTGGGTTCAAACCCAGGCAGGTTACAATGTGTAACTTACTTCTTCACCACTGCTCTCAAAACGGTCAAGGAAAACATCGTGAGGAACCCGGCATGTCTTAGAACCAAAAATTCGAAGGCATGTGACATCCACCAAGGCCTGCGTGGAGTGCGTGGTGGATCTCACAGACTGCAAATGCTTGAAAACTATCGATATATTGGTGTAGAGGTGGGATAGCGTAATTTTTAAAATACTTAGACATGGTTAAGGTACCTATAAGAATGTTTATGCTTTTAAACGTATCGACTGGGCAATTGTTAACATGTTATTGGTATTCAATGTTCGATGTGTTTTGTGTTTTAAAGTTGTTATTCGAAAGACTACTTTAAGAAAACATTCATAAGTATAGATTTAAAAATATTAATTAGGTACCTACATTTTAAAGGTAGAATTTCGAAGGCGTCGTAGTTCCTGTGTAACTCTATGGTATCTCATCATCTGCCTGCCTTTTCCCAACTTTATTTGGCCTCCAGTCTTACCGGAAGCAGCTGAATACCAGTATTTTACACGGAGCGACTGCCTATCTGACCTCCACAAACCAGTTAGTACTGGGTAATACGATAGCCCTTGGTAAGACTGGTTGTCAGACTTTCGGGCCACTGGCTACGACTATAAATGACAGCCGGAACCAACGGCTTAAAGTGCTTTCCGAGGCACGGAGGAAACTCGGTATGTATTGATGGTCACCCATCTAAAGACCGACCTTGGCAAGCGCGGCTTAACCTCGAAGATCGACCCGTTCGGCTGTTATTATTTAGCCACGAGCTATGGAAGCGTTGTCTTAGAGTTACATAGATCCAGTCGGCCTTCGACACTACCTTCAGACAATTTAAAATATCATATCAGTGTATTACATGAGCTACAGACAGCCTGTAGCAGTCCACTGCTGGGCAAAGTGGACCTAGCCCACTCCATGCATCCGTCACACTACATACATAATTGTTAAATATAATAAAAAAAAACACATCATACATCGACATTTGAAACGTTTACTAAACAGACAACAGAATGTAATAGATTTATGAATGATTGTCTTATACTGGGATGGGAAACTGATGTCGATTTTTAAAGGGTTAATACAGGGTGCAAACAGACCCTTCACGAAGCCGTCAACCAAGCATTCTGTACATCAAAGTAACGTCCCGCGTGTGTTTCTTAGATTAAAATGATTTATTTCAAACAGCCTGTATACTCCCTCTAAAAATTGACATCACTAAACAACCCACCCTGTATACATCGCTCAGAGTGAAACTAAATAATATTAGTTTAAAACAAGTGAATATGGTGTGAGTATTATCACATAAGTACTACACATAACATCACGCCTGTAGCCCCGAGGGGGACGCCAGAGGTGTACCGAACACACACATCTCGTTATTTAATAGTACTACACGAGTATGGACGAGTTCAAAACGAATCTATCAGGCGTATATTTAGTTTTATGATCTCGGCACGACTTTGTAAATGGTGTTATTGTAATATATTTCAGGTAACTGGCAACACAGCGACATAGATCCCTATGAGGGTAGGCAGACACTACAGTACTCCACCTGCTACGAATTACGATCCTTATACAAGGTGTAACATAATAAAAGCAAGACCTCCCGTGTGGTCTCTCGCACCATGAAACTAAACATCTTTTGTTCTACGAGTTCTTGAAATTCGCAAAAAAAATAATACTTTCTATAGGAACGGACGCAATCAGCTGATCCACATGTATGGTAAAACTAAAAAAAAAGTTATGAATTTCCAAAAGCCATAGAACAAAAGTTGTTCAGTTTCATGGTCTGAGACACCACACGAGAGGTCTTGCGTTTATTATGTTACACGTTGTATACTGTTTTTGGTATCGTATTACCAAGTAACTAGGCTGTGGAGGTCAGATAGGCAGTCCATGTAAAATATATCCGGTTAGACTGGAAGCCGACCCCCAAAAGGGTAGACAGATGAAATCAGTATCTCATTCACGTTCATACACACACGCCGATAGCGAATACTACACACCCTCTTGAAGAACCTCACCAATAAGGTCAGAGTATGTCCTTCTAGGGCGTCCCCTCCCAGCGTTGCCACTCATCTGCCTTGCAGACAAACATGTTGATCTAACGTGGTGCCAGTTACTTATTGAGTATTATAATGATATCAATATGTGTGATGTAGTTTGTGTGCGTGTGTTTATAAATATACAAGGTGGAGGGGACCTCGACGCGTCAACGGTTAACACGTATTCAGTACATCATACTGAGCCCCCCACATTTCGTCAGTTATAAAAAAAAAACAGCCGTTTTCTTCAAAAGTGCAATACCTACACGGTCGATATGTATGGAACAGCTGATTTGTTTGAAACTACCGATGGGACATTTATATGTGGGGGGGGGCTCTGAATGATGTACTGAATACGTGGTAACCGTTTTAGCGTCGGTGTCTCTTCCACCATGTATATATGTGACGCTTGTGTCCACGATAGGGGTAGACAAAGCATTGTGTTGAACTCTTTCGTCATTCTTATGTTCAGTGCTTTTACAGTTATTTTTATCAAAATCACAGTGATCTTTATTTCAGTAAGAATAAGGTTATAACTGATAAGTCTGTCAAAATTAAACTATGTCTGATATGTCAGGATTTATTCCGTTAGGCTCGTACATCATGTGGGCTGAAGATCGGTTTCGTGCAATAAAAACACACTGGGTGCGATACACTGTTTCTATTAAACTAACAAATCACTTGAAATTACAATTTAACACAATAACTGGGGGCACAATGAGTTGGGTACAGTTCCGGGAGGTCTCAACTCCGCTGCGATCAGACATTGACTGTCGTCCTCGCTTCAAGCTGTAAACATCAGGGCTCTGTAGAAGCACGCTGTGGTGTGGGTAGACTTGTAAGTAGGTCGCGGGACGTCACTACCAGCGCACTTGCGATTCATTTTATGTCCATACTAGTGACCGGATCTGACAAGTATATCTTTATTCTAGGTTGCTAATAGATTTCAGTTAAAATAACTGTGTAAGACTGTAGGTAATCACACGCATACAACTACACACAATACTGTATAAACGTATATATATAAATAAATATATGTATTTAGTAGTCGCCATCGCCATTCAATTCTAGTCTTGCTGCTTAGTTACTGCTACGTAATGATTATTATTAAAATATTAATAGACATTAAGGATTACGATATTATTAAATATTATTAAAAAAAAAAAAAACAAGAATATCTGAAGCTGTGGCTCAGCTTTGCTCTTTGAAAGCGTGGGACACACTTGTAACGCGCTTGCCCTGCCGTCGGGTGTTGCAAGTGTTACCAGACTTGTACAGGGTCGTGGTTAATTATCTAGTGAAACGCTGGAGACGTTATTGGTATTAATCTCAACGATAGTTCTTGAAACGAGTAACATTTAATTAGAAGTATCAAAAACCCAACTACAAATAGCATTATGTACCGTGTATGTATGTGTGATGAAAACATAACCCTTCCTTGGCAGTCGGGTAAAAAAAATCATTTGATGTTTTTCTTATGCCAGTATGAGTTTAGAAAATCATTTTTTTTCTCATATCACATCAGTGAAGTTTACACAAATATATCTACTACGTACGAAGTAATTTGATTACCTAAGGACCTCAAAAAAAAAAACATCAAATCTTTCCTCAATCGTGTTTAGATATAAACCCGTCACGTCTCCACAGTTCCGCTAGCTAATTCCCCGTGACCCCGTATAAGACACATTTGTGGCACGCGCCACTGTCCCCGGGTGTACAAGTGTCGCCTCGATCGCACCAATATAATATATAAACTATATATAAAGCTGAAAAGTTTGTCTGTTTGTTTCAATTTATCTCTGGAGCTACCAGTCGGATTTGGAAAAATCTTTAAAACATTTGATAGCCCCGTTCTTGAGGAAGGTTCTAGGGTGGTTCACGTCACGCTACGACCTGGAGGAGCCGGGTAGTGGGTGAAACCGCGGGGCGCAGCTAGTAATATATAAAGTAAACACACATGTATCTAACAGGCCCGATGCCACTCGCACGCCTAACTATTATGTTAATTTGCCATTTATTTTATATCTACCGAATGCACAATGAATCTTTAATAAAAGGTAATTGTGCTTGGTTTGGTTTTTTATTTAATTATGGACTTATTTTAACACCTTTATAGCCCGAAGTGCCGGAGGTATTAGCATACTCAGCCTATGGCGTACCCACTGCTGGGACACAGGCCTCTCTATGAGAGGGAGTGGACGTGCCCAATTCAGGTTGGTAGATTTCACATCTTCAAATATTTTCCTTCACCGTTTTGAGAGCAGTGGTCATGAAATAAACGACACAAAGTAATGCGCTTGCCTGTAGCAAGTAGTGCAAGTACTTAACCTTTTGGGTGGGTCAGGGTGAATTTTGGGTATTTTTGTACAGGGTGGATTTTGGGTATTTTTGTACAGGGTGGATTTTGTGTATTTTTATACAGGGTGGATTTTGGATATTTTTATATAGGTTCGATTTAGGGTCTTTTTATACAGGACTCGCTTTTGCCCGCGCCTTCGCCCGCGTGGATGTCGGGTAATATCCGATTACTTACCTTCATCCCCCTTTTTAACCCTTCGGGGGTAGAATTATCAAAAACGCTGAGACACGTATAAATTAATTTTCAATCGTCAGCCTAAACACAAATTTGAAGATCCTAACTTCAAAACATAGTGGAAACCTTCTCTTCACAAAGAACACACTCTTCCAAGTTTCATGTCTCTAGGACCAGCGGTTTGGGCTGTGTGTTGATATATCACCCAGTCAGTCAGTCAGTCAGTTTACCATTTTATATAATTATATAGATGAATGATGGGTATGTTTTCATACATTGTGGATTTAGGGTATTTTTATACGGGATGGATTTTGAGTGTTTTTTAGACAGGCTGGATAATGGGTATTTTTGGGTTTTTTTAAAACAGTGTGTAATTCGGGTGTTTGTTATACGCAGCCGTAGCGCATCCCGAGGCGTGCCCGCCCTGCTGCTGTCGTCTCCGCCGGCGTCGGGCGGCTCGTCGTCGTCGGGCTCCCCGCCGCCGGGCGCGCCGCCCGCGCCCCCCGCCCCCGCCCCGCAGCACAACGCGGCGCGCGCGCGACGCTTCCGGCCGCTGTCCATCGCGCCCTAACACACATGCCATATCATGCCATGCGAGCGGCTCGTCGGTCGTGCTGCACGAGACGCGGCTAGCGCTCTATAGCTCCGTCTCGTACGCGAGGGGCCAACCCGCACGACCACATGTGAACGTTTATATTCAAAGTGTTGCAAGAAGTTCGTCGAGTAAATGGAAGCTTAATTGCTTGTGCCTTTTCTACTGAAGTTTTTTTGTTATATCACATCATTTTGTTACTTTTACTCTTAGATAGAACTTTCTATGACACTTTGTTTATAAAAACGTAAGAAATATGTAGAAAATGTAATTGCATTTCTTCTCCACTGTCAAGCCTTAAACGAGTCACCCTGTATATTATTTGTGTTAGTAATTGAAAAGTTTTAAATTATATTTTATTTTGTAAATATTGAGTTAATTTTAAAAAGCGGTGCATTATTTATTTTATTGTATGTGTGTTTTGTTATGTGTCGGTTTGGTACTTTTTTGTGACAGTTTCACCTAAATAGCGGTCCTGAAGACCCTAAAAGGTAAAAATACATCACAAGTTTAACTAAATATTCACTAAAAGTACCACATGAGGCACCTAACAGAACATCGCTAGAACATTAATTTGCTATAAAATGCTTAATTTAGTGTTGTATCTCTTAATTATTTATTAGTTACATTAAAAAGGCCACGTTGACACTAAAAGTGTCGGCGCGCTGTACAAAGTGACATTTGAGTAGGTATACTATATGCCGTGCACAACTTCGGGTGTTAGAGAGAGAAGGTTCGGTATATTCCGTATTTGTAGAGCGCTGTCTCTGTCCCACATTTTTTTTTTTCTTATAAATTGGGATGTCTTTTATAGATTTTTGATAGTCGCATCCTGAAGTCTGACAACTAGTTTTTGCAAAGGGCATCGTGTTACCCAGCAACGGGTATTAGCCGACCCCAACATAGTTAGGAATAGGCTTGATTATTTTAATTATGTGGTTTTGAAAGCTCTCTATATTATTTTATATTTAAGTAAATGATTGTATGAGACAACGATCAAATCATGACAAGGAACGACAGAGAACGCTTTACCTACAAATACGATTCATATGGCTATCTCTTTCTAAGAGCTCTTTCTATGATTATTTTAATGTACGATGTAGAAAAGTAAAGTTTCATTGAAAATATGAAGATAAAAACAAGGGAAAATGTATAAAAGTCGCTTTCGACGATGGATAATGCTTAGAAAACTCGATAAAATATACACACATACTTTGTTCTTCAGTTATGTTTAAGTCCTATATAATAGAGGCCAGCCTATTGCCATCAACCGGGCACCAATCCAAATTCCGAACTAAAGACTTTCTGATAAAAAAACAACAACACTGCCCAACCTGTGAATCGAACCCAAGACCTCATGTACAGCAGTAACCCTTGTGACCACTAGACCAACAAGTCGGCAAACATTAAAAAAATGGTTTTTCTAAGCATTCTCGATAGTAAATTGTGACATTATGTATACAATTGTGAGAATATAGTGTCTCGCTTGGCTAAACATAATGGTGATCTGATGACGATGATTCTGATTATAGAAATAAATTCAAGCTGAAACTAATCGCTTGGAATGCAATGTGCTATAATATCTATTTTATCAATAACATAAGGACACACAGGGATATGTGTTTTTAACTAAAAATGCCACTTAAAACATGCATTTTAGTTGTCCTTTTTCAGAAACACTAAACAACATCTAAATAAATGTCTAAAATACAGAGTGTATGGGACACCGACACACAAACGGTAACCACGTATTCAGGACATCATTCTGAACCTCCCCACATAGATTTCACATAGGTCTCGGTTTAAAAAAAAAACAACCGTTTCCTACAAAAGTGCAAATACCTACACGTTCAAAATGTATGGAACAGCTGTTTTTTTTAAATGACCAATTAAAAATTTCTATGTGGGGCTCAGAATGATGTACTGAATACGTGGTTACCGTATGCGCGTCGGTGTCCCTACCACCCTGTATAATCGCACTGTTGTAATTTCTAATATCAGTGTTTAGGTACCCATTTAAATGTTCATTAGGAGTTAGTGAAAATGATCAACTATACCGATAACTGTGAAATGATATTGTTCTCGTAATTATAATTTACGTCAAATATTGTCGAACTAGGATTTGAATCGAAGACCTTTCATATCGTAACTACTGAACTAAAGTGACATGTTATAGTTGAAAACACATATTTTTGGTATACAAGATGTTTGGTTGATTAATGTCAATTCTTAAAAGGTTAGTGGAGGGTGTAAAAACAAGTAATTTTGACCCCAAAAATACCTTACATGGAAACATTTGTGTTAAAATTACCTTTTTTTCAGCCCAAAAACCCTTTTAGAGTTGGCGTTAAAAGAACCACCCTGTATAATTGTTACATACAAATAAAAAAACGAGCATGTCATGTACAAAATTCGTTTCTACCCTCAAAAAAATTATGAATATTTTACAAAATGGGTGCAACATAGTTCAAAATTTGTTAATATATGTATGTATCGGCTGATTGGGAAATTATATTTTAATACTTCTCTACCTTTTACGTTGATATATCGATAGTTTGACGAGTATCCCGTAGTCAGTAGTACTGCATGAGATGGAGCTACAGGGTGTAAATGGACCTTTCACGAGGCCGTCAGCCAACCATTCTGTACATCAAACTATGTAACTCGACGCAAAAATTTTGCTGGGAAACGACTTTTACGGTTTGTCTTAATGTAATGCATTCAAAGCATTGTGCTGATGGATGGATTGAGTAGTACGGGGATCGTGGAGGTATTAAACTAAAGTGATAACATTGAAAATTTGCAAAAAAAAACGTTGAAACTTTGACCCCCAGTATCTCCGTAACTAGAAGGTTCCCAGGTATGGTCCAGAACAAAAAAATGATCGCAATGACGGCGAGAACAAGTGCCTTTCGGCTTCGTTTAGGGTACTTTTTCACCCAGTATACAGGACGTCTACCTCCATGACTTGCTCACACTGAAGTAAGATTAAACCAATACATACTACAAAAGGTCATGGTAACCACGGGGCTAAGAGTTGCAGGTCGTGGGTTCAAACCCAGGCAGGTTACAATGTGTAACTTACTTCTTCACCACTGCTCTCAAAACGGTCAAGGAAAACATCGTGAGGAACCCGGCATGTCTTAGAACCAAAAATTCGAAGGCATGTGACATCCACCAAGGCCTGCGTGGAGTGCGTGGTGGATCTCACAGACTGCAAATGCTTGAAAACTATCGATATATTGGTGTAGAGGTGGGATAGCGTAATTTTTAAAATACTTAGACATGGTTAAGGTACCTATAAGAATGTTTATGCTTTTAAACGTATCGACTGGGCAATTGTTAACATGTTATTGGTATTCAATGTTCGATGTGTTTTGTGTTTTAAAGTTGTTATTCGAAAGACTACTTTAAGAAAACATTCATAAGTATAGATTTAAAAATATTAATTAGGTACCTACATTTTAAAGGTAGAATTTCGAAGGCGTCGTAGTTCCTGTGTAACTCTATGGTATCTCATCATCTGCCTGCCTTTTCCCAACTTTATTTGGCCTCCAGTCTTACCGGAAGCAGCTGAATACCAGTATTTTACACGGAGCGACTGCCTATCTGACCTCCACAAACCAGTTAGTACTGGGTAATACGATAGCCCTTGGTAAGACTGGTTGTCAGACTTTCGGGCCACTGGCTACGACTATAAATGACAGCCGGAACCAACGGCTTAAAGTGCTTTCCGAGGCACGGAGGAAACTCGGTATGTATTGATGGTCACCCATCTAAAGACCGACCTTGGCAAGCGCGGCTTAACCTCGAAGATCGACCCGTTCGGCTGTTATTATTTAGCCACGAGCTATGGAAGCGTTGTCTTAGAGTTACATAGATCCAGTCGGCCTTCGACACTACCTTCAGACAATTTAAAATATCATATCAGTGTATTACATGAGCTACAGACAGCCTGTAGCAGTCCACTGCTGGGCAAAGTGGACCTAGCCCACTCCATGCATCCGTCACACTACATACATAATTGTTAAATATAATAAAAAAAAACACATCATACATCGACATTTGAAACGTTTACTAAACAGACAACAGAATGTAATAGATTTATGAATGATTGTCTTATACTGGGATGGGAAACTGATGTCGATTTTTAAAGGGTTAATACAGGGTGCAAACAGACCCTTCACGAAGCCGTCAACCAAGCATTCTGTACATCAAAGTAACGTCCCGCGTGTGTTTCTTAGATTAAAATGATTTATTTCAAACAGCCTGTATACTCCCTCTAAAAATTGACATCACTAAACAACCCACCCTGTATACATCGCTCAGAGTGAAACTAAATAATATTAGTTTAAAACAAGTGAATATGGTGTGAGTATTATCACATAAGTACTACACATAACATCACGCCTGTAGCCCCGAGGGGGACGCCAGAGGTGTACCGAACACACACATCTCGTTATTTAATAGTACTACACGAGTATGGACGAGTTCAAAACGAATCTATCAGGCGTATATTTAGTTTTATGATCTCGGCACGACTTTGTAAATGGTGTTATTGTAATATATTTCAGGTAACTGGCAACACAGCGACATAGATCCCTATGAGGGTAGGCAGACACTACAGTACTCCACCTGCTACGAATTACGATCCTTATACAAGGTGTAACATAATAAAAGCAAGACCTCCCGTGTGGTCTCTCGCACCATGAAACTAAACATCTTTTGTTCTACGAGTTCTTGAAATTCGCAAAAAAAATAATACTTTCTATAGGAACGGACGCAATCAGCTGATCCACATGTATGGTAAAACTAAAAAAAAAGTTATGAATTTCCAAAAGCCATAGAACAAAAGTTGTTCAGTTTCATGGTCTGAGACACCACACGAGAGGTCTTGCGTTTATTATGTTACACGTTGTATACTGTTTTTGGTATCGTATTACCAAGTAACTAGGCTGTGGAGGTCAGATAGGCAGTCCATGTAAAATATATCCGGTTAGACTGGAAGCCGACCCCCAAAAGGGTAGACAGATGAAATCAGTATCTCATTCACGTTCATACACACACGCCGATAGCGAATACTACACACCCTCTTGAAGAACCTCACCAATAAGGTCAGAGTATGTCCTTCTAGGGCGTCCCCTCCCAGCGTTGCCACTCATCTGCCTTGCAGACAAACATGTTGATCTAACGTGGTGCCAGTTACTTATTGAGTATTATAATGATATCAATATGTGTGATGTAGTTTGTGTGCGTGTGTTTATAAATATACAAGGTGGAGGGGACCTCGACGCGTCAACGGTTAACACGTATTCAGTACATCATACTGAGCCCCCCACATTTCGTCAGTTATAAAAAAAAAACAGCCGTTTTCTTCAAAAGTGCAATACCTACACGGTCGATATGTATGGAACAGCTGATTTGTTTGAAACTACCGATGGGACATTTATATGTGGGGGGGGGCTCTGAATGATGTACTGAATACGTGGTAACCGTTTTAGCGTCGGTGTCTCTTCCACCATGTATATATGTGACGCTTGTGTCCACGATAGGGGTAGACAAAGCATTGTGTTGAACTCTTTCGTCATTCTTATGTTCAGTGCTTTTACAGTTATTTTTATCAAAATCACAGTGATCTTTATCTGAGTAAGAATAAGGTTATAACTGACAAGTCTGTCAAAATTAAAGTATGTCGGATATGTCAGGATTTATTGTTTCGTACATCATGTGGGCTGAAGATCGGTTTCGTGCAATAAAAATACACTGGGTGCGATACACTGTTTCTATTAAACTAACAAATTACTTGAAATTTCAATTTAAAACAAAACTGGGGGCACAATGAGTCTTGTACAGTTCCAGGACGTCTCAACTCCGCGATCAGATATTGACTGTCGTCCTCGCGTCGAGCTTTAAACATCAGGGCTCTGTAGAAGCACGCTGTGGTGCGGGTAGACTTGTAAGTAGGTCGCGTGACGTCACCACCAGCGCACTTGCGATTCATTTTATGTCCATACTAGTGACCGGATCCGACAAGTATATCTTTATTCTAGGTTGGTAATGGATTTCAGTTAAAATAACTGTGTAAGACTGTAGGTAATCACACGCATACAACTACACACAATACTGTATAAACGTATATAAATATATAAATAAATATATGTATTTAGTAGTCGCCATCGCCATTCAATTCTAGTCTTGCTGCTTAGTTACTGCTACGTAATGATTATTATTAAAATATTAATAGACATTAAGGATTACGATATTATTAAATATTATTTAAAAAAAAAAAAAAGAATATCTGAAGCTGTGGCTCAGCTTTGCTCTTTGAAAGCGTGGGACACACTTGTAACGCGCTTGCACTGCCGTCGGGTGTCGCAAGTGTTACCAGACTTGTACAGGGTCGTGGTTAATTATCTAGTGAAACGCTGGAGACGTTATTGGTATTAATCTCAACGATAGTTCTTGAAACTAGTAACATTTAATTAGAAGTATCAAAAACCCAACTACAAATAGCATTATGTACCGTGTATGTATGTTTGATGAAAACATAACCCTTCCTTGGCAGTCGGGTAAAAAAATCATTTGATGTTTTTCTTATGCAAGTATGAGTTTCGAAAATCATTTTGATTCTCATATCACATCAGTGAAGTTTACACAAATATACCTACTACGTACGAAGTAATTTGACTACCTAAGACCTAGACCTCAAAAAAAAACATCAAATCTATCCTCAATCGTGTTCAGATATAGACACCCGTCACGTCTCCACAGTTCCGCTAGCTAATTCCCCGTGATCTAGTATAAGACACATTTGTGGCACGCGCCACTGTCCCCGGGTGTACAAGTGTCGCCTCGATCGCACCAATATAATATATAAACTATATATAAAGCTGAAAAGTTTGTCTGTTTGTTTCAACTTATCTCTGGAACTACCAGTCGGATTTGGAAAAATCTTTAAAACATTTGATAGCCCAGTTCTTGAGGAAGGTTCTAGGGTGGTTCACGTCACGCTACGACCTGGAGGAGCCGGGTAGTGGGTGAAACCGCGGGGCGCAGCTAGTAATATATAAAGTAAACACACATGTATCTAACAGGCCCGATGCCACTCGCACGCCTAACTATTATGTTAATTTGCCATTTATTTTATATCTACCGAATGCACAATGAATCTTTAATAAAAGGTAATTGTCCTTGGTTTGGTTTTTTATTTAATTATGGACTTATTTTAACACCTTTATAGCCCGAAGTGCCGGAAGTATTAGCATACTCAGCCTATGGCGTTCCCACTGCTGGGACACAGGCCTCTCTATGAGAGGGAGTGGACGTGCCCAACGTGTCAGGGTGAATTTTGGGTATTTTTGTACAGGGTGGATTTTGGGTATTTTTGTACAGGGTGGATTTTGTGTATTTTTATACAGGGTGGATTTTGTGTATTTTTATACAGGGTGGATTTTGGATATTTTTATATAGGTTCGATTTAGGGTCTTTTTATACAGGGTGGATTTTGGGTATTTTTGTACAGGGTGGATTTTGTGTATTTTTATACAGGGTGGATTTTGGATATTTTTATATAGGTTCGATTTAGGGTCTTTTTATACAGGACTCGCTTTTGCCCGCGCCTTCGCCCGCGTGGATGTCGGGTAATATCCGATTACTTACCTTCATCCCCCTTTTTAACCCTTCGGGGGTAGAATTATCAAAAACGCTGAGACACGTATAAATTAATTTTCAATCGTCAGCCTAAACACAAATTTGAAGATCCTAACTTCAAAACATAATGGAAACCTTCTCTTCACAAAGAACACACTCTTCCAAGTTTCATGTCTCTAGGACCAGCGGTTTGGGCTTTGTGTTGATATATCACCCAGTCAGTCAGTCAGTTTACCATTTTATATATATAGATGAATGATGGGTATGTTTTCATACATTGTGGATTTAGGGTATTTTTATACAAGGTGGATTTTGTGTATTTTTTTATACAGTGTGTAATTGGGGTGTTTATTATACGCAGCCGCAGCGCATCGCGCGGCGTGCCCGCCCTGCTGCTGTCGTCTCCGCCGGCGTCGGGCGGCTCGTCGTCGTCGGGCTCCCCGCCGCCGGGCGCGCCGCCCGCGCCCCCCGCCCCCGCCCCGCAGCACAACGCGGCGCGCGCGCGACGCTTCCGGCCGCTGTCCATCGCGCCCTAACACACATGCCATATCATGCCATGCGAGCGGCTCGTCGGTCGTGCTGCACGAGACGCGGCTAGCGCTCTATAGCTCCGTCTCGTACGCGAGGGGCCAACCCGCACGACCACATGTGAACGTTTATATTCAAAGTGTTGCAAGAAGTTCGTCGAGTAAATGGAAGCTTAATTGCTTGTGCCTTTTCTACTGAAGTTTTTTTGTTATATCACATCATTTTGTTACTTTTACTCTTAGATAGAACTTTCTATGACACTTTGTTTATAAAAACGTAAGAAATATGTAGAAAATGTAATTGCATTTCTTCTCCACTGTCAAGCCTTAAACGAGTCACCCTGTATATTATTTGTGTTAGTAATTGAAAAGTTTTAAATTATATTTAATTTTGTAAATATTGAGTTAATTTTAAAAAGCGGTGCATTATTTATTTTATTGTATGTGTGTTTTGTTATGTGTCGGTTTGGTACTTTTTTGTGACAGTTTCACCTAAATAGCGGTCCTGAACACCCTAAAAGGTAAAAATACATCACAAGTTTAACTAAATATTCACTAAAAGTACCACATGAGGCACCTAACAGAACATCACTAGAACATTAATTTGCTATAAAATGCTTAATTTAGTGTTGTATCTCTTAATTATTTATTAGTTACATTAAAAAGGCCACGTTGACACTAAAAGTGTCGGCGCGCTATACAAAGTGACATTTGAGTAGGTATACTATATGCCGTGCACAACTTCGGGTGTTAGAGAGAGAAGGTTCGGTATATTCCGTATTTGTAGAGCGCTGTCTCTGTCCCACATTTTTTTTTTCTTATAAATTGGGATGTCTTTTATAGATTTTTGATAGTCGCATCCTGAAGTCTGACAACTAGTTTTTGCAAAGGGCATCGTGTTACCCAGCAACGGGTATTAGCCGACCCCAACATAGTTAGGAATAGGCTTGATTATTTTAATTATGTGGTTTTAAAAGCTCTCTATATTATTTTATATTTAAGTAAATGATTGTATGAGACAACGATCAAATCATGACAAGGAACGACAGAGAACGCTATACCTACAAATACGATTCATATGGCTATCTCTTTCTAAGAGCCGATGATTATTTTAATGTACGATGTAGAAAAGTAAAGTTTCATTGAAAATATGAAGATAAAAACAAGGGAAAATGTATAAAAGTCGCTTTCGACGATGGATAATGCTTAGAAAACTCAATAAAATGTACACACATACTTTGTTCTTCTGTTATGTTTAAGTCCTATATAATGGAGGCCAGCCTATTGCCATCAACCGGGCACCAATCCAAATTCCGAGCTAAAGAATTTCTGATAAAAAAATTCAACAACACTGCCCGACCTGTGAATCGAACCCAAGACCTCATGTACAGCAGTAACCCTTGTGACCACTAGACCAACAAGTCAGCAAACATTAAAAAAATGGTTTTTCTAAGCATTCTCGATAGTAAAATGTGACATTATGTATACAATTGTGAGAATATAGTGTCTCGCTTGGCTAAACAAAATGGTGATCTGACGACGATGATTCTGATTATAGAAATAAATTCAAGCTGAAACTAATCGCTTGGAATGCAATGTGCTATAATATCTATTTTATCAATAACATAAGGACACACAGGGATACGTGTTTTTAACTAAAAATGCCACTTAAAACATGAACTTACGGAGTAATAGACCTTTCTCAGAAACACTAAACAACATCTAAATAAATGTCTAAAATACAGAGTGGATGGGACACCGACGCTAAAACGATTACCACGTATTCAGCACATCATTCTGAACCTCCCCACATAGATTTTACATAGGTCTCGGTTTAAAAAAAAAAACAACCGTTTCCTACAAAAGTGCAAATACCTACACGTTCAAAATGTATGGAACAGCTGTTTTTTATAAATGACCAATTAAAAATTTCTATGTGGGGCTCAGAATGATGTACTGAATACGTGGTTACCGTATGCGCGTCGGTGTCCCTACCACCCTGTTTAATTGCACTGTTGTAATTTCTAATATCAGTGTTTAGGTACCCATTTAAATGTTCATTAGGAGTTAGTGAAAATGATCAACTATACCGATAACTGTGAAATGATAATGTTCTCGTAATTATAATTTACGTCAAATATTGTCGAACTAGGATTTGAATCGAAGACCTTTCATATCGTAACTACTGAACTAAAGTGACATGTTATAGTTGAAAACACATGTTTTTGGTATACAAGATGTTTGGTTGATTAATGTCAATTCTTAAAAGGTTAGTGGAGGGGGTAAAACAAGTAATTTTGACCCCCAAATGCCTTACATTGAAACATTTGGGTTAAAATTACCTTTTTCAACCCAAATACCTTTTAGAATTGGCGTTAAAAGAACCACCCTGTATAATTGTTACATACAAATAAAAAAACGAGCATGCCATGTACAAAATTCGTTTCTACCCTCAAAAAAATTATGAATATTTTACAAAATGGGTGCAACATAGTTCAAAATTTGTTAATATATGTATGTATCGGCTGATTGGGAAATTATATTTTAATACTTCTCTACTCTTTACGTTGGTATATCGATAGTTTGACGAGTATCCCGTAGTCAGTAGTACTGCATGAGATGGAGCTACAGGGTGTAAATGGACCTTTCACGAGGCCGTCAGCCAACCATTCTGTACATCAAACTATGTAACTCTACGCAAAAATTTTGCTGGGAAACGACTTTTACGGTTTGTCTTAATGTAATGCATTCAAAGCATTGTGCTGATGGATGGATTGAGTAGTACGGGAATCGTGGAGGTATTAAACTAAAGTGATAACATTGAAAATTTGCAAAAAAAAAAGTTGAAACTTTGACCCCCAATATCTCCGTAACTAGAAGGTTCCCAGGTATGGTCTAGAACAAAAAAATGATCGCAATGACGGGAAGAACAAGTGCCTTTCGGCTTCGTTTAGGGTACTTTTTCACCCAGTATACAGGACGTCTACCTCCATGGCTTGCTCACACTGAAGTAAGATTAAAACAATACATGCTACAAGAGGCCATGGTAACCACGGGGCTAAGAGTTGCAGGTCGTGGGTTCAAACCCAGGCAGCTTACAATGTGTAACTTACTTCTTCACCGCTGCTCTCAAAACGGTGAAGGAAAACATCGTGAGGAAACCGGCATGTCCTGGAACCAAAAATTCGAAGACATGTGACATCCACCAAGGCCTGCGTGGAGTGCGTGGTGGATCTCACAGAGTGCAAATGCTTGAAAAGTATCGATATATTGGTGTAGAGGTGGGATAGCGTAATTTTTAAAATACTTAGACATGGTTAAGGTACCTATAAGAATGTTTATGCTTTTAAACGTATCGACTGGGCAATTGTTAACATGTTATTGGTCTTCAATGTTCGATGTGTTTTGTGTTTTAAAGTTGTTATTTCAAAGACTACTTTAAGAAAACATTCATAAGTATAGATTTAAAATAATTAATTAGGTACCTACTGTTTAAAGGTAGAATTTCGAAGGCGCCCTAGTTCCTGTGTAACTCTATGGTATCTCATCATCTACCAGCCTTTTCCCAACTTTATGCCGGTCGGCTTCCAGTCTTACCGGAAGCAGCTGAATACCAGTATTTTACATGGAGCGACTACCTATCTGACCTCCACAAACCAGTTAGTACCGAGTAATACGATACCCCTTGGTAAGACTGGTTGTCAGACTTTCGGGCCACTGGCTACGACTCTGTAAATGACAGCCGGAACCAACGGCTTAAAGTGCTTTCCGAGGCACAGAGGAAACTCGTTATGTAATGATGGTCACCCATCTAAAGACCGACCTTGGCAAGCGCGGCTTAACCTCGAAGATCGACCCGTTCGGCTGTTATTATTTAGCCACGAGCTATGGAAGCGTTGTCTTCGAGTTACATAGATCCAGTCGGCCTTCGACACTACCTTCAGACAATCTATAATATCATATCAGTGTATTACATGAGCTACAGACAGCCTGTAGCAGTCCACTGCTGGGCAAAGTGGACCTAGCCCACTCCATGCATCCGTCACACTACATACATAATTGTTAAATATAATAAAAAAAACACATCATACATCGACATTTGAAACGTTTACTAAACAGACAACAGAATGTAATAGATTTATAAATGATTGTCTTATACTGGGATGGGAAACTGATGTCGATTTTTAAAGGGTTAATACAGGGTGCAAACAGACCCTTCACGAAGCCGTCAACCAAGCATTCTGTACATCAAAGTAACGTCCCGCGACGGCCAACTTTTTTTCACACTCAAACTCAAACCATTGGATTTGAATGAAACCATTTACGAGTACTTGTACTATTTAGTTAATCAGAAAGTTGAATATATTAGCCCATTCCAAAACTTAGATCTCTATGGAGAAGAAACGGGCAAGAAACTTCAAGAAAATTCTTATTTTTCTTCTAGTCAAAAATTATACTATCTTTAGAATAATCAGTCTTAGTATAAGGCTTTCATAGATTAAAATGATTTATTTCAAACAGCCTGTATACTCCCTCTAAAAATTGACATCACTAAACAACCCACCCTGTATACATCGCTCAGAGTGAAACTAAATAATATTAGTTTAAATCAAGTGAATATGGTGTGAGTACTATCACATAAGTACTACACATAACATCAAGCCTGTAGCCCCGAGGGGGTCGCCAGAGGTGTACAGAACACACACATCTCGTTATTTAATAGTACTACACGAGTATGGACGAGTTCAAAACGAATCTATCAGGCGTATATTTAGTTTTATGATCTCGGCACGACTTTGTAAATGGTGTTGTTGTAATATATTTCAGGTAACTGGCAACACTACGACATAGATCCCTATGAGGGTAGGCAGACACTACAGTACTCCACCTGCTACGAATTACGATCCTTATACAAGGTGTAACATAATAAAAGCAAGACCTCCCGTGTGGTCTCTCGCACCATGAAACTAAACATCTTTTGTTCTACGAGTTCTTGAAATTCGCAAAAAAAATTAATACTTTCTATAAGAACGGACGCAATCAGCTGATCCACATGTATGGTAAAACTAAAAAAAAAGTTATGAATTTCCAAAAGCCATAGAACAAAAGTTGTTCAGTTTCATGGTCTGAGACACCACACGAGAGGTCTTGCGTTTATTATGTTACACGTTGTATACTGTTTTTGGTATCGTATTACCAAGTAACTAGGCTGTGGGGGTCAGATAGGCAGTCCATGTAAAATAAATCCGGCTAGACTGGAAGCCGACCCCCAAAATGGTAGACAGATGATGACATTATCTCATTCACGTTCACACACGCCGATAGCGAATACTACACACCCTTTTGAAGAACCTCACCAATAAGGTCAGAGTATGTCCTTCTAGGGCGTCCCCTCCCGGTGTTGCCACTCATATCTGCTTGCAGACAAACATGTTAATCTAACGTATTGCCAGTTACCTATTGGTATTATAATGATATCAATATGTGTGATGTAGTTTGTGTGCGTGTGTTTATAAATATACAAGGTGGAGGGGACCTCGACGCGTCAACGGTTAACACGTATTCAGTACATCATACTGAGCCCCCCACATTTCGTCAGTTATAAAAAAAAAACAGCCGTTTTCTTCAAAAGTGCAATACCTACACGGTCGATATGTATGGAACAGCTGATTTGTTTGAAACTACCGATGGGACATTTATATGTGGGGGGGGGCTCTGAATGATGTACTGAATACGTGGTAACCGTTTTAGCGTCGGTGTCTCTTCCACCATGTATATATGTGACGCTTGTGTCCACGATAGGGGTAGACAAAGCATTGTGTTGAACTCTTTCGTCATTCTTATGTTCAGTGCTTTTACAGTTATTTTTATCAAAATCACAGTGATCTTTATCTGAGTAAGAATAAGGTTATAACTGACAAGTCTGTCAAAATTAAAGTATGTCGGATATGTCAGGATTTATTGTTTCGTACATCATGTGGGCTGAAGATCGGTTTCGTGCAATAAAAATACACTGGGTGCGATACACTGTTTCTATTAAACTAACAAATTACTTGAAATTTCAATTTAAAACAAAACTGGGGGCACAATGAGTCTTGTACAGTTCCAGGACGTCTCAACTCCGCGATCAGATATTGACTGTCGTCCTCGCGTCGAGCTTTAAACATCAGGGCTCTGTAGAAGCACGCTGTGGTGCGGGTAGACTTGTAAGTAGGTCGCGTGACGTCACCACCAGCGCACTTGCGATTCATTTTATGTCCATACTAGTGACCGGATCCGACAAGTATATCTTTATTCTAGGTTGGTAATGGATTTCAGTTAAAATAACTGTGTAAGACTGTAGGTAATCACACGCATACAACTACACACAATACTGTATAAACGTATATAAATATATAAATAAATATATGTATTTAGTAGTCGCCATCGCCATTCAATTCTAGTCTTGCTGCTTAGTTACTGCTACGTAATGATTATTATTAAAATATTAATAGACATTAAGGATTACGATATTATTAAATATTATTTAAAAAAAAAAAAAAGAATATCTGAAGCTGTGGCTCAGCTTTGCTCTTTGAAAGCGTGGGACACACTTGTAACGCGCTTGCACTGCCGTCGGGTGTCGCAAGTGTTACCAGACTTGTACAGGGTCGTGGTTAATTATCTAGTGAAACGCTGGAGACGTTATTGGTATTAATCTCAACGATAGTTCTTGAAACTAGTAACATTTAATTAGAAGTATCAAAAACCCAACTACAAATAGCATTATGTACCGTGTATGTATGTTTGATGAAAACATAACCCTTCCTTGGCAGTCGGGTAAAAAAATCATTTGATGTTTTTCTTATGCAAGTATGAGTTTCGAAAATCATTTTGATTCTCATATCACATCAGTGAAGTTTACACAAATATACCTACTACGTACGAAGTAATTTGACTACCTAAGACCTAGACCTCAAAAAAAAACATCAAATCTATCCTCAATCGTGTTCAGATATAGACACCCGTCACGTCTCCACAGTTCCGCTAGCTAATTCCCCGTGATCTAGTATAAGACACATTTGTGGCACGCGCCACTGTCCCCGGGTGTACAAGTGTCGCCTCGATCGCACCAATATAATATATAAACTATATATAAAGCTGAAAAGTTTGTCTGTTTGTTTCAACTTATCTCTGGAACTACCAGTCGGATTTGGAAAAATCTTTAAAACATTTGATAGCCCAGTTCTTGAGGAAGGTTCTAGGGTGGTTCACGTCACGCTACGACCTGGAGGAGCCGGGTAGTGGGTGAAACCGCGGGGCGCAGCTAGTAATATATAAAGTAAACACACATGTATCTAACAGGCCCGATGCCACTCGCACGCCTAACTATTATGTTAATTTGCCATTTATTTTATATCTACCGAATGCACAATGAATCTTTAATAAAAGGTAATTGTCCTTGGTTTGGTTTTTTATTTAATTATGGACTTATTTTAACACCTTTATAGCCCGAAGTGCCGGAAGTATTAGCATACTCAGCCTATGGCGTTCCCACTGCTGGGACACAGGCCTCTCTATGAGAGGGAGTGGACGTGCCCAACGTGTCAGGGTGAATTTTGGGTATTTTTGTACAGGGTGGATTTTGGGTATTTTTGTACAGGGTGGATTTTGTGTATTTTTATACAGGGTGGATTTTGTGTATTTTTATACAGGGTGGATTTTGGATATTTTTATATAGGTTCGATTTAGGGTCTTTTTATACAGGGTGGATTTTGGGTATTTTTGTACAGGGTGGATTTTGTGTATTTTTATACAGGGTGGATTTTGGATATTTTTATATAGGTTCGATTTAGGGTCTTTTTATACAGGACTCGCTTTTGCCCGCGCCTTCGCCCGCGTGGATGTCGGGTAATATCCGATTACTTACCTTCATCCCCCTTTTTAACCCTTCGGGGGTAGAATTATCAAAAACGCTGAGACACGTATAAATTAATTTTCAATCGTCAGCCTAAACACAAATTTGAAGATCCTAACTTCAAAACATAATGGAAACCTTCTCTTCACAAAGAACACACTCTTCCAAGTTTCATGTCTCTAGGACCAGCGGTTTGGGCTTTGTGTTGATATATCACCCAGTCAGTCAGTCAGTTTACCATTTTATATATATAGATGAATGATGGGTATGTTTTCATACATTGTGGATTTAGGGTATTTTTATACAAGGTGGATTTTGTGTATTTTTTTATACAGTGTGTAATTGGGGTGTTTATTATACGCAGCCGCAGCGCATCGCGCGGCGTGCCCGCCCTGCTGCTGTCGTCTCCGCCGGCGTCGGGCGGCTCGTCGTCGTCGGGCTCCCCGCCGCCGGGCGCGCCGCCCGCGCCCCCCGCCCCCGCCCCGCAGCACAACGCGGCGCGCGCGCGACGCTTCCGGCCGCTGTCCATCGCGCCCTAACACACATGCCATATCATGCCATGCGAGCGGCTCGTCGGTCGTGCTGCACGAGACGCGGCTAGCGCTCTATAGCTCCGTCTCGTACGCGAGGGGCCAACCCGCACGACCACATGTGAACGTTTATATTCAAAGTGTTGCAAGAAGTTCGTCGAGTAAATGGAAGCTTAATTGCTTGTGCCTTTTCTACTGAAGTTTTTTTGTTATATCACATCATTTTGTTACTTTTACTCTTAGATAGAACTTTCTATGACACTTTGTTTATAAAAACGTAAGAAATATGTAGAAAATGTAATTGCATTTCTTCTCCACTGTCAAGCCTTAAACGAGTCACCCTGTATATTATTTGTGTTAGTAATTGAAAAGTTTTAAATTATATTTAATTTTGTAAATATTGAGTTAATTTTAAAAAGCGGTGCATTATTTATTTTATTGTATGTGTGTTTTGTTATGTGTCGGTTTGGTACTTTTTTGTGACAGTTTCACCTAAATAGCGGTCCTGAACACCCTAAAAGGTAAAAATACATCACAAGTTTAACTAAATATTCACTAAAAGTACCACATGAGGCACCTAACAGAACATCACTAGAACATTAATTTGCTATAAAATGCTTAATTTAGTGTTGTATCTCTTAATTATTTATTAGTTACATTAAAAAGGCCACGTTGACACTAAAAGTGTCGGCGCGCTATACAAAGTGACATTTGAGTAGGTATACTATATGCCGTGCACAACTTCGGGTGTTAGAGAGAGAAGGTTCGGTATATTCCGTATTTGTAGAGCGCTGTCTCTGTCCCACATTTTTTTTTTCTTATAAATTGGGATGTCTTTTATAGATTTTTGATAGTCGCATCCTGAAGTCTGACAACTAGTTTTTGCAAAGGGCATCGTGTTACCCAGCAACGGGTATTAGCCGACCCCAACATAGTTAGGAATAGGCTTGATTATTTTAATTATGTGGTTTTAAAAGCTCTCTATATTATTTTATATTTAAGTAAATGATTGTATGAGACAACGATCAAATCATGACAAGGAACGACAGAGAACGCTATACCTACAAATACGATTCATATGGCTATCTCTTTCTAAGAGCCGATGATTATTTTAATGTACGATGTAGAAAAGTAAAGTTTCATTGAAAATATGAAGATAAAAACAAGGGAAAATGTATAAAAGTCGCTTTCGACGATGGATAATGCTTAGAAAACTCAATAAAATGTACACACATACTTTGTTCTTCTGTTATGTTTAAGTCCTATATAATGGAGGCCAGCCTATTGCCATCAACCGGGCACCAATCCAAATTCCGAGCTAAAGAATTTCTGATAAAAAAATTCAACAACACTGCCCGACCTGTGAATCGAACCCAAGACCTCATGTACAGCAGTAACCCTTGTGACCACTAGACCAACAAGTCAGCAAACATTAAAAAAATGGTTTTTCTAAGCATTCTCGATAGTAAAATGTGACATTATGTATACAATTGTGAGAATATAGTGTCTCGCTTGGCTAAACAAAATGGTGATCTGACGACGATGATTCTGATTATAGAAATAAATTCAAGCTGAAACTAATCGCTTGGAATGCAATGTGCTATAATATCTATTTTATCAATAACATAAGGACACACAGGGATACGTGTTTTTAACTAAAAATGCCACTTAAAACATGAACTTACGGAGTAATAGACCTTTCTCAGAAACACTAAACAACATCTAAATAAATGTCTAAAATACAGAGTGGATGGGACACCGACGCTAAAACGATTACCACGTATTCAGCACATCATTCTGAACCTCCCCACATAGATTTTACATAGGTCTCGGTTTAAAAAAAAAAACAACCGTTTCCTACAAAAGTGCAAATACCTACACGTTCAAAATGTATGGAACAGCTGTTTTTTATAAATGACCAATTAAAAATTTCTATGTGGGGCTCAGAATGATGTACTGAATACGTGGTTACCGTATGCGCGTCGGTGTCCCTACCACCCTGTTTAATTGCACTGTTGTAATTTCTAATATCAGTGTTTAGGTACCCATTTAAATGTTCATTAGGAGTTAGTGAAAATGATCAACTATACCGATAACTGTGAAATGATAATGTTCTCGTAATTATAATTTACGTCAAATATTGTCGAACTAGGATTTGAATCGAAGACCTTTCATATCGTAACTACTGAACTAAAGTGACATGTTATAGTTGAAAACACATGTTTTTGGTATACAAGATGTTTGGTTGATTAATGTCAATTCTTAAAAGGTTAGTGGAGGGGGTAAAACAAGTAATTTTGACCCCCAAATGCCTTACATTGAAACATTTGGGTTAAAATTACCTTTTTCAACCCAAATACCTTTTAGAATTGGCGTTAAAAGAACCACCCTGTATAATTGTTACATACAAATAAAAAAACGAGCATGCCATGTACAAAATTCGTTTCTACCCTCAAAAAAATTATGAATATTTTACAAAATGGGTGCAACATAGTTCAAAATTTGTTAATATATGTATGTATCGGCTGATTGGGAAATTATATTTTAATACTTCTCTACTCTTTACGTTGGTATATCGATAGTTTGACGAGTATCCCGTAGTCAGTAGTACTGCATGAGATGGAGCTACAGGGTGTAAATGGACCTTTCACGAGGCCGTCAGCCAACCATTCTGTACATCAAACTATGTAACTCTACGCAAAAATTTTGCTGGGAAACGACTTTTACGGTTTGTCTTAATGTAATGCATTCAAAGCATTGTGCTGATGGATGGATTGAGTAGTACGGGAATCGTGGAGGTATTAAACTAAAGTGATAACATTGAAAATTTGCAAAAAAAAAAGTTGAAACTTTGACCCCCAATATCTCCGTAACTAGAAGGTTCCCAGGTATGGTCTAGAACAAAAAAATGATCGCAATGACGGGAAGAACAAGTGCCTTTCGGCTTCGTTTAGGGTACTTTTTCACCCAGTATACAGGACGTCTACCTCCATGGCTTGCTCACACTGAAGTAAGATTAAAACAATACATGCTACAAGAGGCCATGGTAACCACGGGGCTAAGAGTTGCAGGTCGTGGGTTCAAACCCAGGCAGCTTACAATGTGTAACTTACTTCTTCACCGCTGCTCTCAAAACGGTGAAGGAAAACATCGTGAGGAAACCGGCATGTCCTGGAACCAAAAATTCGAAGACATGTGACATCCACCAAGGCCTGCGTGGAGTGCGTGGTGGATCTCACAGAGTGCAAATGCTTGAAAAGTATCGATATATTGGTGTAGAGGTGGGATAGCGTAATTTTTAAAATACTTAGACATGGTTAAGGTACCTATAAGAATGTTTATGCTTTTAAACGTATCGACTGGGCAATTGTTAACATGTTATTGGTCTTCAATGTTCGATGTGTTTTGTGTTTTAAAGTTGTTATTTCAAAGACTACTTTAAGAAAACATTCATAAGTATAGATTTAAAATAATTAATTAGGTACCTACTGTTTAAAGGTAGAATTTCGAAGGCGCCCTAGTTCCTGTGTAACTCTATGGTATCTCATCATCTACCAGCCTTTTCCCAACTTTATGCCGGTCGGCTTCCAGTCTTACCGGAAGCAGCTGAATACCAGTATTTTACATGGAGCGACTACCTATCTGACCTCCACAAACCAGTTAGTACCGAGTAATACGATACCCCTTGGTAAGACTGGTTGTCAGACTTTCGGGCCACTGGCTACGACTCTGTAAATGACAGCCGGAACCAACGGCTTAAAGTGCTTTCCGAGGCACAGAGGAAACTCGTTATGTAATGATGGTCACCCATCTAAAGACCGACCTTGGCAAGCGCGGCTTAACCTCGAAGATCGACCCGTTCGGCTGTTATTATTTAGCCACGAGCTATGGAAGCGTTGTCTTCGAGTTACATAGATCCAGTCGGCCTTCGACACTACCTTCAGACAATCTATAATATCATATCAGTGTATTACATGAGCTACAGACAGCCTGTAGCAGTCCACTGCTGGGCAAAGTGGACCTAGCCCACTCCATGCATCCGTCACACTACATACATAATTGTTAAATATAATAAAAAAAACACATCATACATCGACATTTGAAACGTTTACTAAACAGACAACAGAATGTAATAGATTTATAAATGATTGTCTTATACTGGGATGGGAAACTGATGTCGATTTTTAAAGGGTTAATACAGGGTGCAAACAGACCCTTCACGAAGCCGTCAACCAAGCATTCTGTACATCAAAGTAACGTCCCGCGACGGCCAACTTTTTTTCACACTCAAACTCAAACCATTGGATTTGAATGAAACCATTTACGAGTACTTGTACTATTTAGTTAATCAGAAAGTTGAATATATTAGCCCATTCCAAAACTTAGATCTCTATGGAGAAGAAACGGGCAAGAAACTTCAAGAAAATTCTTATTTTTCTTCTAGTCAAAAATTATACTATCTTTAGAATAATCAGTCTTAGTATAAGGCTTTCATAGATTAAAATGATTTATTTCAAACAGCCTGTATACTCCCTCTAAAAATTGACATCACTAAACAACCCACCCTGTATACATCGCTCAGAGTGAAACTAAATAATATTAGTTTAAATCAAGTGAATATGGTGTGAGTACTATCACATAAGTACTACACATAACATCAAGCCTGTAGCCCCGAGGGGGTCGCCAGAGGTGTACAGAACACACACATCTCGTTATTTAATAGTACTACACGAGTATGGACGAGTTCAAAACGAATCTATCAGGCGTATATTTAGTTTTATGATCTCGGCACGACTTTGTAAATGGTGTTGTTGTAATATATTTCAGGTAACTGGCAACACTACGACATAGATCCCTATGAGGGTAGGCAGACACTACAGTACTCCACCTGCTACGAATTACGATCCTTATACAAGGTGTAACATAATAAAAGCAAGACCTCCCGTGTGGTCTCTCGCACCATGAAACTAAACATCTTTTGTTCTACGAGTTCTTGAAATTCGCAAAAAAAATTAATACTTTCTATAAGAACGGACGCAATCAGCTGATCCACATGTATGGTAAAACTAAAAAAAAAGTTATGAATTTCCAAAAGCCATAGAACAAAAGTTGTTCAGTTTCATGGTCTGAGACACCACACGAGAGGTCTTGCGTTTATTATGTTACACGTTGTATACTGTTTTTGGTATCGTATTACCAAGTAACTAGGCTGTGGGGGTCAGATAGGCAGTCCATGTAAAATAAATCCGGCTAGACTGGAAGCCGACCCCCAAAATGGTAGACAGATGATGACATTATCTCATTCACGTTCACACACGCCGATAGCGAATACTACACACCCTTTTGAAGAACCTCACCAATAAGGTCAGAGTATGTCCTTCTAGGGCGTCCCCTCCCGGTGTTGCCACTCATATCTGCTTGCAGACAAACATGTTAATCTAACGTATTGCCAGTTACCTATTGGTATTATAATGATATCAATATGTGTGATGTAGTTTGTGTGCGTGTGTTTATAAATATACAAGGTGGAGGGGACCTCGACGCGTCAACGGTTAACACGTATTCAGTACATCATACTGAGCCCCCCACATTTCGTCAGTTATAAAAAAAAAACAGCCGTTTTCTTCAAAAGTGCAATACCTACACGGTCGATATGTATGGAACAGCTGATTTGTTTGAAACTACCGATGGGACATTTATATGTGGGGGGGGGCTCTGAATGATGTACTGAATACGTGGTAACCGTTTTAGCGTCGGTGTCTCTTCCACCATGTATATATGTGACGCTTGTGTCCACGATAGGGGTAGACAAAGCATTGTGTTGAACTCTTTCGTCATTCTTATGTTCAGTGCTTTTACAGTTATTTTTATCAAAATCACAGTGATCTTTATCTGAGTAAGAATAAGGTTATAACTGACAAGTCTGTCAAAATTAAAGTATGTCGGATATGTCAGGATTTATTGTTTCGTACATCATGTGGGCTGAAGATGGGTTTCGTGCAATAAAAACACACTGGGTGCGATACACTGTTTCTATTAAACTAACAAATTACTTGAAATTACAATTTAAAACAATAACTGGGGGCACAATGAGTCTTGTACAGTTCCAGGACGTCTCAACTCCGCGATCAGATATTGACTGTCGTCCTCGCTTCGAGCTGTAAACATCAGGGCTCTGTAAAAGCACGCTGTGGTGTGGGTAGACTTGTAAGTAGGTCGCGTGACGTCACCACCAGCGCACTTGCGATTCATTTTATGTCCATACTAGTGACCGGATCCGACAAGTATATCTTTATTCTAGGTTGGTAATGGATTTCAGTTAAAATAACTGTGTAAGACTGTAGGTAATCACACGCATACAACTACACACAATACTGTATAAACGTATATATATATATATAAATAAATATATGTATTTAGTAGTCGCCATCGCCATTCAATTCTAGTCTTGCTGCTTAGTTACTGCTACGTAATGATTATTATTAAAATATTAATAGACATTAAGGATTACGATATTATTAAATATTATTAAAAAAAAAAAAAAGAATATCTGAAGCTGTGGCTCAGCTTTGCTCTTTGAAAGCGTGGGACACACTTGTAACGCGCTTGCACTGCCGTCGGGTGTCGCAAGTGTTACCAGACTTGTACAGGGTCGTGGTTAATTATCTAGTGAAACGCTGGAGACGTTATTGGTATTAATCTCAACGATAGTTCTTGAAACTAGTAACATTTAATTAGAAGTATCAAAAACCCAACTACAAATAGCATTATGTACCGTGTATGTATGTTTGATGAAAACATAACCCTTCCTTGGCAGTCGGGTAAAAAAATCATTTGCTGTTTTTCTTATGCAAGTATGAGTTTAGAAAATCATTTTGATTCTCATATCACATCAGTGAAGTTTACACAAATATACCTACTACGTACGAAGTAATTTGACTACCTAAGACCTAGACCTCAAAAAAAACATCAAATCTTTCCTCAATCGTGTTCAGATATAGACACCCGTCACGTCTCCACAGTTCCGCTAGCTAATTCCCCGTGACCTCGTATAAGACACATTTGTGGCACGCGCCACTGTCCCCGGGTGTACAAGTGTCGCCTCGATCGCACCAATATAATATATAAACTATATATAAAGCTGAAAAGTTTGTCTGTTTGTTTCAACTTATCTCTGGAACTACCAGTCGGATTTGGAAAAATCTTCAAAACATTTGATAGCCCAGTTCTTGAGGAAGGTTCTAGGGTGGTTCACGTCACGCTACGACCTGGAGGAGCCGGGTAGTGGGTGAAACCGCGGGGCGCAGCTAGTAATATATAAAGTAAACACACATGTATCTAACAGGCCCGATGCCACTCGCACGCCTAACTATTATGTTAATTTGCCATTTATTTTATATCTACCGAATGCACAATGAATCTTTAATAAAAGGTAATTGTCCTTGGTTTGGTTTTTTATTTAATTATGGACTTATTTTAACACCTTGAAGCGCAGGCCACACCGCCAGCTGGCGGGCGGGCGAGCGACGCGAACGACGCCCTTTTCATACTTTGTTCGTATATTTCGATAGTTCGCGGTGTGAACCAAGGTATGAAAAGAGGTGAAACGACGCGTCGTTCGCGTCGCTCGTCCGCCCGCCAGCTGGCGGTGTGGCCTGCGCTTTATGGACCGAAGTGCCGGAGGTATAGCATACTCAGCCTATGGCATTCCCACTGCTGGGACACAGGCCTCTCTATGAGAGGGAGTGGACGTGCCCAATTCAGGTTGGTAGATTTCACATATCTTCAAATTTTTTCACCATGTTTATCTTCACCGTTTTGAGAGCACTGGGTCATGAAATAAACGACACAAAGTAATGCGCTTGTCTGTAGCAAGTAGTGCAAGTACCTAAATAGAATATGCGCTCCCACCTACTAACATAGTCCAGCAGACAAACGGCTCTGCGAGGCACGAAGTACGCACCTGAATGCGCTGGAATGGTGGGTTCCCAACGAGTCACAGTGTGATTCGATGCGAAAATAATCCGCCGACTATAGTCAGTGAACCTATTTGATCTTAGTAGAAGTATAGTTATGTGGATTATTTTGTCGACGATTCTTTTTATGTAATGTAGCGTAGTTGTGGGTATATTGGGCGTTGAACTTGATGTCTCGACGTGTGTACAAAGGATTTTCGTTTCGGAACTTAAATGGAGTTGGGCTGGATACCTAGCCAGGTGCGGTGATGCAGGTGGAGTAAAGCGCAGGCCACATCGCCAGCTGGCGGGCGGACGAGCGACGCGAACGACGCGTCGTTTCACCTCTTTTCATACCTTGGTTCACACCGCGAACTATCGAAATATACGAACAAAGTATGAAAAGGGCGTCATTCGCGTCGCTCGCCCGCCCGCCAGCTGGCGGTGTGGCCTGCGCTTAAAGCTGTGACTGAGTGGTGTCCAAGGAATGGAAACAGAAGTGTTGGTGGGCCGGCAGCGAGATGAGCAGACTACATTGTTGCTATAGCGGGTAGAACCTGCGTACACGCAGCACAGCAGCCAATCGCTCAACCACTGCTCCAACCGCGCCGCCAAAATGCTGTCAGAGTAAAAATAACTGAAAAGATACTCTTTACATTTAAAAAACATAATATTTGACCATAAAGGTATGACATATCGACGGCCGTCAACTGCATTTGTTTTCAAAACCAGAAAAACAAATACAGTTGACAGCCGTAGTTGTAAACAAAATTTATAAAATAACATTTTTTTAATATTAGATGGCCAACAATTCTTAAAAAGATCGTAACATGGATGCCATATTCAGAGAACTTGAAAAAGCCGGAAAGAATGATGTCGAGAGTTTACTGCAATGGATGAAAGATTGTAAGTCATGATCGTCATTCTTCTGCCCTTAGCCCATTAATTTGGGGTCGGCGCAGCATGTCTTCTTCTTCCAAATTTCACTATTACTCAGTCACTCTTTTCTAGCCATATCATCCTTCACACAGTCCTTCCAACGTTTCTTTGGTCCTCCCATACTCTTACAACCGTCTACATTCACACTCTTAAACAGTATGTAGGAGCGCTGACACATCGTTTTGTATTCATGATACGTGCAGCGCCCGGCAACAACCAGTTCGCCCGTAACCACCGTAAACTATAGACGCGCTCCCACCTGATTAGCTACTCCTTTGTAATATTTCGTAACAAGTTTAATAAGTAAAGTAACTATAGAGTTCCGCAGTCTTTCATTTCTCTCCGTACACGCACACAAAAAGTCCTATGGCATTTTCCTCATTTTTCCGCATCACATGCTCATAGTATCTCTACTATCTACTTTATCGAGCGTACCATTAATTACGAGTAGTTAGAAGCCATAAAGTCTAAAACTAATTCTTAAGGGGTAATACTGGCATTTAACTGCATCCGTTGAGACTAATAGCCGATTCCAACAAAGTCTGGAAAAAGCAAACAGATGATAACTGATGGGTATCGTGTTACCTACACACTGGGTCACTTGGTCACTGGTGTCACTGGGTCGTGGAGGTCAGTAGGCAGTCGGTCCATAGAACATACTTCCCAACTACATTGTGGGGTCAGCTTCCAGACTAACAGAACGCGGCTGAGTACCAGTATTTTACATGGAACGATTTTTGATCCTGATTTTTAAACACCTTGCAGCAAAAATAATAGAAGCTACGAAGGAAAGCAACGTCAACGCTCGCAAATTATTTAAGGATGTTAAAGACCAGCAGCATGTAGAACTCGCCAAGTTCAAGGATATATTAGCTAAGATAGCTGCCGAGCAGTCTAAGACAGCTGACCAGCTATCGAAACAACTAGCTATCGAAGGACCCAAGTTTATTGATGCAGCCATTATCGGGCTCAACGCTTTTAAAGATGCTTTGAAGACAGCAACAAAATGAGGGTTCTAAAATAAATTCTTTGTTGGGTCAAAGTGGTTTTTTTTTTGTCACATATTTTTAGATAGGTAGTCACCCCATGTTACATACTGGTATTCAGCTGCATCCAGTTAGACTGGACGCAAACTCAACTCAAGGTATCTTATAGTTATACTGTCACTTACGGGATCTCTTCCGTGATTGTTCACTATTTTGAGCTCCCGATATTTCGGCGCTGTTGCAAGCGCCATGATCGCGGGTTGACTGGAGAATGCGGAAGCAATCACGGAAGATATCCTGTAAGTGACAGTATAAGTTTAGTTGTAAACCGTGAAAGCTTAAAACAGTGTTTTCAAGGCACTTTCAAGGTCTTTTGTTACCATTATTTTAAAAATTCACCTGTCCTTCAAGCTTATGTATATTTTTTTACATGGGGCGGATGCGTATCTGACCTCGACAACCATATCACTGGTTAAGTGCTGGTCGATACTGGTGGTCAGATATTTGGACTTCAGATTACTAATTCAGTCGACCTGTCGCTATTTGTCATACTGATGTGAAAATCTGGTGTGACGACGAGACGGCAATGGAAATAATGTGATGTAGCTGGAAAGTATTCCGGAGTTAATGGAACTTTAACAGGTTGTTTGGTGGTACTCGTACACTAGGAAGACTATCCTAACGGGCGGAGGGGCCTGTCAGACTCAAACTGACTAAAAACCACCTCGGTGTTCCCTTCCCATACTTGCACCGGGGATCATGGGAACTAGTGCGCATTCCACGATCCCCGGCTAGTGCCGGCCCGCGTCTGTGGGCCTCCTCAAATCCACGGGGGGAGTGAGGTGTACACCCCCCGCAACTTTCAATAGGGGCGCGCGTGGAACACTACGCGCCACCGCCTCGGGTGCAGTTATAGGGGGCGGCGGACGTCCCCAAAGTCCACCGTCCCTCTGCACCCGTTTAGGGGGGCTGGAAGAGGGCGTTGTCCGCCCTCCGCCGACGCCCGGTACTTCTGCTGCGGGTCGGGAGAGTGGTCTCGACCTCCCTCATCCTTTCCGCAGCCTCCTTCTGTGAGATGACGGTTTCACTGAAGGAGATCACCGCATCCCACGACTCTGCTCTCCCGACCATCGAACGAGCGACGGCCGGCAACCTCGAGGACCCTGATCTAACATGGAGAGGGGACAAAAATCTCAATTGGGGGGGTCAGGGTCATAGGTTTTCCAAGTCACATTGATGACAGCACGCGTAGCATGCACACCGTAGAAACGAGTTTTGTCGTCGGAAGAATCGACAAAATGAAATCAACAAAAGAAATCTGTTATTTTGTCGATTCTTCTGTCGACGAAACCCGTTTCTATGGTGGTCATGCTACGGGGGCAGATTAAGATTATTAACGTAGAAATTATGGTAATAAATATTTATGCTATTTTAACATTTTAAGAAACTTTTTTAGCATTGGCTGTATCTCCGTTAATATTAAGCTTGAAGAACTAATTAACCAACGAACTTTTAGGAAATTTAATGTTCTTTAAATTTGTTCCCCAATATGGTACACAAAATGTTCTTAGTTTAAGAGATATAAGTGAAAAACTGAAAAATGTTTTAGTCCCCTCCCCATGTTAGCACAGGATCCTCGAGGTCTTCCTAGTGTACCATCAAACAACCTGTTCAAGTTCTATTAACTTCGGAATACTTTCCAGGTGTACGTAACTGCTGGTCTATCCCCGTCACGACTGCTAAAGTTCTACCATCGGACATCATCATCTGCCTGCCTTTTCCCAACTATGTTGGGGTCTGCTTTCAGTATAGCCAGATGCAGCTGAAGACTAGTATCGAGCGAATGCCTATCTGATCTCCACGGTCTATGTACTGGGTAATAAGGCGGGTAATCAGTACAGTTAATACATTAAGGGTGTAACAAGACCCTTAACGAAGCCGAGAGGCACTTGTGCTCCCCGTCATTGCGATCATTTTTTTATTCTAAAAAAAACATGTATTTTTTTTCCAGCACAATGTTTTGAGTGCGTTACATTGAGTCCTACCGTAAAATGTGATGTTACACCCGAAAAAAAAAATCGTGTCCCAGCAATAAGTTTTACGCAAAGTTACTTAGTTTGATGTACAGAATGCCTGGTTGACGGATTCGTGAAGGGTCCGTTTACACCCTGTATACTGATTACCCGCCACGACTATAAAAATCTGCCATCTCATATGAAATAAAAATTGGAAAAATGATTTTGAACTCTGTCCTAGTTGCCTGGCGTTCTGAATTGGGACTATGTGGCGCAGCCATAAGGCACAAATTTCTGTTTTTCTATTCTTTACCTCGTGTGTATATCTTGCTGAACCTGTTGTGTCATAAGTCTGTGCTAAATAAATATAGTTTCTTTGTTTCTTTCAGCTAAAGTAATCGAAACTTTACAGGATGAAAAGACCCACTCATTATTTAATGAAGTCGTTGACGAAAAACGTGTTGAGCTAGAGAAGTTCAAGGAAATCTTGGCTCAGATAGCACTCGAGCAGGCTAAATCAGTTGATCAGCTATCTGAGCAACTAGCCGCCGCAACACCGAAGGTCATTGATGCAGCTATTGTTGGGCTTAAAGCTTTTAAAGAGGCGTTGAAAGAATAAAGGCTTATGAATGTTGAAGACCGACCTGGTGCGAGCTTGGACTAGTGCACCGAGGGTTCAGTACAAACTTGTAGGTATTATGTTATTAAACTACATATTTACGGTTTTATATTTTTCCTTTACATGTGCTGTTAGATTCCCTTGTAAAATCCAAAATAAGCGACGTAAACAATCATTTATCTTTAGATTGTGGTGAGTTACAAGTTTTATTTCACAGCTGAAAGAGACCGTAGAACTTACATAAAGGGTGTAAATAGACCCTTAACATATCCGAAAGGTACTTGTTCTCCCCGTCTTTACGATCATTTTTTTGTTCTAGACCATAACTGGGAACCTTCTAGTTACGGAGATATTGGGGGTCAAAGTTCCAACTTTTTCACAAGTTTTTTTTTAAATACATGGTTTTAATGTAAGATTTTTATTTTACACACCTCCACGACTTCCGAACTATTCAATCCATCCATCAGCACAATGCTTTGAGTGCTTTCCATCAAGTCCTACCGTAAAACGTGATTTTTCACCCCAAAAAAAAAAAGTCCTTTCCCAGCAATAATTTTTGCGTAAAGTTACTTAGTTTGATGTACAGAATGCTTTGGTTGACAGCTATGTGAAGGGTCTGTTTACACCCTGCATTGTAGCCTTCTTCAAATTCACTTGCGAGTCCTTTTATAAATATAATTTCTGAAGTACACACAGCTGCTGCAACATATTGTGCCACTGCTGTTGAGAGGGCAACAGTCTGCTGTTTCTTGGATGACCATGAAATCAAATTGTAGCCATGATATACAGCCATGCCACTGATACTTTTTCGGTCATGCTTATCTCCAGCCCAATCAGCATCTGTAAAGGCTGATATACAAAGTCTTCATTCTTTTTAAATGTTAACTTCATATATTTTGTTCGTTTCAGGTAACGAATTATTCTTTTACCAGTTTTCCACAGTATTTCTGTAGGTTTATCAAGGTATCTGCTCATATAAGCGTAGGTAACGTCTGGTCTAGTACACGAGAACTCGTAGGTAGTCTCGTTTACCTGTCGTTGGTTGGATTTAGAGCTAAATCCAACCTCCATTGGTGTGCTTGCTCTTTACATTCATTCATATTGTATTTCTCTAACATACTATCAATAAATTTCTACTTTGATAACTTTATTGTGTTTTCTTTTCTCTCTATGTATAGAAGCTGTGAAAAATGCCTAACGCATACCGCACCGTCCGGGGAGACGGTTTGGTTATGTGGGGCTTGCAACCACTTAAAATCACCGCCGCGAGCATACTGTCGCCTTGGTAGATGAGTCGCGAGAACTGCTACGCATTACGTTCGCGACCCATCCAGCGCAGCACGCCTCCGGGCACCAAACTTCTTTGGCGATGTCCGGGCTCACCTGAGAGATCGCCATCACTTGTGAGGGCCGTGCAATGCGACGACGATAGACGCCCCGACGGCATCACGTCGCCATGGCGTCTCCTCCGCCGCCCTGTCCTCCTGCGACAAATCGCGTCTACGAGGGAGTCCTCCTCCCTGACGCGCTCCGCCGCCTCCTTCTGCGAGATGACGTCCTCGCAGAAGGACGCTACCGCCTCCCGTGCCGCCCTGGTGTCGACCACGACCTTGGCCACGGCCTGCAAGGAGAGGTCTGCCCCGATTGCTGCTGCGAGAGCACGGCGCTGCACCACCCAAGCTGAACAATGCTCGAGGGTGTGAAGTGCTGTGTCCCCGCTGCAGCCGCACTGGTGACACACGGGAGTCTCCTCCCGTCTGACCACTTTGTGCAGGTATTTGCCAAAGCAGCCATGCCCTGACAATACCTGCACCAGACGGTGCTACATGGATAGCTTACATGTTTATTTTTTTGTACAAATTCAATTTTTGTCAAAATTGATAGGCAAAGTTGGCCGAAATAGCCACTTTTTGGGACACTGACACATCCAGAAGGCGTCGTGGCAGACCTTACGAGGTCTGCCATCTACGGATGATGGGACGAACTGGACAAAACCAACGACCAGTGGTCCACATTAGCCCTGGATAGAAACAACTGGAAGTCATGGAGAGAGGCCGTTGTCCAGCAGTGGGATAACGCAGGCTAACAGTATCAGTATCAGTTCTGATCTTTTAATTTGGCCTTAAATCTCTTTGGTCAAATCCATGGCACAGTAGATTTCGTAGAAATAATATTTAGATGCCATAACATTTTTTAGTACTGTGCCAACAAATAAGATTGTCTTTTCGTTTTTCACTAGAAATGTTCTTTAGTGAAAAACTAAAAGGCAAGGAATAGCAGATCATCATGGAGCAAGCTTTCGCCAGTCTGCAGAAGGATGGGAAGAATGATGTGGAGAACTTGGTCAAGTGGATGAAAGATTGTAAGTGTCTTTTTACTCTTGGTACCATGTACATTGATCTCATGGGCTGGCCATATGTCGTAATTGCCCAGAGGTTGCCCCACACACGATGGGTCACTTGATATCGTTTCCTGCCTGTTCTGTTGCTTACACATCACAGGAGCTGCTGGACGCTACTGAAAGTGCCAAACTCGTCGCCAAATTTTGGGCAGACTCAATTTAAATTGCCAAGCGTGTCTCAGTACTAAGTTTAACATTCTGCTAAGTATCCCCGGTGTAGACAATCATCTCCTTAAGAAAAGACTAGTGCGTTTGCAATATTAATGTTACCGAGTTCATTGACGTAAATAAGGAACAATGTAGGTCCCAATACGCATCCTTGAGGGACGCCATATGACTTGTTTGCGTCTTCACTAGTGTACTGATCCACTCTAACCCTCTGCTTCCTGTTTCTGAGATAATCCTAGAAAAGGCTTCGAGGCGTTCCGTGAATTCCGATACATTCCAGCTTTTTTTACAAAGATTACAGAGACGGTGCCAAAGGCTTTTTTTAGATCTAAGAATTCAGCTATAATTTTTTACCTTTATCTAGCTGTTCGGTTATAACTCAAGAAGGAAGTGGGCTGTTATTCACCCGGACCCAATGCAGATTAGTGAATAATAATGAAACTAATACTTGCCTTAGTGCATTTAACTAATATTATAAGAAGAGTGAGTGTTTTTGTTTGTTACACCTTCACACCTTTATTATGGCGAACGGATTTCAATGAAAGGGCTTTGAATTATTTGGCCTGCCTAAGTTCCGTCATTAAGTTATTTTATACCAAAATAACGGCCACGCATTATACTAGTATTATTCAATAGCTGGCATCTATACAAATTGTATGGGACAATAGGACAAAATCTTCTAAAACGTCACATTTCCGAAATATAAA
Organism: Noctua comes; assembly: GCA_963082995.1. Taxonomy (NCBI): domain Eukaryota; kingdom Metazoa; phylum Arthropoda; class Insecta; order Lepidoptera; family Noctuidae; genus Noctua; species Noctua comes. Next base: position 723,145 of record OY720295.1, on the reverse strand, counting down.
CTATCAAAGTTTCGTTGATGGCGAAGATTGTAACTTTGATCGCTTATAAATTATGTCGGAAACGTGACGCTTTGGAAGTCATTTATTGAAGTGATTTTGTCAGATACCATATTTGTTTATGTTGATGCCCGCTATTGATTAACTTGCAAAAGCATCTATTGATTGATATTCAAAATCGTATGTATATCTTCCCGTTGCCTAGAATCATAAAATGTGGTAAGAAGCAATATCTTGTAGACACCTTATAAAAAAAACTGAAAACCGTAAATATGTAGTTTAATAACAACACACCTACAAGTTTATAATGCACCCACGGTGCGCGAGTCCAACTCGCACTTGGCTGGTCTTCAACATTTATAAGCCTTTACTCTTGCAACGCCTCTTTAAAAGCTTTAAGCCCAGCAATTGCTGCATCAATGACCTTCGGTGTTGCGGCGGCTAATTGCCCAGATAGCTGATCAACTGTCTTAAGCCTGGTCGGCAGCTATCTTAGCCATGATATCATTGAACTTATCTAAAGTTCAAGGATATCTTGGCTAATATAGCTGTCGACCAAACTAGCCAGATAGCTCAACACGTTTTTCGTCAACAACGCCTTTAAATAATGCGCAGGCCTTTTCATGCTTTACAGTTTCTTTTACTTTAGCTGAAAGAAACAAAAGAAAGAAAGAAACTATATTTATTTAGGGGGAATTATAAAACGAGCGATTAAAAAAAAGCTTTGCGACTGATGATGACATACTGTATTAATAACTTGAGCGGTATGAATTTGAGTAAGCGAAAAATTAACTAAACTTACGACGAATATTGATTAATAATAAAATCCAGAACGAGCTTACAAAAAGTGGATTGTGATAAATCCATTTCATATATTAAAATTTTATCCGAGCGACTACATTACTAAGTGAGCGACTGGAAATACAGAGAGGGCAACTTCAATATTAAGATAGAATTGATTTTTCTAAGTGAGGTTAGGTTAGGTTAGGTTTCTTAATGTTATACTCTGCTCATTAGTGTATTTTTCAAAGTGGTTTTTGTGTTCGAAACACTTCATTTAAGATAAAATGCCGCTCAGTATAAAAAATACATTTGCCAAATATTGAAAAAAATGCAGGACGTAACGTTGACACTCAAACAAATATTAAGTCGCTCAAATATTATGAAGCTGCTCATTTTGTATTTTAAGTAACTCAAATTAATGTTTGTAAGATACTATTCTGTTGATTTTTCGTCACTTACAGTCAGTCGCTCACTTAGTAATTATATAACCCAAATTAATTAATTTTGACACTTAAAATTGTAATTTACAGTCACTCGTTTTATTGCTACCCTTTATTTAGCACAGACTTGAGACACAACACGTTCTGCAAGATAAACACAAGAGATAACGAATAGAAAAGCAGAAATGTGTGCCTTATGGCTGCGCCAAATAGTCCTAATTAAAAAAAAATGCCAGACAGCTAGTGCTGAGAGTACAAAACCATCCACAGATTAAGAATCATGTTTAAAACTTTTGTACAATTGAAGATGGCAGATTTTTTGCAGCCGTGGCGGGTAATCTGAATTTCGAAAGCCTAACAACTAAATCAAACCAAGGGGTGTCGCACCCTGTAACTAGATCGTTGAGATCAGATAGCCAGTCGCTCGATACTAGTCTTCAGCTGCATCTGGCTATACTGAAAGCAGACCCCAATATAGTTGGGAAAAGGCAGGCAGATGATGATGTACGATGGTAGAACTTTAGCAGTCGTGACAGGGATAGTCCAGCAGTTACGTACTTTTACCTGGAAAGTATTCCGAAGTTAATAGAACTTGAACAGGTTGTTTGGTGGTACACTAGGAAGAGTATCCGGGAGGGGACTAAAACATTTTTCAGCTTTTCACTTATATCTCTTAAACTGAGAACATTTTGTGTACCATAGTGGGGAACAAAGTTCAAGAACATTAAATTTCCTAAAAGTTCGTTGGTTAACAGGTTTTTCAAGCCCAATATTAACGGAGATACAGCCGATCAAAGTGAAAAAAGTTTCAAAATGTTAAAAATAGCATTTGTATTTATAAATTTTATGTTAATTATGTTGATCAGTCATCAGTATCAACGTCTTAGAAAACCTATGACCCCAAACGTGATGATGTCTCATTATAATGTTAGAAATGCACAGGGTGCTCGAGGTCGAAACTTAGGATAGTCTTCCTAGTGTACCACCAAACAACCTGTTAAAGTTCCATTAACTCCGGAATACTTACCAGATACATCACATTATTTCCATTGCCGGCTCGTCATCACACCAGATTTTAACATCAGTATGACAAACAGCGACAGGTCGACTGGATTAGTAATCTGAAGTCCAAATATCTGACCACCAGTATCGACCAGCACTTACCCAGTGATATGGTTGTCGAGGTCAGATACGCATCCGCCCCATGTATAAAAATATTCATAAGCTTGAAGAATAGTAATATGAATTCTTAAAATAATTGTAACAAAATACCTTGAGTCGTTCTGAGTTGGCGTCTAGTCTAACTGGATGCAGCTGAATACCAGTATTTCACATGGGATGACCGCTGATATTGACAAAAAAAACCACTTTGACCCAACAAAGAATTTATTTTGGAACCCTCATTTTCCTGCTGTCCTCAAAATATCTTTAAAAGCCGCATACCCGGCAGCGGCTGCATTAATAAACTTGCTTCCTTCATCAGCTAGTTGTTTCGATAGCTGCTCAGCTGTCTTAGACTGTTCGGCAGCTACCTTAGCTAAGACCTCTTTGAATCGATCGAGTTCTACGCGCTGCTTGTCAGCAACATCGTTAAATAACTGACGAACGTTGTTTTCCGTTTCCGATGCGATTATGTTCGCTGAAAGGTGTTTAAAATAAGGATCAAAAATCGTTCCATGTAAAATACTGGTACTCAGCCGCGTCCGGTTAGACTGGAAGCTGACCCTACAATGTAGTTGGGAAGTATGTTCCATGGACCGACTGCCTATTGACCTCCACGACCCAGTGACACCAGTGACCAAGGGACCCAGTGTTGGTAACACGATACCCATCAGTTAACATCTATTTGCTTTTTCCAGACTATGTTGGAATCGACTTTTAGTCTCAACGGATGCAGTTAAATACCAGTATTCATCATCATCATCATCATCATCATTTCAGCCGAAAGACGTCCACTGCTGGACATAAGCCTCCCCCAAGTGTCGCCACATTGACCGGTCCCATGCGTCTCGCATCCAGCGGATCCCTGCAACCTTTACGAGGTCATCGGTCCTAGTGGGAGGCCTTCCAACGCAGCGTCTTCCGGTTCGCGGTCGCCACTCCAGAACTTTTCGGCCCCATCGGCCATCCGTTCTGCGAGCAATGTGTCCTGCTCACTGCCACTTAAGTTTGGCTATTCTTCCAGTATTACCCAAAAAGAATTAGTTTTAGATTTTATGGCTTCTGACTACTCGTGATTAATGGTACGCTAGATATCTTTACTATAAAAATAGTATTATACTTACAGTTGTCATAATATGCGCATGTGATGTAGAGGAATGAGGACAATGTCATAGGACTGTTTTGAGTGTGAATGTGGATGGTTGTAAGAGTATGGGAGCACCAGAGAAACGTTGGATACACTGTGTGAAGGATGTTATAGAAAGAGTAACAGAGAAATATGGAAGAAGAAGACATGCTGCGCCGTCCCCAAATTATTTATTTATTTGCTCTCATGCACATTACACATATTAATGTCGGTTTTATACATGAACCCTGTCAGGGCACTGCAAAGCACAATGCTGGCTTGCTGTTGAGTTTGTGATACAGATTTATTGGGCTAATGGCAGAGTAATTATGATAATGACGACTTACATTCCTTCATCCATTCCAGTAAACTTTCGACATCAGTCTTTCCGGCTTTGTCAAGTTCTTCGTACACTTCATCCATGTCCATCATCTTAAGATTTTTATTCATCCATGTTAAGATTTAAAAAAAAAATATTTATAAATTTTGCTTACTACTACGGCTGTCAACTGTATTCATTTTCCGGCTTTGAAAACAAATGCAGTTGACATGTCATTCCTTTATGGTCAAATATTAGTTTAAAAAAAGTAAAGAGTGCTTTCTGATATTTTTACTCAGCATTTTGGCGGCGTCGTTGAAGCGGTGGTTGAGCGATTGGCTGCTGTGCTGCGTGTACGCAGGTTCTACCCGCTATAGCAACAATGTAGTCTGCTCATCTCGCTGCCGGCCCACTAACACTTCTCTTTCCATTCCTTGGACACCACTCAGTCACAGCTTGACTCCACCTGCATCCCCGCACCTGGCTAGGTGTCCAGCCCAAGTAAGGCCCGAAAATCTGACAACCAGTCTTAGCAAGAGGTATCGTATTACCCAGTACTAACTGGGTTGTGGACGTCAGATAGGCAGTCGCTCCATGTAAAATATTGGTATTCATCTGCATCCGGTTAGACTGGAATTCGACCCCGATATAAATGGGAAAAGGCTGGGCAGATGATAAGTTAGTTACAGGTCAAGCTAATAAAAGCATTGAACGTTTACATGGTTTTTGAAAACCGGTTTCAACTCCGGTGTTCTATTTCAACTCCGGATTTGAAAAATGCTTAAAATCGCTCCGAAACTCCGGAGTTACGAAACTCCGGAACTCCGGATTGAAAGCCCTAAGCCCAACTCCATTTAAGTCCATAAACGCGATTTCTTACTACACACGGCGACACATCAGCCCCCGTAGCATGACAACCGTAGACAAGGATTTCTTTGACGGAAGTATCGACAAAATGACAGATAGTGCAAAGAAATCGGTCATTGTGTCGACACAATCTGTCATTTTGTCGATTCTTCCGTCAAAGAAATCCTTGTCTACGGTGGTCATGCTACGGGGGCAGGTTCATCACCCAATATGGGATAACTACGCTACATTCAACATAAAGAATCGTTGGAAAGGGTCTATGCATCGTGGCATCGGTTAATCACAGCGCAGTAGCGTTTGATGTTTTAAACTTACACACACAAACGCACTTTTTTATATTGTGTTGTTTCAACAGTGCCCAAAAATCGCTCAGCTGGGATGTTTATGTTTAGTTACCAATATTATAACTATTAAGTACATTAAACAACATTAGTTTTAGTATAAATGCGAAACCTGAAACACGTGTCTAGTATTTTTATGTTAAGAATCTATGTATAAAATTTCAAAACGATATCATGAAAATTCACAAAGTTATAAGCTTGTTCTGTTACCTGGTTGTCCGCACAAAAACGTGGTAACCACGCGGGGCGCCTGCATGCGCGCTTCCAGCGTCGTCTTGTGCTCATTGATAATAATAATTTGGTAGTAGGTACCTAAATGATTGCGATAGATACTTAGTGTCGGTCGGTGTCCGACTTGTAGTCTTTTTTAAATATCTTTGGGGAAAAATATAACATGGTTTAAAAATTATTGGAATCGATTCAGTTACTTATTCTGAACAATCTATATTCAGACTACAAATAGAACAAAAATAATGATAAAAAGTACCTACATGACGGCAATAGGCATCAAAATACTCCTCCCCATCACTGTCATCCCGAAACGTCCCCATAAGATTGGCAGCATTGCCACGTTGAATGGCAATGATAATTCTTTGACAAAAGAAAGAGCCAGCCTTCTGGTCACGCGAAGTGTCGATCAGTCGGCGAGAGATTTCCTTATAACGGAGACGCGCACTCGGGCCCTATGTCTCGGGTCATGGGGCCCCATGACCCGACATCCGAAACGTAATCTCGCAAAAACTCGTAAACAAGACATTGTTTGTAAAAAAGCTGAACAGTGAACTCTTCCAAAACTACGAATGTGTTTACACATGACAGCTCCCCACGATTTTTTTGGGGAAATTACGACGTTTTTGTTGTGGCAACTCTGTTGACTTTTAGTTGGGCTGTTACGTGGATGAAGAAACACATAATCTATATAATATAAAAGTCGTGTTAGTTACACTATTTATAACTCAAGAACGGCTTTACCGATATGGCTGAAAATTGGTAAGGAGGTAGCTTAGAGCCAGGAGACGGACATAGGATACTATTTATTCCGTTCGACAGTGTTCAGTAGGTAGGTAGTAGGTAGGTAGTAGGTAGGTAGTAGGTAGGTAGTAGGTAGGTAGTAGGTAGGTAGTAGGTAGGTAGTAGGTAGGTAGTAGGTAGGTAGTAGGTAGGTAGTAGGTAGGTAGTAGGTAGGTAGTAGGTAGGTAGTAGGTAGGTAGTAGGTAGGTAGTAGGTAGGTAGTAGGTAGGTAGTAGGTAGGTAGTAGGTAGGTAGTAGGTAGGTAGTAGGTAGGTAGTAGGTAGGTAGTAGGTAGGTAGTAGGTAGGTAGTAGGTAGGTAGTAGGTAGGTAGTAGGTAGGTAGTAGGTAGGTAGTAGGTAGGTAGTAGGTAGGTAGTAGGTAGGTAGTAGGTAGGTAGTAGGTAGGTAGTAGGTAGGTAGTAGGTAGGTAGTAGGTAGGTAGTAGGTAGGTAGTAGGTAGGTAGTAGGTAGGTAGTAGGTAGGTAGTAGGTAGGTAGTAGGTAGGTAGTAGGTAGGTAGTAGGTAGGTAGTAGGTAGGTAGTAGGTAGGTAGTAGGTAGGTAGTAGGTAGGTAGTAGGTAGGTAGTAGGTAGGTAGTAGGTAGGTAGTAGGTAGGTAGTAGGTAGGTAGTAGGTAGGTAGTAGGTAGGTAGTAGGTAGGTAGTAGGTAGGTAGTAGGTAGGTAGTAGGTAGGTAGTAGGTAGGTAGTAGGTAGGTAGTAGGTAGGTAGTAGGTAGGTAGTAGGTAGGTAGGCATGCCGGGTACAGCTAGTTTTCTAATAAAAATGGTTAAGAAAAAGTTAATACCTACTTTTACTGATAACTTTCGTTGTTGATGATCGCAAACAACCTCTATGGTCAAATCCATGGCGCAGTAGATTTAGATAAGTTTGACTGTCAAATCCATGGCCCTATAGATGTCATAGCATTTTGGAATAGTACGCCAAATAAGATTGTCTTTTCGTTTTTTACTAGAAATGTCCTTTAGTAAAAAACTAAAAGGCAAGCAATAGCAGATCATCATGGAGCAAGCTTTCGCCGCTCTGCAGAAGGATGGGAAAAATGATGTGGAGAACTTGGTCAAGTGGATGAAAGATTGTAAGTGTCTTTTTACTCTTGGTACCATGTCTTGATGGCCCAGACACTTGATATCGTGTCCTGCCTGTCCTGTTACTTGCACATCACAGGAGCTGATGGCCGTTTAAATTGTCACCGCCACGCTAAGATGAAGAGGGTAAAGCCTCGCTCTCATGCACGAGGTTGTGGTTTCAAATCCGGGAAAGTATGTGAATTTATAATATGTACTTTCTAAAGTTTATCTTGTACACCACCGACATAGTCGAGCGTCGCCGTCGTGTGACATACCGTAGATTTTTATAGCAGGCAGCCGCTTCGGCGCCGCGCCGCATGCACACCGGTCATGCTACCCGCGAGTCGAGCTATGTGGCAAAACCTCTATTCATTGTAGCAACGTCGCGGCTGATTTAAAAAAAAGTTCAAATTAACCACGTCTCAGTATGTAATGGATGGTCATTCAACTACGAAGCGACCTCGACTGCCGTTACTTTACCTTGATTGATCCATCATATTTGAGGTTCTGTACCTCAACACAAATTACTGGCGTTGCTCAAAAAAAGGCTAAGACGAAGGGGGACTGGACTGGCCATGTCTGCCGCATGCCCAATGAGCTGTGGGCCAAAATAACCACTTTCTGGAGCCCTGACACAGCCAGAAGGCGTCGCGGCAGAGCTCGTAGAAGATGGCGGGACGAGCTGGACAGAACCAACGACCAGTGGTCCACATTAGCCCTGGAAGTCATGGGGTGAGGCCCTTGCCCAACTGTGGAATGACGCAGGCTAGCAGTATCCGCCTCCCAACAGGAAAAAAACGGAACATTTACAGCACTTTTTGTCCATCTTTTTTTTTGGATTAATTTATTTTCATTTTTTTTTTTGTGGAGAAATTTTGTTTTCTTTTTTTTACAGCGAAAGTAATAGATGGATCTAAGGAACTAGGAGACAAGGCCCGCAGCCTCTTCAACGATTTACCAGACAAAAATAACGTTACCCTAGATCAGTTTAAAGATGTTATGACGAAGTTGGCTACGGAATTGAAATCAAATTTCGAGGGAATATCCAAACAGCTGGCTGAGAATGGTCCTCAAGTGCTGAAAGATGCGATAGGCAGCGCCGGCAATACTTTAACAGGCGTCTTGAAAATGGGAGGATAAATACTTCCCGAAATCAGCCTATACGGGGTGGAAAGGACACCGACGCGGAAAGGACACCGACGTGAAAAGGACACCGACGCGAAAAGGACACCGACGCGAAAACGGTTACCACTTATTCAGTACATAGCAATTTTTCATCAGTTATTAAAAAAAAACAAAAGCTGTTCTATACAAAAGTGCAATACCTACACGGTCAAAATGTATGGAACAGCTGTTTTTTTTTTTTAAATAATCGATCGGTTTTCGCATCGGTGTCCTTTCCACCCTGTAATGTTCCCACTGCTGGGACACGGCTGTAAGAGGAAGTGGGCCGTTACCACGCGGGCCCAATGCACATTAGTGAATCATAATGAAATGAATAACTTACTGCATCTAACAAATAATTTAAGAAGTGAGTGTTTTTGTTTATTTTTTTAAGATTCGTCATGTCTGTCTGTCTGTTCGTCTGTAGGTCACAGCCACTTTATTCCGAAACTATTAGGACTACACGGTTGAAACTTGGTAGGTAGGATTTTGTAAGCCGCTTAACGATTTTTATACAAAAATAATAAAAATAACTACCTAATCCAACTGTCTACGATTAGGAACTGCCTGATTTTATTTTTATTTGTCAACCCGTTTTTGTTAGCCTGATACATACATATATTTTAAACAACAAAAAATTCAGTAAAAACCTTATTACAGTATAGTTCGAAACTAGAATTTATAATAAATAATAGTAGTTAATAATTTAACATTAACAATAATTCATGTCGTGTAGCTCATGTCAAATTTTCTGATGACAGAGCTACACAACCTAAACCAGCCATACCAGCATGGCAGTACAGGATTGAACGACGTATTGGTGAGGCCAGAGCACTCATCGGCAAACTGATCTGCTTCAGGGAGGGCAATACTCGTCCTAGAGTGATGCGTTTTGTGCGGCGGGCATTCTCGGGGACTGATATTAGTCCTCGAGACTACATGTCCGGTGTCACAGAGCGCATCGACTTCCTGAAGCAGAAAGTGTATGCATGGGCAAACCGTATTCGTAGGTATAAGCGGAGGGTGGACCGATACACTCAGAATCGCACATTCCAAAGAGATGAAAGGTGGGTTTATAGGGCTTGGGAGCGACCGGACCAAGGTGTGGCTGACACGCGCCTACCGGATGATGATGCCATGTCTTCGTTCTGGCGCAGCATCTGGTCGGTGCCTGTTAGCCATACCGAGGGTGATTGGACTCGGAAGGTTGAGCGAGCGTGCGATCTAGTACCAGAAATGGGGGCAATCACTATCAGCCCCCAAGACGTAGTTCGTGCAGTCCGTCCGTTGCCAAACTGGAAATCTCCAGGGCCGGATGGGCTGCACAACTTCTGGATTAAATGGTTAACAAGATCGCACGCTCGCCTGGCGATCCTGTTCCAGTCAGCCTTAAAGTCAGGGTCGCTGCCAGAGTTCCTGACAACAGGTATAACCCACCTGCTCCATAAATCGGGTAGTACTGCGGAATCCAAAAATTATTATAGACCGATTACCTGTCTTCCGACGGTCTATAAAGTTCTTACATCCATTTTGAGAGCTAAAATTAACAAACACATTGATGACAATTCTATCATGTCCGCTTCTCAAAATGGATGTAGGAACGGGTCCCGTGGTACTAAGGAGCTACTCCTCATTGATATGGCCATTAGTCAACAGGTTCGCCGTTCCCGAAAGGATCTGTCGACATGTTGGATAGACTATAAGAAGGCCTATGACTCGGTGCCACATACATGGCTCATGAGGGTGCTAGAGTTGTATAAAGTTGATCCAACTCTGCGCACCTTCCTGATGTCATGTATGAGGCAATGGAGGACAGTCCTTCGCTATCCAGGATGTCGGCAAATCCAGAGGAATAGCGAGCCGATAAGGATAGAGCGAGGTATATTTCAGGGCGATAGTTTGAGTCCACTTTGGTTCTGCTTAGCCTTGAATCCTCTTAGCACGCTGCTGGAGGATTCAGGTCTAGGCTATCGGTTGAGGAGAGGTGGTCAAGTTATATCTCACCTTCTTTACATGGATGACCTGAAACTCTTTGCCCCCAACGATTTACAACTGATGGAGCTACTGAAGGTAACTGAAACTTTCAGTAGCGCCATCAGGATGGAATTTGGTGTGGACAAATGTGCGGTCATGCATGTAAAGCGAGGGGAGATTGTGGAATCCGTGGGAACCCAGCTCTCGAATTCCATAAATCTTAGATCCCTCTCAGCAACCGAAACCTATAAGTATTTGGGTATGTCGGAAGCGCTGGGCATCAATGTTGCTGACATGAAGCAATCGTTGAAGGAGCGCTTCTTTGGCCGCCTGAAAAAAGTATTTAATAGTCTTTTATCAGGCGGAAATAAGGTACGTGCCTTCAACGGTTGGGTCATGCCGGTTTTGATGTACTCTTTCGGCATACTCAAATGGACTCAAACAGAACTAGACGCCCTGGATAGGAGGGTCCGTACATTGTTGACAGCATATCGTATGCATCACCCGCGTTCTTCAGTTATGAGATTGTATATCCCGCGGAAGTGTGGGGGTCGAGGTTTTTTAAATGCTAAGACTCTCCACAATCGCGAGATATGCAGTCTCAGGGAATATTTCCTTGAAGCCGACGTGGGGATGCATCGAGATGTGGTCGCGGTGGACAAAGGCCTCACCCCGCTTTCCTTGGCTAAAGAGAACTGGCGCAAACCTGTAGTGCTTGACACTAACGACCGCATGGAGGTATGGCAGAGTAAGGAGCTTCACGGACGCTTTTTCCGGGCCTTGCATGGACCCGATGTAGACCTTTCAGCGTCCGTAGCCTGGCTACGTTCCGGGGACCTTTTCGGAGAAACCGAAGGTTTTGTCTGTGCAATTATGGATGAAGTTATGATGACGAATAACTACCGGAGATTTATTGTGAAGGATGGTACGGTTGACATATGTCGGGCATGCCACCGTCCAGGCGAATCAATCCGTCACATTATTTCCGGGTGTTCTCGTCTGGCTAACGGAGAGTACTTGCATAGACACAACCTAGTAGCCAGGATTATCCATCAGCAACTTGCTCTAAAATACAACCTTGTGGAATCGGAAGTGCCGTACTATAAGTATGTGCCCGACCCAGTTCTCGAAAATGGCAGTATCACATTGTACTGGGATCGATCCATCATCACTGACAGGACTATTGTAGCCAATAAGCCTGATATAGTGGTGCATCCCCACGTCGGCTTCAAGAAAATATTTCCTTGAAGCCGACGTGGGGATGCATCGAGATGTGGTCGCGGTGGACAAAGGCCTCACCCCGCTTTCCTTGGCTAAAGAGAACTGGCGCAAACCTGTAGTGCTTGACACTAACGACCGCATGGAGGTATGGGAGAGTAAGGACCTTCACGGACGCTTTTTCCGGGCCTTGCATGGACCCGATGTAGACCTTTCAGCGTCCGTAGCCTGGCTACGTTCCGCTGACCTTTTCGGAGAAACCGAAGGTTTTGTCTGTGCAATTATGGATGAAGTTATGATGACGAATAACTACCGGAGATTTATTGTGAAGGATGGTACGGTTGACATATGTCGGGCATGCCACCGTCCAGGCGAATCAATCCGTCACATTATTTCCGGGTGTTCTCGTCTGGCTAACGGAGAGTACTTGCATAGACACAACCTAGTAGCCAGGATTATCCATCAGCAACTTGCTCTAAAATACAACCTTGTGGAATCGGAAGTGCCGTACTATAAGTATGTGCCCGACCCAGTTCTCGAAAATGGCAGTATCACATTGTACTGGGATCGATCCATCATCACTGACAGGACTATTGTAGCCAATAAGCCTGATATAGTGGTGGTGGATCGATCAGAGCGGCGCGCAATGATTGTTGACATAACGGTCCCGCATGATGAGAACCTCGTGAAAGCCGAGAAAGATAAGCAAATCAAGTATCTTGACTTGGCTCACGAGGTTGTCGACATGTGGGATGTGGACTCAGCGATCATTGTGCCGATAGTTATATCAGCCCATGGCTTAATTGCCAAGAGCCTCGACCAATACCTGAGGAGGCTCTCGTTAGGCAGCTGGATCAAGGGCTTGATTCAGAGAGCGGTACTTCTAGACACGGCTCGTATTGTTAGGAGGTTCCTCTCTCTGGAGCCCTGACCGCCGGTAGCTTGGACCCTGTTCCCGATACCGGTGGGCTACAATTTTTTATATTTTTAAATGTTTTTTATATTGTTTTTTTCTAAGGAATATTTAAAAATGTAATCAATTTGTAAAAATATAAATAAAGGAAATAATTCATATATCATCATCATCATCTTGTTCATTTATTCATTTCATTTCATTTTTAATTTTAATTTTAATTTTAATTTTCAATTATAATGTGACATAACAAGTGAAGTGAAAACATTTCAACCAGCTTTTAAAGGCCGAAAACAAGTCAAGTCATCGTTTCAGAAATATTTCTGAAAATTTGGACCTTTTAAATATTACTTTTGCTTGTAATCCAGTCCAAATCCAGTTACTGGGTTTTGGAGGTCAGATAGGCAGTCGCTCCATGTTTAGCTGCATTCGTTTAGACTGGAAGCCCCCATCCATCATCGGACGAGCAGAGATACGGCGAAGCGTCACCGTTATATGGTAGAAGTTCCACGGACCCGAACTAAGAGCTATACTTCTACATTTATTGTGCGAACACCCAGTCTGTGGAATTCACTGCCGGCTTCTCTGTTCCCTGATCATTATAATCTGGATCCATTCAAAGTTCGAGTGAATCGGCTTCTTCTAGGCGTGCGCCACCCTAGGCCGCGTCATCGGTTCACATCAGGCGAGGTGCGGCCTAACGCAAGCCTGTTTAGCGTAAAAAAAACCGGCCCGATTTTTTTTGGAAAAGGACTATCATTTCACATCCACTGCTGGACATAGGCCTCCCCCAAGTGTCGCCACATTGTTGCGCTCATCATTGGGGGGGTTTTGCCATAATCGCCACGCTTGGCAGGCGGGTTGGCGATCGCAGTACGGTTGTTAGAAACCGCAGAGAACGCTGCTGCCCATTCTCTGGTAAGTCCCTTAGTCGCCTCTTACGACACCCACGGGAAGATATGGGATGGTGCTATTCTTTATGTCCGACACCATACGGAACTAGAGCATTAAAATCTTCCATTTATTTATTTATTTAAACCTCATGTCCAATAGTGGTACATAGGCGGACTTAATGCAACAAGGCATTCTCTACCAGAGCCTAGAAAAAAAAAAAAAAAAAAAAAAATCTTCTATTCTTCTGTTACAGCAAAAGTGATAAACCAAACTAAGGAACAAGAAGAGAAGGTCCGCGGCTACTTCAACGATGTTGTCGACAAGAAGAATGTTACCCTGGAAAAGTTCAAAGAGGTCCTTAATAAGGTAGTTGCAGAGTTTAAAACGAGCCTCGAAGGGGTGACCAAAAAGTTAGCTGAGCATGGTCCGAAGTTGCTGCAAAGCGTCGTAGGTGGAGCCACTAGTACTCTGACAGGTTTCATGAAAGATCTTGTTCCTAAAATGTAAACACGTCCTTACCTGAACGTCTTTTATCAATAAATATGTCTGGCATTATTTGAGATTTTCTTTTTTTCCTTTTTCCAAGCCAGTGAGGTACTCATCATTCTATCCCACTTTATTTGGGGACGGCACAGCATGTCTTCTTCTTCCATACTTCTCTATTACTCGTCATCTCATCAGACACCTCCTTTCTTACCATTGCATCTTTCACACAGTCCAGCCATTGTTTCTTTAGTCTTCCTCTACTCTTATACCCATTCATACTCAAATCTTTCCTCACGACATTTTCCTCATTCCTCCGCATCACATGCCCATACCACGACAACCGATTACCACACAACTTTTCAGTCACCGGCGCCACTTTCAGACTTCCTCTTATGTACTCATTTCTTTTTTTTATCCATTCGCGTAACATCATACATCCTCCTCGCCTCTCATTCATCCCTTGTGTGGCCCAACATTCTGATCCATACAAGTCAGCTGGTCTAACCATGATTTTATAAATCTTCTCCTAAGTTTAAGGGGAATGCCCGAGTTACAGATTGTTCAAGCCAGTATTATACAGTGTGTAAACAGACCCTTCACATAGCCGTCAACCAAGCATTCTGTACATCAAACTAAGTAACTTTGCGCAAAAATTATTGCTGGGAATTGACTTTTTTTTTTAGGGTGAAAAATCACGTTTTACGGTTGGACTCGATGGAAAGCACTCAAAGCATTGTGCTGATGGATGGATTGAATAGTGCGGGGGTCGTAGAGGTGTGTAGTGTTAAGTAAAAATCTTTCATTAAAAACATGTATTTAAAAAAAAAAACTTGTGAAAAAGTTGGAACTTTGACCCCGAATATCTCCGTAACAAGAAGGTTCCCAGGTATGGTCTAGAACAAAAAAATGATCGCAAAGACGGGGAGAACAAGTGCCTTTCGGTTATGTTAAGGGTCTGTTTACGCCCTTTATTTAGGGCTTCTAGGTTTATGAAGAGATATTTTCGTCGAGGTCAGGTTTTGAAAAGAGATTTGCAATCGCCAACACTACCACTGTGATGCTCTGTGCTTGCCGCTATTTCATCCATCCAGTGTTAATTCTGTGCTTAATAACACAACGATCTATTTCGCCATCGCTTTGCATGAGTGAGCCGAGATACAGGTGAGGTGCTCGGGGCTAAATATTACAGCCGCACGGCTATATGTTCAAGGTTAAGCCGCGTTTGCCAAGGTCGTTCTTTAGATGAGTGATCTTCCATTACTTATAGAGTTTCCTCCGTACCTCGGAAAGCACGTTAAGCCGATGCAGGTAGTCAATGGCCCGAAAGTCTGACTACCGGTCTTACCAAGGGGTATCGTATTACCCAGTACTAACTGGGCTGTGGAGGTCAGATAGGCAGTCGCTCCATGTAAAACACTGGTATTCAGTTGCATCCGGTTAGACTGGATGCCGACCCCAACATAGTTGGGAAAAAGCAAACAGATGGGGCAGCTGATTGTGTGTTAGCATCAAATAAAACGCTTTTAAAATTTTCATAATAACTATATTTACATACTTGACTAGAAGTACAATGCTAATATACAAACACAAATAATATTTACTAACTATTTATTTAATAACAATTGGTTTCTTAATACTGATATTATTTAACATTATTTTCGGGTAACATACATCTGAAAAACACCATCGTGAAATTCCGCTCCATGTAAAATACTGGTATTCAGCTGCATCCGGTAACACAGGACGCTGACCCCAACATAGTTGGGAAAAGGCAGGCAGATGACGACCCAACCGTTTACAGATAAAAAAAGGGTTTTTCAAATGTATGTAACCATATTTTTAACATTTAATTTTGTGATAATACACTTCAAATTCTGCTTACGCCTTATAAGAAAGAGTACCGTGATGAAATCGCCATAGATTGTTAAGCAGAATTCGAAATGTATGTATCATCAAGATTTTTCAGTAAAATGACTAAAAAAAAATACAAAATTAACTAACTTAGGTATAGGAACATAAGTGCAATAGTTATAGTACGTATTTTAACAATAACTTTAAAAGGGTATATTCTGAACTTTGGCAACGTCGCAAATAGCAGCCAAATATAAGATAACTATGCTGTTAAAACAATGTACACGTCGAATTGAGAAAGAACCTATAATTTTTATTAACATGATTCATTTTTAATAAAAATTTTTTTTTGCTAATGTACCGTATTTTAATTGTATAATTGCATTTTATTTTATTTTTAATTGTAAACCTTAAAAGCCGTGTTGTGTTAGTTTTTAATGAGTTTACGATACAATGTAAAAATTAAACTTATACTGTCACTTACGGCATATCTTCCGTGATTGTTCATTATTTTGAGCTCCCGAAAACACGGAAGATATCCCGTAAGTGACAGTATAAGTTTAGTTGTAAACCGTGAAAGCTAAAAACAGTGTTTGAATGTAAAAATTGTTTATGAAATGAAACCTTCTCCTTTTTTATCGTCGGTTAAAAATTTTAAATCTTCCAAATGCTGCTTTTACAACACCTAAAGTTGCAATTAATGAATTGCAAATATGAAAATATTGATAATGATCAATATTTTATTGCAACACTTTTTTTTAAATTTTTGCAGTAATTAATCAAAACATCGAAATATTTGACAGATATTTACGATGATGTCAAGTTTCAGAATACGCAGCCTTACTACTTATTTTTGACAAATTATTGCTTATTTGTTGAATGTGACGAATTATTGTACCTCCTCTTTTAAGTTAGTACTCCTTTTTACGTGGGAATAAGTTTTAGCGCCATGTAAGACATAACTGGCAACATATGTATGATCATACAATATACTCATAACTCTGCCTTACCCTGCCAAAAATTCAAGTTTGATGCTTTGTTAAGATTTTGAAAAAAACAAGAAACTAAACGGTGTAAATAGACCCTTAACGAAAGCCGAAAGGCACTTGTTCTCCCCGTCATTGCGACATTTTTTTTTGTTCTAGACCATACCTGGGAACCTTCTAGTTACGGAGATATTCGGGGTCAAAGTTACAACTTTTTCACAAGTTTTTTTTAAATACTTGTTTTTAAAGGTTATAATGTTTTACTTTAAATACCTCCATGACCCCCGTACTATTCAATGCATCCATCAGCACAGTGTTTTGAGTACGTTACTTTGAGTTTTACCGTAAAAACGTGATTTTTCACAAAAAAAAAAACTCAGTTCCCAGCAGTAATTTTTTGCGTAAAGTTACTTAGTTTGATGTACAGAATGCTTGGTTAACGGCTTCGTGAAGGTTCCGTTTACACCCTGTATACTTCGATATTGAGAGAGAAGTTAAAACCTACTACCAACTTATTTGCATTGCAACGACATTTGCGCAATTTTTTCCCCAAACACTTTTCATATTTTGCAATTCAACCTTGTACGGATTGCCAGATCATTCAAATGAGATGACATCGCATGTTGCAAGATTAAAAACATGTTTTTGCAAACTGTTAAAGAATTTAAGATGTAACCTCCATAGTAGGTCAAGGCTGTTCAAGTCTTACCAAGAGGTAAACCTTGGAACTGTGTTTTGGAGGTCAGATAGGCAGCTCCATGTGGTACTGGTATTCAGCTGCAACCGGTTAGACTGGAAGCCGACCCAGCATTGTTGGTTGTGGGAAAAATACGGCAAGATGATAAATTATGTCAAGATTCACTTTTTGGCAGCCATTTTGCAAAATTTGGCGGTAAAATATACGGAGATGTTTTTAGTAGAGCCAGATATACGCTATCCAAGATTACTTTGTGATCTTCGCAGGCTGGCTGGTAGCATCTGGATGAGAATTCCCGAGAATCGAGTTACCGAGAATGTCCAGTAGGCTGCTGATGATGATTACTTTGGAGTCTCATAAATGATTGAAGAAACATCACGCTCTGTCAATTTGTTGTCCGAAGCAGTAATATAGTCCTCTTTTCTCATATTATTACGAACTATATAAGACTTTGTCTTGTTGTACCTCGGAAAGCACGTTAAGCCGTTGGTTCCGGCTGTCTATTGTAGACCTTTCGCAGTCGTTACAGGCAGTCAGTGGTCCGAAAGTCTGACAACCAGTCTAACCAAGGGTTATCGTATTACCCATTACTAACTGGGTTGTGGAGGTCAGATAGGCAGTAGCTCCATGTATAATGCTGGTATTCAGTTGCAACCGGTTAGACTGGAAGCCGACCCCAAAATATTTGAGAAAAAGCAGCAGATGACGATGAGAATTTCTCCCGCCGTGGTAAAAATATTATCCAGATAGCAAGGTAGTATAGCAGGGTTAGTAGTCCAGGGTGCACCCCACGTAAATCCAAGTAACCCAACCCGTGGTGGATTACATCCCAGTTCCTCCCATAGAGAGGAGGCCCGTGTCCCAGCAGTGGGACTCTACAGGCTGTTTCAACTCGCGGAGGTTGTTTTAATGCACTAATTAGCATTTTTTATTATATTAATAAGCCTCTTAAGGTTTTGATTAAGTCTTTGAGTCAGTGTGACATCTTCTCGATCAGTTCTTGCAGTGCTAGCGCTTTTGATAGTCTTCTTCTGAAATCCTGTAACAAGATGAGAGGTTTTGTTAGAATAATATAAAAAATGATTAATCTTGTGAATGGATATCGTCGGGGATAGTGCAAATCCGCGAATCTACCACACGTAAAGTGCGCGTATTTGCACTACGTGTAGGTTTACAGAGGAAAGTTAAGTTCATATTTTTTTTATTTCAACGATTTTTGACCTCATTTCTACATGAATAGTAACAATTCATGTGTTCTATGTATTGTTAACAGTAGAAATCTATTAAAGTCATTAACTTAGTCGCTACGACAATGCGTAATTGAAATTGGCTACATTTGTCAGATACACGGAATTATCCAATGCTAGTTCCGCGGATTTGCGCTATCCCGACGATATGTGATATTCAGTTAGATATGACTGATAGATAAGCAGAATCGGGCACAAATGAAGGCACCAAATATTCTCTTCTTAGTAGAAAATCTTTCTACTTAATGAAAAAAAAACCTTTTCATTTCATAATGGGGTATCGTATTACCCAGTACTAACTGGGTTGTGGAGGTCAGATAGGCAGTCGCTCCCTGTTAAATACTGGTATTCAGCTGCATCCGGTTAGACTGGAAGCCGACCCCAACATAGTTGGGAAAAGACCGGCAGATGATGAATGGAAACAAGAATTTGTGTGGTATGCTACAGCTAAAAATCCTCATAACCCCCTTTTTGGCGTCGCCAAAGTCGGGAAAAGCCCTCCTCTTAATGAAAAACCCCTTTTCATAAAAGAAAAACCATCTTTTACATGGGGACACGCAATCATATCACACATCACATACATCTACACACACACCCACAACACATCATCACATCACACATATATCACTCACACACACACATCACATCACATTACATCTTTGCTCCAAATTACATGTGGCCTAGTATCTTTACCGCCTACCCCTTTGGCAATACAAGCCTGATATTTAAGAACATCGGTGAAAGGTGTGGTCTTCAATAATTCAAAGGATCCAAAAAACCTGTTGCATGATTGACTGGCGAACTGTGGGAATATATTATTATACTAACTTTTGTTAACTTTTTATTTTGTTCTAAATTTTTTTTGTATTAAGCAACGACTTATTGTCGGGCCTGCGCTGTCCCCCCATACTTAAGTACAAATGCTGTATCCATAATAATACTGTAACACCAAATGATTTGAAAAGAGTAACCATGGAGTTTCTTGCCGGTTCTTCTCCATAGGAAACGACCAACCCGAACCGTGCACCTTTTTGTCGACGTTTTATAAGTGCCCATCGAGGCTTATGTGCAATAAAATATTTTGATTTTGATTTTGATGATTATATATATTATTAGGTACACCTCTACCTAACCCTCCAGAGATTACAGGTGTGATGTTATGTTAAGTTCTATTCAGATATTCTACGAACCTGATATAGAGCATGGCCGCTATGAGGCACTCGGGAGGCGAACATGTCCTTGGTCATGAGGCACAGCGCTTTCCCGTTCATCGGGAACCTTTCAGGCAGGCCTCCTCGTCGTGCTACCCAGGTGCCCACCTCTGCGCGGCCCCAGGATCGAGGATCTGTGGGCGGGAGAGAAGGTATTGGTTAGTTACATGATTAAAGACAATATTAAAGTGTTTAAGAATGTCAGTGAATTTGGTCAATGACAGCAATTTTATAGCAATGGGCTCGTCCATTATAATATGGGACTTTTAATGCGACATCCACGATGCAGGAGAAATTCATAGAGGAGCACTTTAAAAAAAAAAATTGTGGTTAGGTTGAGACTATGGATAAAAAACTATTATACAGGGTGTAAACAGACCCTTCACATATCCGTCAGCCAAGCATTCTGTACATCAAACTCTACGCAAAAATTATTGCTGGGAATCGACTTTTTTTTTTGGGGTAAAAAATCACGTTTTACGGTAGGACTCGATGGAAAGCACTCAAAGCATTGTGCTCATGGATGGATTGAATAGTACGGGGATCGTGGAGGTGTGTAAAGTAAAAATCTTAGATTAAAAACATGTATTTTAAAAAAACTTGTGATTAAGTTGGAACTTTGACCCCCAATATCTCCGTAACTAGAAGGTTCCCAGGTATGGTCTAGAACAAAAAAATGATCGCAAAGACGGGGAGAACCCTGAACCAGTGCCTTTCGTTTATGTTACGGCGCGTACACATAGAACATCCGTTTTACAGCTCCGTTTAAACGTATATGTTATTAGCGTAAGCAGTTGTATGAGCCAGTTCACACACATGACAGTATTCCGGATCCAGTAAAAAATCCGACACACAACGGAAAAACTAATCCGTTTTATCGGATCGAAACCGCGTGAAAATCTTTGCGTTAAAAATGGATGTATCCAATAACGCCGGGGCTTCCTCCGACGCAGACGACGATACTCGTAGTACCAATTTGTATTGGTACACGAGAACGTCCATCCTCGTAGAAAGTAGGCGATACACTGAAGAACGAAAGTCCACTAGCGTCGGATCTGTTAAAATCGGTCCTGTAAATACTGTGTGAATATTACCTCCAGTAGCGATGGATCAGTTAAAAAGGATCCTGTAAAATCGGACGTTCTATGTGTACGCGCCCTTAAGGGTCTATTTACGACCTTTAGAATAGAATAGAATAGAAAATTATTTCAGACCGAGTCCATAGGGTTAGTAACAATTTTACTTAACTAGTGTGCAAAGATAGTGTCGAAAATACTTACCAAGTGGAAGGTCATCTTCTTGCAGCACCCTGAGGTCGAGGGCATCCCACTTGGCGTGCGGAGGGGGCACTCTGTCGCAACGTGCTTGAGTAGGCATTGTCACAGTTGAAGATCTGAAAATAAGAAAAAAATATGTTTTTAATTTTAAAGAACAAATACTTTAATGTCACTTTACCCGACTCGGGGATCGACCATAGGTCGTGGTTACGACAGCAAGACTAGTGACGGTTGATGAAGTAAATCGCTTCACCCAAGTGTGAGGAACGTGGAGTTGTCGAGGACTTAACGTTTATTGATGGAATGTGTCCAATATGAGTCCAGTAGAAATAATTTAGTACGTAAACTTATACTGTCACTTACGGGATATCTTCCGTGATTGTTCATTATTTTGAGCTCCCGATACGAAACGGAAGATATCCCGTAAGTGACAGTATAAGTTTAGTCGTAAACCGTGAAAGCTTAAAACAGTGTTTAATTTAGTAAGGTCCCTGAATTTGAACAGAACTAACACAATACAATACAATACAATACCATACAATTCTATCCCAATAAAATGGCGACGAAGCGAAGAGTTTGTTTAAATTCATGACCCACGTCTTGTGAAAAGTATGACTGTTTAGGATATGATGGGACTGACATACGCTATGCGAAAAAGCCTCTATATAAATAAAGAAAAAAATAAATAAAAAAAACTAGTGACGAGACAGCCAGGTTCATCATCTGCCTAACCTATTCCCAACTATGTCGGGTTCAGCTGAATACCAGTATGTTACATGGAGCGACTTATTACTATTAGTACTAGGACGATACCACACGGTAGGCCGAGGCACAATAAAAATGTAATTAAGCAGGTAAATCTAAAGTACACTGATTGCCTCGGTTGTCTCGTAGTCGCAAGCGCGTGAGCGTGGGGTCCTGGGTTCGATTCCCAAGTCGGGCAAAGTGTTATTGGGTTTTTCCTTCAGGAATTTCTCAGTAGCAGCCACGGAGCCGCGGTTGATGGCAATAGGTTCGCACCCTATTACATGGGACTTAAACAAAACTGGCGAAATGTGGGCGTACTATAGGATACACCTCTACCTAACCCTTCGGGGATTACAGGCGTGATGTTATGTATGATCTAAAGTACCCATCCAACAATTAACCTCATCAACCGCAGCTTGACTCACAAACCACAATCGATCCATCCGTTCTTTTATTTATTTAACGTGCATTCGTTACAATAACCCGCATCCTATATGATTATGTAACAACACACAAAATTGTCGCCATTTACTACTATTAGCGTTCGCCACATCCGTTTCCGGTAGCAAAACGGCCGCCATATCCGCCATCTTGAATAGGTTTTGTTATGTTCAGCCTATTGTGGGGTATTTCCCGATTTTTGTCCTATATCCGCCAGGGATCGGCTTTCATTTGGTGAATTTGACCAATTGTGTGGTTTAAATACATTTAATTTTAGTTGTGAAACGCATGGACATGAATATTGATGGATGGAGAGGGAGAGGAAGGCCGAAGAAAAGATGGGTGGATTGTGTGAAGACTGATATGAAAGAGAAAGGAGTAAATGATGCCGTGACGTCTGACAGGGGAGAATGGAAGAAGAAAACGTGTTGCGCCGACCCCAAGTAGAATGGGACAAGGGTATGAAGACGATGACGAATTTTAGCTGTTGTTACTGGTAATGCCTTTGTGCTATTTAAACCCCTGAAGGTCAAACAGTTCTGGAGTTGTATAACAAGCCTATAACGTCCCCACAGCTGTGACACAGGCCTCGTCTCTACGAGGAGTGGGCTGTAATCCACCACGCGGGCCCAGTGCGGGTTGGTAGATGTCACATGTCTTCGAATTTTTGGTTCTAGGACATGCCGGCTTCCTCACGATGTTTTCCATCACTGTTTTGAGAGTAGTGGTGATGAAATGAATCACACAAGGTGATGTGCCTGTGTGGATTCGAACCCTCGACGTGCGGCTCCGACGGAATTTCAGTCATCATCTGCCAGCCTTTTCTCAACTATGTTTGGGTCGGCTTCCAGTCTAACTGGATGCAGCTGAACACCAGTATTTTACATGGAGCGACTGCCTATCTGACCTCCACAACCCTGTTAGTACTGGTTAATAAGATACCCCTTGGTAAGACTGGTTGTCAGACTTTCGGGCCCACTACCTGTAACGACTGTCAAAGATCTACAATTGACAGCCGGCCCCAACGGCTTAACGTGCTTTCCGAGGCACGGAGGAAACTCGGTATGTAATGGGTGGTCAGCCGTTCATGGACCAACCAAGGCAAGCCAGCTTAACCTAAAGATCGACCCGAGTAGCTGTTATTATTGAGCCACGAGGTCCTCGAAATGCTTGTTGGCTTTGGTATATGTTTGTTGGGTTTGTAAAAGTATTCCGATTTAAAAGAGTGCCCATGGAGTTTCTTGCCCGTTCTTCTCTATACTCGTAGAGATCTACGTTAGGGAATGGGCAGCTACAGTACTTTCACAGGTTTTATGCCTTGTGACTGGGACTGTAGCTATTGTTGTCTTTGTTTCGACAATTCAAAAGTGCCTGTAACTGGCCTACTTGAAATAAATGCTTTGATTTTGATTGATTTTGATTTTATTTTATATTTAGTCTTCTCCATAGGGACCATAGGTCATGTTTTTATGTAGCTTCAGTGGTTTGCGCGGTGTCAATCAGATTCAGGAAATCAGTCAGTCAGTCGCGGTGTCCGGTTCCTATTGATATATTTAATGATTCATTCGGAGTTACTTTAATTATGTATTTTATTGATGGATTACATATATAAACTCACGTCTTATTTTCCCATGGGGGTACACAGAAACCACAGAGCGCCACCTGCTACGATCCTTACATACTCCTTGCGCCTCGCCCGCGTTCATACATCTGGTCATACACGCATACCAGTTGCCAGTATCTACTAAGCATTTGATAGATTAATATAATTTAAAAGTTTATGCCCGCGGTTTCGCCCGCGTGGAATTCGGTTTATTATCCCACGGGATCGTACTACCGGGTTAAAAAGTATGTGTTAATCCAGGTTATATACTATCTGTGTGCCAAATTTTATCCTATTCCTTTCAGTAGTTTTCGCGTGAATGAGTAACAAACATCCATCCATCCTCAAACTAAGATAAGATTTACAGATTAAAAATTCGCCATAACAACTATATAAACTCACACATCACACGCCAAATCTACCGCCAAATAATCAAGCAATAAAACATCCAAATTCGTCCACCATTTTAGGAGATACCTAATAACACAAACAATTACATAATTGGTTACCCCATTAATAAAATAAAGGGCCCATTCAAAAAGAGGATGCAACAAGGCAGACAAACGTAATATCTTTGCCAACGGATAATAAAAAAAAACCGACAATGCGTTCCTTTTTTGAAACGGGCGGAAGTGTCGATTTCGATTATGGCGCGTCCGTCCGCGTTTGGCGGGAAGACGGTGGCGCGCGCACTTCCGTTCAATAGAACTACTTTTTTATGTAAAAACAATTATTTATTAAAGCCCTTAATTATTTATTTATTTGACAGATGTTTTGACTCGCTGTGGGTCGTCTGTTGGTAATTTTTATTGATAAGGAAGCAAGCTGTAGGCGGCCATGTTTTGGTTTTATTTTTCCGGAATAAATAGTTTAGTTCACCCTTCTCGGCCATTGGCTAATTCGCCAAGGTTTCAACGATTATATTTTAATTGTCGTTTCCACAACATTTTTCTTATGTTGGTACTATCGTCGGTTTATACGACATCTGACCATGAAAATATTGAAGAAGTAATTGACTATTTACATATTCATTAAAATCAATACAGAATATTAAAATAGATAAATGGGAAGGCAGTGGTGTAGGTATCAGTGGCGAAGATTCCGTACAACTAGTCTTACCAAGGGGTATCGTATTACCTAGAACTAACCGGGTTGTGGAGGCAGTCGCTCCATATAAAATACTGGTATTCAGCTGCATCCGGTTAGACTGGAAGCCGACCCTAACATAGTTGGGAAAAGGCGGGCAGATAATGATGATGTTACCGTCTACTGTGTCTTGCAAGTCCTGACTAATCTCTCAAACACTCACGGATGACGACCAGCTTATACTATTTAATACCAGAAACAAAACAAGGAGTTTGTTTTATCAACAACTGCAATTAATACGTAATCAGAGCATTGATTAGTCACTAGAATATTTTACCATGACTCATTGATTCGCCATTCATAACTAGTGTTTCCCGTAACTCATTAACTACCTGCCTTTTCGACGATACTGGATGTAAACGGACGCTTCACGAAGCCGTCAACCACAGATAATATAATACTGCGTCCGTCAACCAAGCATGCGGTACATCAAACTAAATAACTTTACGCAAAAATTATTGCTGGGAAATGATTTTGTTTTGGGGTGAAAAATCGTGTATCGTTTACGATAGATCTCAAAGTAACGCACACAAAACATTGTGCTCTTGAATGCATTGAATAGTAGAAGGGTCTTGGATGTATTTAAAGTAAAGTTATAACATTAAAATTTTGTAAAAAAAGTTGAACCTTTGACCTCCAATATCTCCGTAACTAGAAGGTTCCCAGGTATGGTCTAGAACAAAAAAAATATCGCAATGACGGGGAGAGCAAGTGCCTTCCTGCTTCGTTCAGGGTACTTTTACATCCATTATTGTGGTCGGCGTTCAGTCTAACCGGATGCAGCTTAATACCAGTATGTTACAGAGAGCGACTGCCTATCTGAAAGCAGTTACTAGGTAACACGATACTCCTTGGTAAGACTTCTGACTACCTGTAGCGACTGCCAAAGATTTACAAATGACAGAAAGGCAAAGATCTCTCGTCGGAGACTGAAGAAACCAACTTTGAATACCATGCTAGCTTACTGCGTCTTAGGCAGTCAGAAAAAATAAAACTGTTCCGAAACTTTGAAAATGACAATTTCTAGTCTAGTGGCTCGTTGGTTCAAATCATCTGCAGCCTACAACAGTCCACTGCTGAACATAGGCGTCTTCAATCTCACGCCACTCAACACGATTCTCGGCAATACTCATCCAGTTGCTACCAGCCACCCTGTGAAGATCGTCGCTCCACCGAGCCCGAGGGCGTCCCACCTTGCGTTTGCCGATTCGCGGTATCCACTCAAGAACACGTCTACCCCAACGGTAATCGGTTCTACGCCTAATATGGTCGCCCCATTGCCACAACAGCTTACTTATTCTATCAGCTATGTCGACAACTCTGGTTCTCTGTCGGATCCAAATCTTTACTAAAATGTAATTTGTAAGTTTGGATGTAGGGGTAATCTTCGGAACTAATGATCCGATTCCGAAAATTCTTTCAGTACTGGAAAGCTACATTATCCCCGGGTGTCATAGGCTATACTTCAAACGTTCCAGTGGAATAACATCCAACCATAACGCGATCAAAGCCGCGGGAAAAACCTAGCCATGGATATTTCGAAATAGTAGATATTTTTGCAAAAACAAGGTTATTCCGATCAAAAATTGATTACGTCTTTACGTTTGAGTAATCATCTTACAAAACCAAAGGATATTTCCGACCTACACGTCAACATCCTCTGAATATCGGAAGCCAGGTTTCAGCTGCTACCGTCAGCTGTCACTTAGGATCCAGTTACTGTACACATATGTAGTGTGTAGCACGTGGTATGGGCGTGGCGTTAAGCTGCTTAAGTTGTAATGTGCATTGTGCATTACGGTTTACGGGATTTTGGGGATCACTGCCGGGTTTTATGAGGATTTGGCTTAAGTTTTACGGATTTCGGACGGTTCAGAAACTTTGAAGGAAGAGATGTCGATTTAGCATTTAAAACATAGGTTCCAGTCTCATTTCCAAATCGGATCCATGATATACAGGGTGTAACAGAAAGGGTATAGACACATTAAAGGATAAGCTGCAGACCATTAAACTCTGAACAACTTTCTCCTTAGCTCTAATAGGTATCGCCTGTGTCATCCCACTGCTGGGTAAACGCCTCTCCACATGACCTCCAAATTCTCTACTCCAGGGCCAATGTGGACCACTGGTCGCTGGTTCTGTTCAGCGCGTCCCGATCTCCAGCGAGGTCTACCGCGTCGCCTTCTGGCTGTGTCAGGGGTCCACATCGTGGTTATTTTGGCCCACGGCTCGAATAAAACAATATTTATTGTTAATTCCGAGGTTTTTTCCAGAATCTGAAGGTTTATATTATCACGAACTAACACTAGTTATACTCGTAACTAGCCAAGGCAAATATGTAACCAAAAACACAATGCCGACCCAAATCCATCGCCTTATTACGTAAAAAACTCATTATCAGCCCAAAATTACACATTCAACACAATTTCCCATTTCAACTTTCTTATTACACCGCGTTCACGCTTTTCGCACAATGCTCCACGTAATGGATACATTCTAGAACACGTCATTACCGTCCGTGTTCACTTCTGGGCTAGCTTGGTATTATTATGGCTTAATTATCCATTTCCCGCGTAAAACTAGCGGTTTAAGGTGGAAGCGGTAGGGTAGCCCGCGAAATTTAAATTTTCTTACGTTTTTTGTAATTTACAGGTCAGTGTCAGGTTGTATGTTGCTTAAAATATGATTCGTGGCCGTAACAAATATGTAGGTACAGAGTTATAGTCATTATTCTCATCAATACAACCTTCAAGTTCATATAATCCCATGGAATGATTTTTTCATAAAATAGTCATTAAATGGGATTAATTTTTTATCATAATGTCACGCGGACAAGGTCGCGGGCAACAGCTTAGCTTTCTCATATAAACACGCTTCCGCAATAAATTCTATAAATGGCGGTGGAACTGGTAACCTCATCAGCCTGTTCCGAAGTTAGGAATAACAACGGAGGCACAAAGCGCAAAGAGAATCGATTTTACAACATAATAGGTATAGATATACAAAATGTCTCACGAAACAATTAAACCGATTAAAAACAAATACCCAGACACACACATTACCTTTGCCTCATTATTAACGAAAAAAAAAAAACAACAATTCCCGCCATTGTTTTTGACACATATTCACACAGGAAGTCGGAAAGCGCGGGAAAGCGACATAATGGCGGGAAGACGAAGCAACAATGGGGTAATTACTTGAAATTGTAGCCATTTTCGTAAGATTGCAGATTAGAAAGTAGTTTAATGATAGTTCTGTCTGTTTTTTAAGCTTTGTGGCGTAACGGATCAGATGGTGTGTTTCCTGTAGATGTTTTAATTTGACAAGGGATTGTTTGAAGACGATGAGAGTTCGAGAATATCATCCACCATTTTTTATCAGCGTGATCTGTCAATTTATTGTGTCTAATTTATGATTACAGTTTTTATGAAGTTATGATTTGTTTCAGGATATTATTTACGGTTAATAACTATTAAGTTTTCCGAACGTGGTGATAGTGAGCCCTATTACATGGGACTTAAACATAACTGGCGAAATGTGTGTTTAGGCTAGCAACACCTGTGTCTAACCCTGTTAATATAGGCTTGATGATTATCAAAATATTAACGTAGGTTATGAACTTATGACAGACCGAGGCAGAAAGGCAGTCGCTCTATGCTCCATGTACAAATACTGGTATTCAACTTCATCCAGTTAAGCTAAAAGCGACTCCAACATAGTTGGGAAAAGGCAGGCAGATAATTTGGATGAATTGATGAGGTATAGACCCGCAAAAACGGTTGTGATGTTTTGGTATGTCTTTATTAGTTAATTCTTTGCAACATA
Source organism: Noctua comes (assembly GCA_963082995.1). Lineage (NCBI taxonomy): Eukaryota > Metazoa > Arthropoda > Insecta > Lepidoptera > Noctuidae > Noctua > Noctua comes. The sequence goes on along the minus strand of OY720295.1, from coordinate 694,333 downwards.
CCACAGCTCCAAGAAACTATTCTGTAACACTTTTCGAGGCTAAATACTTAAGAAATAATTACTTCAATAAAAATTGCGACTTTATCTTTTGAAAAATTGACAAAGACTTCACTGACATAGTTTCTGCATCGGTCGACTGCCGCTGAAATTGACACATCTTTGCAGATTTGATTGCGGTAACGAATTTAGTGAAATGTCACGCTCTGAATAATCTAGATTGTTGGTAAAAGTTTTTTCTTGATATTGGAAAGGTAGACAGCTAGATAATGAAAGGAATCATGACCATCATCTACGAGTGTGTTTAGGTTCCCGCTATGTCGATTCGAGAAACAAATGACATCTGTTTTAAAAAGTTCACGCTTGACCTCGAGGTTAATTGGCTACTTCTGTTATTTTTTAAAGAGCATTTTCACTTATTTATAATGATGTTGTAATTTATTTATTTTGACATAAAATTGACGTTGCAATTTTTTTGGAATAGTTCGGTTTTTATTTATGGTTTTTTTTGTTCTATTTTTTAATATGGCAGCAGTTTTTTTGTAATAATATTAAATCTTGTAAGATCTTGTTAAACATTATCGAACGCAAATAAAAATGTTAGTATGAGTATTAAATAATCAGGTATTTCAGTTCCTAAGTATATTTCTAAATAAAGATCTAAGATGAAATTTTTTAGATTTAAAAAAAACATGCTTTTTAAAAAAATATTTTTGAACAGACAATTAATAAAAGAAAATGAACACTCACCACACTGCAGACACGTAAAAAACAGTAGCAATCCTTTTTTCACAAAAAAAATCGTTTTTAATCACAAATTCACACTCTCAATACAGTTTGTCACTATCCCAAACACAGTAATATCGTCAATAAAATATATCGTAAATGTTTACGGTTTTTCTCAACGAACACGACTATTCGCAACCAGCGCCGAACGTTGAATGTGGTACGGTCATTCGTTCCTCAACCTTTGAATGAATGCAGATGTCTGAGGCAAACACCAGACAAAAGATGGTCTTTCGTTCAGTTCTATTCACACGATTGTAAACTCCAACTCATCAGTATAAGGTTTTAAATTGATTGAAGAGGATGGATACTTTCGCCGTTTCGAATTCCGAAAGGTATTCGCAAGCATGCGCCACTGCGGCTTAATACAATAAGCTTTCTCGCTCACACTTACTGTTCAAGGTATTAGCGTGAAAGAGATAAAAGGTTTTGCTTTTAAAAATCGATAATGAATTCCTCGCATCCTGCCTGTCAGCATGTGCCTCTGAAACTAATCGTTTCCGCATAATTGACGTGTTCGATAATGACTTAACTCCACACAAAATGGAACTGAAATTGCACTTTATTCCTTGCTACTAAGTTTGCTATTAGCTTGTAAGCTTTTAGCAAACTATATCTAAAAAGATTAAGATAACGTAATTAGGGACGCGCGTTTCCGACGCGGTTGCTATTTTAGTTTTCCCGCGCAAATATGTTTCGTTGAACACCGGATGGCGGCCACAATTTGGGACGACCTTTTTCATGATACTTTATGCTAATTTTGTGGTTGTTTTTTTGATAGAGCCTTAATTAGGGATGATTATATTGAAGCTAGACAGATGTTTTTTTTCAAAATGTGATGCTGTGTGAGGATTTAAATACTTCAAGTATTTGATAGTTACGTTTGTACAGAAAATAACCGAGGTTTAATCAATTAAAATAAATAATTGAGTAGACTGAGTCCCGAAACCGTCATGTCTAGGCTGGTTTCTTCAAGATGTTTTCGGTCGCCATTTTTAGTCACACTTCTTCATTAAGCTCATTCAACCTTAAGCTGGTCCCGCTCGTGTCAGCCCACAATATGTCGCGATAACACCTGCCTTTTAATTGAAAAAAATGCACACCTTTTGATACTCACACATGCGTAGATGTACCTATAAAACGTGGATAGAACCAAGCGATCAAGTTACAAAATATACAAGATGTTTTAAACAACGGCACTTTCTACGGATTTCTCTTAGACGAATGTGGTAAATTGAAAGTGAAATGACATGTAATCCATAGGTACAAAAAATATTGCTGGGAATCGACTGTTTTTTTGGGGTGAAAAATCACGTTTTACGGTAGGACTCGATGGAAACCACTCAAAACATTGTGCTGATAGATGGATTGGAATAGTACGGGGGTCGTGGAGGTGTGTAAAGTAAAAATCTTTCATTAAAAGCATGTATTTAAAAAAAACTTGTGAAAAAGTTGGAACTTTGACCCCCAATATCTCCGTAACTTAGGTATGGTCTAGAACAAAAAAATGATCGCAAAGACGGGGAGAACAAGTGCCTTTCGTATATGTTAAGGATCTATTTACACCCTTTATTATAAATAGGTAAAATTTGTAAGTTTGTATGTAGAGGGTAATCACCGGAACTATGATCCAATTCTAAAAATTTTTCCACTGGCTGAAAGCTATATTATTCGTGGGTGCTATAGGCTATAAATTATATTTATATCATGCCTAATGACCAAGCTATCACATTTTTTGCCGACCAAGTCGCGGACATAGTGCTAGTCTCAAAAATAATCCTGAACTGTGTTTGTGCTAGTATTTTTTAACCTTTTCACCGCCAACGTACACAGAACGCGATGCCTCGCCAGCGCCAAGCTATAATTGTAAAATGAAGTAGGTATACAGTAAACAGAAGTGGTGAGGGTATCTTCATATCGATGAATGAGATTTACACGCTTTAAATACCTACAGTACTTTTATGTTTGATAGGTAGTTAAAAATTAAGAGTTTCTGATGAAGTAGCGCTGGTGGCACGGAAATCTGGAACGTTTCTGATGAAGTCCGTGGCAGTGAAAAGGTTTAATGTGACAATACTAATATAATTCTGTCTGTAATGAACGGAGGAGCTCGTGGCTAAATAATAAAAGCCGCTCGTAAATCTTCAGGTTAAGCCGCGCTTTACTAGGCTGGTCTGTTGGTGAGCGAACGCCCATTACATACTAAGTTTCCTCCGTGCCTCGCACAACAGCACGTTAAGCCGTTGGTCGTGGCTGTCATTTGTAGATCTTTAATAGTCGATACAGTAAGTCTGATAAACAGTCTTGCCAATGGGTAGGAGGGAGGTTAGGTAGGCAATCGCTCCATGTAAATCTATGGTACCTATAATGGAACTCAGCTGCATCCGGTTAGGCTGGAAGCCGACCCCAACATAGTTGGGAAAAGGCAGTCAGATGATGAGCTTAGCAGTCGGAAAAACATCACGTCGTAAAACATTTCAATCCTAACACAGAAGAGCTCAATTTGTCACACAACCCATTTCTCGAAACCATCTAAAATAAAAACAAATTAAACAAAAACAAGGAAGGAAGAATCCGTCAGGAAGCTATAAAAAATCCCTTTTTATAACGCTTATTATATAACAAAAGTCTTAACAAATATGGCCCAGCATTGTTTACAGTGGACATCCGTCTCTCAAACGGTTTCCGGGCAGACAGACAGACGATCTTATAATAAAATGATTTAACTTTTGTAATGGCGGCGTCCGTTCGTCTGTTAAAAATGTTAACGGTTTTTTTGTGCGAGGATGAGTTTTAGGTATTTTTATTTGAGTATAAATGGCGTTTAATTGTTTTGGAATAAGAAAGGTGTTTGGTGGATATCGCAGGATGTTTAATGTGTCTTCAGTGTTACTTAAAAGTTAGACCAAGACAAAAACCAAAGGTCGAAAAATCATCAACTGCCGGCCTTTTCCCAACTATGTTGAGGTCGGCTTCCAGTCTAACAGGATGCAGCTGAATACCAGTATTTTATATGGAGCGACTGCCTATCTGACCTCCACAACCCAGTTAGTACTGGGTAATACGATACCGCTTGATAAGACTGGTTGTCAGAGTTTCGGGCCACTATCTGTAACGACTGTCAAAGATATACAAATAACAGCCGGGACCAACGGCTCAATGTGCTTTCTGACGCACGGAAACTTGGTATGTAAAAGCTGGTCACTCATCCACGGACCAACCTAGGCAAGCGCGGCTTAACCTAAAGATCGACCCGAGCGGCTGTTATTATTTAACTACGAGCTCCGGCAAAGGTCGAAAAATATTGTACTAATATTTATTTGTGTAGGTTTTAGGTATTCGGAACTGGGGCTGCGGGACTGTTCGAAAGAGATACCGCGGCCCTGGAACACAAAGGGCAAAGAAGGAACATGGATGGTTTTTAGTCAGTACAAGTCTGACACTCCCTTCTACTCCACCCAGGGCGGATGACTCCTCATTTGATGATTTCCCATCCGCAAAATAAAGGTGTTTGGAACTGAGCTTCTAGCTTATACTATGAAAAACATATTTTCCGTTTTTATTTTACTTTCTTAAATTATTTATTAAACATTATATACAGACTACAAATAGAACTAAACTAATGATAAAAATAAGACTAAAAGTAAGAAAATATAAACATCTAAAAAACGACGACAATAGGACACTTAGGCGTCAAAGTACTCCTCCGCATCGCTGTCATCTGAAAACGTACTCAGAAGACTGGCAGCATTGCCACGCTGAATGGCTAATGCTAATTCTTTGGCCAAAGAAAGAGCCAGCCCTCTGGTCACGCGAAGTAAAGTAAAGTTTCAAACTGGGTACGAAGACTGACCTCAGTGGATATGTAAGCAAAACTTCTCATGAATTGACTGTTTAGTACCTACTTACTCCTTTCCGACCGTTTCGAACCAGACCCAGTTATTTAACTTCAACAAAATGCTGCTAAATATCAAAACTGCAATCACACAGCTCACTGTTTCAGTTAATTCACACGATATCAAAGAAAAACAAGGATGTTAGAAAAAATAGTTTCCTACGTGACTTTTCAACGAAATAAAGTTAATAATTTAACTAAATTACCACATAGAATTCGACCGTCCCTTGTTAAGACGTGATCTCAAACAAATAAAAAAAACCGGCCAAGGTTCTGTATAAACTTGTAGGTATTTTGTTATTAAACTACATATTTACGGTTTTCAGATTTATCCTTACATTGTGCTGTAAGACATTGCTTCTTGCCAAATTTCAGAATTCTAGGTCAACGGGAAGTACACTATAGGTTTTGATACCCTTGTGAAATCGTAAAATATGTGACACAAATGGTCGTATCTTTTGATTGCGTTGACTTATAAGTTTGATTTTTTAATTGCTTCAAGGAGTAGCAGACCTGAGTATTTGATATTAATTTCAGCTTCATACCTCCACGCGTTCCTGAGAAAAAGGGTCTTGACAGTTGGACATCAAAGTAGTATAAAGCCGCGTTGACACGATCAAATTATGCTCGGACCGAATGGACTCTGATACCTACTCGGACACAACTCGTATTGTGGCAACCCATACCAACCCAACTCGGCTTTAGGGTTCCCTTGCCGACTGAGGTACGAAACCCTAAAAAATAACAAAAACACACCATACCTGTCGATTCATCCTGTAATTTCTGAACCCAGTCCTAAATAAACAGTAAAACTAACCAAAATCGAGACGTGCCATAACAATAGCTACTACTACTACCATTTTACTATAATATTTGACAATATAATGCCACCATTGTCCAGCCGGATGTCCGGACCGGACGACGTCCACAAACAACTTTACCGGTTTTTTTTTTGTCGAATAAATTCGGTTTTTAGGACCTCACGTGTGAGTGAATGATTTGTTGTCTGTGGCTGCAGGCGGTTTGAAAGATTTTAAATAAAGTTATTTTGTAATCGTTTGTTCCGGTTTGGGGTAGGTAGAGGTCTAAGTGGTGTCTAAGTGGTGTTGGATCGGTCACGAATGCCGCGAAGCCCCGTTGTCATATTACTAGACTGTTTTTTTATGCTTTCTGGCAAGATTTGATAATAAAAATTGTGTCTTAGGTATTAGCTAGTATCTAGTTGTCTGATAGCATATTCTATACGTTATTATGAGACACTTGCATAGTGTATAGGCTGCATATGAAGCAACTTTAAAAAATAATAAGTAGAATATTCGCTACTTCACATTGCGACTATCTACTCCGTTTCTAAAAAGCGTTAACATACACCAGATGACCGTAAAATCACTTCCGGTTTTCAAAAAAGGCATAATAACCATGATCATTGCCGACACACGTCCACCAAAAAAAAACAACAAGAATCTCGTAACGGAAACGGCGGGAAAGTATAGAATGACAGATAGAAAAAAAAATATATATAATGAAAAAATCTTTTATTGTAGCGACAATAAGCCTTAAATAGGATCTTATTTTCGTCACAAATCTTGCGTAAAGCCGGATTTGGGGACAACAGCTTATTTTCGGGGTGATAAATGAGAAATTGCACGCATCCGTTCGAGGTTGGCTGTCAAAGTTTGACAGGTTGTCGGTCGTGCAAAAAAATTGTGTGTCGTCAACATTTTCTGTCAATTATTTAATTATTTGATGGTGTTTGCCTGGAAATGAAATGAAATTCGGCGCTTTCATCAAATGATGCACTTGGGTTTTTTTTAATAGCAAAAATAACAACAGATCTTGTAAAAACTTAAAACATTTCGTCATTATGACTTTTCTTCTATCAATAATCTTAATTTCAGTAGTAACCGCATAAACTATATTTCGCCTTATTACCAAAAAGTATTTAATAACAACATAATTTTCAAAAGGCATAAAATAATAGGTATTAGGATTGATAAAGGAAGACAAAGATGAATCTGACGTCGACTTGCCGAAAATCTATACAAATAAATAAAATTGAAGAATCTGTTTGTAATATCAAAATAACAGCTTTTTATTGAATACATATAAAATATATACGACACTTATAACAAAACCACATTTTTTTAAATTTTTTGTCTGGTTGTCTGTCGGTCTGTTTGTTCTGTCTCCGACTAAGGCTACTTTTATTCTAGAAAAAGGATTCGGGTTCCGTGCAAAAAAATAACCCTTAAAGTTGTCAACGAATCCGATTCAAATAGGGAAGTACTATTTTTATAATAATACCACGAGGACGTAGGTCGCGTGAAGAAGCTAGTTAGTCATAAGTTGCTGATGTAAACTCACGTTTCAAGGAATTTGAAGTTTTAGTATTAGATAAACGAACTGGAGAATACTATACTTCCCTATTCTGTTAAAGGTTATTTTAGACGCCTTTACAACACGCACCGTTGAGGGGAAGATCTCCTTTACCGCCTGCAAAAGCTTCCTTCCTGTCCTGCAGTATTCAAATGAATGAATGAATTAAGGGATGCACAAAGCGTAATCGCCATCATTAGATTCCGCTGTTCCAAAACGCATGCATAATGAACTACATGAATAAAAAAATAGAATACCAACAAAAGGTTACACACCCCTGAACATCCTCTTTTTTTCGACGCAGGAGGCACAGGCGTGTGGCGTGCAGCCTACACGTGGCGGCCATTTATAAAACAACCTTTTTTTATCTGTGCATTTCGAATCTTCCCCCTAGTTATGCATTTTACATCTTAACGCTTTTAAAATAAAGTCTTTTCGATAAATACTTTTGTTTCTACACTAATGATGTGTTTTTATATTGATGCAAGATTAACTTAAAGATTTATCGAGTTCAAAATTATTTGTTGTTTCCTGTATTTTGTATGTCAAATACAAAAACATTTCTTGGTTTCGACGATTCCGCAACCGTTCTCCTAAGACCGATTGGACTGTTCGTCGACAGAATGATTCATTTATTTCCTTTTCCCCGGCGGAGTCTTTCACAGTTTCACCTACGGACATTTCGCCGACAGAACCTTTCATATACGTCACTTTCGACGACAGCCCTTTCCAGCTGCAAAATGTTTCACCGACCCGACGATAAACCTATAACTTTTAACTACAGACCTTTCCATCTACGACGGAGAATTCACCGTCAATCTTAGGACGAGCTACAGCTTACATTGAGTGCTATCTGCCGTGAGCAGAGCGACTGCCTCTTTGGCCTAGTGGTCGCAAGTAATAAATCTGAGCAAAAGATGACGAGCCCAGAGTCTAGATATGTGACCGGTTGTTGGCACTGGCAATAGGCTCGTCTCTATTACACGGCACCTCACGGGACTTAAACATAAGTGGCGAAATATAGCTGTACTAAACACATGCCAAGATCAGCCAAGTTGATAAAAATATACCTAGAAGGTAGCTGATGTTCACTGATATAAAAAAAAAAATTAAAACGAAAAGTTTACAAAAAAGTCTACAGGTAGTTCAGTACCTAGTCCATATAATTACAGTCCTAAAATAGATTTAATTTTACAATACAGAGGAGCTCGTGGATAAATAATAACAGCCACTCGAGTCGATCTTTAGGTTAACCCGTGATTACCTAGGTTGGTCCGTGAATGGGTGACCATCCATTACATACCGGGTTTCCTCCGTGCCTCGGAAAGCACGTTAAGCCGTTGGTCCCGGCTGGCATTTGTAGATCTTTGACAGTCGTTACAGGTTGTCAGAGGCCCGAAAAGTCTGACAACCAGTCTTATCAAGGGATATCGTATTAACTAGGTACCCAGTACCGGTTGTGGAGGTAAGATAGGCAGTCGTTCCATGTAACATACTGGTATTCAGCTGCATCCGGTTAGACTGGAAGCCGACCCCAATATAGTTGGAAAAAAGCAGGCGGATGATGATGAGGTATACTACTCAATGCGTACACGTCAGGAAGTGCAGGCTCAAATTTATCTAATCTATAGAAAGGTTCTTAAGACGATTATTTAGTTTACTATCAGAGCAATAAAACCAATAATCCTAGTACGACAATCAAAATAATAAGCTTTGAAAACGCGATAACAAAATACATAAACCTTATCACTTCCGACAGAGATTATAAAATGCAACGACAGGAAAACGCTTTCCGTCTTAAGATTCTAATCAAATAAAAAAGCGGAAACAACGCATTATTTTGACAATACCATAGGCAGGAAATAACTAGGCATTAACTCACGCCTTGTTCCTTTCGGGGTAAGCAGAAACCACAGAACGCCACCTGCTACGATCCTTACATACTCCTTTCGGCTCGTCCACATTCATATATCAGCCCCCGTAGCATGACCACCGTAGACAAGGATTTCTTTGACGGAAGAATCGACAAAATGACAGATTGTGTCGACACAATGACAGATTTCTTTGCACTATCTCCCTTGTCTACGGTGGTCATGCTACGCGGGCTGGTCATTCTCGCATGCCGTATGCGAGTACTACGCACGCAACTGCGCTTTCTGAAGAACCTCACCGATGAGATCAGTGTGTCCTTCTAGGAGCTCGTGGCTAAATAATAGCAGTCGCTCGAATCAATCTTCAGGTTAAGCCGGGCTTGCCTTGGTTGGAGAACACACCTAGTTCCGAGTTTCTTGCGTGCCTCGGAAAGCACGGTAAACCGTTGGTCCCGGCTGTCCTTTGTAGATCTTTGACAGTCTCTTTTAAGGTTCAGACATAATCTTGGTCAACTCACATAAGGACTATGCAGATAAGAGTCTTGGTCTTTTGAATAAAGAACAAAGAAGATTTGAGTGGACCTGTCCAGTCAGCGCCAGCATTTGCAGTTATCGTGTAGCTCGACTCAAAAACTCAATAATGCCGAGCCTGCAGTTACTTCATAGTTCCAGAAGTTACTAAACTAGCAAAAGCATTCAAATGTAATATTTAATACTAGCGACCAGCCCCGGCTTTCGACGGGTAGTAGGTAGAGCATATTATGCCTACATGTTTTGTCTGCCGTAGTAGTAACTATCCTTAAAAGATAGATATGTACCATCGCGGACTTTTTTGTAGATCTGTAAAAAGGAATATCCCACCATGCATTGTTTTGTTATATCTCCAAGGGATTAGGCAGCGTTTTCGATTAAACCGCCCAGGAAGCTTGACTTTTTCCGACACCTCCAACAATTATCGTCATATTTCAACCAATTTACACAAAACCTTGACAAATTATATATGTCAGATCCGGTCGGATCGTTAGTATGGACATAAAATGAATCGCAGGTGGTGACATCAAGCGACCTACTTACAAGTCTACCCACACCACAGCGTGCTTATACAGAACCCTGATGTTCAGCTCAAGGCGAGAGCAAAATTCAATGTCATCGGGGAGGAGTTGAGGCGTCTTGGAACTGTACTCGATTCATTGTGCCCTGTGCTATTGTGTTAAGTTGTAATCTCAAGTAATTCGTTAGTTTTGCTAGAAACAGTGCAGCATGTACCTTCCTAATGAGTCACTTATCTATTGGTGAAAACCGGTGAAAATCCGTTCAGTAGTTTTTGAGTTTATCGGGAACACACAGACAGACAGACAAACGCGGCGGAGTACTTTGTTTAATAATATGTAGTGACTCCTTCCAGTCTCAAGATCACAATAACAATTAACTGAGAAATTAAACAACAAGTAAATTAACAGTCACTCAATTGACGGGAAGTGTATGCAAAACATGGTATAATATCCTCCGCCGGTTGCCGCCATGCACTTCCGGTTCCTCTGAACAATAAAAAGGATATCCCATAATAAGCGTGTTTGCCCCATTTCCCGTATGTGGGATGAAGAAAGTGCTTGTGTGACGTCATTTCCCGTTCCGAGTTGCCGAAAAAAGTTTGACATTGGCAATGCATGACTCTGCCCGTATGATGACCATGAACGTATACTTTTTGACGTGACAACGTCTTATAATTCGGCTGCACGCACGAAAAAGCATGACGTATGCGGCGTTACCTCGCTCTGAGGCGTTCCATAAAACAATTGCTCAACGCACATTCGTACTTGTTAAAACTATGTACAAAGTAAAAAAAAAACAAAAAAATTGACATAATTGTACTTATGCGTACAAATAAATGTAACTTGATCAATTCAATTGTGATTTCCATTTACCTCCTTCTCTATATCCATACAAAATATCTATCAAACAAATAAAATTAAAATTTTCTTTTGAAAAATGCAACCATTCCATCAGTATTTTCTTATGACGTTGTCACGTTCAACTATCGTCAGTAATCCGACTTTACAGACAACCGATTTTTGGCACTGATTTTTAAACAGGAGTTCGTCATTAGTTAGATATTAACTGTTCTATTCGCTGATTTACTGGGTTCTGGAGGTCAGATAGGCAGTCGCTCCGTGTAAAATACTGGTATTCAGCTGCATCCGGTTAGACTGGACCCCAACATAGTTAGGAAAAGGCGGGCAGATGATGATGGTTCGCTGATATACTCATAATGTATCTATTGTGAAGTTAATGGAATTACCTGATCAAGTAATAACTAAGTGAAATTGCGGATCAAAGTACCAAGTTTTTGTTTTTAAAAAACACAAGTTTTTAATGTTATAACTTTACTTTAAATGCCTCCATGACCTCCGTACTATTCAATGCATCCAACAGCACAATGTTTTAGTGCGTTTTTGAGTCCTATCGTAAAAAGTGATTTTTCACCCAAAAAAAAAAATTAACATTCCCAGCATTTGCGCAGTGTTACTTAGTTTGATGTACAGAATGCTTGGGTGACGACTTCTTCGTGAAGGGTTCGTTTACACCCTGTTTATGTAAACATTGTACTCTCTTTCAGGTAACTATTAATGCCGCCATTGTTGTATCGCATTACTGTTCCGTTTTTAACTATAGGTGCCGAATATGTAACTATACACACATATAGAGGAAGTCCCTCAAATGGGGCCGGTTCGATCCAAAAATGATTCTGTTATGGAAGATGAGCCTATCGGAGTTTATTCGACCGGCACGAGCCAGCCGAGTAAAAGTCGATAGGATCCTCTCTGCCTTGTTGGTGTAGTGGTCGCAAGCGCTACTGCTGAGCATGCGGTCCTGGGTTCCATTCCCGGGTCGGACAATGTGTAATTGGGTTTTTCCTCCTCAGTAGCACCCAGTCTGGATTTGGGCTCAGTTGATGGCAATAGGCTCGCCTCCCTATTACATAGGACTTAAAACATAATTGACCAAATGTGGGTTTAGTATTAGGTACAGCTCTGCTTAACCTTTCGGCGATTACAGGAGTGATTTTGTTTATGTAGTTTCTAGACAGCAGCCACGGAGTCTGTATTTGTGCCCGGTTGATGGCAATAGGCTCGGTCCTTATTATTTTTCGCTTAAACATAACTGGTGAAATGTAGGTGTACTATTAGGTACACCTCTGTCTAACCTTCGGGTATAATAAGCGTCATGACGTATAAATAAAACCATCGCAAAAACATTATGGAATCGGAATTTATTAAAGTAATATTTACATTTTGATTTTAACTTATAACTAGTTTTTATTACTTATGGCAATATGACACTTAAAACTAATAAATATTAGGACTATTATCGCGTGGTAGATGATTTTAAAAGATGGAATTTATACTGACATTGGGCCATGATGGCCCAGTGTGTACTGCATGGCTGTTTACAAAATGGATCATACTGGCCCAGGTACGCATTTGTTCGGAAAAGAAAAACAAAAATTCTCATCTATGTGCCATTCATCTTATAAGATACATCTATCATTCAATATAATAGAAAATTCACTGATTTTCGAAAATGTATCTGGCATTTGTAATTATGAAAACCTTTTATTCCAAACTTATACATATTTCATGAAAAATTTACATCGGGAAAAATATCAGTGGGCCATACAAATATTTCTTCCTTTCGTCGAACTTGCAGCCCGTAGCGCAAAAGTCAATCTTTTAACGACTGCGCTACTAGGTAAAAAGTTTTCAAATCACAAAGTTAAACACATTTTCAATTAAATTTAAACTTAAAACTCTATTATGTACTATTTACAATCTTATGTATTTAAAAGTAATTGTTGCATTGTATTGAAAAATGTGTACTTAATCTCGATGAATACCTAAGCCTTTTTCCAACTATGTTGGGGTCGGCTTCCAGTCTAACCAGGTGCAGCTGAATACCAGTATGTTACATGGAGCGACTGCCTATCTGACCTCCACAACCTAGTAATCAGCTTGTCTTACAATATGACCACTTTAAGTTCGCAGTGCGATGTCGCGCTGCTTGTCAAAAAAAAATGCATCGATATATCAATATTGGTACGTTTATTTTATAGATCGACCGCTTTAATGAGTCCTCGCGAAGGTATCAATTTAAATGGAATTTTCTGAAGGTTGATCACGTATTGGTTCAATTAGTATCGTAATACCATCGTGGATTATGGTTATTTTAAAGCAAATAACCTGTGGGATATTGTTAGGACTTTGTGGACGCCTAATGTGCCTTTGATGGGGCAAGGCGGAGGAATGATTAAAGCGGTCAGTCTATAGTTGTGTGATGCATATTTTCTTGACAAGTAACGCCACCTAGTGGTCATACTGTAAGGCTTTTTAAAAACACTTTATTTTTTTCAATCCAAAGCAACAATTGTATTATTTTCTCAAAATGGAATTTTTAATTCTAAGAGAAAAAGGGAGTTTTGTTATAATTATATTAATTAATTTTATGGAATAATAAATAAACTTTACGTAATATACAAATATGTGCAAAATTTTCTCATTTTTTGGATATAATACAGGTTTATTTAAAATCTACCATCAATTTTTACGAAAATTACGATTTATGATAAAAAAACCGTAATTTACCGAAAAAACCGGAACTAATTTTAAATAAACCGCAACTTATTCTAGTATGTACATTATGTATTATGCGTAATTCCAGTGTTCATAATCTTTTTTACTAATTAATTCATCAATTTTAGTAAATGCCATGAATTTGTAACATTGAATAACTCCATTGGTTTGAAAACTAATTAAATCTTTTATCAATCGTAATATGAGATATTAATAAGTCATAATTAGGCTTTTAACCAGAGGATAGTAATGACCCGCATTACAAACACTAAGCGACCAAAATAAATGCCTTAAATCCGCTACGCACGGCGACCAATCAAAAAGGGGCAGCTGATCTCTCATTGTACGGGAAATCTATACAAAGCGAGGCCAAGTTACACTGGAACTATATCCCTTGATGTGTCGCTGTGTACGTACGCTTCAGTTGAAGGATTCATGTTCCCTTGAGTTAGTAAAAAACGAGCTTTTTGTTTTGTTTTAATCAATCAATAAAATAGCATTGTACACCATTGTAGAATGCTTTAAAAAAAAACATTGAATTGACATTCAAAATGGCGTCGAACTGTCACTTTGACATAAGAATGCCCGCCATGACAGTTTGTCGAATGAGTGAGCCTTTATTTAGTTTTTTATTAGAGAAAAGTTTAGACGGAATGTCCCGAGAAATAGGAAGAATTATTATTTAAATATCGAATAGTTTTTTTTTTGGTACAGTCAGCGAATTGCATTGGAATATGAAGCCAAATTATTGTTAGTTTCATGTGGGGGGGAGGGGCATATTGATATATCTATAGATTATTACTAAAAAAGCAATTTGTACGATATTTACAATGATTTCTCACAACAAACTATAATTATAGAAAAATTAACTTTTTGACCATTTATTTTTACTTTTTTAAGGCCATTTCCAGTAGTTTTTGTATCAACAATTTGTGTTGTTCTGAAAATATTTTTGCTAAGCACAAAAATGTACCCTCTAGCTTCTGTATTTCTTCTTCCCTTATAGTTTTTGTAAGAAGATATTGAACATATAAAAACACGCGGATCCTCGCTAACTGTACTCAAATTGTTTCATATCTAATATTGCACAAGTATCACTTATTTTATCGCTTTGCTTCGCTCGTATCCAATAACTTATCAAAAACTCGTGTCAAATACATAACCTCTTTCTTTTTAGAAGTCGGTTAAATTGAAAAGACATTGATTCTTTTAAGATACAGTCAAACTCGTACGGACAAACTGCGGAAATCGGAATCGGACAAGTATTGATCCGAGTTGATGAGTTGTGATCTATGGATAAAAGTGTTTGTAAGAATCAATTTACAGAATATCCATCTTTTACTTGTCAGTGTCAGCTGTTCGCAATCTTACCGTACTGATTTGACCGAACCTTTAACCTTTTGAACGCCATAGCCACATATAAGTGACAAGCAAGCGCGTGCCCTGTACGCCAAACGACACAGATATGTGACAAAATGGTAGGTGAAGTCGTAGCTTGGCGTGGAGGGCACGCGCGTGCGTTTATGTTCTGGCGGTCAAAAGGTTAAAAAACTTAATTCAAGTTGAATTTAATAAAGAATTTAACAATCGTCAGTCCTAGGGCGAGCGAAGCATATTTTACAACAACTTTTGACATACTTATAACATCAGAAATCCACACTTCAGGAATGAAAAGACAAACATTAAATGCATTTAGAAACGGCAAAAACCCGTTCTAGACAACAAAAACTACAATAAATGAATTTGACAGCTGTCAAAATTGTACTTTGAAAACGTCACTTTGACAAATGACATCTGTCATTTGGACAGGTGACATTACAGGTTAGGAAAGTCTTAAACGTCATTTTTGACGTTAGTTGAGATTTGTGGTAATACCGAAGGGTATTTTTAGGAATTATAATTAGACAGTCAAACTGGTTATTAATTGCTCGCACAGTTTCCCATACTCCCTCTGATCGCCCGATATTCTTCTCATCTTCAATCCTTTCTTCTCCATCGCTTTATTCTCACACAAAACCAGCTCAATTTGTATGCCTCCAGAATATTCCAAATTGAGGTAGCCTGTCAAAGTTCCATCGCCATCTTTTTGGTCGGTTTCTACAAATATACTCTGTGGTGGCACTCTAGTATTTATGGCTTCTTTCAACAACTCCACGATTCTTTGAGAATCTAATTTCGAACAGACCGTCGACAAAGTAACTTCGTAATATTCTTGGACGCAAGAAACTTTTTGAGGACTTAGAAGTATAGGAATTTTCTGACTCTCTTCGGGCCTGCATATTTCTGTTAATCTTAAGTCCATTGTAGATCGCTGTAGTTTCTCTATTTCTTCGCTAGGTGGCGGGGCCTCCTCGTCGCATTTTTCTAAACATTGCCTACTGCTATCCCTAGACATATACACATCTTCGTAATATTCTTTTACTTCCCCAAGCGTCCCTTGCGCGGAGAACGAAGATCTGGGAGTTTCACCTTTTTCTGAAAAGCTACCTCTGCCGAAGTCACTTTTTTCAGAGAACGAGGATCTGCCAAAGTCTCCTCTCTCGGAGAAACTCCCTCTGTCAGAAAAAGAGAACGATTCTCTATGCTCCGAGAAACTGCCTCGATTTTCACTGAACCCAGAACTGATGGACACAATATTTGAGTAGATGGACTGTATGTTTTGTTCACAATTTGGGGACACATTAGCGGAATCATTGCTTAAAGAATCATCGCTGAAACCTAAGGATTTATCGCTTCCTCTTCTTGGATACTTTATTTCCTCAGTCAGAAATTTTGCCGTTTCGTCAACGCTTTCCTTCGGCGATTGCATTTCGGCATCCTTATCTGGGATAACTTCGTCTTTCGGCTCCGGTGGTTCCGTCTCTTGACTGACTTTTCGTCCGATGCCTTTCGTGATAGACGGCCTGTCATCTAAGTCTGAGGGTTCAGAAATCACGAATTGCGGTAGGGAATATTTCGTATTTTCTAAGCTGTCCATACTATCTTCGGAAGACGAAGCTACTAAGGTTATTTCAGAGCCCAGACAATCTGTTAAACTTATTTGGGGATGTGTTGGAGCAAAAGACGGTATAAACCTCATATTTTCTTGAAATACCTTATCCAAGTGTGTTCCATTCCCGATTTCCTCCTGTATCATGTCTAAAGGGGATCCCGGGTTTGATATTGGGGAGTTATTTAAAGACCGATGTGTGACCATATGTATTTGAGAATGTACTAAGGGATGAAGCTGTGCATACTGCCCTGTGTCCATATCTATATTACTTCTTAGATCTAGGGGTGTAGCAGAAGCTTGGGGGGTCCCTCTTGTAATTGAGCCTGTATGGAGGTAGCTTAGACCTTCAGTTATTTGGTGGAGAGGTGACCCGGGACTTGCCGGTGAAGTATGCCCGGATAAAAGGGCGAAGTTGTTGTAGGAGTGTATGGATTTGATTATTTCTTGAGATATGTTGACGTGTGGGGAATATAAGGCGTGGAGGTTGATGCCGATTTTGAGCGCTATGTCCTGTGGAAGAAGAAATGAAAGAGTTAGTTTTGTGATGGGATTTTGGTGGCTTATGGCTGTGGGATAGGGTTTAGATTTCGTTTTAAGTAAATACGGAGTGGAAGTGACACCGAAGCTAAAACGGTTACAACGTATTCAGTACATCATCAAATCAACTAGTGTTACCTGAGTCAGTACAAGTGTGGAATGCAGCTGTAGCGCGGCAGGATCCGTAATGATGTTCCGGACGGCCAGCAGTACCGCGCGCGCCGCCTCGGGAGACACCGTGTTCAGGTCCAGGGGAGTCGCGCCGTGCTGGTGGATGGGGGAGCCTGGTGGGGAGACGGTGATTAGGAGGTGATTAGGTATATTCGTTAAGGCGGAAGCGCCAGGGTCAGCTCGCGAGATTCAAATTTTCTTAGGTTTTTTGCTATTTGCAGATCAGTTTCAGGCTATATGTGAAACAAAATATGATTCCCGACCGTAACACGTGTGTAGTTATACAATTATAATCATCATGTTCAATACAACCTTCTAAGTTCATTTAATCCCATTTAATGACTATTTCATGAAAAAGTCATTCAATGGGATTATATGAACTTAGAGGGTTGTACTGATGAGTTTAATGACTATAAAGTAAAGTCATATTTCTCTGTAAAGCCATATTTGTTACGGTCGCGAATCATATCTTAACCAACATACAGCCTGACACTGACCTGTGAATTGCAAAAAAACGTTAGAAAATTAAAAATTATAATAAGAAAATTAAAATTAAATATAAAATCTCTTAAAGAGATTTTATATTTCAGGTTCTTACCAGGCATAGACGTCCCAGGTGTGTGTAATCTGACTTCAGCGTGCGGGGGCGAAGCACCCGGGCCTCCGCCACGTCGTTCCAACCCGCGCTGTAAACAATGACAAATAAATACATAGGTCTAGGCTAGGTTCATAAAAAATATGGAGGGATATCTGATCAGGGGGCCTAAAATGGCCACTTTACCAGAATCATATTAGGTGAATAATATGAATTACGCTAAAATTTGTAAAATGGTCATAAAGTGACAATTTATAATATTAACTGCGACTGAGACCATTTTAACAATGTGTGTGACGTGATTTTTCATCCCAAGAAAAAAGTCATTTCCCAGTAATAATTTTTGCGTAAAGTTACTTTGTTTGATGTACAGAATGGTTGGTTGACGGCTTCTTGAAGGGTCCATTTACACCTTGTATAATAGATGATGTTATATGATTTTAAACTATCATGATCACTGACATTACTATTAATACTAATAACGGGATATTTACCATGTTTACCGTTTTCTATGAGTTCCCGATATTTCGGCGCTGTTGCAAGCACCATGATCACGGATAAACTGAAGTTATTGCGGGTGGGTGTTTATGAGCTGACAAATCGGTCTACCCTCTTTCTTGTTCGTTTTTTGCACTCAGTACCTGTTACATGTTATGTTTTTGATAGTGTAAGCCAGATTTTATGCCTGTATGAAGGAGCTGCCACTGAGCAGGTGGCGTACTGAAAGTTACTCCCTGCCAACTGCCTGCTGTTTCACCTACCTGTAACTGCTGATATTCAAGCTTGGCAGACGCGATGTCATCGACGTTCGTAAACGAAGATTACCGAAGCTCAAAGCTTTTCTGGGTTAACTGTACATGGTCACTTACGAAACGGCAGAAGTAAGGCGCGCTAACATACCTGTAACCGCTGATATCTTGGACAGTTCTGGCATCGATGAAGAAATCGCCAATCCACCTTTCGTGGTGATCAATGCACATGCTTTCTCCGTAAAAGAAGAGGCCTTGGCCCAGCAGTGGGACAGTAACAGCTTGGTGTTATGAACATACCTATTAGCTACCTATTTTTCTTATTTATTTTTTTGTACTCTATCACAATGGTTTCCTATTTGACCCAAAGGTTGACTGGTAGAGAATACCTTGTGGCATAAAGTCCGCCTTTGTACCACTCTTGTACATGAAGTTTAAATAAATAAATACCTTTAACTGCTGATATTCAACCCTGCCGGGTCTGATGTCGTCGTTTTTACACGAAGATTACCGAAGCGCATTTATTTTCTGGGTTAACTGTATAAGGGCACTTATGACGCGTCAGAAGTCAGGTGAGGTTTTACCTGTAACTGCTGATATTCAAGTCTGGCAGACGCGATGTCATGTGCCACTCTTGGAGGAGAGCATTCAGCTCGACGGACCGGAGAGTATCGTTCTGCGTGTTCGCGGGCTGGAAGTGAACTTGTAATTGTAGTAATTATACTTTTAAAGTGATGTAAAATAGAAGAAAAAATACTTTCATACTTTATTATTTCTTATCCAGACATTTGTAAGTGGGAGTTGAACCCAAAACATCAAAGATTCCAATTTTTACTTATACATTATATTTATATATTTATATATTTGTTCTAAAATTAAAAATAATTAAAAACAAATCATTTTCTTTATGACAGAACTGTTATACTCAATATAAAAAAAGTCTTAAATTAGTCAAAAGTAACATCAACTACAAACACACACACACAAACAACAGTGCACACAACTACATTAAAACACACACACATACTACAAAATAAACAGAAATAACACTCGCATGCAAAAAACTGTACACACACTACAACAAAAAATATTGAAAAAATTACCTTCGTCGATATTGTACTGAAAACAATATAATTTCATTTAAAATGTTTTAAAAAACCTTCCCAGTGTTAGTTATTACTGTCTTACAATGTTTATATCTCAACAAAAAAAAAAACTCTAAAATAAAGGGTGTGAAAAGACCATTAACGAAGCCGAAAGTCACTTGTTCTCCCCGTCACTGCGATATTTTTTTCATTCTGGACCATACCTGGGAACCTTCTAGTTACGGAGATAATGGAGGTCAAAGTTCCAACTTTTTCACAAGATTTTTTTGAAATAAAAGTTTTTAATGTTATAACTTTAAATACCTCCACGACCCCCGTACTATTCAATCCATCCATCAGCACAAGGTTTTGAGTGCGTTACATTGAGTCCTATCGCAAAACGTGATTTTTCACCTCAAAAAAAAAGTTGTTTCCCAGCAATATTTTTTGCGTTGAGTTACTTAGTTTGATGTACAGAATGCTTGGCTGACAGCTTCGTGAAGGGTCCGTGTACACCCTGTATAGACTATTTGTTTGTTTCTATTGTCAAATATCGTCGGCGTCAGTGCATGATATGATATTGTATCCGCATATTTTTGGCGAAATACATTTTTTTTATCATCATCATCTGCCTAGCCTTGTCCCAACTTTGTCGGAGCCGGCTTCCAATCTAACTGGATACAGCTGAATACCAGTATTTTACATGGAGAGACTGCTTATCTGACCTCCACAACCAAGTTAGTACGAAACACCGATACCACGTGGTAACACCGACAAATAATAGATTAATGTTGTTAGTTTTTTACCGGTTTTGCTCACGTTTTGGTAACGTGACCTTGTCGCGTGGTTCGCTCATGAATAAAAAACGCCGTTACAAATTAATAGGCTATCACGTTTTAAACACGTGAGTCAAGCCGTAAATTTGACTAAACATAAATATTATTGTTCGATTTGAACATCTTTGTCTGTATCTAGGAGTAAAGATTTGGTGAAACCGGTACGGACCAACTGCGAACGCAGCATTGGACATCGGCCTCTTAAGAGGGAACAGAGCCTGCGAGGTAGGTATTTGAAAAAACTATTGCAGTCGCGCTGCGTCAAGCCTGCCGCCGTAGAGTGTGAAAGGGACAGCAGATCATATCACAAAATTTTTAACGATATTGATGTTTCGTATTCCCCCTTCTTTCTCCTCGAGAACTGAGCCGATTAAATTATTTATTTTTGACATTAAAGCGGTTCCTCTAGGTTCCCATCAATTTCTTTTATGTTAAAAACTTTCGAATTTGTCTGGGAGTCCTCTAGTCCAAATGGAGCGTCATATTTTCTTTACTTATTAGTAGCTGAAAAAAGGTAACAGGGACGTTTCTACACACCACCACGTCACCTTGATTTTATGGAAAAAAAAAAATGATTGCTCTAGAGGCATTATTCAGGAAGCAAAAGATTAGTAGAGTATGGAGAATCGCAGTCCCTGTTCCCTCTTAACAAAATCGCGCACAAACTGTGTGTGCACAGTTTTTTTTGGCACGCGAGTGTTCAATCTTTGCAATATCTGATTTTTAGTAAAAATAATGATGTAGTAAGGATTGGCCACACCGGTATGGACAAGTTGCGGACGCGGTTCACGGCTGATCCTCTCCTGAAGCATCTGCCAGTGTCTGCCGGACACGGACATAGGTAAGGGCGAAATGCAAACCGGCTTCGCACACCGAACACTACTTCAGTGCTATTTTTATGGAGGTGTTTATGTCCGTTACCGCAATTTGTCCATATCGATACGACCAAACTTTTATTGCGAAAAATATGATACTATTTTACAATGAGTGCCAAAAACTTTTGTAGCATCATTACAAGTTAGAAAAGTTTCCATTTTCTACCAAGGTGGAATACTAAAAACCCTAATTCACTTTAAAAAACTACCCTTCACCTGAAAAAAAAAAACAAAAAAGTAAAAAAAAAAACCAAATTACCCATTTCTTGAACAGTAGCTAACATTTGCAACTTAACCCTCTGCGGTCCGGAGTATTTCCTTTGCTTCGAGTTATAATTAGGGTTATAATTCCCGGTATTTACCGGTAAAGGCGTACCGGCTGTTATCGAACCGGTTTGCATCGGAACACCCCCAGTTATACCCCCTTGAGTATTCTGGTAAGATTGGTTCATTTGTGACCCCTGGTTGATGGGTGTACCACTCGAGATTGACCCCTGATTTGGTTGTGAAAAGGGAGCATTTGCAGTAATTGGATGGCCAGTAGGATTCGGGAAAGACGATTGGTTCATTAAAGACCCTTGGTTCGGTGGGGGTGTTTGGTAGGGCTGGTTCAGAGGGGTGATGCTGATAGGGGGTTGGTTTAATGGGGTAGTACCCATTGGTGTGTTCTGGTACGGATTTTGGTTCATTGAAGAGTCTTTGTTAGTGAAAAAGGCTTGCCCCTGTATAGGGGTGCCTTCCGTGATTGACCCCTTTTTGATTGGGGGTGCAATAAAAGAATCTGAAGTGAAATTACTTTGGTATATTGGTGTACTTTCAAAAGGCTGATTTATCGCAGGATTTGAGAAAGACCCAGTCATAGTAGTTTGATTTGGCGGGTTTTGGAATGGTCCCTGATTCATAGGAGGATTTTGAAAGGGGGTCGTGATAGGGGTACCATCAGTTATAGACCCCTTTTTGATAGGGGTACTAGAAAATGGAGTTTGAGCCATAGGGGCGTTTTGATACGAACCTTGATTTGCTTGAAACTGATTCGGATTAATGGGGGTGCCGTCAGTTATTGACCCCTTTTTGATAGGAGTGCTAGAAAATGAGGAATCATACTGATCCATAGATTGATATGACCCCTGATTCACAGGGGTAGACTGATAAGACCCCTGATTCATAGCTGTGCCACCAGATATTGATCCTTGGGGCATTGGGGCGTTCTGATAGCTAGCCTGGTTCATCGGCGTACCACTTGTGATAGAACCAAAAGCGTTCACATTTGATGCATTATAGGAACTATTAGACATGCCCCCGAAGATATTATTAGTACCAAACGTAAAAGTCGTCGTTGTATCGTATGTCGGTGTACCAGACATGATCGAACCTTGGTTCAGAGGTGTACCGCTGGTTATTGAACCAGTATTTTGTACCACGCTCCCATGGTTTGGGGAGAATTGTCCCATAGTTGGAGTAAATGGAGACACGGCTTGGCTGATCGGTGTCCCAGATACCATAGCCCCCTTCATCCCCATGATACTGCCTTGGGGTATGGTCTGCAGGGAAGGCTTCATTGATTTCTGATTGCCAGTGGTCTGGGAGTAATTAGGGGTCCCGGCAGTAATTGACCCCTGAGTCGGGGATTGGGGTACCGGATTCGGGGGTCCAGTGGGAGTTGGGGGGCTTTGATATCCACTTTGATACTGCATAGAAGGCGGTAAATAATTCCTCTTCATTCTTGCTTCGACCTCCATTACTAATTCTGGGCTAATTACTAAAATAAAATAATAAAAAGAAAAATAAAGTAAAAAAAAAATAACATAAATAGCAAAAATAAAATTTTAGCGAAAAATTGATGCAAATTACTAGCGACATGCTTACATTAACTACTTTGATCAAACTTTAAATTTGTTTAAATATGGATCTGCTGAGATTTTTTTTTAAATCATTTCAAAAACTTGTCTTTTCGCTCCAAATAAGTTGATATTCATGCAGTGGGGAAGTCCAAAACTAATGGCGCTAGCATAGCTTGTACCAACCATCGTCATTGGTTGAAATCTTGTAATGTCATTTTATTTTTCAAAAAAGCTTCACCTCATTGGTCAAATTGGGACTAAGATTTAGACACGCCATCTACAATCAGCATGCGTAGCATGACCACCGTGGAAACGGGTTTTGTCGACGCTGACGGAAGGATCGACAAAATGACATTTCTTTTGTTGATCTGTCATTTTGTCGATTCTTTCGTCAACAAAACACGTTTCCTCGGTGGTCATGCTACGCTTACAGCTTTAACCATGTATACAGGGTGGTATCGACACCGAAGCACAAACGGTAGAAGCACCACGTATTCAGTACATCATTCTGATCGCCACAAATAAATTTTTCATCGGTAAAAAAAAAGCAGCACTTCTGTACATTTTGACCGTGTAGATATTGCAATTGGAAACAGTTAGGGTTCAGAATGATGTACTGAATACATGGTTACAAGGTACAACCGTTTTAGCATCGGTGTCATTTACACCTTGTATATCAATTCTTTTACAATAAAAACAGTCTTACTGAAAAAAAAAAAATCTCAACATTCCTCAAAAGCTTTCAAATAACAACATCAAAACAGTAACATTGCAAGTACGCACGGCGGCCAATCTAGCAATGCAAAACCAGTATAAGCGGATCTGCCATTGAACGGGAAATCTATACAAAGCGAGGCCATTTTTTACTGGACATGTTTGCTTGATATGTCGCCGTGTATACAGTACTCCGTTGTAAATATGATAAATCGAGTTTTGGGAAAAAATATTGCCAACAGGATCAAAGTCGGCAAAATTACACTAAACATTATTATCTACTCTAACCGACATCACCAACGGTTTGGTTCCCTACCTTCCCTTAAAGGGGGTTCCTTGGGAAAGGGGAGGCTTAGTAATAGGGTCCCGTTAGTTAGCCTTGGATACGGAATCCTAAAAAGGACGATGATCAGCTAAAGCTGCTTCCATGTCGATAAGTGTGGTCACTAAAATATGGCAAAGCAAAAGTTGCATGTTGCATGCAGAGCGTCGTCTATGTCTCTATGTAAGGCTCAATGTATCATATTAACGCCCGGGTACTGTGTATATCATGACATAGCATAGTATATAGTGGACTACTCACCAGGAGGCCTCTCCGTGACAGTCAATAGACCGGTTCTTCTGACTCGTATGCTGGTGGTTGATGAAGGGGATGTGCTTTGCTGTGGAGAAAGAATAATTAAAAATCTTGTTGTGACGGTTAACGAGCAGATGGTGGTATTTTCAAATCTGGTATTTCAAAATATAAAAGGTGTAAATAGACCCTTAACGAAGCCGAAAGGCACTTGTTTTCCCCGTCATTGCGATCATTTTTTTGTTCTAGACCATACCTGGGAACCTTCTAGTTAGTAAGATATTGGAGGTCAAAGTTCCAACTTTTTCACAACTTGTTTTGATTAATACTAGTTTTTAAATTTATAACTATATGCTTTGAATACCTCCACGACTCCCGTAGTATTCAATGCATCCATCAGCACAACGTTTGAGTGCGTTTTATTGAGATTTACCGTGAAACGTGATTTTTTCACCCCAAAAAAAAAAAGTCTGTTCCCAGCAATATCTTTTGCGTAGTTACTTAGTTTGATGTACAGAATGCTTGGTTGACGGCTTCGTGAAGGGTCCGTTTACACCCTGTATGTAGGAAGATTATTTGGTTTTCTAATACTGGGTACGAAAATTATTGAATGCTTGATCATTGCATGGTTTGTTTTATATCAGGGAGTAAAAGTGGACTCCGGACCCAGGTTGGTCGCAGCAAGGAAAACCTGCTCAGGCGGATATTCATTAATGACTCTGCCCTGGAGTGTAAATGTTGTGCTGTTCCACAAACGATGGCACACTTAATATCGTGTCGTGCGTGTCCTGTTTTTTGTTCATCACAGGAGCTGATGGACGCTATTGAAGGTGACCAACTCGTCGCCAAATTCTGGGACGATTCCATTAAGATTGATCTTTCTTTTATTCCTTCATCGTGTGGTTAGTGCCTAACCTGGTGTCAGAGTTATTATGCCGCTCATGAGCCACTGATTTGGCTTTACATGCCGTCGAGAAATATCCCTCAGGCATGCTGGTTTCCTCACGATATTTTCCTTCACCAAAGCAAGTGATAATTATACAATACGCACATGAATCCGAAAAATCAGAGGTCTTGGGTTCGAACTCGAGACCTACGACTTGGCTGTCCGACGGTCACACCACTAGGCTATCATTGACACGCTAAGAGGAAGGGGTGTAAGTTAATGTAGTCATGGACAACTTACCATAGACCCAGTACTAGAAGTGACCACATTAGCCGCATCCTCAGTTGTAGCCATCGTATGCCGTTTACTGCTGCCCCGGTTCATCATGTACCTATAGACAATTAACAACATGTTTACAACATACCATCGCGCTCGTATTCGCCAAGGACGTAGGCAGAGTCCCATTAAGTGGGAACGTGTCCAGACTGCTCGTGAATTCCTCAACATTGCACGATCTGGGGATTGAATCAGTGATATAAGTCGCGATAAATTAACGAGGTAATCCAATCACCCACTCATCACGCATCCCACTGCTGGGCTAAGGCTTCTTCTCATACAGAGAAGGCACGAGCATTGATCACCACGTCTGCTCAGGATGGGTTTGGCTATTTCAGACTTATACAGGGTGTAAGGGACAGCCCTCCGCAAACTGACAGGGTGCTCCTTATTTTTAATCAAATTCTACTGGATTTTTTTCAGTTACTATTCCTTTATTTCAATGTAAAATTACATTCTCTGTACGCAGCACTCCATTTTTGTAAATAATACGGCTAAAATCAAAAAACCAACAATGGATGTTGAAATACTCTAACGAACGACGCGTGAAATCAGCTGTTCACTTCCTGCCTAGCTACAGAGTTAATCGAACTCGTCGTCGCGCTTGCCGTTCGCTACGTTTTGCCACGGAAACGATACATTGCGTATGAGGAAATAAAACAAATCAAATTTAGATTCCCATAACGTTCCTGAAATAATTTCTTGTACTGGTCATCTTAGTATGATATACTGAATTCACCCCATCAGTCTGTGGAGGGCTGCCCCTTACACCCTGTAAAAATTATAAGTCAAGGTTTCCTCCCGATGTGTTCCTTCACCAATGTCAGAGATGTCCAAGAAAAACTTAGAAAGTACTTGTGAATTGAAATTTTTTATTCATATTGGTACTTGCACGAATTCGAATATTTTGAACCCGCTACTAGTAATCAGTAGCCCGTAAGTCTGACAACCAGTCTTACCAAGGGGTATCGTATTACCCAGTACTAACTGGGTTGTGGAGGTCAGATAGGCATTCGCTCCATGTAAAATGCTGGTATTCAGCTGCATCCGGTTAGACTGGAAGCCGACCTCAGTGTAGTTGGGGGAAAGGCAGGCAGATGAGGACTATAACATGTAAGTACTATCTCACCTGCATAAATTAGTGTTGTAAGCAGAGTCGGTGTTCTGTTCCTCAGATTGTTCCGTGTCTTCGGCGCGCGCTGGTGTTCCACTGTCTGATACCTGTGGGGTTCAAAATGAACGTTTTATTGAAGTTAAAATTTGTGTGCGTGTAGCAGTGGTGAAGGTTCCATATAACTCGATTCCTACCGGATTCCATTTAAAAAATGGCACAGTCAGTATTCTATAGACAATAATATAATCACATTAAAGATATGTACTCCGGCTTACCTCTTGCAAAAATTGACCCTTCGCTACTGGCGTGTAGGCGTTAAATAGTTTTTTAAGTGTCTCGATATAAATCTACACTAAATTAATAAAGAGGTTTACAATAGTACATTTTGATAAAAGCGGGGAAACTTTGTTACTGCATTCGAGGCGGAATTAACCACCGAGCTGCAGGCGAGGGTGTGATGGAGCCGAGAACTGCAGTAACAAATCTCCACGCGTATCATACGACGTTTTTCAATACACTTTTGAAGTAATAAAATATTAGAACGGGAAGTGTTTTTGTCAGGTAAGTAATTAGGATATTTCCGCGCTTTCCTTTTGCCAGGTTGAAGAAGAAGCATAGGTATGATGCCGCTAAACAGTCTAATATGAAATATAAAACACAAATAAATGATAATTTGTTCATAAAAGTAAATATTTGTTATAAATAATCATGTTTACCTATGATGTTCTATTTATGAAAACAATTTAAATATTTAAAGACGCATATCTCTTTGCCGAGATTTAAAAAAAATCACCGCTGACTATAGTTATTGAACCCATTTGAACTTTTTATTTCCGTACGTGTGCTGAAAAATATTAAAAATCCACACGTGTAAAATTCATTGCATGTTGAACCTAATAGTAGTGCAATAAGTCCAGTTTTCGAAGAAGTGTATTGAAAAAATAATACTCACATGATGCGTGGGCGCAGAGTGGCAGCACTGTGCGCGCTCGCGACCGCGCGGCACGTGCGCCCCGCCGTCCGACGCGCGGCGACCGAACGTCGACGCTACGGAGGGTATACACTGTTACTATGATGTGGTTGGTTTCCCGTCTGGGTAGGACATGAAGGCAGGGTGGGTCGACACCACAGCGGGGGGTCGAAGCCACAGTGTGGGTCGATGCCACTCATAGCGTGCATTAAGACCAGAGTGCGTCCAGGCCACAGTGTGGGTCGAGACCGCAGAGTAGATCGACACAAAAATGTCGGGACTACAACGTGAGTCATGGGATAACTAAAGTAAATCTAAAAGGTTCAGCTGCACTCGTCAAGGTCAGTGTTTAGGTGGTCGATAAAAATATCATGAATAGGTTAAGCAGCGCTTCCCAAGGTCGATTTTGGATGGGACTTTATTTTGTGAATTTTCTTGAATTACCTTGCGTCTGCATGGCGTGCGGCGGCTTCAGCAGGTGCTGGTCCTTCACGCTGAAGTACCGAGGCGGCTGGTGCTGTACTGCAGGCAGCTTGGCTGCGAGGTTCGTGTTCGGGAGCATGGACACGTTTGGAGACGCTTGTTGCTGTGAAGGACAAAAAAATGAGTTTAAATAACAGATTGTTTTTCGTGGCTAAATAATAACAGCCGCTCGGGTCGATATTCAGGTTAAGCCGCGCTTGCCTAGGTTAGTGCGTGGATGGGTGACCACCCATTGCATACCGAGTTTCCTCCGTGCCTTTGAAAGCACGTTAAGCCGTTGGTGTCGGCTGTTATGAGTTAATTTTTAACAGTCGTTACAGGTAGTCAGTGGCCGGAAAGTCAGACAACCAGTCTTACCAACGGGTATCGTATTACCCAGTACTAATTGGGATGTGGAGGTCAGATAGGCAGTCGCTACAACAGGGATGCAGCTGAATTCTAGTACTTTACATGGAGCGACTGCCTATCTGAACTCCACAACCCATTAATTACTGAGTGTTACGATATCCCTTGGTAAGACTGGATGTCAGACTTTCGTACATAATCTACTTACATTAAAGTGCGCGGACACGTATAGCGGCGACGGCCTCAAGTCAGCCGAGGCAGCCCCACATACGCCTAGCTCACCGCCCTGCAATAAATAATATCTTATATTTACTGGTTCTATTAAGAACTTTACACCGCTAAGGCATTGGAGAGACAGTTACGAGCGCGTGTACAGAAACTTGGCAACGTCGCAAATAGCTGTCAAATATTTCGCTGTTTTGATTAATTTAGCAACATTACTGTATGGAAATAAGAAATATGGCTAACTAGTGAACTAGAATATTGATTATGAAATGCAATAATTAATATCGTAACACCGAATATTTAGTTTTAGATGTAAAAAAAGTATTTGGAAACCTTCCAAATACCTTTTTTACACCAAAAACGGTTACAACATCAAATGCAGTGTTTTAATTGCAATTCATTATTAATATTCTAGTTCACTAGTTAGCCATATTTCTTATTTCCATACAGTAATATTGCCAAATTAATTAAAACTGCGAAATATTTGACAGCTGTTTGCGGCGTTGCCAACTTTATGTACAAGCGGTCTTAAAGTATTTCTGAAAATTGGCAACATCGTAACATAGCTGCTAAATATTTCAAAACAGTGAAATAAACGACAGTTATTCGCAATGTTGCCAACTTTCAGTCATTACGTTGTTGCCCGCAACATCTTATGTTGGCAACAATGCATCGTAACCTTTACTTATCGTGAACTAACAATCCTGCTCTGTATTCGTTTCGAACATTGAACGAATTCTTTTTTAAATTTAAACTCGACGACTGCGGAGGCTTTGTAATAGGGTTCCGTTGGTTAACCTCCGGGTACGGAACCCTGAAATGATGCCGGTGGAATACGTAACCTCCTCCTTTTTTAGGAGGCGGTTAACAAGGGCATGGAAAGTAAGATGATGACTCAAGTCAAGGTACTTGTGAATATCTCGTGGCTAAGCGTTTGATAATTACCTGCGTATGCCTACAGTCTCCAGGTCCCACAGTATGTCTCCTGGTGGCGTGTGTCTCCGCTGAGTTGGCCGCTGCAGGCTGAGAAGGTGGCTCCTCGGTCACTGGCGCTACTGTGGAGCCGAACTGGAAAGAAAACATATGGTTTAGGTATTGATAGTGTTACCATTTTGAACGCCGTTGTCATATATACGTGACAAGCAAGCGCATGCCCTGTACGCCAAACGACACAAACGTGACAAAATCGTAAGTAAAATTGTGGCTTGGCGTGGAGGGCACGCGCGTGCGTTTATGCTCTGGCGTGAGCATGGAAGAAAAAAAACGTGTTGCGCAGACCTTAAGTAACATGGGACAAGGGTAGGAAGATGATGAACTGTCCAAAATTTAATTTTAAAATGGGACAAATTTTGTTGAAAGAACATTTTACATTTTATGTAGAATAAAGCTCCAATCAATTTATTTATACCATCATCATCTGCCTAGACTTTTCCCAACTATGTTGGGGTCGGCTTCCAGTCTAACCGGATGCAGCTGAACACCAGTATTTTACATGCAGCGACTGCCTATCTGACCTCCACAACCCAGTTAGTACTGGGTAATACGATACCATACGGTAAGAATAGTTGTCAGACTTTCGGGCCACTGGCTACCTAACGACTGTCGAAGATCTACAATTGACAGCTGGAACCAACGGCTAAACGTGCTTTCTGAGGCACGGAGGAATCTGGGTACGTAATGGGTTGTCACCAATCCACAGACCAACCTAGGCAAGCGCGGCTTAACCTAAAGATCGACCCGAGCGGCTGTTATCATTTAGCCACGAGGTCCTCCAATTTATTTATACCTTCTCCAAGTTCTCAGGCTGGTCCGTCAGATAGTCCACAGGCTCACAGGGCACCGTGACGAGGCAGTCTTGTGCTGTACTCTCCTCTGCGTCCATTTGTTCTTCTTCTACGTTCTAGAAGGAGACAAGATTATTAGTACGGGCTTTGTAACACATTTTATTTTTTCGGTAATTGTGGAACTAATGTAAGTGTGTGTGTGTGTGTGTGTGTGTGTGTAATGTGTGTGTGCGTAATATGTGTGTGTGTGTTGTGTGTGTATGTATGTAAGTGAACTATTATTAATAGGGAATATGCATGTAATTTTTTCTTCACTTAAATCAATAAAATATAAAAAATATTAAAATTAAATCTATGGTATCTCGAAAATAAAATATAGTACTATCAACCCAAGAAAATAATTAAAAGTTAAGTTTAACTACTGCTTGTCGCTCAATAAAAATATTAAACTTCTACGATTTTCTACGACAGTTCAAACGTCCGTGACTGTCGCGGCCATTCATGTCATGTTATGTGACGTCATTTTTTACCCTTAATATATTAATTTTATTAATTGTATGTGCTTTATTCAAGAAAACATTGCATTAACAATAGTATAATAAAATCTTAGTGAAACTTTTAGTACTTTTCAAAAGTATTAGCTTTGACACATAGACTTTGACGTCACTACCGGCGCTATCGAGGAACGATGCGTTTTGAGTTTGCGTTCCGTTTCACCAAGAACACGCTACATAAAATATTAAATTGTAAAATAAGTGTTGTATTACAAAATTAAACAAGTGTACCACAATGTTTTTATGGTCCCATACAAGGCATGTTTAAGAAATAAAAACTTTTTGTATTTCTTGATGACGAATAATACAATTCTTAAACTATAATGGCGCTAGCATAGCTAGTCCGGAAAATGTCACGTTGTTGGTATCTTACCTTACAGCTAGTGAGGTCCAGCGGTTGGCCAGTCGTTGAGTCGAGAGAATCTGAAACAAAAATGTCATAATCATCATCATCTGCCTGCCTTTTCCAACTATGTTGGGGTCGACTTCCAGTCTAACCGGATGCAGCTGAAGATCAGTATTTTACATGGAGTGACTGCCTATCTGACCTCCACCACCACAACCCAGTTAGTACCTGGTAATACGATACCCCTTGGGAAGACAGGTTGACGCTGGAGGCACGCGCGCGGCGCGTGGTAACCACGTTTTTGTGCGGCCAACCAGGTAACAGAACAAGCTTATAACTTTGTGATTTTTCATGATACAGTTTTGAAATTTTGTACATAGATTCTTTACATAAAAACACACGTGTTTCAGGTTTCGCATATACTAAAACGAATGTTGTATACTCTTAAGTCGCAGATAACTTTACTTGCGCGATTAAGAATTTTGCTGTTAGTTCTTCATTAGTGTCATAGATGGCGCTGTAGTACTATTTGTAGTGCCGCTACCAAATAAATAAGCTTACCTCTATGCTGCAGACTATTTCTTGCACTCGTCCGTTGTTGTAACTTGTCCATCAACAGGTGATAGATGGCTGATATGTGGTCGAAACGGTCCTCCTGGATTGCCTGCAGAACAACAGCGAATGTCATATATAAAGACCGGATTATATGCAAATGCATATTTGCATATGTATTTGCATTTTATGGCCAGTTTTTAAGATATAGCATGCTTTAGCTGAAATCGACTGATCGTGCATAATTTGGGCGTATTTCCTTATTTTTTTCTCTCTCTAACTAGAAAAATGCAAAAATGTGCCAAAGGCAATGCAAATAAAGAAACTAAATTAAAAAAAAAAAATAGAGTCGTTTTCAAGTCTTTTTCAATTAATAAAAATATTATAATTGAAAGAAGACTCAATACTGCGACTGAGAATTTGTTTTCAGGAACATTAATTATAGTATTTAGTCCAAAAAATTATAATTTGTTCAAGTCGTTGTATGCTGATTTTTAACACTCAAAAATACTTTATTTCGGACCTTTTTAAATTTGCATATATCGCCACTTTTTGCGTTTTTCTTGCATATTTCGAGTATTTAAGATGCATATTTGCATGCATATTTCGACCATTATTATATTGCATATAATCCGGTCTCTAGTCATAATGTAAGAGCCGCTGTGACTGCATTATCGGCCTAGTGGTCGCAGGCGCAACTGCTAAGCAAGAAGTTTCGAGTTAGGCCGGCCAGTGTTATTGGATTCTTCTATCAGGACTTTCTCAGCATCAGCTCGGGATGCAGAAAAACCTGAAAACACTGTGCTTGATCTTTTTTTTATTGGCACAAGCTCGCCACACTATCAAAATCAACAGTGACGATCACCAGAAAAGCGCCGAGACAATGAAGCTCGACGAAGTCCCAGAGAAACAATTTAACTGTCCCGCAACGAAATTAATCAGAAAAGAATAGCGGAGGAGTTGGAAAACCATAATTTCCACTGTGCTTGATCTAGGATTCAAATCCAGAATCACATGCTCTGCAGTCAAGGACAAAATCATTAGGTTCTCCTATACAAGATTTTTTATTCAGCTCGCTCGACTCGACAGAAATGGGGGGTATCGATTTTTAGTTATTGTTTCTTTTTTTGTAATTTGAAAGTAGGTCCTCACCTGTTCTATATGCTGGTGCGTCAGTCCGGGCAGCGTCAGCATGTGCGCCACGACGGTCCCGCGCTGCGCCGCGTCGCTCCTCTCCGCGCCGTTCACGTGGCATGCGCACGCGCCGCCCCAAGCGTCTGTGGGGACGTTGGGTTTGTGGCTAAGTATGCTTGAAAAATGCTGGCTAAGCCGAGCTTTTATGCTTCTATGAGGCAACCGCCATGTTCGTGGTCGAGTATATTTGGAGGGGCTCGTAACTAAGTCATTTCAGGGGCCTCGTGGCTAAGTAACCTTCAAAGCCAAAAAAATATTTGGGGGGTTGTTAGTAAATACACAAAGGGGCTTGTGTATGGAGGTGTTCATGGCTATGTGTACTTGTTGCTTAGTTGACGGCTTCGTGAAGGGTCCGTTTACACCCTGTATGTCTAGAGCAGTGGTTCCTAACCTTTTCGATGTTGTCACCCCAAGACTTAGCTAGAGAATCTGATTTACCCCCCCCCCGCTCTCCCTCATGTTACCAATGAACACAAAACAAAACAACACACATAAATACAAATTGACTGTCTATGTAGAGCATCTGGATAAATGTTTTGTCTTTGACTTTTGAGAAAAACTCGTGATTCTTTTTGTGTTCTCTGGTTTTCCAAAAACAATCCTATTTCTTCACGAAGTTCATAAACTCTGTTTATACATTACCATTATTTATTTATCTTTATATATTACCAGCTTATTACCCCCGCAGGGGTAATTACCCCCAGGTTAGGAACCGTGGGTCTAGAGCGCTTCTTGCTAAGTGTGTTTATGGGCTCGTAGCTAATTTTGGGGTTCGATGCAAAGTAACTTCTGACCAGTTAGTGGCTAAGTAACTAAGAGCAATTTCCTGTGACTTACCGTAATGCCCTGGCCCTGGGCCAGGCTGGTGGGCCGCGAGCCATCTGTGTCGCGCCACGCTGCGGAGGGACAGTCTCTTCTCCGGCTCCACTACTAACATGTGACGGATTAGGTGCTCGCAGTCTGTGGGAAAGAGAGAGGGAGATCAGAAAGAGAAAAATAGATCAACTCATAGGTCTCAAGTTCGAACCCAAGACACGCACCTCTGACTTTTCGGATTCATGTGCGTATTGTATAATTATCACTTGCTTCGGTGAAGGAAAATATCGTGAAGAAACCAGCATGCCTGAGAGATATTTCTTGACGGAATGTAAAGCCAAGTCAGAGGCCCATGGGTGGCATTAAAACTCTGACACCAGGTTAGGCATTAATGACAAGGGGAAAAAATAAAATAAAGCACTACGAGCTTTTTTAAAAAAAAATATCTCGTGTTACGGTGTTAGTGGTCGCACTCCTCCGAAACGGCTCGATCGATTTTGATGAAATTTTTTATGTATATTTGGTTGGTATGAGAATGGGTTTTAAACTATATTTCACACCGCTAGGGTAGGTAGGTACTAGGTAGGGTGGGTAGGTAGGGCAGGGTAGGTAGGTAGGGTAGGGTAGGTAGGGTAGCAGTGGCGAAGGTTCCATATAACCCGATTCCTTCCGGCTTCCATTTGAAAAGTTGCACAGTCAGTATTCTATAGCCAATAATATTCTATACAGTACAGATATGTACTCCGGCTTACCTCTTACAAAAACTGACCCTTCGCTACTGTAGGGTAGTTAGGTAGGGTAGGTTGGGTTAAAAAAGCTGCTGGTTGTGCGGTGGGAAAGGATCTAGCAATAGCATTAGCATTCTCCACAGCACAAATAGTTGTGCCATCCAGTTGGTCCGTGGTGAAGCAGTCGTATCAATGTTATGATTATTAAGTTTCCAACTGCTGATCATCACACCATTCCTTAACTTACGCAATCAGAGAAATTAATTTTTACGCAAATCGACAAACAGCTTAAATAGGCCCTATATTCAAATATACTCGAGAAAATAAGAAATTTTGAATGGAAATGGGCAGGCCTTGTGTGCGGGATGACCAACGACAGATGGACCAGGAAACTGACAGAATGGGTACCAAGAGAAGGACAAAGAAGTAGAGGTAGACCGAAAAAACGATGGCAGGACATATTTAAGGAACGATGTGGACCAGACTGGAGAAGACAGACTAGGGACATAGACAACTGGAGGAAGCTGGGGGAGGCCTACGCCAAAGAGGCGACTTCCATAAACTAAAATGATATTTTTTTTTTTTTTTTATTCAATAATGTTATGAATTTAAACTTGAAATTCAAATTTACTATTTTATATTTATTAATTGGGATTATTTAACAGTTTTGCATTAATAATTGTTAAATTTTGGTAGAATAAAGGCTATTTTTATATTCAAATGACAGCTGTCATTGTTTGTTTCTTATTTTACCTGATATACACCTAATGACAGTGACAATAAAAGTCACAGTACTGCAGCAACTCACCTTGTGACATAAAGTAGGGTATCCTAAACTTGCCGCTCAGTACGACGCTCCTCAGCTCGTGGAGCGTGCTGCCGTCGAACGGGAGCGCGCCGCAGACCAGCACGTACAGGACTACGCCGAGGGACTGCAAGGAAACAGACAACATTAGCATTAAAACGCATACTCTAAGCATTTATTTCCTGAAAAAATCTAATTAGTCCGTCAGATAGATTTCCAAAAAGTATTGGACACGTATTTTTTCTTTTTTCGCGAAAACTAAAAAGAAGACGATACAGTGCGTCGAAAACTCGTGTGACGTCATACTTATAAGTAAAGTGTACTGACTTTTTACCGAAACGTGACGTCACATGCCCCCACTCCTGATCTTTGATGCGTTTTATCTTCGTCAATTTTTATTGATTTGATAAAACAAAAAATACGTATCCAATATTTTTCGATAATCTAACTGACGGACTAAATATAATCATATTTTTTTTACACAGGAAACATCCCTATTAGACCATAATACGCACTTTTGAATGTCAGAACGTTCATACCCACTTTCATCCCCCATATCTAGTAAATGGCTACACTGATTTTGATAAAACGTATCTATGAACCATCGCCAAGAAACTAACTATCAAATAAAAAAAACTGCATCCAAATCGGTTCACTCGTTTAAGAGCTACGGTGCCAGAGACAGACACACGCACACACATTGCGGTCAAACTTATAACACCCCCTTTTTGCATCGGGGGTTAAAAACAGATAAATATTTGACAGCAATTTGCGACGTTGCCAACTTTCTGGATGAACGCTCTTAACACAATATCAATCCAACACAGAATTCATTGGTAATTTTTTTTTTAATCAGTATATCCAGCAGTGCTTACCCATATATCAGCCTTGGGTCCATCGTACTGTCTGCCCTCAAACAGCTCGGGGGCCGCGTACGGGGGACTGCCACACCAGGTCGCGAGGGGGGACCCTGCTGTGTACTCGTTGCTGAAACCGAAGTCTGCCAACTAGGGGGAGAAGGAGTTAGTAGTGAAAACGTAAAATATGGCGCCTTTTTTTTTTTTCAACGAGGTAAAATCACCAAATCCTCCCACCCAGGGCAGAGCGGGAGGGACTGTCAGACTTGTACTGACTAAAATCCACGGTGTCCTTCATAGCATAGCATAATAGCATAATCAGCCTATAATGTTCCCACTGCTGGGACACCAGCCTCCTCTCTATGAGAGGGAATGGGCTATAATCCACCACGCGGGCCCAGTGCGGGTTGGTAGATGTCACATGTCTTCGAATTTTTGGTTCTAAGACATACCGGTTTCCTCACGATGTTTTCCTTCACCGTTTTTGAGAGCAATGGTGATGAAATAAATTACACAAAGTAATGCGCCTGCCTGGGTTCGAACCCACGACTTACTGTTTGTAAGTCGGAGCTGCCACCACTGGGCCACCGCTGCTCTCCTGTCCTTCCTCCTCCTCCTCTCGGTATCCTTCAGTAGCCCTTTATGTTCCAGGGTCACGGTAATTCTATGAGTCCCGCGACCCCGGCAGGCCTTTGGTCGCTCAGAATCCCAGATATACAGGGTGTAAACGGACCCTTCACGAAGCCGTCAACCAAGCATGCTGTACATCAAACCAAGTAACTCTACGCAAAAATTATTTTTGGGAAACCACTTTTTTTTGGGGTGAAAAATCACGTTTCACGGTAAAACTCAATGTAACGCATTCAAAACATTGTGCTGATGGATGCATTGAATAGCACGGAGGTCATGGAGTACATCCCCGAAGGGTTAGACAGAGGTGTACCTATTAGTACACCCACATTTCGCCAGTTATGTTTAAGTCCCATGTAATAGGAGGCGAGCCTATTGCCATCAAACGGCCACAAATATAGACTCTGTGGCTGCTACAAAAAACTCCTGATGGAAAAGCGCAATGTCACTATATCTAACACGGGAATCGAACCCAGGACCTTGGGACCAGTAGCGGTTGCGACCACTAGATCAACGAGGCAGTCTATAAATATCATTTAATCCTACGAAATATTATAAACTAGCTTATGCGTGCGGCGTCGCCCGCGTGAAGTTCGATAATTGTCCCACGGGATCACACTACCGGGATAAAAAGTATCCTATGCGTTAATCCAGGTTACAACCTATTTTTGTTCCAAATTTCATCCAAATCCGTTTAGTAGTTTTGGCGTGATTGAGTAACAAACATCCATCCATCCAAACTTTCGCATTTACGAAAGTAAGTTTCTTTGTTTGTTACCTTTTCACGATTAAACCACTGAACCGATCATCCTGAAATTTTGCATATACGTTGTCAGGTGTACAGAAACGGAAATAGGGTACCTTTCATCCCGAAAAGAAGTACTGTTCCCTAGGAAAACAACAATAACTAAGCTACCAGTGGCGAAGGTTCCAAACAACTCGATTCCTACCGGATACCCTTTGAAAAATGGCACAGTCAGTATTCTATAGACAAATAATATAACCACATTAAAAGATATGTACTCCGGCTTACCTGTTACAAAAATTGACCCTTCGCCACTGTAAGCTAGTGATTAATAAATAAATTACGATGAAAAATCCAAGATGCATTCTTTGTATGAAAAACAATTTTTCATATTATTATTATCTAGACAATATTTCAGAGATTTATTTCATAGCTGAAGCGTTAAGGAATGTCGAAGTGAGAGTTTTGTATCAGATGGCTATTAAAAAACCAATTAAGTATTTTTATGAGATTCTTACTGTCTCGTTAGTCCAGTGGTAGCAAGCGCGACTGCTGAGCATGAGGTCCTGGGTTCGGTTCCCGAGTCGGGCAAAGTGTTTTTGGGTTTTCTCATTAGCAGTCAAGGAGTGTAGATTTGTGCCCGGTTGATGGCAATAGACTCGCTCCTATTATGACTGTCAAAGATCTACAAAGGGCAGCCACGACCCCCGTACTATTCAATCCATTCATCAGCACAATGTTTTGAGTGCGTTACATTGAGTCCTACCGTCAAACGTGACATTTTTCACCCCAAAATCAAAATCAAAATATTTTATTTCACATAGGCCTCGATGGGCACTTATAAAACGTCGACAAAAAGGTGCACGGTTCGGGTAGGTCGTTTCCTATGGAGAAGAACCGGCAAGAAACTCCAAAAAAAAACGGCCAAAAAAAAAAGTCGTATCCCAGCAATAATTTATGCGCAGTTACTTAGTTTGATATACAGAATGCTTGGTTGACGGCTTCGTGAAGGGTCTGTTTACACCTTGCTCAGCAACTTACCTTTATATTCATGTTCTTGTCCAGCAGCAGGTTTTCGGCTTTCAGGTCCCTGTGTACGACACCGTTGGCGTGGCAGTACCCTACAGCGGCCACCATTTGTGCGAACGCGCGCGCGGCCTCAGGCTCAGTCATCCGACCTCTGGACACTAGGTGGTCTGGGGAAGAATTGGTTATAAACTAGAATAAAATAAAGGTAAGCAGTGGCGAAGGTTCCATACAACTCGATTCCTACTGGCTTCCCTTTGAAAAACAGCACAGTCACAATTCTATAGACAAATAATTTAATCACATTTAAGATATGTACTCCGGCTTACCGCTTACAAAAATTGACCCTTCGCTACTAGTAAGTAGACTCATGCATGGCAGAAATATACGCGGTGTAAGGGAAACGGTTACCACGTATTCAGTACATGATTCTGAGCCCCCCACATAGAAATTTCAGGCGTGTGTGCGTCCCTTACACTCCGTATAGTACTCTAAGCCCTAATTTCGGCCATGGTGACCAATCTCAGTGGACACATCGATGCAGGAAATATTATAGAGCATGTGATGCGGAGGAATGAGGAGAATGTCGTGAGGAAAGTTAGAAGTATGAATGTGGAAGACCAAAGAAACGATGGATGGACTGTGTGAAGCATGATATGGCTCGAAAGGATCTGATGAGATGACGAGTAATAGAGAAGTATGGAAGAAGAAGACATGCCGCGCCGACCACAAATAAGTTGGGATAAGGGCAGGAGAATGCCAGGGCTGCGGGACTGTTCGAAAGAGATACCGTGGCCCTGGAACACAAAGGGCAAAGAAGGAACATGGATGGGTTTTAGTCAGTACAAGTCTGACACTTCCTTCCGCTCCGCCCAGAGTGATGAACAGGTATCCGAAAAAAAAATCGGTTGTCTGTAAAGTCGGTTTACTGACGATAGTTGAACGTGACAACGTCATAAGAAAATACTGATGGAATGGTTGCATTTTTCAAAAAATTAATGTGCGTTGGGCAATTGTTTTGTGGAACGCCTCAGAGCGAGGTAACGCCTCATACGTCATGTTTTTTCGTGCGTGCAGCCGGCCCCATCGAATTATAAGACGTTGTCACGTCAAAAAAAAAGGCAAGGAATGATGATGAATGATGCTTTGGTCCTTTCCCCCCAAGTTAACACAGGGTCCTCTAGATCGAAGACTATCCTAAGTCGGCCTAGTGTACAGTCACGAGCATTAATATTATGTAAACACTTAACAACCTTTAAAAGTGCTTTTCTCCTACTGTTCTGATTAAAATGTCATGTTGTTACGAACATAGTATTCTGGAACTCAAATTTATATGAAAAAGATCCTATCTCCAAGTTACAATCGTTATTTCTCATAGAAAATGCATTTAAATTTGGAAAAGTGTATGCATATAATAATTTATTACTTCATCTGCCTAGCCTTTTCCCAACTATATTGGGGTTGGCTTCCAGTCTAACCGGATGCAGCGGAATACCAGTATTTTACATGGAGCGACTGCCTATCTGACCTCCACAACCCAATAAGTACTGGGTAATACGATACCCCTTGGAAAGACTGGTTGCCAGACTTTTTGGGCCACTGACTACCTAAAGACTGTCAAGGATCTACAAATGACACCCGGGACCAACGGCTTAACGTGCTTTCCGAGGCACGGAGGAAACTCGGTATGTAATGGGCGGTCACCCATACACAGACCAACCTAGGCAAGCACGGCTTAACCTAAAGATCGACCCGAGCGGCTGTTATGATTTAGCCACGAGCTCCTCAAATAGTCGAGACAAGCAAAAATAATAAATATTGGTGCTCGTGACTGTACACCCAAACAATCTGTTGAAGTTCCATTAACTTATTAAAATTACTAGCTGATTCCCGCGGTGTCACCCGCTGCTCAGCCCCTAAGGGTCATAGCGTGATGTTATATAGCCTATAGCCTTCCTCGATAAATGGACTATCCAACACAAAAAGAATTTTTCAATTCGAGCCAGCAGTTCCTGAGATTAGCACGTTCAACCAAACAAACTCTTCAGCTTTATAATATTAAGTATAGATTTTCCAGCATAACTGCGTAACTATAAAGATCATCGACCATCTTTTGTGAGCATCAATATCGATCGGTGTATGGGGGACATGTTTTACAAAGAGTATTACATAACTTACCGAAAATTTCCCCGTTCGGAGCGTATTCTGTAACTAAATATATTGTGTGGCTGCTTTCCATAACCTGAAAGATAATTAAATATAATTAATTTTGCATAATAATCGCAATTTGAAGTCAGACGTCATCATTTGCCTTTTTTTCCAACGATGTTGGGGCCGGTCTAACCGGATGCAGCTGAATACCAGTATTTTACACAGAGCGACTGCCTATCTGACCTCCACAACCCAGTTAGAATCAGTTTCCATTTTTTTGATGTCACTGAATAGAGGACTTTATAATTATTGTGATATTCTCGCGTGACGGTTGACAGACGAGAATGGAAAATCTTCAACAAATTACCGGAACAAATAAAAGAAGAACCCCAATTTAATAAATTTAACAGAAAATTAAAAGAATATCTAACACAAAAATGCTTTTACTCGGTCGCAGAATACTTAAAATAAAATATCTAGTAAATATGATGGATAGATAATTACTTATAGTCATTGAAATTACTTACACAAAAGCACACATACATAACACTTACACATAATAAAACAAATTAATAAAATATAAATAAAATTGAAAATATAAATTAATAAAATATAATACTTAATACACATAAATAAAATAATTTAATAATCTCATGATATTATTAATTATTATAATTAATATGATTAATTTAAATAACTACATAACCTAATACTAGTAATATTGTCGAAAATAGTTATGTTTGTTTAACAAACTTGCAATCCATGTTTTGATGCTTGTTTTGTCCAATCTATTATGTTGCCGTGCCCTAACCGGGTTTCATGTTGGAACTTACTTACTTATATGTAACAACTAAATGTACACATGAATGCAACAAAGAGTTTTGAGTTTGGAAGAAAAAAACGTGTTGCGCCGACCCCAAGTGACATGGGACAAGGATAGGATGATGAATAATATAATAATATAATAATAATTACCTGATATAATCTGACTATATGTGGGTGTCGTAATTTCTTCATTATAGCTATTTCTCTGAAGGTTTTCTTTAAATTGTCTTCATCTAGTCGTGATTTGTCTATAATTTTTATTGCTACCTGAAACAGAAAAAAAAAATACTTTTTTAAATCATTAGTTTTTTGTAGAAAATCAAAAACAACGCATTTATTTCAAATAGGCCAGTTACAGGCACTTTTGAATTGTCGAAACAAAGACAACAATAGCTACAGTCCCAGTCACAAGGCATAAAAACTGTGAAAGTACTGTAGTTGAAATACATAGGTACAGTCACGAGCACCAATATGTAAACATTTTCCTAAATTTAAAAGTAGTTTTTGCGAGAAATAACGATTGTAACTTGGAGATAGGATCTTTTTCATAAAAATGTGAGCTCCAGAATACTATGTTCGTAACAACATGACATTTTAATCAGAACAGTAGGAGAAAAACACTTTTAAAAGTTGTTAAGTGTTTACATATTGGTGCTCGTGACTGTACTTAGTACAGTGCCAGCCTCTGCACATATCGTGAAGAAATCGGCATGTCCTAGAACCAAACATTCGAAGACACGTGACATCTATCAACCAAAGATTACAGCCCACTCCCTCTCTTAGGGGCTGTCTCCACGAGCGAGAGAATCGCGGCGATATTATCGTCGTGGCACGTATTTCTATACGAGAATATCGCCGCGATTCTCTCACTCATGGAGACGGCCCTTAAGAGAGTGTATAAAAATACGTGACACGACGATAATATCGCTGCGATTCTCTCGCTCGTGGAGACAGCCCCATAGAGAGGAGCCCTGTGTCCCAGCAGTGGGAACGTTATAGGCAGATGTGCGATCTCAGTTATGTAGTATATATACATATAATAAACCAACGTGTAAAACGAGGAGGTTCTCAAGTCGACGCGCATAATGGGTGCAGAAAGAACCTTAACGATGCCGAAAGGCACTTGTTCTCCCCGCCATTGCGATATTTTTTTATTTCGATAGTCGTGTCACCCAATGGCTTAATAGCCAACACCTGAGCAGGCTCTTCTTGAGCAGCTGGATCAGGGGCTCCATTCAGAAAGCGGTACTTCTGACACGTCTCGCATAGTTAGGAAGTTCCCTTCTCTGGAGCCCTGACCACCGGTAAATTGGACCATGTTGACTACTATTGCCCTGGATTGAAGTTATGGTGAGAGGCCTCAGCCCAGCTGTGGGATAACGCAGGCTAGCATTATCGTTATCAGTATTTAACACGAGCGCTAATTCCGCAGATAAACTATTACGTAGTTTGGTGGATTTATGAAATGAAACAAAACTATGTTTCAGAATAAAGGAATTTGTAAAAAAAAAAGTTAGCTAAATATTATATGTCACCGGAAAATAACAAGAACCGCCAATTTATAAATTTTCTAGGAAATTTATAAACTTTCTTAGGATTCTAAACGAGAGATAAATTGTATTATTTTACGGCCACATTTTTGCACGGGGCTCCGCACGGGGCTCCTA
This sequence comes from Noctua comes, assembly GCA_963082995.1. NCBI lineage: Eukaryota > Metazoa > Arthropoda > Insecta > Lepidoptera > Noctuidae > Noctua > Noctua comes. Next base: position 650,772 of record OY720295.1, on the reverse strand, counting down.
TTTCTGTTTGCAGGGTTTAAAGTAACCTAACCTAACCTAAAGTCGGGGTGCCCCAAGTCCCGAGATTTGCGAAAATGTGGCCGTAAAATAATACAATTTATCTCTCGTTTAGAATCCTACGAAAGTTTATAAATTTCCTAGAAAATTTATAAATTGGCGGTTCTTGTTATTTTCCGGTGATATATACATTTATTAATTAAAATAACCTAAAGTACTACTAACTTCACAATAAACTTAAAAAATGGCGTCAAAAAACTCCTCCTCAACGCTGTCAACTGGTAATATCCAAGAGACTGGCGGCGTTGCCACGTTGTATGGCAACGCTAAGCCTTTGGCCAAGGTAAAAGCCAGCCCTTGAGTCACGGGAACTGTCAACTAAGAAGAAATGTCCTTGAAAAGGCTGTGAGCACTCGGACCCCACGGTCCTAGAGTTTCAACCCTAAACGGCTCGAAAATATAGTTACCAATTTACGCCGCTTGAGATTCTCTGCAGCTGCAGCAGAATAAATTATTTATTTATTTATTAGCGTTCTACAAGGTAAAAACATGGTGTTAACAAAAGGCTTACAGCTAAGAGCCGTTGTAGACCCCGTCGGGGGACAGCAACATTTAGTGTAAGATACATAAAATCTAATTCGTACAATCTTAAAATTAAAATAAAATATTCATGAAAACCAAACTATTACCTTCGCAAAAAAAAAAAAAAATTAAGGCGTCATAGATTATAATAATAATAATATTTATTTTACTTTAGAACATTACAAGATCCATATGTTGTTAGTAAAAATCTTAACCTAATGTTAGTAAAACACACTGTATATAAAAATGTAACGACTGACACCTACGTGTGCAGCCGTATCCAGTGAGCCAGCATGGGGCTGTCCCACCTATCACAAAAAACATTCAGAATGCTGTGGGAACTAGCACGTACTCTACCGAGAATAGAAGCGCACCGTTTCCGCATAATGGCATGAAAACCATCAACCCTTGCCTCGGTGAACATCCCGGAAGCGCTACAATAGCGTGGTAGACCCAACAGCATCCTGAATACATTATTATACTGGACACGCAAGGATTATGACTTATGACATTATAGAAATGATACCGGCTGGTTAGTAATCTAGAACGAGTAGCAGTTACTAGTTTTAATCTTAATTTGAATATTATGAGAGCACTATATTAATTAATAGTGCTTTCCGCCTTTCTAATATTTTAAATTATCTAGTTTTTAAATCAAAAATTGCCTCGTTGCTCTAGTGGTCGCAAGCGCGACTGCTGAGCATGAGGTCCTGGGTTCGATTCCTGGGTCGGGCAAAGTGTTATTGGGCTTTTCTATCAGGAATTTCTTAGTAGCAGCCACGGAGTCTGGATCTGTGCCCTGTTGATGGCAATAGGTTCGTCCCCTATTAAATGCGACTTAAAATAACTGACGAAATGTGGGTGTACTATTAGGTAGACCTCTGCTTAACCCTTCGGGGATTACAGGCGTGAAGTTATATGACGAACGTACGTACGACCGAACGAACGTATGACGAACGTACGACCGAACGTATGACGAACGTTTGTGGCTTGTTGCGTGTTGTGTTGTGTTTGTGTGTTATGTTACGATAATCAGACCTTCGAAGTCTTGTGACCGTCTCATGAACAAAAACTTGTGTGTCATCCTTTTTTTCAACAAACTCATACAAATGTGATGCTTTTACGTTATATAATTGTTATCTGAAAGATTAGTGAATCCGATTTGTTATCAGGGACGTGCTATCACTAAATAAAGGCGTACCTAGATAGTTTGCAAGTCATTTGGAGGTATTTTGTTTTTGTTCTGTAGTACAAAGGCCTCTTGAAGAGAAGGCTTCATTTGTTTTTTCTTTTTTTTAATACCTTGCCCCACACGAGGAATTTCTCCTGTATCGTGGATGCGTTCACAAACATTTAAACTCACATACACAAACAGCCACACCCGGAACCTGAACCTGAAGGCCATACAAATATTTGTTCCGTGCGGGAATCGAACCCGCGACACGAAGCGCAGCAGTCAATCGCTCAGGCACTGCGCCAACCGTGCCGTCAACAGTTCTTGATCTGCCTGCCTTTTCCCAACTATGTTGTGGTCTGCTTCCAGTCTAACGGGATGCAGCTGAATACCAGTACGTAACGTGGAGCGACTGCATAATCTGACCTCTACAACCGTTACTTATTAAGACTATTTCCTGTCACTTAATTGGAAAATAATGACATAACATTATTATTATTAATTATGCATGCTGCATGCAGTAAAAAGCTGTTATTTTTTAATTATAAACGACACTTCAATTTTATTTATTTGGTATAGATGTTTGTCCATCATCTGCCTGCCTTTCCCCTACTATGTTGGGGTCGGCTTCCAGTCTAACCAGATGCAGCTGAATACCAGTATTTTACATGGCGCGACTGCCTATCTGACCTCCACAACCCAGTTAGTACTGGGTAATACGATACCCCTTGGTAAGACTGGTTGTCAGACTTTTTGGGCCACTGACTACCTAACGACTGTCAATGATCTACTAATGACAGCCGGGACCAACGGCTTAACGTGCTTTGCGAGGCACGGAGTAAACTCGTTATGTAATGGGTGGTCACCCATCCACAGACCAACCTAGGCAAGCACGGCGACCCGAGCGGCTGTTATTATTTAGCCATGAGCTCCTCTGAATAGACGATTGTATTCTAGAAAAATAATTTCCCTTGTTTGTATGATGTTATTATAGAAATAATTATAATCTCTGTCCATTATTTCTGAGTATTTATTTCACGTGTATTGCGTGCCAATTCTTTGACTCCTACGTAATCGTACTGATACGACATGACTTAGAGGTTCTATTGGCGAAGTTTAATTAAACACAGCCACCTCGAAACTAAAGAGGGGCTTGTCGCTAAATACACATACAGGGTGTAAGGGACAGCCCTCCACAAACTGACTGGGTGCATTCAGCTCCTGATTTTGAGTCATATTCCACCGGATTTTTTCTCCGGTTTGTGTTTTTTCAGTTACTATTCCTTTATTTCAATGTAAAATTACATACGGCTAAAATCAATATTCCAACAATGGATGTTGAAATACTATAACGAACGACGCGTGAAATCAGCTGTTCACTTCCTGCCTAGCTACAGTGTTCATCGAACTCGTCGTCGCGCTTGCCGTTCGCTACGTGCGTTTTACCACGGTAACGACAAATCAAATTATATTGGATTCCCATAACATTCCTGAAATAATTCCTTGTACCGGTCATCTTAGTATAATCTACTGAATTCACCTCATCAGATTTTCAAAATAAAGCATCGTTTGCCGAAGTTGGTCTTCGAGATTATTCTCAAACCTTATACAGTGTGTAAACGGACCTTTCACGAAGCCGTGAACCAAGCATTCTGTACATCAAATTAAAAAAGATACGCAAAAATTATTGCTGGGAAACGACTTTTTTTTTTGGGTGAAAAATCAACCGTTTTATGTTTAAACTCAATGTAACGCTCTCAAAACATTGTGCTGATGGATGCATTGAATAGTAAACGGGTCATGGAAGTAATTAAAGTTATAACCTTAAAAACTAGTATGTAAAAAAAAAAGAAAAGAGTTTGAACTTTGACCTTCAATATCTCCGTCACTAGAAGGTTCCCAGGTATAGTCTAGGACAAAAAAAAATGATCGCAATGACGGGGAGAACAAGTGCAGTATACAACCCATTATACAGTTGCATAGTGGAACATTCTAAACTCGAACGTAATCTAGAATGCTCTCGTAAAGCAGCCGACGTGACAGTATTATCTAACGGACGGTAACCCATCCATGTACCGACGTCGGCAAGCGTTGCTTACCCTTGCAGACCAACCCGTGCTGCTGTTAGTATAAAGACTTGGAACTTAGAGGCAATGGAACATCTAACTTATATCAAAGTTCACGTTGCCAAGTACTATAATACTACACTAGAGTTTCAGCAGTCGCGACGTCCTTGACCTGCTAGGTCGTGCCGCGACTTATGTTATAATATTATTAAAATATATTATCGACACACGTGCCGTGAGATGAGGAGATAAGGTTTTCAAGGAGGCTGTACTGATTAATTATTAAGAGTAGTGATAATGTGGCTCGGTAACTGGCTTATTTATTTATTTATATTATTATAACGGTTGTGTTTACAACCATCATTATCTGCCCGCCTTTTCCCAACTATGTTGTGGTCTGCTTCCAGTCTAACCGGATGCAGCTGAATACCAGTATTTTACATGGAGCGACTGCCTATCTGACCTCCACAACCCAGTTAGTACTGGGTAATACGATACCCCTTGGTAAGACTAGTTGTCAGACTTTCGGGCAACTACCTGTAACGACTGTCGAAGATCTACAATTTACAGCTGGAACCAACGGCTAAGCGTGCTTTCTAAGGCACGGAGGAATCTGGGTATGTAATGGGTGGTCGCCAATCCACAGACCAACCTAGGTAAGCGCGGCTTAACCTGAAAATCGACCCGAGTGGCTATTATTATTATGCCACGAGCTCCTCGTGATAGGATGAAGAATAAATGAACGAGGAAAAGGTACCGGTTTTTTATGGGTTCCTTTTGTGCCCGACTTTTTGAACTTTATCGTATGCAAAAGTTGTCCCCCCGAAACACCTACCAGCACCCTTCCACTAACCTTTAAATGGGGGGTAAACAGCAAAAAGATTGCCTAGCAACAAGTCCCCCTTTTTCGAGATTTCGTAGAAGAAAACCTAAGATACGATGAGATGACGAGTAATAGAGAAGTATGGAAGAAGAAGACATGCTGCGCCGACCACAAATAAATTGGGATGAATGATGATGACGAATGACGAAAAAGATGTCTACAATAGGCCTCAGTGGGCTGGTTCTTTTATGGTGGAACGCACATCAGTCACAGGTATCAGCTATTCAAAATAACATGACATCATCATCTGCTTAGCCTTTTCCCAACTACGAGGTCGGCTTCCAGTCTAACCGGATGCAGCTGAATACCAGTATTTTACATGGAGCAACTTTAAATCTGACCTCCACAACCCAGTTAGTACTGGGTAATATTGGTTGTCAGACTTTTTTTGGGGCACTGTAACGCCTCTTAAAGATCTATAAAACCGACAGCCGGGACCAACGGGCTTAACGTGCTTTCCGAAGCACGGAGGAAACTCGGTATGTAATGAGTGAACAGAATATCATGACAATAGGTAACTAAAACCTTTTCCATACTTAACGAACAATCGAAATAGGATACCTTTTGAAAATCGCGTGCACAAATACATAGCTGCCTAACCTTAGCACGGTTGATACCGAGGCCTTGGAGCTCAAGGATTTTGTACTGAACCTTGTGCGGAGGCAGTAGTCCAGGGTCTGGCGCGGGGGGAAGGGGGGTGTTCCGGTATTCTACACATATTTAATAAAATTGTAACAGGCCGATGTCTGTACAATGAAGATATTGAAAAAAAAAAAAATTATAGTTTTTAGAATTTTTGTGTCTTTCTGTCTGTATGTTTGTAGGCGCATCACACAAAAACTACTGCATGGATTTGAACGCAGTTTTTATCGCTCTACTGCTAGATGCTTAACTTAAAATACAGGCCATATTAGATATAGTTTTGGACCCGATAGGTGGAGCTGTGCGAAGCAAGGGCGGGTCGCTAGTAATATTATTAAAAAGAGGAAAGATTTGTATATTTGTAACGAATAAACTCAAAAACTACTGGACCGATTTCAAAAATTCTTTCACCATTAGAATGCTACATTATCCCCGAGTAAGATAGGCTATACTTACTATTAAAAAAAAGAGGGGGGGGGGGAGTTAGGGGATAATAAATGTCCACCCGTGCAAAGGAGGGACGGACTGCTAGTGTGTGATAAATAAAGGTAATTAATGAATGACAAGGATAATTGGAAGACAGGTGAGTATGGTATAAATTCCTTTCAATGCTACTTTTTGGATGAAAAGGAAAACCGGCCAAGTGCGAGTCGGACTCGCGCATGAAGGGTTTCGTAACATCGTAGTAGGGGAGGACCCTTTAATTTTTATTATTTGTTGTTTTAGCGGCAACAGAATTACACATACTGTGAAATTTTCAACTGTCTACCTATTACGGATCATGAGATACAGCCAGCCGGGCGGACGGACAGCGGAGGCTTAGTAAAAGGGTCTCGTTGGTTACCCTTTTTTTTTCTGATGGGACGGTATCAAATGAGCCCCCCCCCCCCCCACTCTGGGCGGAGCGGAAGGGAGTGTCAGACTTGTACTGACTAAAACCCATCCATGTTCCTCCTTAGCCCTTCGTGTTCCAGGGCCACGGTATCTCTTTCGAACAGTCCCGCAACCCTGGCAGTCGTTGGTTACCCTTATACTGTAGTTTTCCAGAAGATCTCTTTCACACAGAACCTCGTGGAAAATAACGAACGAAACAAGAAATTAAAAAGTGCGAGTCAACGACTCCTCGCTTTCAACCTTGGTGGCGCAAAAAGTCTCTTAAGGTCGCAAGTTTTTATACGCCTAACTGGCTTATTATATCACTAGCTTTTAGCCGTGGCTTCGACTGCGTGGGCGCCGGATTTTATCCTACGGCAATGTACTCTTCATCATCATCTGCCTGCCGTATCCCAACTATGTTGGGAACTGCCTCGTTGGTCTAGTGATCGCAAGCGCAACCACTGAGCATGAGGTCCTGGGTTCGATTCCCGGGTCGGGCAAAGTGTTATTGGGTTTTTCATCAGGAATTTCTCAGTAGCAGCCTGGATTATGCTGTCTGGATTTGTGCCCGGTTGGTGGGAATAGGCTTGCCCCTTATTACATGGGACTTAAACATAACTGGCGAAATGTGGGTGTCCTATTAGGTACACGTCTGCCTAACCCTTCGGGGATTACAGGCGTGATGTTATGTTATGTTGGGGTCGGATTCCAGTGTAAAAAAAATGTCAGTATCTTACATGTAGCGACTTTTTAGCTGATCTCGATAGAGAAGTTACTGGGTAATACGATACCCCTTTTTTTTTTTTCGGATCTTTTATCTTCAAATGGGGTCATTTGATGATATCCCATCCCGGCGGAGCGGATGGGAGTGCCAGACTTGTACTGACTAAAACCCATCCATGTTCCTTCTTTGCCCTTTGTGTTCCAGGGCCACGGTATCTCTTTCGAACAGTCCCGCAGCTCTGGCAGGCATCGGCCCTTGCAGACCCCTACATCGTTGCTGACATCTCTTTGAGGCGCGCGTGGAACACGAACGCGCCATCGACACGGTCTGTCGTCATATACGATATCTCTTAGTAAGACTTTCAGGGCGATTTGATCATCTTCCCCTCCCCTTGTCCCATTCTACTTGAGGTCGGTGGAACACGTTTTGTTCTTCGATTCTCCCCTGTCAGACGTCACGGCATCTTTTACTCCTTTCTCTTTCATATCATTCCTCACACAATCCATCCATCTTGTGGACTTGTGAGCCTTTCATCGAAAACCGTACAACTGATCAATAGTCCCTGACTCCTGTGCTGGGTGAGCCAGTGCCCTCTCGGAGGAGGAGATATCACAGAACCTCCTTCTTCTAGGCGTGTCGATAGACTCAAATAATAGCCGACCAGTATACAATATACTAAGTAACTTTACGCAAAAATTATTGCTGGGAATCGACTTTTTTTTTGGGGTGAAAAATCACGTTTTACGGTAGGACTCGGTAGAAAGCACTCAAAGCATTGCTCATGGATGGATTGAATAGTACGGGGATCGTGGAGGTGTGTAAAGTAAGAATCTTACATTAAAAACATGTATTTAAAAAAAAAACTTGTGAAAAAGTTAGGTATGGTCTAGAACAAAAAAATTATCGCAAAGACGGGGAGAGCAAGTGCCTTTCTTTTATGTTAAGGGTCAATTTACCCTTTATTGCCACCTGCCCAGCTCTGTCGTTGGCTTCGTTTAAAACCTTTAAGTTGCAGCTGGTTGTGCAAGATGGGCGAGAAAGGAGGTGGGGCATATCCCGCAGAGGGGGTCCACACTGACGGACGGGACGGGACGATGATACCTCATTTGGCCAGATTATGTCTACAGCAGCCAACCAGGGCCCGCAAACGGTGAGATTACCAGATTTACAAATTTTTAAAAAAATACTTAAAACCGTTAACAGAAGCCTGTTTTGAGTTTCAGAGTTATGCGTGTGTGTTTGTGTCTGTGTCTTTATATCTGTGTGTGTGTGAATTGAATGATCAGGAAGAATTTTCAACAATCGCGAGTGAGGTGTGCAATTGACTGAATCAATTGGATTTGTTAAGGCTTGCAAAGGCAACACACATAGTTACACAGTCATACACACAGACATAAAGACATAGATAGTTGACATAATTATCATTTTAAATATTGCAATCTTTGAATAAAAATGTAGTTTAAGTTTTACTCAAGGTCCAAGGCTATCTAACTATCAAATTTCATTACGATCACTTCAGCTGTTTAGGCGTGAAAACGTAACAGATATACAGACATACTTTTTCATTTTTGTTATCAGTATGGATAAACTTGACATACTATAGAACTGTGTGTTTGCGATTTGTTTGGTAAAATTTCATTATTATGTAAATGTTATGTAAGATGAAAGTTTTATGAAATAATTTCTTTTGTTTACTTGAATTATGCTCGGGGAAGTACAGGCCTTTCTTTAACTTAAATTCGATGTTATTTTTTTGTAAACGAGCAGGTGCCCCGAGGAGCTCGTGGCTAAATAATAACAGCCGTTCGGGTCGACCTTTAGGTTAAGCTGCGCTTGCCTGGGTTGGTCCGTGGATGGGTGACCACCCATTACGTACCGAGTTTTCTCCGTGTCTCGAAAAGCATGTTAAGCTGTTGATTCCGGTTGTCATTTGTAGATCTTTAACAGTCGTTTCAGGTAGTCAGTGGCCCGAAAGTCTGACAGCCAGCTTACCAAGGGGTATCGAATTACCCAGTACTATTTGGGTTCAGATAGGCAGTCTCTTTTGACCGCCAGAGCATAAAAACACGCGCGTACGCTCCACGGCAAGCCACAATTTGATCTACCATTTTGTCACATATTTGTGTCGTTTGGCGTACAGAGCACGTGCTTGCTTGTCACGATGTGACTATGTCGGTCGTAAGGTGCTCCATCTAAAATACTGGTATTCAGCTGCATCCGGATAGACTGGAAGCGGACCCCAACATAGTTGGAAAAAGGCTAGGCAGATAATATCGCTGATAGTCTATTCGTCTAGAAGTTCTAGTGGTTAATGGTCAGCAAAATCAAAAAATCAAAATCAAAATCAAAGCATTTATTTCAAATAGGCCAGTTACAAGCACTTTTGAATTGTCGAAACAAAGACAAAAATAGCTACAGTCCCAGTCACAAGGCATAAAAACTGTGAAAGTACTGTAGTTGCCCATTCCCTAACGTAGATCTCTATGGAGAAGAACGGGCAAGAAACTCCATGGACACTCTTTTAAATCAGAAACTCTTGGTTACATTATTCATGTTGAGATGGTACATTATGTGAGAACGATGTAGCAAGATGTGTACGTTAAAAGTGTCCATAGTATAACAATTCAAAAAAAAAAAAAGAAAATCAATTCAAATACGCCGTGGCAACCAAGATATGACCAGTCACAACTGACAGCGTCCGTTCACGAACATGACGCATGTATCAGCACCATTCAACTCAACCATTTTGAAGGGAACTAAATGATCCGACACACGCGCCACCATCAGCGAGACATTTGAGTGAGCATGACACACTCCTAACCGCCAGGGCACATTCAAGTCAAGAAAAGACGTAGGTTTCCCGCGAATGACAGCTTTCTATTACATAGTACTCACACAATATGGGCTATGCGGCTATATATATAATACCTATATATATATAATACCTATATATATAGCACCTAGCAGTAATCAGCTTTAATGTTCCCACAGCTGGGACACAGGCCTCCTCTCTATGAGAAGGAGTGGGCTGTGTCCACGCGGGCCCAGTACGGGTTGGTAGATGTCACACGTCTTCGAATATTCGGTTCTAAGGCAGGCCGTTTACCTCACGTTTCCCTTTACTGTTCTGGACCAAATTTCTCAAAAGGAAGCCATTAAAATGTGTTCCAAAATTTTTCCGCATAATATGGAGGTGGCGCCGGTGACCGTAAAGTTGTGTGGTAATCGGTTGGCTTGGTATGGCCATGTGATGCGGAGGAATGAGGAAAATGTCGTGAGGAAGCCTGAGCGCACGTAGAAATTTTTCATCGGCTATTAAAAAAAAATCAGCTGTTCCATACATTTTGACCGTGTAGGTAGGTATTGCACTTTTGTAGGGAACAGCTGTTTTTTTTTTTAATAACTGATGAAAAATTTGTATGTGGGGGGCTCCGAATGATGTACTGAATACGTGGTAACCATTTTCGCGACGGTGTTCCTTACACCCCGTATAGTAGGATAGTAGGATTTTTACATTGAATGTGTGAACATTCAATGTAAAAATCCTGGAAAAATTCAATGTAAAAGGCTTTGTAGATTTTTTTTTCCCAGCCTTTTGTTATTTTTTTATTTTGTTCTACATTTTTTGTGTACTAAGCAACGACTTATTGTCGGGCCTACGCTGTCCCCCCATATTAAGTACAAATGCTGTATCCATGATAATATTGTAATACCAAATGATTTGAAAATAGTAACCATGGAGTTTCTTGCCGGTTCTTCTCCATAGGAAACGACCAACCCGAACCGTGCCTTTTTGTCGACGTTTTATAAGCGCACGTCGAGGCCTATGTGAAATAAAATATTTTGATTTTGATTTTGAACATTCCGACGTGGTAGACAGAGCTGTATTTCAATGTATCATATTTCCTCAGCTTACTTTTAAATGGGCAATGGTTATTTTGTTATTGTCCCGAAATAATTACCCAAAGACTGTTTACTTCGCACGTGCATCGAACCTGTCACCTCGCCGTAAACAAAATAAACACTTACCACAGAACTGCTGCCAATCAAAATATTTTTATCATATCATTTGGAAAATCAATATTTTTCGTATCGATTCAAATGAAGAGGCCACCGGAAAATATTTTCACCAGTCTTTGATTAATTGATGTTGTTTTTAATAATATCGATTCAGTTTGAAGTTTAAAATAAGTTTTGGGCCATATTTTGGTGACGATTAATAATATTATGCAAAACAAAAAAAAAATGAAGGGCCTGTTTGTAATATCAAAATAACAGCTTTTTATTGAATGCTCATGAAAGTATATGACGGTACAAAAAAACATTTTTTTTAAAACATTTTTTTATTGTTTTGTCTGTTTATTTGTTCCAGCTAATCTCCAAAACGGCTGGACCGATTTTGACGGTACTTTCACTGGCGGATAGCTGATGTTATAAGCAGTACTTTAATTTTAGAAAAGGGATGAGGGTTCCCTGAAAAAGAAAACCCTTGGAATTGTTAACAAAAACCGATTCAAATAAGGAAGTAATATTTTATAATAAAAAATATATTATAATATTTTTTTTTTTTTTATATATTACTGATATTCCTTTATTTATATTTTACAAATTGTTTACATTTTTATATATTCCTAAGAAAAAAACAATATAAAACAATATATTATTATTATATTATATTGTACACATTTTTTTTTTCACACGGATGAATGTCGCAGGCAACAACTAGTTAGAATTATTATCAAAATATTATTATTCATACTCAAGAATGGTATAAGAGTAGACGAAGACCAAAGAAACGATGGATGGACTGTGTGAAGAATGATATGGCTAGAAAGGAGGTGACTGCTGAGATGACGAGTAACAGAGAAGCATGGAAGAAGAAGACATGCTGTGCCGACCACAAATAAGTTGGGATAAGAGGATAATGATGACGTGGAAACCCAGGTACGGTTTCCAAGCATTAACTGGTACACCATCCTTACCAATTATGTCATCGCCAATTTAGACCCGCTCTAGATAAATACCTACCTACCTATTTCCTGTTCATTTTCCTGGATAAATCCAGACAAAACTGGAATAAAGGTAATAAACGTGTACTATCATAATATTTGTTTATCTGTTTGCACGTGCAAGTTCATGATTTAACAGTGGCGAAGGTACCATACAACCCGATTCCTACCGGCTTTCCTTTGAAAAATGGCACAGTCAGTATTCTATAGCCAAAATATTCTATACAGTAAAGATATGTACTCCGGCTTACCTCTTACAAAAATTTACCCTTCGCTACTGTGATTTAATAAATAAAGGATAGGTACTAACGTTAGGTTAGCAACCAGGCTTCTAACGTCACGGTAGGCTCAGGTCCCGCGTGGTCGGGCCACACCCTCTCATAGAGAGGAGGCTTGTGTCCCAGCATTATAGGCTGATTATGCCTTAACGTGGCTTAGTTTTCTTCAGCCTATTATGCACCTAGTTAAGACAGGTTAGGTATTATCTAACGGACGGTCACCCATCCATGTACAGTTCAGCAAGCTTTGAAAGAAATTAAATAAACACAACAGCATAACAAATCATCACCAGCCTTTTCCCAACTATGTTGGGGTCGGCTTCCAGTCTAACCGGATGCAGCTGAATATCAGTATTTTACATGGAGAGAATGCCTATCTTATCATCGTCATGTTCGTGAACGGGCACTGTCAGTTGTGACTGGTCATCTCTTGATTGCCACGGCTTATTTGAATATTTTATTTTTGAATTGTTTTCTATGGACACTTTTAAAGTACACATCTTGCTACATCGTTCTCACATAATGTACCATCTCAACATGAATGATGTAACCAAGAGTTTGTAAAAGTATTCTGATTTAAAAGAGTGTCCATGGAGTTTCTTGCCCGTTCTTCTCCATAGAGATCTACGTTAGGAAATGGGCAACTACAGTACTTTCACAGTTTTTATGCCTTGTGACTGGGACTGTAGCTATTGTTGTCTTTGTTTCGACAATTCAAAAGTGCCTGTAACTGGCCTATTTGAAATAAATGCTTTGATTTTGATTTTATCTCCAGAAGACCGTCGTAAATCTGGTTTTCAATCTTTCAAAGATTTAAGAATGACAGCCGGCGACAAAGGCGCGGCATTGCGTCATTTCCGAGGCACGGAGGAAACTCGGTATGTAATGTATGGTCACCCATCCATAGACCGACATTGGCAAGCGCGGTTTAGCCTTGAAGACCGACCCGTGCGGCTGTGATTATTTAGCCACGACGTCCTCGTATCTAAGTAAGTATCATCCATTTTAATTTTATACTTAGAGACCAGTATAATAGCATACAAAGTTGTGTGGTAATCGGTTTTAAGTCCCATGTAATAGGGGGCGAGCCTATTGCCACAAACCGGGCGCAGTTCCGGACTGCCACTGAGAAATTCCTGATAGAAAAACCCAATATCTCTTTGCCCGACCCGAGAATCGAAACCAGGACCTCTTTCTCAGCAGTCGTGCTTCCGACCACTATGCCAACGAGGTAGAATTAATATGAGAACTATTCAACAATTGAATTAATAAATTAATGTGACAATGGGGTCCGAGTGCTCACAGCCTTTTCAAGGACATTTCTAAACGCTTAGTTGACAGTTCCCGTGACCCAAGGGCTGGCTTTCACCTTGGCCAAAGGCTTAGCGTTGCCATACAACGTGGCAACGCGGCCAGTCTCTTGGATACATAACCAGTTGACAGCGTTGAGGAGGAGTTTTTTGACGCCATTTTTTAAGTTTATTGTTAACTTAGTTACTTTAGGTTATTTTAATTTATAAATGTATGATAGCTAGCTAATAAATGTACCATTATTATGTGACAATCAATTTACTATGATTAGGTTTGTAACGTACTTTAGTAGAATAACATAGAGAACACGTGACGGGGAAATCCGAATTCAATTGATAATAATTATTATTGCCAATGTTATCTTAAGAATGTCGTAAGGACACAAAGTACCACCGTACTGAAATAGTCTCCACAAATGGCGCTGAAGGAAATCAACGTGAGGAAACCGGCATGTCCTAGAACCAAACATTCGAAGACATGTGACATCTACCAACCCGCACTGGGCCCGCGTGGTGGCCTACAGCCCAGGTAGTGGGCTGTGCTCTCAAAGAGAGGAGTCCTCTGTGCTGATTATGTCTAGAGGATATGCCCTCAGTGGCCGTGGTAGAACGTTGGGATGGCACAACGTCCTACCACGAGAAAAGAGATGAATGAAAGGCATTGCATGTGGAGATGAGAATGCTAAGGGGGATGTGTGGTGTTACGCGAATGGATAAAATAAGAAATGAGTAATATAAGAGGAAGTCTGAAAGTGGCGCCGGTGACGAAGAGTTGTGTGTTAAGCGTGGTATGGACATGTGATGCGGAGGAATGAGGACAATGTAGTGACGAACATTTTGAGTACGAATGTCGATGGATTTAAGAGTAGAGGAAGAACAAAGAAACGATGGATCGACTGTGTGAAGGATGATATGGCTAGAAAGGAGGTGACTGCTGAGATGACGAGTAATAGAGAAGTATGGAAGAAGAAGACATGCTGCGACGACCTCAAATGAATTGGGATAAGGGCCGGGGAACGATGATGTTAAAAATGCCTTTGTTTCATAGCAGTTTGTGTAGTTCTTACTACGTTAATACAGACGTGCAGTTGAGCATCCATATTGTAAGTTGGTGGTCGCTCACAATGGGCCTCATCAGAACGCTTAGTCACCCAAAGGGCAATGGAGAGGGCTATGCTCGCGTATAATTGCGTGATCGAATCATAAATGAAGACATCAGCAAGAGAGTCAAGGTTACCGACGCAGCCCGAAGAATTGCCAAACTTAAGTACCAGTGGTTACTGTGGGTAGAGCACATTGCTCGCAGAACGGATGGCCGATGGGGACGAAAAGTTCTGGAGACCGCGAACCGGAATACGTTACGTTGGAAGGCCCCGACTAGGTGGACCGATGACCTGGTGAAAATTGCAGGGATCCGCTGGATGCGAGACACACGGGACCGGTCAAAGTGGCGACACTTGGGGGAGGCCTATGTCCAGCAGTGGACGTCTTTCGGCTGAAATGATGATTGTAAATTTGTAACTTACAACAAAAAAATAATCAGTAATAGCTTAAAATATATTTTAAACCGCAAACCATGTCACACGTCAATAAATACTAGAAATCTCACCAATTAGCACACCCATGAGAATTGACCTTAATGAGGCAATTCCATAAAAAATATATTACTGGTGATCGAAGAATGTAGCATGCCTAATACGATAGTAAAGTAATGAATGAAAATCTCGCCTGTATCGCTTAGAACCCTCTAAGCGATACAGCAGAGGCGTACCTAATAGTAGACTCTTATTTCGCCAGGTAATAGGGGCGAGCCTATTGCCATCGACCGGGCACATATTATAGGGTGTGAATAGATCCTTAACATAACCGAAAGGCACTTGTTATCCCTGTCTTTGCGTTAATTTTTTTGTTCTAGACCATACCTGGGAACCTTGTAGTTACGGAGATATTGGGGGTCAAAGTTCCAACTTTTTCACAAGTTTTTTTTTTAAATACATGTGTTTAATGCTAGATTTTTACTTAACACACCTCCACGACCCCCATACTATTCAATCCACCCATCAGCACAATGCTTTGTTTGCTTTCCATCGAGTCTTACCGTAAAACGTGATTTTTCACCCCAAAAAAAAAGTCGATTCCCAGCAATAATTTTTGCGTAAACGTTACTTAGTTTGATGTACAGAATGCTTGGTTGACGGCTATGTGAAGGGTCTGTTTACATTGTATAAATAAATAAATTCAAAAAGGTAAAAAAGAAAACTCCTTAAGCTGTGGCAGCTACTGAGAAATTCCTGATGGAAAAACTCATTAATGATTGGATATTCAGAAAGTAAAGTAGAAGAAAAGAAGAAGAAGAAGAAGAAGAAGAAGAAGAAAGAAGAAGAAGTGAAGTAAGTTTCTAAAGTATATTTTTCCCCAAATAAGGGTATAGAAGGGTGGAAGCGGCTTCTTATAATAATTTTTTTCCCGATTTAGTGGGATTTCATAAAAAAAATATTTACAGTGTGTAAAAAATTAAATATTCCTTAGAACAATAAATATTTCTGTTTAAACTACGCAAGAAATTTGTGGAAACATAAAAAATTGCTTTAACTTTAAAATGTTGCTGAATCTCGTTGAATATTCAAATATTATGAAATGGAAAATATGAATGGGTTTATAATAATGGATACTCAAACTCGCACACCATAGTAGTCAACACTCAAACTTTAGGTAAATATGCATCCGAATATGCGATCTGTACTTATCAAACATTGCCATCGGAATTATCTTAATCATGAAATTGATTGATTAGTCGATTTTGCACGTGTGCTCACCCTATCAATACTTTCTTTATGTTCTTTGTTTAACATAAATTGTGAGAACATAATAAACAACTGTTGTTTATTATGCATTCTTACTGAGAATAATGATTACTGCCTCATTGGTCCAGTGGTCGCAATCACGACTACTGAGCATGAGGTCCTGAGCTCAATTCCAAAGTGTTAATGATGAGTATCTCCTATTGACATGCTTTGTACAAGAATTGCAGAAATATAACATCAACTGTCTTGTCCATAGAGTACACATGCTACTGCTGAACATGAGATCCTGGATTTGATTCCCATGTCAGGCAATTTGTTATTGAGGAAGTCTGCTGGATGTGTACCCGGTTGATTAGTAGTAGGCTCGCCCCCAATAACATGGGACTTGAACATAACTGGCACACAGTGCGTGTATTGTAGGTCCACCTCTGCCAAAATTTTCTGGGAACATGGGTGTGAAGATAATTCATCGCTGCAATAGTCAACTAACCAATGTGAAATTTTGGTAGTTTCGTTTGTCATTAAATTAATATTTTCTGACCACACATACTGTGGCAAAATATTGTTTATACTGTCACTTACGGGATATCTTCCGTGATTGTTCATTATTTTGAGCTCCCGATATTTCGGCGCTGTTGCAAGCGCCATGATCGCGGGTTGACTGGAGAATGCGGGTGGATGGAAAAATAAATTGTTAAGAGCAGACAAATCTATCTACCCTCTTTCTTTGTCTTTTGCTACGCGCACTATTGGAACTCGACACTAAGTCACGGCAAAACACACTCACAATATCACCAGGTTTTGTGGAGTCCTTATTACGACACCGGCTGCTACTCTTGAGCTTACTCAAAACTGGATTCCACGTACTTGACAATTTGAAGCCATCCTCTCGATTGAAATTTTTGTGTTTTCTTATTTCAATCACGGAAGATATCCCGTAAGTGACAGTATATGTGTAAACCGTGAAAGCTTGAAACAGTGTTTAAAATATTGTTTATTTGACACTTCAAATACCTACAGGAGTTACAGACAAATCAATGTCTACATAACTGCAAAAGATACAATATCTACAGAGGTAAATTATTCAATGGGATTACTATTTATTTATTGACGTGACAACGTCTTATAATTCGATGGAGCCGGCTGCACGCACGAAAAAACATGCGTTACCTCGCTCTGAGGCGTTCCATAAAACAATTGCTCAACGCACATTCATTTATTGAAAAATGCAACCATTCCATCAGTATTTTCTTATGACGTTGTGACGTTCAACTATCGTCAGTAAACCGACTTTACAGACAACCGATTTTTTATTTATTATGAGGCAGGTTGAGACAGCTGATAGCTGCCTGTATCCTGCTGTTCCCTACCAGATTTTCTTCTTGTATTGTAGTTTGTAGTAAACTCAAACCTAAAGCATTTATTTAAATTAGACCAACACAGGCACTTTTGAATGTCAGAAAAACAAAGAAAGCGAAGCTACAGTCACAAGGCATAATAACTTGTGAAATACTGTAGTCGCCCATTCCAAAACGTAGATCTCTATGGAGAAGAATGGTCAAGAAACTCCATGGACACACTTTTCAATCAAAATATTGTTACTAAACCTTGGTTACATCATTCATGTTGACATGTATAGTATAAATGTGAGAATGATGTATCATAAAGACGAGCAAGTTAAGAGCGTCCAGAGTAAAAAGATATAATCAACAATAAAATAAACCCTGACAGGTAAGAGATGACCAGTATGAATATATGTTTGTCTAGTCATCTTTAGATTGGTGTATATTTTGGACTGATAATACATCTCCTGAGAGCATATTCCACACTCTGACTGCTCGGTTGCTTCAAAAGTGTTTGTGAGGGTTATTAATTTATTATTTGAGAACTTAGAACACAGCTTATTGTAAACAATTTTAGATTTAATTCTGACTCAACAATATGTGTCTATTGCATAGTTTTAGACAACCATTGAGTTTGCAAAGAAAACTGCCAAGCCATGTTGTGCGTTGCGGTATCTGGTCTACTCAAACTAACCAAGACATATTATAAAATACAGATAAAATTCACGTGTAAACTAAAGTCATGTCTTTCTCAGAGTCAATGACACCTGAAATATCTTATCACTGTGATCAGCTCAAGATTAAAGAATGCAGTCTGGTTGTAATATTTAATAAACCGCACGTGAACTTAGCCATTTCTTTGTTTTTATGACAATGACTGCTATTCGGTAACAGATCCATATAGAGGTGCAATCACATTTGTACTCACTTTCGAGTATCTCGAACTCATTCGGTTACCTAAAGCCGTTGGTTGGAGCGAGAAGTCCGGTCGCAAGCATTCATTCACATCGGAAGCACTTTAACGTGCGATTGGTCGTCTCATTTTAGGAAGTTGGAATTTTAAGCGATACAAAGGGCAAAGATATTTCTCTGTTATAAGGCAATAAAACGCTATGCTGTCAGTATGCTGTGTGCATCATGCTGAGTGGTAACCTGCCAGTCGCACTCACAACATGCAAGATTGCAACTTTTTTTATTCCGTCCTGTAGTATATATAAATATTTGTTATGCGTTGTATGTTTATTTTTTTTACATTTTGTAAGCACTTCATGTGCCTGCGACAAATAAACATTTTTTCATTGTTTCTGTTAGTTTGGAAAAGTCTAAATATCAAAATGTGCTGATTGTATCAAAGCATCAATAATGGTGATTCTTAAGACAATAATGCCTGTTTTCACGAATATTAGACAAACTCTAAAATTAACACTTAAATAAAAACGCACCGTTGGATTTACAATGCTCAGTGCAGGACTGAAAGCTGAAATTCTAACTGCAATAATCTAGGCATTTTTTTAGGTGTCGCTTTTGAGGCAAAAAGCATGTGATTGTTATTGCAATACACAAAAATTGATTATTTTTATGTTTTACATAGAAGTAGGTACTTAAGTTGACCATGACAAAGAAGATTCTAATAGGAACATAGTATTAATTTATTTAATTGCCTCGTTATGTAACAACACCATAACAAGAAGTTCTAATAGCTTTAGAATAATAGTGTTTGTCCATCTGATAAGAACATGTCAGAAACAACTGCACAGATTTTGATTAAAGAAAGCATTTTGGTTCTAAGAATTAGTGTTAGATTTTATCTCAAGAGTGTTTTGTTTTTGATAAAGTAACAATTTTTTTGTGTTATCTACAACTTTTTGGGTTTATTCTACCAAAATTGAAATCGAAACAAAAGTTTTTATGGCGTAGGCGAGAATGTCTTGTCTCGCTCATAGTACGTATTTAAACGAAATAGTACGAGTAACAAGACACGACAAACCTAATTGATCAATGTGACCATTGGATGAAGACATCAATTGATCATAATTGACGTAAAAAACAATGAAAAAGGTCGCTGAAATAAAAATTACCCATTCGTTGATTCGCCCAATTTCGTCCATAGAACTTCAAGTAAAAAGTTAGTACAAGGCAAAGGCAGAAAAACAA
This sequence comes from Noctua comes, assembly GCA_963082995.1. Lineage (NCBI taxonomy): Eukaryota > Metazoa > Arthropoda > Insecta > Lepidoptera > Noctuidae > Noctua > Noctua comes. The sequence goes on along the minus strand of OY720295.1, from coordinate 630,930 downwards.
AAATCCTACGTTCGAACTTTTTTTCCACTAAAATTTTCTAAACTATAACCCGACTGATTCGAAAAGTGATGACCATGTTGGCCGGTTTGTAGTAAACAATATACAACCCAAACTGGTTTGTTTAATGTTATTTTTTTTAACAAACACGTTCTCGCCCCTCGTACATCAGCTAATTGTAGATTAAAACGAGTTATATTGTAATGTTTGGCAAACCTGACTGCTACCGACGGAAGCCTTCGGATGAATGGAAAAAAACCACTTAACACAACACAAAAACCGTTCACTACACTGCTGAGATCGCACTGACACCTCCAAATACACTTTATAAACGTGTAATACAGGAATGAAACACTAAAACCACAGTGATACGCTACATTACGACAAAAGGGTACGCACCTTAGTCTTAGTTATTATGTGTGTAGCCAGTTTTACAACAGCGAAATTTCCTGTGCCAATCGTTTTCTCCAGCTCGTAATTGCCAACACACACGAGCTGGTCTATCGGGAAATGTTTGCTTTTGTGAATTGGCTTCATAGTGCTGGCCATTTCGTGAGAAACTTGAAATAAATCGCTCAACCTCACATTACCCACCGAGCGAATTTCGTCTACTGGCGTTAGTTCGCGCCGACTGCCGCAATGGCGCTACTGTCACTCACGTCATTCGCTTTGGGATGTTCATGTGCGCCCCTCGATGTTTCATTAACAAACACTATTTAATTTATATTAAATTCACATTTAGGCGCACAATTCAATACGAAATCATGATGATTTTAATTCGCGATCTATACGATCTTACTACGGACGTCAAACAGGTGTTGACAGACGCTCTTATCAGTGTTTCTCTTATCAATACGTAGGGATTCAATTGAACAACACAGGCTCATGAAAATAAGAACTCGATTCACAACCTTTACGCGACTCGTGCCGGCTCTTTCTATCTGATTCATGTGTGTAACGTGTGAGTGAGAAAGGTAGAGTGATCACCGTCAGGCGGGAGACCTAGTGACGTCATTGGGCCTGGCTGACGTCACACGCGGCAATTTCAAACTAGAAGACGGTGTGGGGTGTACGTCAGTAGAAAATATCGATTTTCTTATCGTTAAGTGCAACTTTTAATAAAAAATTATAATTTGACATCATTAAGTACTAATACAATGTCGTTTCAGTGTAACTATTCACCGTTATTCATTATGAAACGGAGTAATCACTGAAAATGAAGTATGTTCATTCTACTGAGTCTGTATTATAATTGAACATTGATTCATACCCTCGTAAAGACAGACTTTTTCTTCTCGAACAATAGTCCGACATGAATCCAATTAATGTCAATACGTTTTTTGTAATAGAAATCTGTAGAAAACTCGTGTTTTTGCTTAGTGAACGTGTTTTTAAATTCAAGGTCTTGTCTTATCGAAGTTATATGTATTGCGTAGTAGCTATGATCTATGAGATTATGTATTCGGGAAGAGATAACTGGGTTTCTATAATATAGACGCCATTCATTCATTGATGATGTGCTATCTTCATTGTGAATCTGTATTGATTATACTTTGATTGAGGACAGCGCCATCTAGTGCCACAATGTCGTAATTAATCATTCGGTGTAGTGTAATGTATTACTAGTAGATGGCTTTGTTAGCAAAATTAAACAATTGATGGCGACATCTATGAGGGAATGGTTTATCTAATTAATTAAATGTTTCATCGTTTGTGAATAGTAGTGGCGCTAGTAAAATCAGAAACCTCGTTTCAAGATTTAACTGCTTTAAGCGTAGGCCACACCGCCAGCTGCTAGCGAGCGACCGAGCAAGCCGGTCGAGGCATCGTTTCACTTATACTTTGGACACTTATAAAATATAATACTACACTGGTTCACACCGCGAACGACGACAAGGCCCAAACGAAGTACTATGTGAAAAATGGCCTCGCCCGCCTCGTTCGCTAGCTGGCGATATCGGAGTGGCCTGAGCTTTAATCTGAATAGATTGGAGCTCTCGTGCTTGAGTTTTCTTAGGCTACTACCGCTCTCAAGGAACAAATCCTATTACTTCCTCATTCATACTCAATATTTTCCTCATTCCTCCGCATCACATGTCTATAACACGATAACCGATTACCACACAACTTTTCAGTCACCGGCGCCACTTTCAGACTTATGTACTCATTCCTTATTTTATCCATTCGCGTAACACCACACACCCCTCTTAGCATTCTCATCTTAGCCACATGCAAATGCCTTTTATTCATCCCTTTTGTGGCCGAACATTCTGATCCATACAAGACAACAGGTCTAACAGTTATTTTATATGTTTTCCTCTTGAGTTTAAGGGGAATGCGGGAGTTGCATATTGTTCCCGTGACCTGCTGCCATTTCATACATTCAGTTTTAATTCTGTGCTTAACACTCCGATCTATTTCGCCATCGCTTTGTACAAGTGCTCGGAGCTTGTGGCTAAATAATAATAGCCGCTCGGGTAGATCTTTAGGTTAAGCCGTGCTTGCCTAGGTTGGTCTGTGGATGGGTGACCACCCATCACATACCGAGTTTCCTCCGAGCCTCGGAAAGCACGTTAAGCTGTTGGTCCCGGGTGTCATTTGTAGATCTTCGACAGTAGCCCAAAAAGTCTGACAATCAGTCTTACCAAGGGGTATCGTGTTCCCCAGTACTAACTGGGTTGTAGAGGTCAGATAGGCAGTCGCTCCATGTAAAATACTGGTATTCAGCTGCATCCGGTTAGACTGGAAGCCGACCTCAACATAGTTGGGAAAAGGCTAGGCAGATGTTGCTTTGTACGACTGAACCAAGATACCGAAAGTCGGAGCAGACTGGAAGGAGTGCGCCATCTAGCGCAATAGCTGCAGAACTGGAGGGACCGCCGAAATCGCAGATCATGTGTTCAGTTTTACTTCTGCTGATTTTCAAGCCAACATTCTCCGGCTTCTGTTACCATTTCTCCAATGTGCTCTGGAGCTCATGTCCATCTTTACCGACAAGAACAATTAAATCCTTCTTCCTACTAGTAACAATATTATAAAATGCGAGTTTGTGAGGATGGATGGATGTTTGTTACACTTTCACGCAAAAACTACTGACCAGATTTGGATGAAATTTGGCACACAGATAGTTTATAACCTGAATTAACACATAGGATACTTTCTACCCCGGTAGTACGATCCCGTGGGATAATTACCGAACTCGGCGAGTGCGAAGCCGCGGGCATAACCTAGATAAAAATAGTATTCAAAGCATATTACCATTATTATGACATTAGAAATAATCCTTGATGGTCTAGTGGTGGCGAGCGCGACTGCTGAGCATAAGGTCCGGTTCGATTCCCGGGTCGGGCAGTGTTAATGGGTTTTTCAATCAGGAATTATTCAGTAGCAGCCACGGAGTCTGGATTTATGTCCGGTTGATGGCAATAGGCTC